>CM062812.1:355579312-356275979 GCA_031772625.1 Pinus tabuliformis
TGTAACTGAGCTGGAATCTTTCTTCATAGTCTTCTAAGGATTCATCCTGGCTTATGATCATCTTGAAAATATTTTCTTTAGTATCCTTTGACCTACAATAGTCCCTATATTTGTTGTTAAAATTCTGTTGCATCTGAGCCCAAGTTGTGATGCTATCTCCAAGTAAACCCATGAACCAGCGCAATGCTACATCCTTGAGGGTAGATGGAAACAATTTTAACTTTTTCTCATCATTTGTATAGTCATAGGTTCGACATATAACAAAAAACTCAAATAGGAAAGTATCAGGGTCCTTTGTGGTCAGGCCATGGAAATGAGGTAGAGTAGAGGGGCTTATATTCTTCATCTTAGTGTCCCCAATGGCTTCCCTGATGGGGAAGGCACCCTCAATTCTCTCTCTATTTCCTCTTTCAATTCGGTTTTCAACTATTGGTTCAGTAGGAATGGGTTCTTCCTCTTCTTCTTCCCCTATAGGTTCCTTAAATAGGTAAGGTTGCTCACCTAAAGGGTCTTCCAATTCACCGTCATTGAAGAAGAGAGAAGGTTGACTGTTGGCTGCAGTGAGGGTATTTGACAAGAATTTCCCTGAATTGTCCCTATTCCTACAAGGCATGAAAGGAATTTTTTCTGGGTTGGTTTTTGTAAGATTTTTTTTTAAAGCTAGAAAGTTCTTGCAAAATGGAAAGGAAAGCTACTGTCTACTCCGTGGTGTTGGTACTATCATTCATTTCTTTGTTTGTCCAATACCTTTTATCATGAGTAGCTTATTTATGTGTAACTAGAGGTATTTTATATATTCATGTATTAATTATCAAGGTTGTATGTTGTGATTATGCTTGTCTCTTCTATGTGCGGGACTTGATCTGGAGCTGGTTCGGGGGACTTCCACCTAGCTGCATTGTGCTCTCCAACAAACCTACATGGAGGCTTGAGGTAATGAATTTGTCTTGCTTTGGTAGTTAGTTATTGTTTATGGACATGCATGTAGCTTTGTGACAGCTACAGATAATCTTACAGTCTACCAAAGGTCTTAGGAAGACCTTTGAGGGTATCTCCATTCTCCATACACCATGCATTTTATCCTATAGTAGTTGGATCAGTCGAGTGAAAGGCAAATGAACGATGGAGATTAGATCGGAGGAGGTTACATAGATAGATGGGTGAACAGGGTTAACTAACGAGATGAATGGTGGAGATCTTATCGTGAAGGCTTAAGTGAATGGATGGATGAACAAGGGAACAAAGAAAATGAACAACGAAGATTGTGTCGCGAGGGATTAGGTGAGTGGATGGATGAACGAGGTTAAAAGGAGATGAATGGTTGAGACCTAATCGCGCGGGTGAAGTCAAGAGATGGACAAACAAGGCTAACAGGAGTGATGAATGGATGAGATCTTATCACGCGGGTGAAGTCAAGACATGGATGGCGGAGATCATATCGCGGGGAAAAGAAACGTGCGGAAATGAGGGAGAGGTTTCTAAGGTGGTAAGTAGTTTCTCGTGTGCCCCTTAGGTTGTAAGCAGTATTTCAAAATTTCATGCAATTATCCTTACTGCGTGACACGTAGCATGAGAAAACCACTTTTCTCACGTGCTCTCGGGCGGATAACGTTCATGGACTAATCCATGCGAGATTGGGCGATGGCTGTTAGATCAAGTGGGGCTAATTAATGGTGGAGATTGGCCAAGCTAGTTGGCAATCGGGTGAAGTGACAGGCATCAGATTAGGCAAGGTAGATCAATGGTGGGGACTTAAAGTGCATAAAGTGATTAGGTGATGCGTTAGCCATCGGATCAACGGACAGATCTATTAGATACCTATACCAATAGGTTTCATATTTCATGATTGACAAGGGAAAGTCCAAATATGCTCTGCTTTGATGTCACAAAGATCCCATATTTCCTAGAGAACAAAAGGTGTGTAAAGTGTTGCAATATTGATCACCTTGGTTCAATTTTGATGGATGATTCAACAGTTTAATCTGGATCATGCCATGTTTTCAATTTTCAGTTATAGAATAGAGAGAGTCTGTCCAAACTGTTTAATCTTGGCAGACAAGCAGTTCAGGTAGAGAAGAAAAGGCTCCCAACAGCTTAATCTGGGACCTTGGAGGAAATAAGGGTAGACGTAGATAGAAATAACAAAGAAAAAGCCAAAGAAAAGAAAAGGCAAGTAAGGGTCTGCAAGTTTAAGTGCACCCTCCAAGAAGAAATAAAAAATGCTAGGAAAAATAGTTGGGTAGGTAGTGGTGGTTGCAGAAAAGACTACCTTCACCATTGCAGGCATGGTGACTATGATTACCAAGGCAAAGTCTATCAAGTGACAAGGTGTGCATATTCATCAAGTTGCAGCAAGGACCATGACTAATTTCCCTCATTTCCCTTCCAATTTCATTTCTAACATCCCCTCATCAGCTAAGATTCATGGAAAAGACTACGGTTTCATGGTGGTTCTTAATCTTTAGAAGCCACATTTCTTTTCTAAAAATCTTTTCATTTTGATCTACTCTTAAAACCAAGTTTGTTTCACATAAACTTAATGGTTTCCCCTCCACTTACTCTCTCATCCATATTAACTCTAATTCTACTATGTAAATCCCCTATATTACCTGTCCCCTATTAGTATTAACACCATGGTGTATAAACCCCAAATTTTGTATAAATATCCCTCCCCTTGGCAATATAGCCAATAAGTCCCATGTCAGGGATCAGATGGCACCTGGTCATCTTGATGAACCTAAGCCAAATCTCCTTTGTCCTCTGCAAATTCATTCCCTCATTTTGACCCCATTTGCTCATGAAAACCCCCTAAAAGCCCAATTTCTACCCTTGCCCGCTTCAAAATGGCTAAAAACATCAAAAAACCAACATTTTTCTCTTATCCTAAGTCTAAAGGGCGGGTCTATTTTCAAACAAAATTCCCGAAAAAACTACTTTCTATTCCCTAACCAAAGTTTGCGCATATAATATGTTTTTTGAAATACATTGGAAAATCATTCAAAAACATGTATTTATGCCTCCGCCCACTGCCGTATACACTGGTCATGTCACCTTCCCGATGGCCGTTGGATCGGGCCCTCCAGATCTGACGGTCAGCATCCATATCGGAGCGCATCTGCTGTACGAAGAATATCGTCTGATGGCCGTATTTTGGGTACGTCACTCCGCTGCCACGCGCCCTCGCCACAGCCCATCGGAGGTACCTCTGACGCATACTGCCACCGTACCGTAAGCGGTGCGATATGAAACCGCCGCGGTTTCTGGTTTTATCATTCCCACTTGTATTACCTCACCGCCACGTCACTGCTCCGTCAACCCACGTCACCCCAGGTACGCCATCACATCACTTCTCCGCTCAACCATTGCTGCACTTGTCCTGCCATCTCACTGTCCCCGTGGACCAACCAGAGGCTGCCACCTGGCCGGATGATGTCCTGCTGACGTCATCCAACCCTGACCCACCGGTGATGTCATGCTGACGTCAGCGCGAAAACGCGCCAAAATCACCAAAAGATATATTTATGTCAAAAAATCGTGTTTTTTTTGCTATTTTTGGGCGCAAGCTTTGTTATTTGTTCTGCATGTAAACTCACGTCCAAACCTGCACCAGCCGTGGAAAAGACTTCCGGACCGCTAGAACGTTCATCCCTCAAAGTGCTAGCAAGTTCTAACCGACCAGATTCTACAGGTACTTCTCATTTGCACTCTAAAGCTCCATTTTCACTGAATTACGGGTATAACTAGTAACAGACCTCCAAACTCAAAATTCACCATTAAAGGACCACTGAACTAGCATTCAGACCAAACCAGAGCTGCCACTACATGTTTATAGGGCCACATTGGGCAAATTGAACGTGAACCTGTTACTGGTTCGCGCAAACGTGAACCAGTCACCTGCAAAAGCTAATTTGCCTAAAATCAAACTCTACTTAGGTCTGCAACTCACCTATTAACTCAAAAGCAGCAGTTCAAATTGCTACAACCTTTCCCATTCACTCTTGGCCCTTAGAAATTCTCATTTTCCTCAGAAAAAGCGTTGTTTGTGTTACTTTGCATAGTAACACCAGTCCTCGAAAAACAGAATCCTAAGAAAAACTATGGATCCCCCTGTGGCTCCTATAGCCCTCAATGTAGCCCCTCTGAATGCCCCTCACAGAGCATTGGACTGGAAAGCATTAGCTGACTTAGACTATAAGATATCAGAAGAAATGCTAAGCAGGAGCAGGTTTCATCTCCAAATACTAAATGAAATCAAAATCCAACATCAGAATGGGACAGACATCTTGGGAATTTGGGATTCCTCTCTCCCAATCTTCAAGCTACCACAGGTCAACCAATTCCCAGAACTCATCCACTTATGTGCTGAGTATTATGATGCATCCCAGAGGGCAGTGCTTGATTCTTCAGGCGCAATTTTGTTTTTCATTACCCCTGAAGCCATCAGGGAGATGCTGCAGTTCAAAACAGATAAGAGGTTGGTCCCTCTATCACTAGCTGATTTGATTATGGAGGGAGCCAGAATGACAGAGGCCCAGATTACAAAGCTTAACCAGTTATTCATCAAAGCTGACACTGTGCAAGTCCCTCCCATCAACTATGTCTACCTCAACCAATTGGGCCTGGACCTTGTTGACATGATCAGTCCCATCCTAGGATATGATTCAGTGGAGTATGTGGATGAAACAGTTATGCACATAATGCTCATGTTTTCTCCAGGAAGAAAACTAGTCTGCTATGACTATGCCACATACATCTCAGACAAGATGCATGAGCAGTTGATGAATCTATCAAGAGATAGGGTATTTAAATATACTTCTTACATATATCATTTGCTTTTATACTTCCAGCATGAGAAGTTCTCCTTCCCAATGAAAAGAGAAGATGCACAGGGAAATTTGAGATCGGTGGTGTACTGGACATCTGCTTTCCACCTCAATTTCTATTCTCCATACACCTACTGTGAGTTCATTGATCACTTCATTCATCCAGCCATGACTCTACTTTTGGGCTCACCTCCTCCCAGATTGACAGATGAGATGCAAAGACTCCTGCATTTATCAAAAGCATACAGCATTGGGGATTGGTACTTCTACCAACACCACACCGTTATTAGAATATATGGGTGTGAGTTGCCCCCATTTAGACTACCCAGGTTTGTGCCTATGAGACTATTTGCCTTAGAATACTTCAGGCAGTTTGGCTTTGTGGATATGTTCCACTTTTCAGGCAAAGGTAAGAAGGCACAGCTAAAGGTCAAAAGTCAACTTGGCCATTTCCTCTATAACGAAAGGGAGGAAGGGTGGAAGGAAGCAGATAGAATACTTGGGGGCCTTGGTCTCAAATACAGCTTCCTATGGAAACCTTATGACCCTAACAACTTCATTACCATGAGGAGGCTTAAATACAAGTTGTCTGCTTATGATCATTGCAGCCTTCCTCACATAGAGAAACATGCCAATCAAAGTAAATGGAGGAGAGGGACTTTAGAGGAAGCTGTTACTCAAGATGAGCTTAATCAAAGAGCTGAAAGAAACATAAAGAAAATGGCTGACCTTGAGTTTTATTCACAGGTCAGCTCACTACCAAGCATACAAATTGGAGCAGCAGCATCCTCTTCAACCGCCCAACAGCAAGCCACGAGAGTTGCTGGAAATATATCAGAGAAGGGAAAAGAAAAGGTGATGGAGATAGAGCCAGAGCAGCAAGAGAAAGAACAGGCAGAGCAGCAGCAGCAGCAACAACAAAAACAGCAACAGCAGCAAGGAGAAGGGCAACCTGAAACACAACAGCCCTTACACCAAGGAAGAGTGGTAGATACCCCAACTACCACTGAGCAGCAGGCCCAAAATGTAGAACACTCAAGGCCTGAAAACATTACTGATGCCTCGGTCCTTCAAACTCCACAGAAGGAGGACCTAAGTAGAAAAAGGGACAGAGAAACACCCATGACTTCATCCATCAACCAAGAGGAGAAGAGACAGAGGTTAAATGACTTCTCAGAGGATGATGCAGCAATTAGACAAGCAATGGGTATGGGCCCACCCAGCAGGGAAGCCTCGGTGAGTTCCTTCCACCAAGAACAAGACAGAACCATGGGAGGGGAGGTCACTTCCTCCAGCCAGTAGAGGGAAGGAGAGGTAGGCATCAAACAGCAGTTTATAGACATCAAAAGAAGGAGTGAACCCATGAAAG
The DNA here is from genome assembly GCA_031772625.1 of Pinus tabuliformis. Classification (NCBI taxonomy): domain Eukaryota; kingdom Viridiplantae; phylum Streptophyta; class Pinopsida; order Pinales; family Pinaceae; genus Pinus; species Pinus tabuliformis. The sequence goes on from CM062812.1 coordinate 355,585,505, forward strand.
TCAAATTATATAACCATTTGTTGAAAATGGCTCCCTCCAACCAACAAAGATTAATGGCTGCCTTTGATGTGGACGAAGGCAAGTTGACTATGAGTCACTTCATACCCACCGCGCTCCAGCCACAATCTACTGCAGATTATCTCAGGACTAATCTAGAGGTCCTGGCCAAGGACATCCACCCAATGGATAAAATTGAGCTGCACAAGCAAACTGGTGAAATGGTGTACGCCTCCTTGGCAGACAAAACGTTGGAGAATTACAAATTAACAAGCAGCCTCAATGCTACAGCCTCCCAACTAGAATTGGAGAGGGCTTCATCTCAGGCCAAAGACAACAGAATAAGATCCCTAGAGGACATCATTGTGGAAATTGGGCATAACCCCAAGGACATCAAAGGGATACAGGAGATCTTGAAACTAAGGGATGCTGACATGGCTGCATTAAGGAAGAAAGTCAAACTCCCAGCTACCATTCACCCCCAAACAGATGAGGTAGCCCAACAAAGGATGGAAAAGGATGCCACAGATCTGCTAATATCTATATATAAGCAGCTCCTGCAGACACAAGAGAAATTAGGAGAGTCTGAGGCCGCACAAGCGGCACTGCAAGCAGCACTAAAGCAAAGGGAAGAGGGCCAGACCTCTCAGCCTCCCCCGGTCATCAATCTTGAGAACACTGCTCCTACCACTGTGCCTCCACCTCAACAAACTGAGCAAACAGCTACATCCACTTCAGCAGCACCTACAAGTACAGAACAGGCACATAGCCTAGACATGCAGAAACTGAGGAATGAGATACAAATCCTGGAAGCTCAAATGACAGAGCTGCATGAGACCAGGGAAAAGCTGGCCAAGATCGATGATAAATATGATAAATCAAAAAGAGAAGTGGCAGAAAAGGGCAGGGAGATCAAGGCCCTTAATGACAGGATCAAAGAGCTGGAAAAGGAGCTCAGATTGGATAAGATTGTATCTGAAGTCAGAGCAATGATATGGGCCAATATTGGCCAATCTATTACAAATCAATGGCAATACATTGAGACAATCCATGAGCAATTAGAGCTCATCCCGAAAGCACAAAAGGAGGTCCATAGAGCAAGAGCTGCATTGAGCAATATGCCTGAAGTGGCCACCAGAATGATCAATGTACTCAATAATAGGACAAGCTCTCAGTTAGCCACCATTGGAATCACAAACAGAACTGAGACTATTCAAATGATCAAGAGGGTGCTTACTTTGAGAAATTTGGTGCAAACACTGGACAAAAGAACTCAGGATATGCACACTGAGGTAAACAGGTTCATGGAGAGATTTCAGGTATTGCAGAACAGAGGACTCCCTAGCTTACTGAACAGCGGAGGGAAATTATTCACCCATGAACAGTATGCTAAAAGAGTAAATGTTTTTGCCTCAGCACAGATCAATGAGAAGGCCAGCACTTCAGAAGACATAGGACCTATTACAGGGCAGGATTTCTATAGTAAGATAGAAAATCTATTTTTTATAATGAATGAAATTAATCACTTGTTTGATGTGGCCCCAAATTTTTTCAAATATACAGAGGCAGAGGAAACAATGGAGGCCATTCTCAGGCATCAATTGCCTCCACAGGACTGGTGGGTAAAGGCAATTCAAATGATTTTATGAATAGCAGGCCATCCACTAAATTTCGGTTACAGAAAAAACTGAATTGTCATGCACAGGACAGTTTATTTCGGTCAGCAGGCATTTAAGACGAAAGCTGAGCCAACTCAGCAGAGCCCATAGCCAGCACAGCAAAGGGAAAGCTACAGGTGTCCAAGCCGAGAAAGACAGTGGAACAGCTCCACAACGCCTTCTTCAGCATTGATGCGGATCACTCCAACCGACTCGTTGGATTCCCAAAGCTAAAATATCTTCTGACAAATGCAAAAGCATTTATGTTGTATTAAAGGAAGCATTAACTTTTACTCCGCTGTAATGACAAAGTTGGTGAAAGAGTTATTTCTCAGATGACTCAACGCCTTGATATTTTGTAAAGATGTTTTGTATTTATAGAGCCCTCGCACTAGAGATGAGGTTGTTGTTGATTTCTCCTGAAGAAGTTCTTATGCTGTAATCCTTTCAGAAGTTTAATAAGAAAGCGATGGAATTTCTCGGATTTCTGAAGTGCTGAATGCGTTCTGGTGTCTGTTGATAACTGCTGGATTCCTGTGTATTTTACCATACAATAAGTATCTGTATCTCTCTCTGTTAATCAGTTGTTTTGTTAAGATCCATGTACGTTATCTAATTTCAATACTAAGCGACAAGGAAAATGAATAGCTTTCAGGATTTACTCTCTGAGTACCCTGAGTTCAATCTGTGTCGTTTATGAATGTTTTCTTCAGCTGTAATCTAGATAAGTGTAATTCTTAATTGCTGCACTTACGGAATACATCTTTCACAGTGGCCTTTGTCTCAGGAATTCGACTTTTGCTCCTGTGCAGTGCGCTCACTTTCATCCCACCAACTTAATAGAAAATCCTTAATTGCTTTCTGTTGGTTGACATACATCACCATTGGATTCAAATTTTGTCTGTCTAAATACACAATAGGCCCTGCTGTTTGAACACCACCTATCCAGCGTATCAGATCATTTCACAACTCCAGACTCCATTGCCCAATGGTATTATACTATCTAAACACTATATCATAAGACCTAAAGGAAATCCTTCAACCAAAAAACATAAACCAAAACCTGAGCACAATAGCTAGCCTAAAACACCATCATAACAGAGACAAATCATAAAGAGAGAGCCCTCTCTGATCACAGTTTGGCTAGAAGCTGTGATCCAAAGATTGGTTAGTGGTTACCCCGGCCGTATTCCCTTGGGAGTCATAGGGAACAACCTGGGTGTTAACATTATTGGCGACTCCACTGGGGACTGCTTTAGGTTTTTCAATTACTATCTGTTTCCCAAAGCTATCATCAAGCCCAAAACCAGCCAAGATGCCTTAGAACTGTTTCTGTCTCACAGTGACAGCTTTAGGGAAGAGCTAGATAGGGAATCTTCATCTTAGCTTTGAAACATATAGAGCCATTTCAAAATCTTTATCCAGTCCTTGCATATATAAAAATTTTCTATAAAAATCCTGAAAAACAGTTAGAAACTGGCTCCTAAGAAAAATCCTCGGCACACTAGGGCAAATCCTGACCCTAATCCACCCATCATTGTTGATAATCCAAATACCATCCGAAAAAACATTAGGAAGCAGCAAAGGCAGGACCAACCTGCTGATTTAACCCCTCGTACAGTTCATCCCAACCCCATTTCTACTCCAATAAAGGTTCTTGTCCGGTCCACTCCTAGTTCTCCTAGTTCACCATCAACATCTCAAAGTCCTCCTCTTTCACCTTCATCCACTGCACATACTCCTTTAACCAGCTTCCCGCTAGCCATTCATCCCACTAACCCGGTTATACCAGTGATCCCTGTTGTCCCGCTTGTTCCTATCAACCCTCTAAATCCCATAAATATGGCTAACAGGTATGCACCTCTGCAGATACCAGCTAATGCTGCAGCTTTACCTCAAGATTATCAAAGCAAAATCTCATATTTTGACTCCAATGGCTCTCTAACAGCTGTTCAGCATACCAAGAAGATGCAAGACCATTTTGAGACCTATGAAATAGATGATGACAGTGTCAGAATGAGGATGTTTGTCCAAAGCCTAACCGGGGATGTAAGAACTTGGTTTAGATCCCTGAATGCAAATTCCATTGCAACTCCCAATGATCTGTACCAAGCATTTACTACCAGATGGGAGAAGAAGAAGGATCCTCTGCACATACTTGCTGAATATGAAACAATCAAGAGAGGTCCGCAAGAGACCGTTCTGGAGTATTGTGCTAGATTCAACAATGTGTACAATGCAATACCGCAAAACCTAAGACCTCCTCCTGATTTGGCTTTGTACAAATTCCCTGATGGATTTGATCCTGACATGGCATATCAGTTGAAGGAAAGAGAACCTGAAACCCTTGAAGATGCCCAAAAGGCTGCTGTCACAGTGGAGGCAAACCTGATTGCCAAAAGGAACAGGGCAAGGTTAGAAAAGAGAAGCATATACAAAGAAGAACCTACAGCCCTTGATCAAAAACTTGATGCAATACTTAATGGTATGAAGAGATTGGGTGATAGGGTAGAATCGGTTGAGAGAAAAGCATCATGGGAAGCACCACAAAACAACCCTCCTAGGAATCCAAATTTTAGGAGAAACCCAAACCCAAACATTGGCAAGGCCAGTGCTGACCAAGACATAAGACCCCCTTTCCAAGAAAATTATGCAGAAACTTCAACATCAACTGAGCCCAATGAAGATCCTGAGATTAATTTAATAGGTCTGAATGGTAAAAGCCAAGTTTTTCTAACAAAAGAAGATCATGAGGATAATGAAAGCAAACTATTCCAAACTAAATCAGGAGAATCCTTTGACTTCAAACAAGGCTATGACACTGCAGTTTATGAAGTCCATAAACAATACAAGCTGAGGAGCAGAACTGTAAATATTAACCAGCCTGAAAAGAAAAAGGATAATCAGCAGCCTGAAAGAGTCACAGGCACAGAACCTGGTGACAAAATAAATTCACATACACAAGAAGTGATTGTTGAAGAGATCATTGAACCATTGCCACCACAACAGCAGCCTTTGGCAGCTTCATCCTCTTGCTCTAATCTAAACTCTGTTCCTCATGAGATGAGTGAAAAGGGCAAGCCTAAAAGTCAAGATGAAAACCAACAAGAAGACTTGATCAACAAAGAAAGGACTGTTATCCATAACCTCAAAACCCAATCTGATAAACCTTTTGACTTAGGTACAGAAATTGGCAAACTAAAGATAGCGATTCCCCTCTCAGAATTAGCTAAGCATGACATCTATAAACAACAGATCAAGAAATCTCTACAACTCACTAGCAGCAAAGATGATGTCAATGTGCTGGATGACACTCCTGAATTACTGTTTGGCCCAGAAGTGGATGGAAAAACAGCAGTTGCAAGAGTATTACCTTTTTATGTCAGCTTACACATCCATGATAAAGTACTACACAACGCAATGTTTGACTCAGGTGCATCTCACAATCTTATGCCAAAAGCTGTCATGGAAAGACTGAACCTAGACATAACAAGACCATATAAGGACCTATTTTCCTTTGACTCCAGCCAAGTCAAATGTCTAGGTCTCATAAAAGATTTATGTGTGTCTCTAGTTCAATACCCAAACAAGACAATCCTAATGGATGTGGTAGTCGCTGACATCCCACCCAAGTATGGGATGCTGTTATCAAGATCATGGGGAGCTAAACTCCAAGGTTCCTTACAATTGGACATGTCATATGCCACCATCTTTGTTTTTGGGCAACCAAAAAGACTATATAGAGAAACACTGATGAAATACATGGTCAGCAGTGAGGAAAAGCCTCAAAATTTCCCCATATATGCTATCCATTCAGACATAGACTCATATATCCTTTTCAATGACACCACAACTCCCTTACAAGGGGAAGTTGAAATCAAGACAGTCATACAAAAAAAGGACTCAACTGAAAGTATCACCACCCACGAAACAGCAGCTAAACAAACACTAAATACTGCTGCTATTTTAAATCCCAAGCATAGCCAATCAAGTGAGGAAATTGCCCTAGAAGACAAGCTTGAGACAAAACCCCAACTCCTGCTTACATTGCCATCCCATGAACCGATTTTTAAATCTCCTGTCAAGCAAGATATCCTGTGGTTCCTAGAATTTGATGGCTCTGTCAACAAGTTAGGGGCAGGAGCTGGAGTTTGGATACATAACAAAGAGAAAACCCATGCAGAAGGCAGAGCTTATAGATTAAACTTTAGATGCACTAATAACATGGCAGAGTATGAAGCTCTGTTACTAGGTCTCAAGCTAGTAAAGGCATTACAAGCTCCTACAGTTTCGATCATGGGAGATTCTGATCTAGTGATTCAACAAGTGAAAGGAAGCTTTGTCACCAATGACAAAAGGTTGAGGTCTTACAGGTCCGCTGTAATTGAAATATTGAACACTTTCTCTGAGTTCCTTATCACAAAAATTTCAAGGAGTCACAATCTCCATGCACACAGTTTGGCAACATTTGCCAGCACTTTCAAATTTCCACTGGAACCCAACAACTGCTTCACTGCCGAGGTCAAGTACAGACCCTCCATTCCAAACAATGTCAAAGATTGGCAAGTGTTTGATGATGACAAGCAAATAAACAATTTCTTGACTTTGCAGCAGGAATTTTCAGGACTAAATATTGACAATGACAAAGCAAGTCAATCACAAATGCTTGACAGAGCAAGTCAATCACAAATACTGTTTCAACAAATGGTTCATCCAATATCACCTAAAACAGCAAAACAATTACTGAATCCAACCAGTTTCAACAACGAAGACATTCAGCAAATTCACCAAATTGACTGTGAAGAGGTGACCAGCGCTGAGGCTGAAATCATAGAGCTGAAAGACAACTTTTTACCCGCTGGTTTGGCTCCTTTGGAAGACATTTTTAATTCAAATGATGTTCCCAGCAAGCCAAAAATGCAGCCCATCAACAATGCCATAGAAGAGTACAACATAGGTACAATTGACAAACCCAAAATAATTAAATTGTCTGCATCCTTACCTCCTGATCAAAAGCCAAAATACATTGACCTTTTTAAAGAGTTCCAGGATGTCTTTGTGTGGAGTTATGAGGACCTAAAGTCCTATGACACCTCTGTTATCCAGCATACTATCCCTCTCAAGCCTGATCAAAAACCCTTTAAACAAAAATTGAGAAGAATCAATCCTATGCTTCTCCCAGCAATGGAACAAGAAGTACAAAAAATGTTTAAGGCAGGCATCATAGCACCAATCAAATTCTCTGAATGGATCTCCAACTTAGTCCCTACAAGAAAGAAGACCGGTGAAATTAGGCTGTGTGTGGACTTAAGGAATCTGAACCAAGTATCCCTCAAAGACAATTATCCCTTACCTAAGATGGATCATATTCTCCAAAGAGTGGTAGGGGCCTCAAGGATCTCATTACTTGATGGATTCTCGGGTTTCAATCAAATCCTAGTACACCCTGATGATCAAGACAAAACTGCATTTACAACCCCATGGGGAACTTTCAAGTATGTTAAAATGCCTTTTGGATTGAAGAATGCTGGGGCAACATTTCAAAGAGCAATGGACATTGCTTTCGCAAAGGAGATTCATGATTTCCTTGTCATTTATTTGGATGACCTCACACCTTTTTCCAAGTCTGACCAAGAACATTTGAAACATTTGAGACAGATCTTCCTAACATGTAGGAAATATGGAATTTCGTTGAATCCCAAAAAATCCCTGTTTGGTTTAGAGGAAGGTAAACTATTGGGCCACATCATCTCTAAAGATGGCATAAGAATTGATCCAGATAGGATACAAGCTATCCTACAAATGCCCCACCCAAGAAATATAAAAGAATTACAAGGATTTTTGGGAAAAATCAACTTTTTAAGGAGATTTATCCCAAATCTGGCCGAGTTGATCAGATTACTTAACAATATGCTAAAGAAAGATTCAAAGGTGAAATGGACAGTTGAAGCAAAGCAAGCCTTTGAAGGTATAAAGCTGGCCCTCACTCAAACCCCGGTGTTAACCAATCCTCAGTTTGACAGAGAATTCATTATCTTCTCTTTTGCCTCCCAGCATACTATTGCTGCTGTTTTATTACAGAAAGATGACCAAGGAAATGAGAAGCCTATTGCCTTCTTCAGCAGGGCTCTTAGAGATGCACCTCTAAAATATCAAATTATGGAGAAACAAGCCTATGCTTTGGTTAAGGCCATTAAAGACTTTAGGATTTACATCCTTTATTCCCATGTTGTGGCTTATGTACCAAGCCCTATTGTCAAAGACATTCTCACCCAAGAAAACTTAGAGGGCAGAAGAGGAAAATGGATTGCCAGCATACTAGAATTTGACATTGAAATAAAACCTACAAAGCTAATAAAAGGGCAAGGCTTGGCCAAATTAATGACAGAAACAAATTTCCAAGCCCTAGATATCAATCAGCTGGACAGTGAAACAGAGCTGGCGACTCCAAAGATCAATGTAGCCTTTGAACAATCTCCTTGGTACTCTGACATCTGTTATGTATTACAAAACCTGTGTGCTCCCCCAGGACTGTCCAGGACTAAGTGTAGGTTCTTAAAAATGAAAACATCAAGATTTTGTGTGATGGATGGAAATCTGCTTTGGAAAAACCATGAAGGTATATTGCTGCACTGTTTAATTGAAAATGAAACTAACAAAATCATGGAAGAATTTCATGCAGGTCATTGCGGTGGACATTTGTACTGGAAGTCCACTGTGGACAAAATACTGAGGGCTGGTTATTACTGGCCCACCATGTTCTCTGACGTCAAGAGATTCACTACCTCATGCCACAAATGCCAACTGTTTGAGGGCAAAAGACAGTTGCTGCCACTCCCCCTAAGACCTATTGCAACAGAGAGACCTTTTCAACAATGGGGCTTGGATTTCATTGGGGAAATTCATCCCTCATCTTCAGGCCAACATAGATGGATTTTGACAGCCACAGACTACTTCACCAAATGGATCGAAGCTGCCCCATGCAGACAAGCAAATGACTCAGTAATCATTCAGTTCTTGGAAAATAACATACTGGCTAGGTTTGGCTGTCCTGACAAAATAATAACAGACAATGCTGCTGCTTTCAGATCCAAGAAAATGGTAAACTTCTGCCACAAATATCATATTACTTTGGGTCACTCTACGGCATACTATCCCCAAGGAAATGGCCTAGCTGAATCATCTAACAAAAGCTTAATAAATATCATAAAGAAGGTGCTGGAAGAGAACAAAAAGAACTGGCATAAGAAACTAGTCAATGCTTTATGGGCAGATAGACTAACAACAAAAAGATCAATTGGGACCAGCCCATATGAGTTAGTTTATGGATTAGAAGCCAAATTTCCTTCATCACTAGGAGTGCCTGTTATGAAGCTTCTTCAAGAGAGTCAAGCAGAGCCAAATGATATGCAAAGGAGGATCAATCAGATAATCTGTTTACAGCAGACTAGGGAACAAGTTTTCAGCAGAGTTCAGATATTACAAGAAAAATTAAAAAAGGCCTTTGATAGAAGAACTAAGGCAGAAGATTTCAGTATTGATGATAAAGTCCTCAAATGGGATGCAAGGAGAGAAGAAAAAGAAAAACATGGGAAATTTGATTCCCTTTGGAGAGGACCATTTGCTGTCCAAGCAGTACAAGGTAACAACACTTACTTCCTCAAAAGTCTAACTGAAGCTGACTTGGATGAAGGTGCTGTCAATGGCAGGATGCTTAAGCATTATTTTGACTATTTCCCATGAGTGCAGCCTGAGGTTCCTTTGTATATATGCATATGTACATATTATTTTCTGTTTAGATTGTAAAAATGCAGTTTTCCAAGTTATTCACCAACCAGCAAAAGGTAAATAGAATCAGAGGTCTACCAAGAAGGGAAGCACAAAGTTTGGCACTTCAAAGCAGCAAACTTCAAGGATGATATAGGCAGCAATGGAGCAAGGCAATCTGACCTGCTGTTCTTGGTCTTTCAAAAGAAACACCATCCCCATGTGGAGCCACTGTTAGATACCTATACCAATAGGTTTCATATTTCATGATTGACAAGGGAAAGTCCAAATATGCTCTGCTTTGATGTCACAAAGATCCCATATTTCCTAGAGAACAAAAGGTGTGTAAAGTGTTGCAATATTGATCACCTTGGTTCAATTTTGATGGATGATTCAACAGTTTAATCTGGATCATGCCATGTTTTCAATTTTCAGTTATAGAATAGAGAAAGGAGTCTGTCCAAACTGTTTAATCTTGGCAGACAAGCAGTTCAGGTAGAGAAGAAAAGGCTCCCAACAGCTTAATCTGGGACCTTGGAGGAAATAAGGGTAGAAGTAGATAGAAATAACAAAGAAAAAGCCAAAGAAAAGAAAAGGCAAGTAAGGGTATGCAAGTTTAAGTGCACCCTCCAAGAAGAAATAAAAAATTCTAGGCAAAATAGTTGGGTAGGTAGTGGTGGTTGCAGAAAAGACTACCTTCACCATTGCAGGCATGGTGACTATGATTACCAAGGCAAAGTCTATCAAGTGACAAGGTGTGCATATTCATCAAGTTGCAGCAAGGACCATGACTAATTTCCCTCATTTCCCTTCCAATTTCATTTCTAACATCCCCTCATCAGCTAAGATTCATGGAAAAGACTACGGTTTCATGGTGGTTCTTAATCTTTAGAAGCCACATTTCTTGTCTAAAAAACTTTTCATTTTGATCTACTCTTAAAACCAAGTTTGTTTCACATAAACTTAATGGTTTCCCCTCCACTTACTCTCTCATCCATATTAACTCTAATTCTACTATGTAAATCCCCTATATTACCTGTCCCCTATTAGTATTAACACCATGGTGTATAAACCCCAAATTTTGTATAAATATCCCTCCCCTTGGCAATATAGCCAATAAGTCCCATGTCAGGGATCAGATGGCACCTGGTCATCTTGATGAACCTAAGCCAAATCTCCTTTGTCCTCTGCAAATTCATTCCCTCATTTTGACCCCATTTGCTCATGAAAACCCCCTAAAAGCCCAATTTCTACCCTTGCCCGCTTCAAAATGGCTAAAAACATCAAAAAACCAACATTTTTCTCTTATCCTAAGTCTAAAGGGCGGGTCTATTTTCAAACAAAATTCCCGAAAAAACTACTTTCTATTCCCTAACCAAAGTTTGCGCATATAATATGTTTTTTGAAATACATTGGAAAATCATTCAAAAACATGTATTTACACCTCCGCCCGCTGCCGTATACACTGGTCATGTCACCTTCCCGATGGCCGTTGGATCGGGCCCTCCAGATATGACGGTCAGCATCCATATCGGAGCGCATCTGCTGTACGAAGAATATCGTCCGATGGCCGTATTTTGGGTACGTCACTCCGCTGCCACGCGCCCTCGCCACAGCCCATCGGAGGTACCTCTGACGCATACCGCCACCGTACCATAGGCGGTGCGATATGAAACTGCCGCGGTTTCTGGTTTTATCATTCCCACTTGTATTACCTCACCGCCACGTCACTGCTCCGTCAACCCACGTCACCCCAGGTACGCCATCACATCACTTCTCCGCTCAACCATTGCTCCACTTGTCCTGCCATCTCACTGTCCCCGTGGACCAACCAGAGGCCGCCACCTGGCCGGATGACGTCCTGCTGACGTCATCCAACCCTGACCCACCGGTGACGTCATGCTGACGTCAGCGCGAAAACGCGCCAAAATCACCAAAAGATATATTTATGTCAAAAAATCGTGTTTTTTGCTATTTTTGGGCGCAAGCTTTGTTATTTGTTCTGCATGTAAACTCACGTCCAAACCTGCACCAGCCGTGGAAAAGACTTCCGGACCGCTAGAACGTTCATCCCTCAAAGTGCTAGCAAGTTCTAACCGACCAGATTCTACAGGTACTTCTCATTTGCACTCTAAAGCTCCATTTTCACTGAATTACGGGTATAACTAGTAACAGACCTCCAAACTCAAAATTCACCATTAAAGGACCACTGAACTAGCATTCAGACCAAACCAGAGCTGCCACTACATGTTTATAGGGCCACATTGGGCAAATTGAACGTGAACCTGTTACTGGTTCGCGCAAACGTGAACCAGTCACCTGCAAAAGCTAATTTGCCTAAAATCAAACTCTACTCAGGTCTGCAACTCACCTATTAACTCAAAAGCAGCAGTTCAAATTGCTACAACCTTTCCCATTCACTCTTGGCCCTCAGAAATTCTCATTTTCCTCAGAAAAAGCGTTGTTTGTGTTACTTTGCATAGTAACACCAGTCCTCGAAAAACAGAATCCTAAGAAAACCTATGGATCCCCCTGTGGCTCCTATAGCCCTCAATGTAGCCCCTCTGAATGCCCCTCACAGAGCATTGGACTGGAAAGCATTAGCTGACTTAGACTATAAGATATCAGAAGAAATGCTAAGCAGGAGCAGGTTTCATCTCCAAATACTAAATGAAATCAAAATCCAACATCAGAATGGGACAGACATCTTGGGAATTTGGGATTCCTCTCTCCCAATCTTCAAGCTACCACAGGTCAACCAATTCCCAGAACTCATCCACTTATGTGCTGAGTATTATGATGCATCCCAGAGGGCAGTGCTTGATTCTTCAGGCGCAATTTTGTTTTTCATTACCCCTGAAGCCATCAGGGAGATGCTGCAGTTCAAAACAGATAAGAGGTTGGTCCCTCTATCACTAGCTGATTTGATTATGGAGGGAGCCAGAATGACAGAGGCCCAGATTACAAAGCTTAACCAGTTATTCATCAAAGCTGACACTGTGCAAGTCCCTCCCATCAACTATGTCTACCTCAACCAATTGGGCCTGGACCTTGTTGACATGATCAGTCCCATCCTGGGATATGATTCAGTGGAGTATGTGGATGAAACAGTTATGCACATAATGCTCATGTTTTCTCCAGGAAGAAAACCAGTCTGCTATGACTATGCCACATACATCTCAGACAAGATGCATGAGCAGTTGATGAATCTATCAAGAGATAGGGTATTTAAATATACTTCTTACATATATCATTTGCTTTTATACTTCCAGCATGAGAAGTTCTCCTTCCCAATGAAAAGAGAAGATGCACAGGGAAATTTGAGATCGGTGGTGTACTGGACATCTGCTTTCCACCTCAATTTCTATTCTCCATACGCCTACTGTGAGTTCATTGATCACTTCATTCATCCAGCCATGACTCTACTTTTGGGCTCACCTCCTCCCAGATTGACAGATGAGATGCAAAGACTCCTGCATTTATCAAAAGCATACAGCATTGGGGATTGGTACTTCTACCAACACCACATCGTTATTAGAATATATGGGTGTGAGTTGCCCCCATTTAGACTACCCAGGTTTGTGCCTATGAGACTATTTGCCTTAGAATACTTCAGGCAGTTTGGCTTTGTGGATATGTTCCACTTTTCAGGCAAAGGTAAGAAGGCACAGCTAAAGGTCAAAAGTCAACTTGGCCATTTCCTCTATAACGAAAGGGAGGAAGGGTGGAAGGAAGCAGATAGAATACTTGGGGGCCTTGGTCTCAAATACAGCTTCCTATGGAAACCTTATGACCCTAACAACTTCATTACCATGAGGAGGCTTAAATACAAGTTGTCTGCTTATGATCATTGCAGCCTTCCTCACATAGAGAAACATGCCAATCAAAGTAAATGGAGGAGAGGGACTTTAGAGGAAGCTGTTACTCAAGATGAGCTTAATCAAAGAGCTCAAAGAAACATAAAGAAAATGGCTGACCTTGAGTTTTATTCACAGGTCAGCTCACTACCAAGCATACAAATTGGAGCAGCAGCATCCTCTTCAACCGCCCAACAGCAAGCCACGAGAGTTGCTGGAAATATATCAGAGAAGGGAAAAGAAAAGGTGATGGAGATAGAGCCAGAGCAGCAAGAGAAAGAACAGGCAGAGCAGCAGCAGTAGCAACAACAAAAACAGCAACAGCAGCAAGGAGAAGGGCAACCTGAAACACAGCAGCCCTTACACCAAGGAAGAGTGGTAGATACCCCAACTACCACTGAGCAGCAGGCCCAAAATGTAGAACACTCAAGGCCTGAAAACATTACTGATGCCTCGGTCCTTCAAACTCCACAGAAGGAGGACCTAAGTAGAAAAAGGGACAGAGAAACACCCATGACTTCATCCATCAACCAAGAGGAGAAGAGACAGAGGTTAAATGACTTCTCAGAGGATGATGCAGCAATTAGACAAGCAATGGGTATGGGCCCACCCAGCAGGGAAGCCTCGGTGAGTTCCTTCCACCAAGAACAAGACAGAACCATGGGAGGGGAGGTCACTTCCTCCAGCCAGTAGAGGGAAGGAGAGGTAGGCATCAAACAGCAGTTTATAGACATCAAAAGAAGGAGTGAACCCATGAAAGTCAAATTATATAACCATTTGTTGAAAATGGCTCCCTCCAACCAACAAAGATTAATGGCTGCCTTTGATGTGGACGAAGGCAAGTTGACTATGAGTCACTTCATACCCACCGCGCTCCAGCCACAATCTACTGCAGATTATCTCAGGACTAATCTAGAGGTCCTGGCCAATGACATCCACCCAATGGATAAAATTGAGCTGCACAAGCAAACTGGTGAAATGGTGTACGCCTCCTTGGCAGACAAAACGTTGGAGAATTACAAATTAACAAGCAGCCTCAATGCTACAGCCTCCCAACTAGAATTGGAGAGGGCTTCATCTCAGGCCAAAGACAATAGAATAAGATCCCTAGAGGACATCATTGTGGAAATTGGGCATAACCCCAAGGACATCAAAGGGATACAGGAGATCTTGAAACTAAGGGATGCTGACATGGCTGCATTAAGGAAGAAAGTCAAACTCCCAGCTACCATTCACCCCCAAACAGATGAGGTAGCCCAACAAAGGATGGAAAAGGATGCCACAGATCTGCTAATATCTATATATAAGCAGCTCCTGCAGACACAAGAGAAATTAGGAGAGTCTGAGGCCGCACAAGCGGCACTGCAAGCAGCACTAAAGCAAAGGGAAGAGGTCCAGACCTCTCAGCCTCCCCCGGTCATCAATCTTGAGAACACTGCTCCTACCACTGTGCCTCCACCTCAACAAACTGAGCAAACAGCTACATCCACTTCAGCAGCACCTACAAGTACAGAGCAGGCACATAGCCTAGACATGCAGAAACTGAGGAATGAGATACAAATCCTGGAAGCTCAAATGACAGAGCTGCATGAGACCAGGGAAAAGCTGGCCAAGATCGATGATAAATATGATAAATCAAAAAGAGAAGTGGCAGAAAAGGGCAGGGAGATCAAGGCCCTTAATGACAGGATCAAAGAGCTGGAAAAGGAGCTCAGATTGGATAAGATTGTATCTGAAGTCAGAGCAATGATATGGGCCAATATTGGCCAATCTATTACAAATCAATGGCAATACATTGAGACAATCCATGAGCAATTAGAGCTCATCCCGAAAGCACAAAAGGAGGTCCATAGAGCAAGAGCTACATTGAGCAATATGCCTGAAGTGGCCACCAGAATGATCAATGTACTCAATAATAGGACAAGCTCTCAGTTAGCCACCATTGGAATCACAAACAGAACTGAGACTATTCAAATGATCAAGAGGGTGCTTACTTTGAGAAATTTGGTGCAAACACTGGACAGAAGAACTCAGGATATGCACACTGAGGTAAACAGGTTCATGGAGAGATTTCAGGTATTGCAGAACAGAGGACTCCCTAGCTTACTGAACAGCGGAGGGAAATTATTCACCCATGAACAGTACGCTAAAAGAGTAAATGTTTTTGCCTCAGCACAGATCAATGAGAAGGCCAGCACTTCAGAAGACATAGGACCTATTACAGGGCAGGATTTCTATAGTAAGATAGAAAATCTATTTTTTATAATGAATGAAATTAATCACTTGTTTGATGTGGCCCCAAATTTTTTCAAATATACAGAGGCAGAGGAAACAATGGAGGCCATTCTCAGGCATCAATTGCCTCCACAGGACTGGTGGGTAAAGGCAATTCAAATGATTTTATGAACAGCAGGCCATCCACTAAATTTCGGTTACAGAAAAAAACTGAATTGTCATGCACAGGACAGTTTATTTCGGTCAGCAGGCATTTAAGACGAAAGCTGAGCCAACTCGGCAGAGCCCATAGCCAGCACAGCAAAGGGAAAGCTACAGGTGTCCAAGTCGAGAAAGACAGCGGAACAGCTCCACAACGCCTTCTTCAGCATTGATGCGGATCACTCCAACCGACTCGTTGGATTCCCAAAGCTAAAATATCTTCTGACAAATGCAAAAGCATTTATGTTGTATTAAAGGAAGCATTAACTTTTACTCCGCTGTAATGACAAAGTTGGTGAAAGAGTTATTTCTCAGATGACTCAACGCCTTGATATTTTGTAAAGATGTTTTGTATTTATAGAGCCCTCGCACTAGAGATGAGGTTGTTGTTGATTTCTCCTGAAGAAGTTCTTATGCTGTAATCCTTTCAGAAGTTTAATAAGAAAGCGATGGAATTTCTCGGATTTCTGAAGTGCTAAATGCGTTCTGGTGTCTGTTGATAACTGCTGGATTCCTGTGTATTTTACCATACAATAAGTATCTGTATCTCTCTCTGTTAATCAGTTGTTTTGTTAAGATCCATGTACGTTATCTAATTTCAATACTAAGCGACAAGGAAAATGAATAGCTTTCAGGATTTACTCTCTGAGTACCCTGAGTTCAATCTGTGTCGTTTATGAATGTTTTTCTTCAGCTGTAATCTAGATAAGTGTAATTCTTAATTGCTGCACTTATGGAATACATCTTTCACAGTGGCCTTTGTCTCAGGAATTCAACTTTTGCTCCTGTGCAGTGCGCTCACTTTCATCCCACCAACTTAATAGAAAATCCTTAATTGCTTTCTGTTGGTTGACATACATCACCATTGGATTCAAATTTTGTCTGTCTAAATACACAATAGGCCCTGCTGTTTGAACACCACCTATCCAGCGTATCAGATCATTTCACAACTCCAGACTCCATTGCCCAATGGTATTATACTATCTAAACACTATATCATAAGACCTAAAGGAAATCCTTCAACCAAAAACATAAACCAAAACCTGAGCACAATAGCTAGCCTAAAACACCATCATAACAGAGACAAACCATAAAGAGAGAGCCCTCTCTGATCACAGTTTGGCTAGAAGCTATGATCCAAAGATTGGTTAGTGGTTACCCTGGCCGTATTCCCTTGGGAGTCATAGGGAACAACCTGGGTGTTAACAAGATCGACAGTGGAGATTAAAGCTCATAAAGTGAGTGGAAGACTCCATGCGAGGCAGCAGTTGGAGAAAATAGTGAATCAGATGGTGATTGTGAAGGTTTGTTGGTGATCAAACGGTGAGGAAGCAATGCATGAGGAAAGTGTTGGAGGCGGTTTCAAATGAAAATGATAGAGAAAACCAGTGCAGGTGAACAAATAACTGCATTAAACAGCAAACTTCATAGCCCATGCGAGAACCAGAGACCTGTGTTTTTGGGGCTGCTGAAGGGTCCCTTCCTCAAGCCATGGTCCTAGAGGGAGGAGATGAGGTCGAGACACCTGCGCACAACTTGGTAGTGATATTTTTCCTCTAACTAACTTGTGACAAGAGAGAAGGCATAAATGAAAGTAAACTACAACAACCACAACTACTAAAGAAGATGAATAGGAAAACCATGCATGATCTACACTATATTGTTGTAATGAAAGTGCAACCACTTAAGCAAATATACAGTGAAAACCATAAGGCTATTGAAGCAAATGAATAGAAAACCATGAAACTACTTCAGAAAATAAATAGAATAGAACTCTATGCTAGCATACATGTACAGTAAAGAGGAGATGTGGGTGCTTGGGTCGGGCCCTAACCCAAGAGCTTCAGCCCTCGGAGTTAACTCAGAGTTGGCTTAAACAAAATTCATTCTTATTATAAAAACCGTGGATTACAAAGCAAATTGTCACAAGTATTTGCGGCTCAGAAATGAAACAGAGCTTTACAAATGAAGTCCAAATCCTAATGAGGTCCTAAGCCTCTCTACTTATACATCTGACAAACTGGTTTCTGTCCTTTTCCTTGCTGAGTTATCTTGTAGTCCTCAAAGTGATGGTTGTTTGCACTTCGAGCTGATGGAGGAATATTCGAATGGAGGGGTAGTAAATGAGGAGGATTTACCTCCTATAATTACTCTCCCTTGTCCCATTCGAGTTTTGACTAAGGTCTTTGCCATAGTTCATTACTTTTATCCTTTATGCCTGCATTTTTCCTTGCTTGTATCCTTTATTCCTTCATTATATGCACATTAGAGCACAAAGAAAAATATCCAACTCTAACTCATCTCATAAACAAAATATAATCAAAAGTAGTTGTGAGAATAGTTGGTTTCACTGAGGTAGGAGGTGAATTAAGGCCAATTAAGGCCCATATAATTAACCAATGATGAGGCTCATCAGAGACCAACAATAGGAAGTAGCACCAATATAGGTTGTTGTAGTAGCACGAGATGTACTACAAGATCTCAATGTTCTTGAGACCTTAGCAGAGGTGTGGCACCACATGGAGGGGCTAACACATGGAATAGATGAGACCATGGTCAACTAGCTTCCTATGTGACTTCAGAAACACAATATTGGAGTGCTAAGCCATATTGGTTGGCTACTACACAATATAGCTCATGCAGTGGGATGTTATCATGAGTACTATGATTAGTCTACTAGGAGGCTTATACCCATATTTTCATGTAGTTTTTGATATGATAGGCCGTGTGTCCATATGTGTCCTAAGCACAAATTTTTCAAAACAAAACCTTTATATATAAACTATGTTTAGTGTTTCATATGTCCCTATTATTAGTTTCAATCGATGTGATATGCATCGAAATTTATTTATATATGTCGCAAATGTATATCTAAAACATGATTAGCCAATGTATCTATCAATGTATTTAGATTTCTAGAAATATGTTGATATTGGATGAAATCAAAGTGTCTTTCTAGAAGGCGAACCCTCAATAACATGCGAAGGATAGTTGGACTTATGACCAAATAGACATTAGTCAATTGTAGTACTACAAGTTGTGACTCAAGTCTAATGAATAAATGCCAGATACCATGTGAAATAACATCAGATAGAAGATAGACCATTGTGTTATATTCAACGATGTTATTGGTAGAGCAGTTGATACAGATCCCTCATAGACTCACTAACTCACAATTTGGATCAAAGATAGACTACACAACAGAAGATAGGTTCTGAGTACTATGAGTAGCACCATAAGCATAACCAACATATGGTTCATAGGATGCCGACATCTGCAAAACAAATGTAAACATGATCAATAAAAACAGTAGGAAACTCTAAAGAGACACAATGAAAACACACTCAACACACCTATATATAGTACGTACACAATGAACTACGTAAAAAATCAAGTATAGTATTTTTTAAGGTACAACCCATTTCTAGGCTACACGAGTTGAACTCCATCAAAATTGACTAGCTCATAGGCCCCTTTAGCAAGAACACGCTTGACAATATATGGACATGGCTACATGGTTTGGAACTTTCCTGATCCTAATTTATCATATTTTTTGTCATATAGAAGGAAAAGGTCTGCTTCTAAGAAGACATGAGGCTTTACATGTTTGTCATATTGTGCCTTGACAAGTTTCTTATAGGATTCATTAGACACAGCAACATCTTGTCCAGTCTCATCTAAGCGTGTCATATGTAAGAGACGTTCCTCTTCTAAGGAAGTAGCAGGAAAAAGTTCTACAACAAGTTTCAATGACAAAATCTCACATTCAATCAGATGGATTGATTCCAGAGCATAAACCAATTGAAACAGTGTAAATCAGGTATCAATCTTAATGGAGGTTTGGTATGTAGGCAACAAAAAGAAGCAAATTCCAGTCTCATTTATAGAACCTTGTCATATGTTGAAGCATAGTTTTGAGAACTTTATTAACAGCCTCAACTTTCCCGTTAGTTTGAGGGTAGTAGGGAGTATAACTTTCATGATAAATTCCCAACTTGGAAGTTAGTTCAGAAATCATGTGATTGAGAAAGTGTTTCCCATGGTTCATAACTATGCCTTGCGAAACACCAAACCGTGCAATGAGATGGTCAAAGAAAAAAAATGTAGTTGTTTCACCAGTAATGTTATATGTAGGCATCGCCTTTGCCCATTTAGCAAAGTAATCAACTGCTACAATAATATAGCCATGCCCCCCAGCCGAGTGAGCGTTACATGTCATGAAATCAATATCCCATTTTGAAAAAAGAACCTATGGATATAACAGGATGCATAGGAGCAGGCATAACACGAGTCTTACGGTCATAAATCTGGCATGCATGACACTTCTAGACAATGAGAATGCAATCACAAAATATGTTAGGCCAAAAGTAACCAGCATGCAAAATCTTCTGTGTGGTGGCATAACCAGACAAATGACTGCCACATGCCTCTGAGTGGAATTCATTTAGGACTTTCTCAGCCTCCTCATGCGTGAGGCACCTTCTGAAAACCTTATCGATACCACGTCGATAAATGGTGTCACCGATGATGATGTAATGCTTAGCTTCGTATAGAATACATCATTGCTCGGAGTGAAAGGTATCAAACTGGAAAGTCTGGGTCTGGAGATATACACTAATGTCTCCATACCATGGGTCAGGTGATGAGATCACAAGCAATGACTCATCTAGAATGGAATTTTTAGACGTCGATTCAAAATCGGTAGTGGGAAGGTCGCAAATAATCTCAACAAAAACTAAGGATTTCTTAGATATGGAATTGACAAATTCCAAATCAAAATCCTATAGGGCGATGATCCATTTCGAGTATTTCCTGCCCAGAAGTTAATGTGAAAAACTATATGTCATAGGGTTTCAATCTAAAAGAACCATAGTTTTCCGAAGCAATATATAATGGTGAAACCTTTGGAAGTCTTAGACAATTACCAAAGCTAATTTTTTTACATAGGTGTACTTGATTTCGGTATCGTTAAGATTCTAGCTCAAAGAATATATCAGATTTTTAGTCCCTACATCGTCTTCCTGGACCAATACCATTGCTATGGTAGTAACTATAGCAGCAAAATACAGGAAATAATCATGGTGGTAATCAGGGGGGTATAATAGAGATACCTGAATCAATGCATATTTCAAGGCATCAAACGCCTATTAAGTAATGTTTTCCCAATGGAAGGGAACCCCTTTCTTAAGAATGTGAGTGAATCCTTTGATCAACTTAGCGTAATTAGGGAAAAATTTCTGGAGAAATTTAGCCTTCCCCTGGAGTCATTGAATTTGAACAAGGGAAGAAGGAGCAACAAAATCTATGATTGCCTGAAATTTCAAGGGTTCAATATGAATTCCATGTTTTGAAATGAAAAAACCAAGAAGTCAACCAGAAATAACAAAAAACAAACATTTGTGAGGATTAAGTCGAATATTATAATGTCTACATCATAAAATTATGGCCCAAAGATGCATTGGGTGATCACTCCTTTGTTTAGAATGAGAAGGTAGATCATCCAAAAAAGGTTTCAAGATATGTTTGATGTCATGGAAGGTGTAATCCATTTCCATATGAAACATAGCCCCAACATTCTATAAGCCAAAAACAAGTTTTCGATATGAAAATTTACCCCAAGGCCAAATGAATGTAGTCTTCAGTTGCTTCGCCGAGAGAATGTTGATTCTATTATAACCAGAGAAACCACCCATAAATGAATATATCTCATAGCCTGCACAATCACCAACAATCTGGTTGATGAACGAGGTTGGGTAATTGTCCTTTGGATAAGCACGATTTATATCCAGATAATTGAAACATACACAAATTGTTCCCTGTTTCTTCATGACGGGAACAATATTTGACATTGAAATGGTCAAAGGAACTGGGTAGATGAAACTAGCACGTATAAGTTTTTCAACTTCATCTTTAATCACGACAACCTTCTTGGGATGGACTGGATAGAGGTTCTATCAGACTTCTTTAGCATCAGCATAATTTTTAATTTCATGTGCCACTATGTTTGGATCGATACCTAGCATTTCCTCATAAGAGCAGGAAGAGACATCTTGGAATTCCTAGAATAGGGCCTTATAGGTCTTAATCTCATATAGAGAGCAATGTGCACCAATATGTAGATTCTCGACAATACCTAGTTTAATTGAGATATCTAGAGGTATTGTCTCTTCGATATTAGACAAAAAAAAATTAGAATTGAATTCATTAATTGAAAGGGAATTCATAGGAAACTCAACTATATTGGGTTGATACAGGTCACTGAGGTTATCCTTAATGGAATCTAGTAAGGAGGAATGATGGTGATGATCATCCCACGACGCATTGGTTAGCATCTGTTAGAAAATTATATATTACGGAGCAATGGAACACATAAAATATTGCAAAAATATAAACACAAAAAACACATAAAACAAGAGAGACACAGATATACGTGGTTCACCCAGATTGGGCTATGTCCACCCTGAATAGCCAGTCCTTCCTTTCTATTATCCAACAAAATGAAGAGACACAACCTACAGCAGATCCATTGTAATATCCTCTATTTTCTCTCACAGTCTCACCTCTCCGTTTCTCGCTTGGAGAATATACCTCTATTACACAGACTCAATACAAATGCCCTCATACAAAGAGAGGGGTTGCCTTCCAGGGCAAAAAACCCTAAACTAAACATAAGTTCTATCGTCAGATCATCCACCTAATGAACGACCCAGATTGACTAGAAATTACTATACTTTTATAAGGCAATTTTACACCTATTTTTAGCTTCGGGGGCACTGCCCCCGAAACCCCCCGCCAGGGGGGGGCTCCCAAAGGTCACAACCGCCCCCCACTAGACCCCCCCTGCAGTGAGTATTTTACGGGCGGTGTTGCTGCCCCCATTTCGAACTGGGGTCCAATGTGGTGATACTTTTGAATACAGAAGATAATCAAGCTCCGCACCCAAAAATCTCCCACTTGGAGACTGATTATAGCAACTCCACTGCTGCTTCATTTGATGGACAATGATTCCTCTTTGGACCTAGCCGTTTCTCATCTTCTTCATCATACTTGAAGACCAATTGAAACTGAACAAATTCTTAGTTTCTCCCTGGTTACAACTTTTGTTAGCATATCTGCAGGATTCTGGCTAGTGTGCATCTTTTCCATCTTCAACTCTCCATCTTCCAACACTGATCGTATGAAATGGTACTTGAGCTATATGTGTTTAGTCCTAGAATGAAATGATGAGTTCTTCGCAAGATGAATGGCACTTTAGCAATCACTGTATAACATGCCCATATCATGCTCCTTACCCAATTCACCCATAAACCTTTGTAACCAAATCATTTATTTACTCGCATCTGTGGCAGCAACATACTCTGCTTCTGTTGTTGAAAGTGCAACAACATTTTGGATTTTTGAAACCCGACTGACACCTATTCCACCAACAGTAAATACATATCCTGTAGTGCTCCTCCTGTTATCTCTATCACCTACCATATCTGCATCAACATATCCCTGTAGAGAAATGTTTGAACCACCAAAGCATAATGCTTGATTTGTGGTACCTTTCAAATATCTGAGAATCCATTTCACTGCCATCCAATGTTCCTTTCCTAGATTGTTCGTGTACCTGCTTACAACTCCCATTGCATGTGCAATATCAAGCCTTGTGCAGACCATTGCATACATTAAGCTTCCAATTGCTGATGCATATGGAACTTTAGACATATAATCCATGTCTTCTTCGGTCTTTGGGTAGATTTACTTACTAAGTTTGAAATGGCTATCAAAAGGTGTACTAACTGGTTTTTCATTGTGCATATTAAATCTTTTCAACGCCTTTTGTATGTACTCATTCTAAGACAATGTTAATTTATGATTTTTCCTGTCTCTAGTTATTCTCATACCAAGGATTTGTTTTGCAGCTCCCAAATCCTTCATTGAAAATGAATTTGCCAATTTTCTTTTGAGCATATGTATTTCCCGCATGTTAGACCCTGCAACAAGCATGTCATCTACATACAATAATAATATAATATAGTTGCCATCATTTTTCTTTTTCAGATAAACACAATGATCAGAGTGACATCTAGTATAACCTTGTTCAGACATAAACTTGTCAAATTTTAGATACCACTACCTTGGAGCCTGTTTTAAGCCATACAAGCTCTTCTTCAACCTGCACACTATTTTCTCCTTCCCTTTCACTTCATATCCTTGTGGCTACTGCATATATATCTCTTCCTCCAAATCCCCATGGAGAAAGGTTGTCTTTACATCTAACTGCTCAAGATGCAAATATTCAACTGCTACTAGACTTAAAATAGTTCTGATTGAAGTCATTTTAACAACAGGAGAAAATATTTCATCAAAATCAATACCTTTCTTCTGTGCAAACCCCTTCACCACAAGTCTAGCTTTGTGCCTCTGTTTTCCTCCATCTTCTTCCTTCAGCCTGTAAACCCATTTATTCTTCAATGTAGTGTTTCCTACAGGCAACCTGACTAAGTCCCAAGTTTGGTTATGCATTAAGGAGTCCATCTCTTCTTCCATGGCTACCTCCCACTTCTTCCTACTTTCAACCTGCATTGCTTCTTCATAACATTCAGGTTCACCAGAATCAGTCAACAATAAATAATATAATGAAGGAGAGTATCGTTCAGGGGGTCTACTTATCCTGGTAGATCCTCTAACACCATTTTCAGGTGTTTGGGGTGCCTGTTGCTGTTGTGGTGGTTGCTATTGTTGTGATTGTTGATTATTATTATTTTCAGGAACCTTTACTTTTTCAGTGATTTCATCAAGAACTGCGTATTCCTTGTTTTCTTTTTCTTGTTTCTTTTCCTGCAACTAATTCTTATACAAGGCCTTTTCATTAAATATTACATCTCTGCTCCTACTGATTTTTTGATTTTCGTAATCATATAAGCGATAACCAAAATAATTAACACAATATCCAATAAAGGTACATTTCTTTGACTTTGCCTCAAGCTTTGTTCTATTTTCTTTATCAATATGGACAAAGGCCTCACAACCAAAAGGCTTTAAAAAAGAGTAGCTTACCTTTTTACTTGTCCATGCTTCCTCTCGAACACCACCATCCAAGGAGCTTGAAGGCCCTATGTTTATTAGATAAATAGTAGTATCTACAGCATCTGCCCAAAATTGTAAAGGCAATCCTGCATGCAATCTCATGCACCTTGCACGCTCCATGATTGTTTTGTTCATCCTTTCTGACACACCATTTTCTTGTGGTGTTCTTGGAACTGTCTTCTCTCTGTGAGTTCCATGCTCTGAACAGTACCTATCAAACTCTTTGCTGCAATATTCACCTCCATTATCTAATCTGAGACACTTTAATTTCTTTCCTATCTCAATCTCAACCAAAGCTTTCCATTTCTTGAAAGTATCAAATACAACAGATTTATCCTTAATACAATAAATCCAAGTTTTTCTAGTTGCATCATCAATAAAAGTAACATAATAACGAGAGCCACCAAGAGATGATACATGAGCAGGTCCCCATACATCTGTATGCACAAGCTCTAATTTTTCGCTCTTCTTTTCTTTCCCAACTCCAAGAAATCTGACTTTCTTCTGTTTTCCATAAATGCAATTCTCACAAAAGTCCAAATCAACATTCTTCAAACCCGGCAACGAATTCCTTGAGTGAAGCATCTTCATCCCCTTTTTACTCATGTGTCTGAGCCTATGATTCCATAATGTTGCATCTACTCCTTTGGAAGTTAAAGCATTAATAGAGTTAGAAATACCATTGCATAAATACAATGTACCAACCTTTTCACCTTTTGCTATTACCAGGGCTCCTTTGGTAACCTTCCAAGCTTTATCTGTGAAAGTTGTCACACAACCTTCACCACCTAACTGCCCTATTGAAATCAGATTTTTCTTCAGTTCTGGAACATGCCTTACCTCCTTTAGTAGCCATTGGTTTCCATTTTGTTGTTTTACAAGAACCTTACCCATTCCAACAATTTTACAGGGTTTATCATCACCCAAACGAACTTGTCCAAAATCTCCTTGAACATAGTCATGAAAATATTTCTTATCAGGTGTGGCATGGAATGAGGCCCCTGAATCTACCACCCAGGAATCAGTAATATTTTCAAAAGAAAGAATCAAAGCATCTTGTAACACCTCACCTGTCACATTTGCTTCATGATTATTTTCTTGTTGTGCATCTCCTTCTTTTCCCTTCCGAGATCTACAGTGTTTCTTTAGGTGTCCTTTCTTTCCGCATTTCCAGCACACTATCCCCGATCTAGACTTGGATCTACCTTTCCTTGATTTACTGCAATATCCTGAGCTCTTTCCTCTTTCCATTTTTCTTCCCCTAGACTCTACACTCAAAGCATTACTTGATGTCTCACCAGAGCTTTTCTGTTGCATTTCCTCACTAAGGATAGCACCGAAAACATCATCAAACTTTAAAGTACTAGATCCAGAAACAAAGTTACTAATGGCCATTACTAAACCATTCCAACTCTCTGGTAATGAGCACAAGAATAACAGAGCTCTAACGTCATCATCAAATTTTACCCCTATAGAACATAACTGACTTGTAACAGTATTAAAATCATTTAAATGGTCTGCAACAGATCCACCTTCCGACATCTTCATATTAAATAACTGTTTCATAAGAAATACCTTGTTTGAGGTCGAGGGTTTCTCATATAGTTTCTCCAACACCTTAATCAAACCCTCTGTCATTGTTTCCTTCGAAATGTTGAAGGCGACTGATGCTGCAAGACACAATCGTACTATTCCGAGTGCCTTTCTATCGAGAAGGTTCCATTCTTCATCTATTATTCCCGTCGGCATATTTGTTTTTCCGCCCAATGGTAGGTACAGATATTTCTAATACAGATAATCTTCCATCTGCATTTTCCACAGCAAGAAGTTTTGGCCGTTAAATTTCTTGACCCTAAACTTACCATCTTCTGCCATTGCTCCCACTCAAATGAGGAACCCTTCTTTCCTACGAGTTTATCAGCCAAATATACCTTCAGCTCTAATACCAGTTGTTAGAAAATTATATATTATGGAGCAATGGAACACATAAAATATTGCAGAAATATAAACACAGAAAACACATAAAACAAGAGAGACACAGATATACATGGTTCACCCAGTTTGGGCTGCATCTACCCCGAACAGCCAGTCCTTCCTTTCTATTATCCAGCAAAATGAAGAGACACAACCTACAGCAGATCCATTGTAATATCCTCTGTTTTCTCTCACAGTCTCACCTCTCTATTTCTCGCTCGGAGAATACACCTCTATTACATAGAATCAATACAAATGCCCTCATACAAAGAGAGGGGTTGCCTTCTAGGGCAAAAAACCCTAAAATAAACATAAGTTCTACTGTCAGATCATCCACCTAATGAATAGCCCAGATTGACTAGAAATTACTATACTTTTACAAGGCAATTTTACATCTATTTTTAGCTTCGGAGGTGCTACCCCTGAAACCCCCCACCAAGGGGGGGCTCCCAAAGGTCACAGCCGCCCCCCCTGGACCCCCCCTACAGCAAATATTTTACAGGCGGCGTTGGCGCTGCATTTCGAACTGGGGTCCAATGTGGTGATACCTTTGAATACAGAAGATATTCAGGATCCACACCAACAACATCATGATCTCCATGATTCTCTCATCGGTAGGGAATGTATGAGATAAATGATTAGAATAAATGCCATAATCCAATGAATAATCTATCCAATCGATCAAAGAGGTAAGATCAAGATGAGCATAGAAGCAGAATAAATGCCTTCATAATTAAGCTCAATAGATATTAGTAGCATTCGATCGCCAAAATTGTCAATGTTAGTTTCATCTAGTACAATCCAAGGATCAGTTGGATTAGTAAAATATGATGTCATATTGATATATGAAATCAACGGAGAGCTATCAAGAAGCGAAGGTGGAGGAAGTGAAAAGGTTCCCATGGGAGAGGAATCCTTAAGCAGTCCAACCCCGACATGTTGATTAGGGTGTAGAGTTTCCCCTACAAGAGGAAACATTCCTGTAACTTGATAATAAGAGGCAAAGAAGGTGAGCTTATTGATGGTTACAATCCCACCTTTATGGGTAAATTCGGCAATCCGGAAATAAGTTGAAACGAAAACAACCATGGGATAAACCCATGTTTGGCCTAATAAAAGGTTATAGTCAAGTGGTCTATCAATAACCTTGATTTCTATGGATACAAACTTACCTCATAATTATACTTGCAAAGAGTTCAAAATACAACAAGGCTTATATGTTCGTCTATCAAAATCCTTCAAGTTGGTGGGTGACTGACTCAATTGAGTAGAACCAATCACCTTCGAGTAGGATAAAGAAATAATGCAGGTCAAAGCTCCTTCATCTATAATCAAACTATGGATGTTCTTACCATGGACAACAACCTGGATCATAAAATATAATTGAGTCGGAAGTCGAGGCAAATAGTTCTCATGACTGAAAGTGACTGGGTTAGAATCCAAATGATCAATACATCTGATGGCAGAAAGCAAAGCCTTATTTTGTGCAAGAAATTTTTGCAACACCTCCAGTGTAGACATAGTTGTTGCGGACTTAGCCAGGTCCTCAACTACGTTATAATTTTGGATAGCTCATAGGTGATGGTTGACAGAAGATTTATGAATAATTCCCTTCGGATGTTTAATGGTTAATTTCATAGGAATCGTAGATAGAGTAGGATCCGATGGAGATGGAATTGAATTGGTAGGTTGATCATTATCCTGATCATTCATAGGATTCACATTACCATAGTCTTTAGCTTGAGTGTCCACCATAATATTATATTTTGTCTTCGTGAAGGAAGTCATTAGAACTGAGTTAGAGGAAGTAGGGTCCTAGGCAGCCATGTGAGTCTCCCGATTGGGAAACGAGTAGTCAATACAGCAGGAGAAGTAGAATATTTCATAAATCGGTTCACTTTATGAGGACAGCCATAAGTGAAGTGTTCCTCGTCATAAAAATCAAACATGGATAGCGAGACTTTGATTTCTCATCACAGGACTGATTGGTTTGTTTATCTTACGATGGAGAATATTTCTTCTTCTTTCCGTTACCTTTCTTCTTACTTCCTGGTTGTTGTTGAGATTTACCTTTATTAGACTAAACGGTATTAATCTTGGAAGTAGAAGTCACGGGAGGATTGGATGGAAGTTTCTGGGTAGTCTTAAGAGCAACACTAGATGGTTGATGGTTTACTCTCATATTGCAAATTGGAAGAACCAATCATGCCATCAATAACATGTGATTCTTTACCAGGAAGCTATGGAACAGTGTTTGAGGGTCTCGAAGCGTTCATTATTTTCTCATAAAGCATGCCGGATTTGGTATAAATGAGATCTAAATACTAGGAATGCGCAATCATTTTCTCCTTAGTCACAACTCCACCCTTAGCTACTTCTTCTGTGATTGATGGTAATAGATATTTAATGAACCATTCTACTAATAATTGATCAGGAACATAATTTTTAACCAATCGATGACAGCATCGCTACTCATGAATATGATCAGAAATTTGAGTAGCATTATTTTTTTTAAATTTGGTTAAAAGTTTTGTTCCAGTCTCATATCGTTATGGGAACTAGAAATGTGTTAGGAATGCCATGGCTAACAAAATGAAATTATTGAACCAAGCTCTAGATAATTAGATATACCATTTAGCTGTGGAACCTGTATGTGTATGCTAGAAAATATGTAGTCAAATGGAATCATCATTCAAGTAGTTCGAGGAAAAACATAGATGATAAGTCATCATGTGTGTGGATGGGTCTTCTCCAAGATTCCCATCTAATTTTGGTATATGAGAAGGAAATTTTGTAGGAATTATCGACCACCAAGGAGAATGAGCAATAGGATCATTTCGTGCATTCCTGAGCCAAGTCAAATCTGGAAGCTCAAGAGTTGCCAAAAAAGGTAACTACCTATTAAAATCAGGAGGAGGATAGCCCATATAGGATGAAATAACATAGGAAATAGGAATCTAGGTTTTATAATAAGGAGTATTTTGATAAAGAGGAACCTAGGTACTAGGATATGGAGGATTTTAATAACTAGTATACGCATATCCTTGTTTTCTAGATCTAGGATAACCTTGCAAATGTTGGAGTGGTTGGGTTTAGATTTGTTGGCCTTGATAAGGTACTTGAGGGATACCTTGAAAAGGTTGATACTATTGTCCCATGGGATTTTTCATCATTCCAACATAAGGTGGATTTGATGGAGGCTATTCCATACCATATGCAATCTTCCCTACTGGGATTTGAGGAATACATTGTCCAAGCAATTGAGATTATGAGGCACCTTGTAGAGGCTGAATATGTGGGACCTGGGAGGTCCCAGATGCTATTGGAATAGATCGAGTCACAGTGACAACCTGTAAAGGTTGGCTCACATTAATTTGAGCTTGTTGAGGCATAGATTGATAAGTAGGAATTTGGGATGTAGATGGTATAGATTGAGGATGTGTGGATGTGTGGATGTACCCACAATTGAACTAGGTTGGATTGGTGAATTATGATGCCAACATTAATAGCCAAACTAGAATAAGGAGGATTAAAATAAGGTGGAGCACTAATCTATGGCATACAGACAACAGTTTCCCCCCCTACCACAGGAGGAGGGGATGATGGAGGAAACTACCCACTAGGTGAAGGGTACCCATTATAAGGAGAATTGGGTTGTTGAAGGTGTCCACTAATATAAGGATGAGCCTATTGTTTGGTTATAGGAGTAGGTCGAGGAGAAGGAGCATATTGTATAATGTTCATCAGAGAAGTACCAGACATAATTCCAAAAATAGATGTCATGGGAGAGGTCCAGGGACTAGATGTCACACCAGAGAAGGTACCACAAAACAATTTCTAACCAAGTGGGATAGACAGGCCACCATACATATGTTGCTCTAATGATGTCGAAAACATGGAAGAGGAATCAAGAGTGGTTGTCTCAACCAATGTAGTAGGCTAGGAAACCATATCGGATTCAGTCATGGTTAACAATCCCAAATATGATTACTACGAAAAACTCAAGGGTGAACTAAAAGGAACATAATCTAATAAAGGAGGTTGAGATGGAGTCTGAAGAGGAGGAAAAGGTTAGTTGTGATAAAAATGAAGTGCTCTCAAATGAACAGGAGAAGAGGGATGAGGTTCCTCTAGTGGGATCTCTCCAATATTGACAAGGCCAAGTGGAAGGGGTTCATTGTTGAGTCCAAGATACATAGTTGGTGGTTGTGTTTGAGACAAAGGAAGAGAAGGTGAAGTTCTTGAAGTAACAGGTAAAGATGGCTGAGGTACCCCAAGTTGAATACCCTCAGGCAATAAGGTATTTTATTCAGTAAAGTTAGACTCAATAACCTCAGGAAATAAGGATTCAAGTACTTCTATTTTGATTGTGTCAGATTCACCGAGAAGAGAAGATGTAATCTCGAGCTTAGAGCTCAAATGAAAGGATGATTCTAGTGGATCGATTTTAGAAGGACAACAAGAAGTAGTTCTTGAAGTCCCTGATTCAATAGTTTGTGTTTTCTTATGCTTCTGACAATGAACAATAGTTGTCGCTGGTGGAAGAGGAGGCTTATTTTTTATTCTACACGAACGACAAGAAATAGGTGTTTTTTCTTCCACGTCGGATCAATAAATTTTATCAATTAACAGAAAAATAAATCAAAAGGGGTAAACTATGAATAAATTTTTACCAAGCAACCATGAACTAAAATATACACCTTGGAGAACCAAGGACTTAATGTACGCACAGGAAATCTCCCAAAATATTGTGTTTGATGTGTCACAGTATACAAGGCAGCTGACTCAGTGACCTATGGTGAGGATAGAAACCTATGGTGCACTTCCAAAATATAGTTAGAGGTACATGGAAGTGCAGTCCATAGTAGTGTTGTCTAATGTGTAAACGTTTGATGAGAGCATTCCCATATACTCATCATGTGTGGAGCGCCATATAATATACCCAAAGGTATGCGAAGAAAAATCTGATACACTTACGTATGTGGAAAAAGATATCACCCCAGGGATATAATGCCGGAAAACAACAACAACTCCTACATTTAATGACATCAGAACACATCTCTAGCCTAGACCTCTAAGTGTTTGCGTTATTGTTACAAATTATCCTTAGGCTGATTCAGTAAATTTTAATGTTTATCTTCAATTAAGTTTCAATTTTGTGTTAAAAAATGTAACTAGGTTTGGTCTTCATTAAATGTATTTGACTCATCCTATAATTTACTTGTCAAAATAATAAAGAAAATAATTTTTATTATTATTATTGTGACTTATTAAAGCATGTGTTTCATGCTTGGGTCACCATGTTTTAGGTCAGAGTCCTCATTGAGGACTTCTATAATTTATTCTGAGTCAATAGAGTCAATTTACTTTTAAAGAGACACTTCTTGGGCTTCTGAATCGTGTAAGAAGGTTTAGTATTGAGTCAAATTTAATTTATGTTTCCTCCACATAAAGTCAGCCTAGAAGAGATCAAGTCAGCCTAAGGACATTAATTCGACCTCCCTTGAAGCCTATAAATAGAATAAAGTTGAATTCATTTGGAGCATCTCATCTCAAAAAAATTCGGTATCTATAAGGAAGTCAGAGAAGTGAAAAGTGTGTCCAAGGAATCCAAGGGAAGTGTGAGTTGGGTGATTTCTAAGGAGAAGAAGAAAAATAAAATTTTGGCACCTCTCTCTCTTTATTTCATACCCTATTTTGGGAGATTGAAGTCTTCCAAGTTTTACTGATGCCAGAAGCTGCTACATAGTCGAAGTTGTTGGAAGAGAGGTCAAAGATCTAGGATGTTGACTTTGCGTGGAGGGAAGGTTTGGTCTTTATCTAGGGTGAAGAGTCTCAAATAATACTATTGAAAGGAAGAGAATTTTGATTAGGGTTTCCCTTCGAGGGGGGTTTTTCCCTAACATAATGCCTATATCTGGTGTCCATTGTTTTAGGTGATTTTTCTTTGGTAAATTCTTGATGATCTAAAAGAAAGAAGATATAAATAAAATCTAATAAGAATTCAAGAACATCACAAGTAATTATCAAGTATAAGAAAATATTTCTGCCTTTCTGACTTTCTAACATTTTGGAGCTCACCACGAGTTTCACCTAACTTCCCAAAGATGCAAACTACCATGAAGAGATGAAATCTTTCACTTTCAATGAAAATCTATCCTAAGGACGAAAGAGATAAAGAGTATGCAACAATATGATAGGTAAAATTCCATTTTATTGCAAATGTTCCAATACTGAAGCACACACAAAACCCTATATGCCAATGAAAATAGATTTTTCTTTCCAATTCCACTTAATTTTCAAATATGATGTAAACTAAGATCCATGTCTAATCACTAAAAAAAATAAACTTTTCAGAACGATGACTTAGAACACCAATTCATTCAAGCACTCAATGATAAAAAAAAATAGTTTTTTAATGACCTAATGATAATAACAAAGGAAAATCTAAACAAATACTTATAAAAGGCACTCAAAACCAAAACCAAACCAAATGGAGGCTTTTGAGAGACCACAAGACACTCAGGCACTCAAGGAAGAGTAGCTAGAACAAAGATGGACAAAGAGAAAATCAAACAAATGAAAATTTGTTCATGAATGGTCCAACGTAGGTGCTAAAGTGGCATGAGTGATCTACAATGCAAGAAAAAATAAGTCTCAAGAGTGTTGCAATGCTCTATCGTTAGACCAAAGGGATCGTTGATCAGGGGATGCAGGGTTCTGACAAAAAATTGCAATTGAAATTCAATGAAAGGTCTTCCTAGGTATATTCTTGACTAAGTAAGACAGTTAATGTATGAAGAAGAGATGAAATAAGCACCAAGGACAAGAAACCACCAAGGACAAGGAAACCACAAAGGTAATCTATCAATCCCCAGTATGGTCACCAATTTGTTACACAAAATCTATGACTATAGACAGAAGTATCTTCCCTAGACTTGATGGCCTAGTCTAGAAAAATAGAAAGCAAAGAAACTAATGTTTTCCTTAAATTAAATGGACAACGGGATGAAGCCTACCTAGAATCTGTCGTAAGCCTCGTTCCTCTCTTAACTTGTATGCTCCAATCCTAGCTCTGATCATTATAATTAGAACCTACATAATCAGACAACACAAGCCAAAGATCTATGACATCTATGTAGCATCATCCAATTAATTCATTGAATATATCAACATGGTATTGAAATATAGGAAATCATACCATCACATGTAGGAAAAGAATCAACTCTTTGTATTAATAGAAATGGAGAGAGTTACAACCAAATATAGAGTTGATCTTGTAGAATAGCTCCTCCAAGTTGACTTGTCCTTCTTTTTCACAAATTGTATCTCTATGTCACCCTAATGCATGGAATAATGACTCTCACAACAACAACATGAGGGTAGAATCTATCTCCAAAAGCTAACCCCTAGCTTATGGATGGCAATAAATATATAAAAGAGGATGGTAGTTTAGGAATTCTTATCCATTTACCAATCTAGGATTGAGATCCACTCTTGATGGGAGGATGAGCTCAAGGGATAAGGGGTGAAATATCCAAGGTAGGATAGGATAAGATTCGAGACTTTCATCCAAGGTAAATGGTTAGAACAACCTATGGAATCTTATGGAAGAGGAAGCTTTGGGATTCTTTTTATTTTTCCTGAATTTCTAGAATTAGTGCACCCCCAGTAAGGGGCAACCTACTGGTGATCAGCGTAGGTCCAAATAGGGTGAACCTATTGGTGAATGTAGTCTCCTAAGGTAGTAGGGTGTGTTGGGCATTAAAATAAATGAAATGAAGTAGTTAAAGGCAAAAATTTAGGGATTAGGGAGAGTCATGCTTAGGACTTTGTGAAAAGGTGATGATAAGGGGTAAACGAATGTTGATTAATCTAGTTAATAGGCCTATCAACCAGATGTGACAAAATGGCCTATGACACATCCAGAATCACATGCTACTAAATATTTCCTATCATTACCGAGGTTGAAGGAAGTTTACCAAGAGGATAATGGAGCAATTTAATCACCAAAGCATCTATGTTATTTAGCTCAAAGAATACCATGGCAGCCTAGTCAACCTGATATGATGCAAGAACCTAATTCACAATTTCAAGGTTATGCCCATCCATCTCAAAGTAATTGGAGCACACCCTTTCATTAGAAACCTTGGCCATCTGAACCCTAAAACCAATCTTGGAAACAAGGTTGGAAAGAAATTTATGGGAGAAATAAAAAATATACAAAATATTTTCCTCCATACCCAACTCCATGCTATCCCTACCATCCACTACCATGATAGCCACAACCCCAACCACATCCATCTCAAAGATATCCTCTAACTCAACTAACTGTACCACAATTTCCAAACCCAAACAATGAAGTAGCTCAACCCACTTACAAGTTTGAGGTACAACACTTCCAATCAAATCCTCTTGATATAAATGGTATTCATCTTCACTCAGGGAGAGTATTGCAAAAAATATATTTTCCTAATTTCATTGAAGAAAAACATCTAGAAGAAGGAGATCCAGAAGAATCATGTATCACATTTTATGGATAGAAACCATTAGAGCCTGAGATTGAAGAGTTTTTCTTATGCTTACCATGAGATACTTTATGTGTTCAAGAGAAAAATCAGAAAAAAGAGGAATATTTGAATGTCAAGGTAGAAGACGGCACAGAAACAGATCCAAATATGCAAGTGGACCAGTGTCATCACAACAATATTGAAATATGGTTCTAGACAATCATTAAGTTGTGGCAACACACTCTTCTTCAACAATTCCTAATCTCATCTCAATCAAAGTAGTTGGTCTCCCACATTTAGGTACATGTCAAAGCATATATTTCGACCCTACATACAATTTTATCTATCATCTTGATGTGCACACTGCTCCATTGGAAGTATTCCTATACTTGAAAGAGATTTATTTTTTAAGGTAGAGTAGCATAGGAAAAAAATGGGAAAAGAGAGAGAAAAAAGGAAAAGAATAAAATTTCAGGTGAAAACATCTTTTAAGGTGCCTGAGATTGGCTCATTGATTGAAAACCCCCTTGAGGCAGTCAAAGGTTTGGAAAGAAAGAAAGGAAAAAGAGAAAAGATCCCAGGTGAAAACCTCCTTTGAGGTGCCTAGGTAGACCTGCTAGTTGAAAACCTCATTGAGGCAACTAGTAGGCCTACGAAAAAAAATGAAAAGAAATAAATTTATTTTTTCCTTGATGAATGCAAGTTCTCCAACGTTTGCAAGCGAGAAAAAGCAAATTAGCACAAAAAGAAAATGTTGGTCAAAAATATAGTCAATGAAGTCAAACTTGGGCTTTCTCCTTCTTTGCCCAAATGCTCCAACAGGACCAAGGCCATGCCAATCCATCACCCTCATCCATTTCCAACATCCACCCATCATTTCCAAGCCTTTCCCATCCATTTTCGTCGTTGTCCTAAAATGGTACAAGAAGGTTATGTTTTGCTACAGGAGGCCAAAACACACAGGGAAGAAATTGTTTTTGCCATATCTCGAAAATCATGCATCCATCGACTGAGTTGTTTCATGGGGAGATGCATATGGATGATGGTAAGATGCTCAAGGAGTTTCAGCAAATTCTAGTGAACACTTTTCAAGAAATTGGTCCCCATCACCTACATCCATTTTTATTTGTTCTCGATATTCGTGCATCCATTGGACAAAATGTTTTACAGGGAGATGCATAAGGATGATGAAAAATTTCTCACCAAATTTTATGTCAATCCAATCTACCATTATATAGATATGGATAAAAACATCTTCTACAAGAGCATTCCAGAATTGCTACAGGAGTGACCAGAATTGCTACAGGAGTGACTAGAATTGCTACAAGAGTGACCAGAATTGCTACGAAATCATTGTGTAATGTGTTGATTGAATTATTTCTCTTGTATGCTTCATGATTTCTTGATAAGTTAATTTTTTCTGCTAATGAGTAGAGTAGATTCAAGTCTTTTATTTTAGAAAATTACATAAGCAGTTTGAATCTACAAGGAATTTCTACATGGTATCAGAGTTGAAATCACAATAGAAGAGAAGAGAATTTAAAGCTTGAGCAGGAGGTTCAAATTACAAAATCAGTGTTGCAGGTTTTCTCTAGGACTAAGAAGATGAATTCCACCTGACTGAGGCTCGAGTATGATCTCGAAGGAACCACAAACTTTGTGGAATGAAAGATTTGTATGGAGGTGCTATTAGATGATAACAAGCTACTAGAGTACATGAAGACATATGTAGTTAAACCCCCAGTAGCTAATTCCCGGGATCTCGCTCAATGGAAGAAGGATGTGGCTAAAGTGAGCAAGATCATATTGGAGGGAGTTCGATATCATATTGTCTCGAATCTCCATGAGAAAGAAACTCCATTTGCAATGTGGAAAACATTGACGGACTTGTTTGAGAAAAATAGTGACCACAGGATGCTGGAACTCAAGGACAAGCTTCGAAGTATCAAGATGCAAAAGAATGACATAATTCCGTAGTACCTGAGCAAGTTTACACAGTGTCCTGATGAACTTGGCAGGGTTGGTGTGGCTGTCCCTGGAGAATATTTGGTAGCTCTAGCTCTATTGGGTCTTCCAAAGAGTTAGCATAGTTACTGAGATTTCGTTAATGGTAAAGATAAACTACCAAGTTGGGAGTGGTTATGGTCTGATCTAGTGCAGGAAGAAATAAGGCAGGACAACTGAGATGGGACCTCATCCAAAGTAGAGGAAGAGGACCTTGCATTAGTTGACAAAGGAAATAAATCCAAGGGAAATAAGTCCCAAGGAAAGGAGGGAAAGAAGAAATAACTTTCTAACATCAAGTGCTTTCACTGTCATGAATTCGGGCACTATGCCACGAAATGTCCACAGAAGAAGGAAAGCAAGAAGGATCCTATAGTGGAAGCAATAGGTGAAGCTCTAGCTTCAAAATTCAAGCTTGATTTGACTCTCATTGCATCAATGGCAAGCATAGTAATGGGAAGCATGTGGTATCTCAGCAGCAGTGCCTCATTCCACATGACAGGGAATGGAGATCTCTTCAATGACTTGGAGGAGAAGGACCTCAAGTAGAACATTGTGTTTGGAGATGAAAAAAGGTATAGCGCAACTGATATCAATACATTTACTTTTCATAGGGAGTCTAACTCCTCTCTGAGACTCAAGGATGTGATGTTTGTTTCGGGACTAAATAAAAATATTGTTTACATCGTGGTATTGGAATATTATGGCTACGATCTGATATTTAGAAAAGGGAAGGTTTTCCTTAGACACATTGCCATTGGACAGGTGAAGCAGATTGGTGTGTGAATCAAGAACCTGTATGCACTTTAGGTCAAAGATGCATGCAAAGACTTGAGGGGCAAGGAAAAGATTAGAGACTTGGTAGTTCAGAGGGAGCATGATTTACCTCTCAAAATGGAGCCTCAGAAGTAGCCTCAGAGAGTTTTGGAGCAACCACAATTGGAGAAGAAAAGAGGAGATAGAGTGGAAATATCCACTCAAGCAGTAACCTCTAGTAGGGGGGAATTTTGAGCTAAGTGAACAGACGGAGCACACACAACCATACCTCTAAGCGTGAGGTGGGGCGATGTGAAGCAATAGTCCCAAGAGTTGTAGAAATTTGGGCAGGGTCCATTGAAGTGTTTTTTTTTTCTCATGGATCATTACCTTGCTATGGGGGCCCACAATATTCAGTAGTAGGAGGATCACTGTCAGTTAGATACTGAGAAGTGTAGGGAAGTGTTGAAAGCAGAGTAGGAAGGCTCAATGGTAGAGTCAACAACAACACAATTTTCCCAGTAGACAATTGCAGACATAGTTGAATCAGTTTTTTTTTTTGATGTTTTTCAGTTAAAGTAGCAACAACATAAGTGAGAAGTGTTGCATGCAATACATTCCAAAGGTGTTGGATTTGGGTAGATGTGAATCCCTTTCTTATTGAGAGGGAATGTTGAAAATGCAACAATTTTCCCTTGAATTAAATTCAAAGAAAAATTGTAATTCCACATCACAAGACAACTTGTATGAGTTAACTAAGTTAATTTTACTTAGTTTTTTCAATTAATTCGAGTTGAGGGTCTAACATGAGTCATGTAGAGTGGCTCCTACTTTTTAGGAACCCTGGTTGAGTTTACTTTGAGTTGTAATTAATTAATTTAGTTTAACTAAGTTATAGTTAAACTAGTTCCAACTAATGGAGGAACTAGTAGTAGGTCTAACAGTGGGATGTTGCTTCATGTGTTCAACTAGTTAACTGATAATTTAGTCATAAATAACTCATGCTTGTGTGATCTGAGAGTTACCCAGCTGAGATTGGTGTTCAAGGGAAATGTCCTAACAATTGTATAATCATCTAAATTGTATGGGGGTGCCTGCAGTCAGAGGAAGGCCTATGATGGATTGTGTAATTCCAATTGAAGAATTTCCCTAATTAATAGGGGATAATTCGCAAGGAAAAAACACAAGGAAATAGGGACTTGGGAAAGAATAAATTAGTTAAGTATTGGCCAAGGCTTGTCTGGGAAGTAGTGAGACAAATAAAGATAGTGCAAAGGTTGCTCGGCCTTGAGAAAAGCATTGTAACCTTCTCATATTTTCTAACTAATGCAATATATAGATAGCACAGGTTTTTAGCTATTGGTTTCCCTAGGAAATCATTGTGTAATGTGTTGATTGAATTATTTCTCTTGTATACTTCATGATTTCTTAATCAATTAACTATTTCCGCTGATGAGTAGAGTATATTCAAGTATTTTGTTTTAGAAAATTACATAAGAAGTTTGAATCGACAAGGAATTTCTACAACTAAAGCTTGGGAGAGCAAGGAAATATTCAAAGGAAATGGAAAGGGTGCAAACATAGATGCCACAGTTGAAAAAAAAATTGTTACAGAATGAAGAAAAAGTGTTACAGGAAGGGACCACAACAACTCAAGAGGAGGGAGAAGGTCCACAAGTACTCCAAGAGCCCAGTCCACAACCTGGTATTGGATCCTATTACAAATTTAATACAAAAGAGGGTGAGGATGTGGGCCTCAAGGAGGAAAAAATGATAGAAATGAGCAAGGAATTGAATGATTTAAGGCTAAGGGAGTATGTCATGAAAGACAAAATGTAGTTAGAAAACAACATGAAAAGGAGGTACAACTTGCCCATGGAAACCATCCAATGCAGGCAACCATCCAAATCATATTCCAATTAACTAAGGAAGAGAATTGCATGAAGAACAATAGGGGAAGAAGATGGATAGGTTGCTCAAATGATGAGGAACAGTTTCAGTAGGGGGGTATTATGGGCCTCAAAATTAGACATAAATTAAGGTCCATCTAACATTTCCTAGGCACATAAAGGCTATATTAAATCTCTCCTTATACACTTAATAACATTTTTTAGCTTTAATATATTCTTAGGAACATTTAGAGGTAATTACATATTATGTGCCTAATATTATTTATTTTTGTAGAATATTGTGAGTATATTTGGCAGATTATGAATATCTGGAGGATGAGATAATATAGGGACTTTCTCTCTACTTTAGGATGGACCAATATTGGATAATAAATGAATAAAATATCATTAAATTATCGACAAATTCTAGAGCTCCAGTGATTGAGAAAAGAATGTGTTCCCTGTCATTTAATGCAGATTCCTACTCTTGGGCAGCAGATCCACTATTTGAGGGATTTTGGAGGGAATAGATTCCTACTTTCAAGGAGAATTATTCCTCATCACTTTGTACAATTATCAATTCGAATTGCCCTCCAGGGGCATGTATTTGTTAGTCTTCTTGTGAAGAAGACTTCTTATCTAGCAGCCCCACTTTCATTTCTTGTAGGGATGTACTTGGGTTGATTAAAATAATGAAGTTTGGTGCCATTTTTAGCTTCTAGATATTTGTTTCCTTCATAGGACTTTGAGTATCATTGGGCTTGGCCATCCCCGGAATCTCAGATCCCTCTTGTACATTTTCTTTATTTCCTTTGAATGTCTTTTTCACTTGCACCTCGTATTTCTGCATTCACTATTAATGCTTCTTTTGTTGTAGGTTACATTGGTTAAATGATTGAAGTGATCTTTTTTGCAAGTTATTTAATGAAAATTCATATTCCTCATTGAACTACTTAGATTGGTCTACTAGTT
Organism: Pinus tabuliformis; assembly: GCA_031772625.1. Classification (NCBI taxonomy): domain Eukaryota; kingdom Viridiplantae; phylum Streptophyta; class Pinopsida; order Pinales; family Pinaceae; genus Pinus; species Pinus tabuliformis. Next base: position 355,626,400 of record CM062812.1, read on the forward strand.
CACAAATCTAGAATTTCTGGAAATCCCTTGTAGTAAAATAGCAGTATTTTTTTATTTTTTATTTAGAAAATGTTAATGAGCTTCATTTAGGTTGATTACACTTGTATTGGGTAGTAAAAATATTCAATTTAATAACAAAATTTGCCCCATATAAATTTCACTTGATTAGGTTAGGAATTTGGTAGGTTGACTAGCTCACTAGTTCTTGAATTTCTAGTTTTTAAAGTAATTTTATGTTATTTTAAGCACATTTTAACAGGGGTATTATGGAGTAATTCCACTTGGAATGGAGTCTTGGGAAATCCTAATTAATAAAAAAAAAAAATCCCATCTCAATTTCATTTGATTTACTTTGGAATTTGGCAAATTATCTCGCTCATGTAGCAAAATAGGGCCTCTTGTAGCATTCATGTAGCACATGTAAACTTGACTAGATTTGCTCCAAAAGCTTGGTTTTTTTCCCTTAGGATTGAATAATGACCTCTAGTCTTTGAAACATGATTGAGTAAGACCAAAATACCTCTTAATCCTTTCCTCTTCTCCATTGCAATTCACCTCTATAGTTATGGTTAGTGGACATATTCATGACTTGAAGAGCATAATGATGATTTTCATGATTACTTCATGAAGTACCTTATGAACTCTATTGAAAAAATATATTTTGAATGTAGTGATTGAAGAATGATTTCATGATTAGGTTTTGTTTCATACATCTTAAGCTAGGGTTTCCATTTCCAACATTGTTATTTCTATTGCATAGACTAGGTTTCCTTTTGATGCAACAATTACATTTTGCAAATAGAATAGAATTTACATTCATGCAAGTAGGTTAAAATTTACCTTTATGCAAAGTAGAGTGACATTTCCATTTATGCAATTAGTTTAGGCTTGATTCCATGATATTCACTTCATTGCATCATATCAATAAAAGAAGGGTGCATTGCATGTTCCACATATAGTGTCGACACTTCTTAAGTTTGTACGAACCCCAGGTTGATAATTTAAGTTGGTAGCCTCGGGATTTGCAAAATTCTTGTTTCAATACTGGGGCTCATCACTTGGTACCTTGACAACCATTATCATCATCAATGGGTTGTCTCACATTTGTTAATAATATATACATCAATGATCAATAATCAAATATCATTTCCCATTTTCTACTTTGACTCATTGATTCATATGGTGTAGACATGTACCTTTCATATATTTTTTTAAATCCTTGATCAGACCTATCACAACATCATCCTTGTTATGTCGTTTCTTTAGTTATATTGGAAAATAATACTCATATGTTTGAAATTGGCAATTATGGAGGTTAGTTTGTTCATTACTTACACTTCACTTATACTCCTATATGATAACACAGATCCATTGTATATCTCTTCATGGCTATCATATTCTTTGACACAGATCCATAATGCATTTTTTTTGCAGCCATTCTTGTTACTCTCTTCTATATGCATGGATATAGTGGGTCTCTCTCTCTCTCTCTACACACACACACAAACATAGAATTCGTGGATCCAAAGTGTACTTGATTTTGCGGCCATACCTAAGCATGGGTATGCCTGCCTCATGAAGTGAGCATTTGTAACTTGGTTTGTTGTTCATAGGTGTTGTGTAGAACATCTATATACTAGAATATACTTGGCTCCACTTAATAGCTCCTCTTAGATTTTATATAATGTATTCCATCCATCAAGTACCCTTCATACCTCATACATTAGGGGGCATATACTATAGTATGATTTCCCCCCCATAACATATGTTATGGCCTAATCCACCATTCCTTGACTTTTGCATAAATTAATCCTCCATGGAGCTTTTCAAAATATCCTTCTTTAGTTAATATATGTTCTTCCTCTAAAATAAAAATGTGTACATATGCAATTATTCTAAAGAAAAAATGCATACACATGCAGTATCTCCTAAAACATCTCATGTATATCTACTATTTGAACTAAAATTAAATATGAGCATAATAACATAGTTTCATGGAGGGTTTATAGGTTTTACCAATGATTCACATCATGTGGCATGTTTCCAACAACTCCAACTACCTTTGAGGAGTATATAAACAAGATTATGATGGACAAGGGGGGTGAGAGAATACTAGTACCCTTATGTTAGAAAATTACTTTCTACAAGTCTCCTACTATTCCTGAGATTTTAAGTTCAACATCACAGTAAAAAAACATTGTTTCTAAACCAATTATATTTCATCCTCTTGCATTAGAGTGAGTTATTTTCTATTTCAATTTATTTGCATGGATTAGTGAAGACTAGTGAAGTTGAGCTTCAATGGCCCAGAATAGAGGAATATGGAACATGGTTCTATGCAGTGTTGACAACAATGAATAGTGAGATATCTTTGCATTTTTCTTGTTTTGATATAATAGAGAAATCACTTTGTTCCTATACCAATTCAGTTGCTATATTATGTAATTTCTTACCTAATTCATTTAATTTCCTATATTTACTTGTTTGGTTCCAAGTATTTAGAATACTAAAAGTTGCCATGAAATTACCTTCACTTGCTTCTTGTTCTATTTTGTATGCAAGTTTGTGAAGAAGGTTTTGAAACAAGACTTTGGGAGTGAGAGGAATATTCACCCAATATATTCTCAAACCTTGAAAGTCCAAGTAGCCTTATGTTTCCTTCTATTCATTTATAATGATAAAGATTTAGGTTGTGGGATTAAATTTCAAAGTACAAACCAACCTACTAGAACTTGATGAAGAAGAATCAATTTTGCTACATCCATTCATGATATTTGATACTAGATAGAATCAATTACAAAAACACATCATCAATGAAGTGTTGATCTAGTGAAAAGATATGAAAGCAAAAACTGTCACATGGGAACTGATAATGATTTCACAAAAATATATTCACCTTCAACCTAGTCCTAAGCAAAACATTACTTTAATGGAGGGGGTAGGTAGTGAGTGGGCGATGGGTGTGGGGGAGGCAAGGAATGTTAGGGTCCTACCTTAACCCCCTTACTTACATACTTTATTAATGCATGATGCCACTTTTTTTTAATAACTCGCATTAAATAGCTAATTAATAATTACTCATTGTAAAAATGGTAATTTTTATTAAGAATGCAAATCAGCTAGTTGACCCTCATTATAAGTGGGTTGTAGGTAGTTAATAGTCTTTGTGGATAGCTATATATTAATTATAATTTTATGTATTGTCTTGTCAGTAACCTTTATTGTTTTTAGAGATTTTCTCTAATAGGCTTTCCCCTTAAACATGGAAGTGGTAATAGTTCTCTATTGTTTATTATCAAGAGATATTTTTCATAGTTTCTCTATTTATTTTTTGTTCTTTTCTTTTACAACATTTTATTTGAATGATCTAGAGTCTTGATATTAAGTACATCATGCAATCCATACCACAGTGTACACCATGGCCATGTTAGAGTTTCTTTATTTTCTTTTTGGTTCTTTAGTTTTACATTACATTTTATGTGAATGCTATGAAGTTTTGACATTAAGTATATTAGGAAATCAATACCATGGCATACTCGATGGCCATGTTAGCCATTCGATATTAATGTCCCCATGAGGATGAGACAACTTAACAATAATCGTTAGAGGTGGAAATGGAGCTTGTGAATTAGAACTCAACCAACACTAAAACTGAAGCAAGATGAAGAACATTGATAGCTAGACATTACCCAAAATTTTGTCATTTTTTTCAAAGCTTATTTATTACTACATGTTTTCTTAATGGTATATAGCCCATGTAAAATTCAATAGCATCTTTTTGACAAAACTCATGTAAACATAGATGATAAAGCTTAAACAATGAACCCTATTTTGTTGCATAATTATATTATATGTATTTACATCTTGTACAATGCAACTATAAATCCATTATATTTTAGAACTTATAGTTGTGTGTGTGTGTCTCTCTATATGTATTATGTATGTATATATATGATCCACATGAAATTTGAATCTTAAATCTTATGGATTACATAGTACTTCATAACACAACACTCGCCAATTTCACTGCCCCCATAGGCCTTTTAGAAGTTATAATTAATAAACATATTCTTAGAAATAAAACTATTTCTATAGATAGAAATGTGATAAATATAAATTAAGATCCATTTTACCATATAAATTAATATAATGATTCATATTCATAACCATTATATTTCATAACTTCAATATTTAATATTAATTAACAAGCATATAAAAACGCAGTTGTCTATAATGAGACTTTTTGAAAGCTTTTCCGGTGGGTTTTTCCTGTCAAAATCCGGCAACAATTTATTGGAATCACAAGTTTGATAGCTAGTTTTTGCACAATCAAAGCGTCCCAAGGGTTTTTCAGGGCGCTAAATCCAAATCTGCGGTTAAAAAACCATTTTAACTGCAACAAATCAAGATTTAACCTCAATTTCCTCCACCGGATTCCGTCACCGGAATCTCCAAAAAGTCCCATTATAGACAACTCCTATAAAAACTTTAAATATTATGAAGTATGACAAAAAAGCTATATGTATCAAGGTTTTAATAAAATTAAAAATAAGTATAGTACAACCATATAAATCAAATGACTAGTAAATAAATTACTCATCTCAAAATAAGTTTCATATTACCATGATTTAAATAAATTTTAAAAATCAACTAAAATACAATTTTATTTTATATTATTAATAATAATCATAAAAATAGTTAATATATGAATTAGTCATAATTTTCTATTTTCCATTATCAAGAGATATTTCTCAGAGTGTGACTATTTCTTTTCTCTTTCTTCGGTTTTATAGCACATTTTAAGTGAGTGATATGAAGTTTTGACTTCTGAAAGGGTGGCATACAGCTGTCACTATTGTTTTTTTATTCCACCGTTGATTTCAGCAAACCGCTGGAAAGGCACGCATGTGCTCCTTTGACTTCTGAAACGATTGTCCACCCATGAATAGAGAGCACATTTTGAATCACCAACGTTAGTGATCGACTTCAGCACACTCTCAACAACTGCCAGAGGTGCCGAAGATGGTGTGTTTCCTGTTACGTGGATTTTGTATTCGACATTTTTTATTTTCCCATTTTGGAGATTTATTACCTGGAGCAAATCCAACATTCTCAGTAATTAATCTGATATATGTTTCCCGTTGGAACAGGGTAATCCTACTGCGCCTCCAATACAGGGGCAAATGTTAGATTTGTGATTTGTGCACTGCACCAAACCCTGTATGCCTTTCAGCCTGGAACAACCTAATGCCGACAACACCTCCAAAGATATCAACGTTTGAAGACCTGGTAACTCCTCTACTTGATGACACTGTTGGATATCCAGGCGTCGAAGCTTAACAAGAGCACACAGTCTTGTTACTTTCTTTAATGTAGTACAATCATTAAAATTGAGTGAAATTAATTTTATGGGCAGTGCTCCAACCTCCTCCAATTGCAAACAACAGCTGATGTTGAGATGGTGAAGGTTTGGGCAAACACCTTGAGGAAATGGTAATTTCTTTATTTTCGTCCCCTGCAGTTCTAAGTGTTTGAGTTGAAGCAAGCCCTTCTCAATGGAAGATGCCTCTTTTCTTCCTTCAACATCTTCAACACTGAAAAATGACACCTCAAACAACAGGCAAATTTTTACACTCAAACTTTCAAGATTATTTAACCCCATAACGACTACTGGTAAGTACTCTATTCCTGCAAAATTTCTCATCACCATTGTCAGCGCTTTCAACCTTGCAACAGAGTCTGGCAAACATTTTAATTTGGGGCAGAAAATAAATGACAATTCCTTTAACCTCGTTAGGTTACCCAGCGAAGGCGGCACCGTTTCCAACAAAGGGAAATCTGATTTCAGCACTTCCAAATTGATTAGGATCCCAATATCACTCGGCAATTGCTCTAACATTGTCATCGACAAATTTATTTCTTCCAGGAACAACTGATGTGTGACCTGGGAAACCATACTTTTATTTTGTAACAAAGTGAAAAGTCTAAGCTTTCAAGAGCGTTGATATTTCCAAGTGTTCCACTAGAGAGGGTCAACCTGGAGCAGCCTGCAAAACAAAGATGTTTTAGTCTACTTAAGTTCCCCAAAAAGTGTGGCACTCGTGAAATCTTCCCCATACTGTCTACTTTCGGATACAATGGAATGAAGTTCTTTGCATCATTCTGAAAGTCGATTAAAGTAGCTTCTCTCATATTAAACAAAAGAGACAATCGATGGTAGTTTTCCCTACAGTCCGCACAACCTTGGCCTTCCTTGTTGGTTGTTGCTCCTGTAATGTTGTTCTTTCAAACTGCTGTAGCAATTCATTTAAACTAGTTAGATATGTACCCTCAGGGAACAGAGTTTTCTGATCTATTTCTCAGCCCATTGCATGACCTTACCGGCCAGCTCCCATTCGTCCCTAATTGTTCAAGATAATATAAACATGTTAAAAACACATCAAACAATGATAACATTGCAAGGTGAGCTATTGTACAAACGAATGTAAAGATGTTTATAAACATCAGTAAACTCATGGGTAATGACTAATTGGATGTTAGAAGCTACAGAAAGCATAAAACATTATTTATTAAAAAAAAATATAAAGTTAAAGTTGTTTATATGTGTGCTTTTAATATTTAATGATTTAATGTAATATTCATATGCTCAACCATTAAAATTTTAAATGTATTATTTATATACTATTTAAAAAAATGTTAATTTAAATATTTATTTTATCTATAACATCAATACGGCTGGAATTAAGTATAAAAAAAAATGGATTACAGGTATAAATTGGAATTTGAATTGAATCACTTCTTTGAACAATTCTAAATGCATCTGGAAGCTTATGTCTTCTACGAAATGGAAGTGTTTTTTAATGATGATTTAAAGATGACTACTAAGTAATGAAATGGATCTCAGGAGTCGTAGTCTTCTCCCAGTGGCGATTTAGAGTCTTCTCCCAATGGCGATTTAAAGAGAACCATAAACTAAATCATGCTCATGAAACATGAGTGTCTCTGGCTACAACTAACTCTGGTTCTCACTAACTCTAGCTCTAGGCTCTGGCTAGAGGCTTTGGTTTTAACTATCAATAAGTACCAGGCAATTTGGTGACCAAAACTTATAGTTTATCTACCATATGTAACGCTTCTCCATTATTTTATTTCTCTTTGTAGTGCACGCTTGCTTGCCCATGCCACCATCACCAATAGCAAATGAAAATATTTACTTTCTTTGCAGTCGATAATGTCCATTGATTTTAGCACCTCGAAAAAAGCAAATGGTTGCACATTCAAAACTATTAGTGGTTACAACCTCCAGACGTCTCGTCTCGACACAATAGGCTAAGGATATGCATAAAAATAAGATGTTGAATGTCTTTCTACATAGGCATTACATGAGTGGGTCATCCAATGCTTCCGAAGCGCTCAGAATTTCGAACAAATGCGCATGGACTAGGTCCTTGACCTGTAAACAATCATGAAATCCCATCGTAGCTTTAAGATTTTCGCTCGAGGTCAACAAGGCAGACATAATACCTCTTACTTATTTATACGACATGTATCCTATCCACAGTACATACTTGTTAATAATGTATCAAAGTTCGAAACCAAAATCCCTCCTTTAATCCTTTGAAACCTTTAAAAAAATAGTATTTATATAAAAAGGAGTATAGGGAGAAGTTGAAATGATTCAAACTTTGTGACTCTTCATATACCCTTTTTACTTTAGGAAGTTGTAATTTTTCATTAATTTGATCATATATAGAAGCACCACGCATTTCAACATGCAACATATGAATATCATAAGCATGCAGGTAGTTGAGATGCTCAATTGACACCCCATATTTTGCCCCATCACAGATAACTCTATCTAAATTTTCTTTAACATCATGAGAAAGGAAATGAGTAAAATCTCATATTTTGCCCCATCACAGATAACTCTATCCAAATTTTCTTTTAACATCATGAGAAAGGAATTTAGGAAAATCTATTTCGTTAATGTGAGTGTCAAAATATTACTTGAATATTTTTTACTAACACCATAGACATGTTCAATTGCAATGGTCTTCTTCTTCAAATCATTCATATTGAATCCACTTTATCTATATATATATATATATATATATATATAGATATACACTTTGTTTATAAAATATGTCATATTTCATATGATTATATTTTTGCATGTACGTATTTTTAGATGGATAACCTTCTTGTTTATTGATGTTTGCCTAAAAACAGGGAATCAATTCTGGGCAAATCCCACTGGGTATCTACATCACACTGAGCTATATCGGGCAAAATCAACCCGCGAAGGTTATACATTGCAAACAACCTTCTCAGCTAGAAGGATAAGCACCTCTCATATTTTGGCGAAGTGGAAGTAATTTATCACGTTTGTTGGACATGATAGATGATTTTCCTCATAGGAGGCAATCACACAACAATGTAGTATCCTTGCCTTCTTCTATTGCTTTGACAAGCTAGGTTATCAAGGTAGTTCTGCACAACACTGTGATTATGCATTCTACTAGAAATAAAAGATGTTTGAAAGCTTAAAAAGGTTATATTAACACATAATTATAACCCAATTTAGCATATTGAGTATTTAAGATGATTTTATGGACCAATTTCTACTATTGTGGAGATGAACATGCGCCTAATATTGTAACATAAGCCGACCATCTATCTTCTAAAATCTTATATCTTATAGTGGAAAATGTGGTAAAAGGCATTGACTTTCGTCCGTAGGGATGCACCATAAGCATCAAAGCATCATCACATTCTATGAGAATTCTCAATGGCATCCAAAGAAGTCTATAGAAGATCTTGGTTAGACAAAATAAGGAAGTAAATGGATGACTTTATAAAGCATAGTGATGTTCAACTAGTTGCATCCTAGGCATCGACGTTGATATAATTAGTCCACTTCACAACTATAGTCTTTACATTATTCATAAACTAGGACTCGGATCTGAAATCTGCATATGTGAGAGTACTTGGTTGTCCAACAGAAACGTAATTTAGGAGTAGTGAGTAGTGTTTGTATAGTCAATTATATGTATCTGAGCTTTTCACCTTCGATTTTTAAATCTTGATTTATGGGCCTAGATTTATTTAGGATTTTACCCTCCACATAAGTTTCTATTTTAGATGTATATTCATTGCACATTACTCTTAAATAAGTTTCTATTTTAGATGTATATTCATTGTACATAACTTTGAAAATAAGTTTCTATTTTAGATGTATATTTGTTGTACATTAACTTTGTATAATGGAATTTCTCTACCAAGAGCAGCGAAAGATCAAATCCCTTAAGGTTCAAAAATGATCTTCTGAAATCTTCCATTCCTTCAGTGTAACTTTGCACCTTTAGGGGCTATTAGCTCTGCTACATAATTCGGTATTTGCTGGGTCAAAGACACTGTGGCGTGTGTGTTTTTTCAAAAAGGGAGCTCGCAATAGTTCATTTTATCCTTCCTCCTTCATCTGCTTTACACCCTTATAACTCCCGCTACCCTTGTTTTTATCCGTTTGGCCTCCAAAACCCTGTAAACCCCTTTTGGCCAAGCCCCTCAGCGCTGAAGTTTAACCCACGAGACCGCGGTCATATAACTGCGCACATACGAGAAAGCGCTACTGGCAAGGCCCTCCCCTGTCACATCAATCAACAAACATGTGCATTAATCCTTGCCATTCAATCGTCCATCTCTAGATCTGACGGTAGTCGCTCCTCCCGACACCGCAACCTACGCGCTCATTAATCCATGGGGAAAGTGGTTTTCCTCCACCATGTGTCGCACAAAGACTGGATCGCGCCCCCGCATACGGATACCACCTACCTCCCATGAGTGGTGCGGGGAAACCACTTACCACCTGTCCCGCCTGTCCTCGCTCACTATCACCCACGCTTGTTAGCCGCCCATCATCCGTCAGATCTGCCCACCCACAATCTGATGACCCTCATTTGTCCGTCCACCTGTCCTCCCAATACTCCTTATCTAGTGCCCTCCACTGTTGATCACTGCGATCCAACGGTTGATGTTCGTCTTCCGCCCACTCGTACACTTGCCATGAAGTCTTCGCCACCTTTGATTGAGTTGTGCTTTCGAAGGACAATGGCGGCCATCTACCAGTACCCTGTGCATTTATCCTTCAACAACTGAATTCAAGAGTAGTATGGCCGAAGATGGAAACAGGACAATATCGAGAAAATTGAGCATTTATCAATTATGGAACATGTTTCATATGGCCTTCCACCTGTTTGAGAAGGACAACAAAGTACCAGAGAAGGTAAAAATTCATTCATGAAGGCAGCAGATTGTATCAAAGGCCCATATCAGATAGTTAATGTGGTTGGTGGTCAGTTATGATCCCTCCACGCATAGGATAGCAGATAATTTTGTAAACAACCTCCATATATACCCGAAAACAAAATGTAATGAGGGTTGATGGTTGTAGTTTTGATGTAGAGTTCAACTTATGGAGACTGTAACTACTGTGATACCTGCAGCATCTGGTCTTCATTTTTAGCTAATACAAGCTTCTTTTGTTGTTAATTGCTCACTTTCCACTTCTTCTTTGTTCTAGGTTGTGCCTGTTATGCATTTTTCATGTGCTCTTGATGTTTAGCATTAGAGGGGTTGTCATCCCACCTCTGTGTTAGAATCTAGTATGTATTATTGAATGTGTATGCAGGTTTATGTTGTTTTAATGCCAGAGAGCTATCATCCTGTCTGTGCATCAGGAAATAGATTTACAGACCTCTTAACTGGTTGCAGCCGGCCATCACATGGTCTTGTGCATCTACTGGTGTGGTCAGTATTCTCCACGTTCACTCAATCCTCAAACTGTGAGTAATTGGTGGTCTAAAGCCTTATAGTCTGGGGGTGTTCACCCATGTCTCGGATTAAACATAGTAGAAGTGGTTATCTAGCTTGAATATGCATCATTCCTTCCATTCATCCAATTTCCAACATTTTTGTTGAGTTTGTAATGTTTCCGAGCCTCTCTGAGATACAACCTAGGAGAGTTTCTTGGGGTGATAACATTAATTGGCGCCGTTGCCAGGGAGAGGGGATTGAAGCTCAGCTTCCCTAGGAGAATGACACAGTTCCAAACTTTGATGATAGACAAGGTTTGGGCACATATTCTGGTTGTAATCATCTATCTGGCGACTCCACTAGAGGAAGACCAACCTTTGGCGACTCGACATTGAAGTTCTGGCTTAGTTTGTGAGACATACTCGAAGAAATCCTCAGAAATCACCAACTGAACTAGTGCCTAACCCTGAAAGGACTATCAAATCGAAGAAAGCATCACAGGAAGGGGCATCGGGATCAGGTAAGCCTAAGAAATCTCATGCATCTCTGAAAGATAAAGTTATAGCTGAAGATATACATTTTGAATATTTAGAGCCCAGCACTGTTAATAAGGAAATTCCTTCAAAGATTAATACAGCCCCTTGTCCATCTAGTTCCCCTTTGAATCTCAGTCTAAAGAAAGCTTCCCATATAGTCCAAAACATCCCTTTGTCTCTGTCATCTATTTCATTGTTTCAAACTGCTCAATCTGCTAGTATTCTTCCACATATCCCAATCATGGTAGGCCAGCAAGCACCCACGAAGATAGAAAGAATTGTTGCTACTAGATATGGACCTTTGGTCTTGCCTGTTCCTTTGAATCCCATGCCTGTGGGAGAATATCAGAAGTATATGCCCAAGTTTACTGGTACAGAGGGAGTGACAGCAGAAGAACACCTTGAAGCTTTTTATAGTTATGCTGATAACCTAGATATAAGTGAAAATGATGTGTGGATGAGAGTTTTTGTCCAGAGCCTTGATGGAGAGGCCAGGAAGTGGTTCAGAGAACTAGCTCCTAGATCTATTGCTGATATTGAAGCCTTAGATGATGCATTTTTGAAGCACTAGGGAGATAAAAAGGACTTGTTGTATTACCATACAGAGTTTGGTAACCTGAAGAGGGAAAATGGGGAATCATTGCCTGATTTTAATAAAAGATTCAATCGTATGTATGGTAAGATACCAGCTGAAGTAAAGCCTACCCCCACCTCTGCCAAACTCACTTATGCCAATGCTTTTGACTCCGATTTCTACCTGTTGTTGAGAGAAAGAAGATGTGCCACTCTAGCTGATATGCAAGATGCAACACTAGAAGTAGAGTCTAATATCATGGCTGCAAAAAAGCTAAAAAGTCATGCTGATAGAAGGAGGCAGAGAGGTCAGGCTTCTACTTCCTCTGCATCATCTTTAGAGCCTAAATTAGACAAAATGACTAAGATGATAGAGTCATTGGCTGCTGAAATTTCTAAGCTAAAGGTTGAGTAGAATTCAGGAAAGACAAAGCAGCAGAACACATTTGCTCCTCCAAATTAGAATCCATTCAGAAGAGAAAATGAACAATTGCAAATCATTCAGTGGGGAAAAGAACCAAATGAAGAACAGAAAGTTAAAGCTCCCTTCCAAAATGTAATCATGGAGGAGGAACAGTTTGAATATGAGGATGATATTCACTGCATGGAAGATAAAGGCAGTGCTGCATTTTTGACATTGGCTTCTTATGAAGAATCATTTCTTCAAGAACAAGACAGCCAAGAATCGATAGAGAAGCCGTTCTGTAGACTGGTGAACAAAAAAGATATAATCTGAGATCAAATGCAAAAAATGTCAAGGAGAATCTTGCCCAAAGAGCTAATGTCCAAACAGAGTCATAGAATATCAGACAGAGAAGACCAACAGATGATCCAGTCATCCTAAAAGCACCAGTTCAAGAGGTAAGAGGTTCTGATAAGTTACCATCCTCTTTCAGCTTTGAGTCAGAAGTTCATAAATTGAAAATATATGTGCCCCTGATAGAGTTGGTAAAGAGTGAAGTATTTAGAAAGCCTATCCTTGAAGCCCTTGAGCTGGAAACCACACAAGCCTCCACTGACTCTGTCAATTTGCAAGATGACAAGCCTACCATTGTGCTTAGCCCCATGATTGAACCTACTGATAATAATTCTCCATCATTTTATGTCTCCTTAACCATTCATGACAAAATCCTCCACAACTGCCTGCTAGATACAGGGGCCAGCCACAATTTGATGCCTAAAGTTGTCATGGAAGAGTTAGGCCTTGATATCACTAGACCATATCATGACTTATTCTCTTTTGATTCAAGGAAAGTGAAATGCCTAGGATTAATCAAAGACCTGGCCATTACCTTAACTCAACTGCCCATGAAGAGTATCATGATGGATATTGTGGTAGCAGATGTCCCTCCTAAGTTTGGCATGCTGCTGTCTAGAGGATGGATTAAGAGACTAGGTGGGACATTACAGAATGATCTATATATGCTACTATCGTAGTTTTTGGAGGAGAAAGCAGGAGGTTGTACAGAGAAGCACAACTAGCATACATCATCAGTGATGAGAAGAACCATACTAATCATCCTATTTATGCTGTGGACACTGATTTTGGAGCATGTATCCTTCAAATAGAAGAATCTCAGAAGGCCTCAATGCAGCTTAGGAAACCAACAGTTCAGGCCAAGGAAGAGCAAGGAGTTCAGGTTTGGGAGATGTTCTTTGATGGAGCATGTTCCAAGCAGACTGCAAGAGTAGGGGTGGTGCTAATATCTCCAGAACAAAAAAGCACGCATCTGTCTTACAAGCTAGTTTTTCAACTCACAAACAATATAGCAGAGTATGAGGCTCTGCTATTGGGTCTTAATGCATCAAAAGATAGAGGAATCAGGAACATAAAGGTGTTTGGGGATGCTGATCTGATCATTTAGCAACTAAATAAAACATTTCAAGCAAAGCACCCAACGCTGAAAGCATACAGAGATGAGGTATGGAGACTCAAGATTCCTTTGATTATTTTTGTATTTCATATATCCCTAAAGCCAAAAATCAGCTTTCTGATTCCCTTACTGTGTCTGTTAGCATGTTTGTCCCTCCCATGCCTCCCAGACTAGTTTATGAAGTCAAAATGAAATACAGACCATCCTTTCCTGATAATGTCCAGCATTGGAAAGTTTTTGATGATGATGATGAGATAAATAGGTTTCTGCAAGTCATTGATGAGTTTTCTGAAATGCAAATTGACCAAGAAATTGAAGCCTTGGAAGAAAACCCCCAATCCCAGCTTAAAAATAAAATTGGTAAAGATAGCATTGTCCAGCTTCCCAGAAATCATATTCCTAAGGGCTTAATTCTTTTAGAAAGACTGTTTGACCAAAATGATGTGCCTTATAAGGCTGCCCAAAAAGAAGACCAATCTGCATTCTATAAGCATGATATAGGGAGTCCAGGTTAGCCTAGATACATAAATTTGTCCACTCATCTGTCTGCTGACCAAAGTTCTGAATATTTCAATTTAATGAAGCAATTTGCTAATGTGTTTGCTTGGGAGTATAGTGACCTGAAAACATATGATAAAAAGACAATTCAGCATAAAATCCCTCTGGAGAAAGACACCATTCCTTTCAAACAGAAGTTGAGACCAATAAATCCTATGCTTCTTCCTCTAATTGAAAAAGAAATTAAAAAATTGTTGGCTACCAAGATTATAGTTCCTTGTAGATATTCCAAATGGGTAGCTAATTTGGTGGTGGTGAGGAAGAAAAGTGGAGAAATCAGACTGTGTGTTGATTTCAAAAATTTAAATAAGTGCTCTAAGAAAGACAATTACCCTCTACCCAAGATGGAGCATTTATTGCAGAAGGTCTCAGGAGCCAAAGTAATGTCTTTCCTGGATGGATTTTTAGGGTTTAATCAGATTGATGTGCATCCAGATGATCAAGAGAAGACTGCATTAACCACTCCTTGGGGCACTTTTATGTATGCTAAGATGCCTTTTGAACTGATGAATGCTGGAGCCACCTTTTAGAGAGCTATGGATATAGCATTTGTAAGAGAGAAGGATAAATTGGTCCTTAGCTACCTTGATGACATAACAGTGTACTCCAGCAGCCATCAAAACCATTTGTAGCATTTGAAAAAAGTGTTTCTGAAGTGCAGAAGGTTTGGAATTTTAGTCAATCCTAAAAAGTCACAATTTTCTTTAGAAGAAGGCAAGTTGTTAGGACATGTTGTTTCTGCTGCAGGTGTCCGAATTGACCCAGAAAGAGTAAAATCAATACACACCCTGTCTGTCCTGAGATCAAAGAAGGATATCCAGTCCTTTCTGGGCAAGATTAATTTTGTAAGGAGTTTAATACCAAATTTTGCAGAACTGGTGAAGCATGTTACCTCCATGTTGAAGAAAGGGTCAGAGGTTAAATGGACTGATGCGGCAAGAGGATCTTTTGAGTTCATTAAAAAAGCTATTATGGAGGCTCCCACTTTAATAAGTCTAGATTACAGCAAGGAGTTCCATGTATTCTCATTTGCCTCTGAAGATACTATTGCAGTTGTTCTATTGCAAGCAGATGAAGAAGGTTCAGAGCATCCGATGGTGTTTTTCAGCAAAAACTTAAGGGATGCTGAACTGAGGTATGATATCATTGAAAAACAAGCATATGCTCTTATCAAGTCCTTGAAAGCTTTCATAGTTTACATTCTGCATTTCAAGATAATTGCATATGTGCCCTCTGCTGCAATAAAAGATGTCTTGACACAACCTGATGCTAATGGAAGAAGGGCTAAATGGATTGCAAAGCTAATTGAATTTAATATAGAATTGAAACCCACCAAGCTAGTCAGAGGTCAGGGTCTTGCCAAGTTATTGGCTGAAGAAAATTGCAGATCATTGGATATTGATTTCCTGTGCACAATTGCAGAAATCGGTCAGACAGATGAAGAAGAAGAAGCAGCTAAACCAGATAGAAAGCAGTCAATGGCCGAAAACCTAGCTTCTTGTGACTGGTATTCTAAAATAGTTAAATTTTTGCTGAAGCTAGAAATCTCTCCAGGCTTAAGTACAAGTCAAGCAAGAACTGTAAAGCTTAGGGCAGCTAAATACTGCATTAATGAAAATTTGTTGTACTGGAGGGATCCATCTGGAGTGCTTTTGAGGTGTCTGGACAAAGAGCAATCAATAGAGGTTATGTAGCAGTTTCATTCCAGCATGTGTGGAGGACACCATTATTGGAAGACTACAGCCCACAAGATCCTCAGAGCTGGGTACTATTGCCCCACTTTATTTTTTGAGGTATTTTCTTTTGTTAAATCTTGTGACAGGTGCCAAAGATTTGAAGGAAAATAGCAGTTGAATTCCCTGCCCTTAAAACCAATACTTGCAAAAGGACCTTTTCAGCAGTGGGGCTTGGATTTCATTGGAGAAATCAATCCACATTCCAATGGCCAACATAGATGGATATTAGTAGCCACTAATTATTTTACTAAGTGGATTGAAGAAATTCCTACCAGAAAGGCTGATCATGATGTGGTAATGAAGTTTTTGATAGAGAATATCTTCAATAGATTTGGTTGTCCACATAAACTAGTCACAGATAATGCAGCAGCCTCCAGGGCAAAAGAATTGGTGGAAATGTGTGATTCAATGGGTATTAAACTAGTTCATTCCACCTCATATTATCCTCAAGGAAATGGTCTAGCAAAATCCTCTAATAAAAGCATGATAAGGATAATTAAGAAGTTGTTAGAGGACAATAAAAAGAATTGGGATTTAAAGCTCAAGTATGCACTGTGGGCTGACAGAGTGACCATTAAGAAATCCACAGGGGATTCTCCATTCAGAATGGTATATGGCACTGAAGTTGTATTCCTAATTCAATTAACTCTCCCCGTGGTGAAATTCCTTCAAGAAGAGCAGAATGAGGAAGAAGAAATGGCAAAGAGGATCACTGATTTAGCAGAAGTACATCAGATTAAAGAACAACTAGTTGAAAAGGCTACAACACATCAGAAAAAGATCAAGGATGCTTTTGGCAGGAAGACAAAGACAGATAATTTTCAGGTTGGAGACTTGGTTCTGAAATGGGATGCATTGAAGGAAAATAAAGGAAACCATGGAAAATTTGATGCTTTCTAGACAGGGCCTTTCATCATTTCTCAAATTCAAGGGAACAACACCTTCATACTGAAAAGTATGAGAGGAGAGGCAGTTTTTGATGGCCCAGTTAATGGGTGGTTTTTGAAAGTTTATGTAGTTTAAGGTCTATGGCCTTAAAAGTTGTAAATATTTTATTTTTATCAGTTTTGTGTAGGCAAAGTAGACTCCATGCCCAATGGAACAATGGGAATTTTGGCTAATTTGTTTTCAACTGCAAAGGCATTGATCTGCAAGTTCTTGAGACCTCACAGGGAGGATCTCATCCCCAGAAGGAGCCAGTGTTAGCTCTGCTACATAATTCGGTATTTGCTAGGTCAAAGACACTGTGGCCGTGTGTTTTTTTGCAAAAAGGGAGCTCGCAGCAGTTCATTTTATCCTTCCCCCTTCATCTGCTTTACACCCTTATAACTCCCGCTACCCTGTTTTTATCCGTTTTGCCTCCAAAACCCTATAAACCACTTTTGGCCAAGCCCCTCAGCGTTGAAGTTTAACCCACGAGACCGTGGTCATATAACCGCGTGCATACAAAAAAGCGCTACCGGCGAGGCCCTCCCCTGTCACATCAATCAACAAACGTGTGCATTAATCCCCGCCATCCGATCGTCCATCTCCAGATTTGACGATAGTCGCTCCTCCCAACACCGCAACCTGCGTGCTCATTAATCCATGGGGAAAGTGGTTTTCCTCCGCCACGTGTCGCACAAAGATTGGATCATGCCCCCACATACAGATACCACCTGCCTCCCATGAGCGGTGCGGGGAAACCACTTACCACCCGTCCCACCTGTCCCCGCTCGCTATCGCCCATGCTTGTTAGCCACCCGTCAGCCGTCAAATTTGCCCGCCCACGATCCGATGGCCCTCATTTGTCTGTCCACCTGTCCTCCTAATACTCCTTATCTAGCGCCCTCCGCCATTGATCACTGCGATCCAATGGTTGATGTTCGTCTTTCACCCACTCGTACACCTGCCATGAAGTCTTTGCCACCTTTGACTGAGCCATGCTTCCGAAGGACAATGGTGGCCATCTACCAGTACCCTGTGCATTTATCCTTCAACAACTGAATTCAAGAGCAGTATGGCCAAAGAAGGAAACAGGACAATATCGAGAAAATCGAGCATTTATCAATTATGGAGCATGTTTCATATGGCCTTCCACCTGTTTGAGAAGGACAAAAAAGTACCAAAGAAGGTCAAAATTCATTCATGAAGGTAGCAGATTGTATCAAAGGCCCATATCAGATAGTTAATGTGGAACTGGTGGTCAGTTATGACTCTCCACGCATAGGATAGCAGATATTTTTGTAACCAACCTCCATATATACCCAAAAACAAAATGTAATGAGGGTTGATGGTTGTAGTTTTGATGTAGAATTCAACTTCTGAAGATTGTAACTATTGTGATACCTGCAGCGTCTGGTCTTCATTTTCAGCTAATACAAGCTTCTTTTGGTATTAATTGCTCACTTTCCACTTCTTCTTTATTCCAGGTTGTGCCTGTTATGCATTTTTCATGTGCTCTTGATGTTTAGCATTAGAAGGGCTGTCATCCCACCTCTATGTTAGAATCTAGTATGTATTATTGAATGTGTATTCAGGTTTCTGTTGTTTTAATGCCAGAGAGCTATCATCTTGTCTGTGCATTAGGAAATAGATTTATAGACCTCTTAACTGGTTGCAGCTGGCCATCACATGGTCTTGTGCATCTGCGGGTGTGGTCAGTATTCTCCACGTTCACTCAATCCTCAAACTCTGAGTAATTAGTGGTCTAAAGCTTTATAGTCTGGGGGTGTTCACCCATGTCTGGGGTTAAACATAGTAGAAGTGGTTATATGGCTTGAATATGCATCATTCCTTCCATTCATCTAATTTCCAACATTTTTGTTGAGTTTGTAATGTTCCTGAGCATCTCTGAGATACAACCTATGAGAGTTTCTTGGGGTGATAACAGGGGCAATTTCTAGTTATAATAATTTTGACTTGAGTGCTTTGCAACCTTTATGGGTGAGATGTTTTGTGTCATTAAAATGATGCATTCAATTAAATAATAAAATGTAGTGTTGGCTCACATAAAAAAGAGGTAAAAGTAAATAAGTAATACAAAATAATAAATGACTCAATTCAATTTTTTATATTGTAATTTTGTTTTTATTAATAAAATAACAAATACTTTTTTTTTTTTTTCTTAAAAAATTCATAATAAACATATCACATTAAAATAGATTTAAATAATAATAAAGCATATTCATAATCATTATAATCATATTGGAGAAGCTATAATTAATAAACATATAAAAATTTAAAAAATTCAATTAATAAGCAAATAATTAGAAATGAAAATATTTCTATAGATAAAGATGTAAAATATATATAAAATATAAATAGTAATTGTAAATAAGATCCAATTTTCTATATAAAATAAAATTATTATTCATATTCATAATCTATATATTTTAGATTTTCATATATAAATTTAATTAATTAGCACATAAAATCTTAATGTATACATTAAAGAAATCATAAAAATTCACTAAATTATAACTTTATTTTATATTAATAATAATGTTGTGCATGTTTATTTTGAAATAGAACTTTTACAATTTTAATTTAGTTATTTTGATAGACATGTTTACTTTGGAATTAGCTTCCAAAATTTTAATTTAATAATCAATAATTATTAAGTGGATGGTAGGGATTTAATTTCCATAAAATATTCTAGAATATTCTTATTAGTATACACAAATCAAAGGTTGAGATTTATTTTCAATGGAGTTATGATTTTTCTCCTTTTATTTAAATTCATTAATTAAAAAAATGTCACATGAACAAGTCTCATATAAAATGAGTCATGATTTTTTTGGGCCATGTATTATTGATAAGTCATGATATTTAACCTCCAGAGAATATTCTAGAATATTCTTAGTAATATATATATAAATCAAAGGTTGAGATTTATTTCCAAAGTAGTTATGCATTTTTTCCCTTTTATTTAAATTCATTAATTCAAAAAAAATGTCATATAAACAAGTGTCATATGAAATGATTCATGTATTTTTTGGTATTCATAAACCATGGTATTATAACAAATTCTATTTATAGATTAATAATCTTCTTAATAAAGTTATAATTTATTTAATTCTTATGATTTTTTTTAATTTTAGCAATTTGAGATGTATGATGAAGTGTGTGTTTGGAAGCTTATTATGGATTAATGTCTATCGACATTTACCAACTATTTAATTTATATGGATTAATCCCTATCAACATTTAATAGCTATTTAGTTTAAATGGCTACACTAGTTATCAATCATTATTAGGTAGATGGTAGGGATTTATCCTCCATAGAATATTCTAGAATATTCTTAATAGTATACACAAATCAAAAGTTGACATTTATCTCTAAAGTAATTATGTTTTTTTTTTTAGTTAAATTGTTTAATTATAAAAATATATCATATGAAGTGACTTACGGTTATTCATAATATTTTTTAAATAAATATGACACAATTTTATTCCAAAAATATTATAAATAAAAATTAAATATTACCTATCTTCAAGATTTCTAAATATAAATTATTAAGTGGACTATAATTTAAATAGTTTAACCTTACAATTTGTTGATGGTGCTAGACCCGCCAACATGTTAGGGGATCTCCCCGGTAAGAAGTCCCAACTAGACCTCAGACCGTTTAGTGTAAGAGTCCCAGTAGTGGGGTAGTACGGTATCGCCTTAACCATGGGTGCACGTAGAGGTGAGTAATATGTCCCTATTGGTAGCAAGGGGGCGACATGTGTAGCAAGTCAAGGAAGGTGCATGAATGGGTCTAACACACATAACAGGGGTATGAGTGCGCCCCTTGGAAACCTGTGACAGCACGCAGCTTGAAAGGGAACACATGAGAGAGATACATCACAAGCTGGAACGAAGGTTAGCCAACGATCCAAAGTGATGGTTAAACCAACAACACATCTTGATAAGATTCATACAAACATATATAGAAAATTCCATACATACATGCGTAAACAACAAATACATATATCATTAGAGTAACCAAGATAGCTGAAATACAATAACAACATATGCATGAAATGTGTTGGCTCTGTTATATTAAGAAAGTGAAAGCTCCAATCATACATACAACTATGACCAACCACTAGTCCCGACAATGGAACGTTACAGTCACTGTCACTTTCTCCTCCAAAGAGATATACTAGCTTTGCACTATGGAGAAGCCAAGGCTCGTTACAATACACTCCAAGCTTTCTCTAAGATACACCTATAGGAAGATTGACTCCCAAAATCCTGTACAATGAGTTATGAGGTTCTATAAATAGCAAAGGGTGGGGTGACCCTTGACATTCCCCTTTGTGACTCTTCACCTACCCTCATGAATCTTCAACTATTACATGACTGTTACATTCTACTATCGACACTTAGTCTTTCACATTTACAAGATGTTACATTACAATCTGCACATGTACTCATGCGAGACAAAACAGGCTTTAGAAAGCCAGGCAAGATATTACTAAGATCGAATAGTTGTGGAAAGACCAACTCTTCGACATCCTCATGATGATCGATAGTGGCGAATTGATGCCAAGGTTAGTAGTCTCGTATGGTGTCTGCGTGCTCAATGGTGACATCCTGCGGAAAGCAAAATCTTGCCTCTATTGCATCTAGGTACACTGATTTGGCACCCCTATCCAAATCATCTGATAACATGTGCATCATAATCTTAAGTGCAACCGGACTAGCAACAGACTGGGGCATAGTGTCTGCATTGATCTCCAAGTATGCACTAGTGGCTAAGCACATCAACTCATCAAAGTACATGTCCAGCTCCATTCAGACTTTGTTCTTTAACTTTGCCTCGATGAGTGTGCCAATAGATGGGAGCGTGTGCATGCGCACACTAACATACATGCTTCTGAACAGCCGTGCATGTGAAGCCTAAAAACTGGTGATAAGATTTAGGAGTTCCTCATAGTTTCGAATCTAACTCCAGATGTGTGCCTTCAACTCTACCTCCTTGGGCTTCATCATCTTTGGCAAGTACAATGGGGCTCCTTTGTACCTCATTGTCCATGTTTTCATGTAATCGACAACAGTGTGTATATTTGAAAAGATGCGTGCTCTCCTAGCACAACGCTGCTACCAACCATTGAGATGAACAACTAACTTATGCACGATGCCGAATCTGGAATACAACATCCATATGATTGTCTTGAGGGATGATACTTCATCCAGTATCAATCTCTTCAACTCTGCTCTGGATGATTATGTAACCTATTCTCCTCCCTTCTTCGCCTCTTGTAACTCCTTAGCCATGTGCTTATTCTCTACTATCAAGAATCAAACACTCGAGTTGGTGGCTTAGGAATATGCTCTGGTAACATTGGCCAACACTGTTGGATTCTTGCGCACATCGGATATGATCACTCATTCTTCAAACTGTGTGGGTGATATGTGGACATCCAGAGTGGGCACTCTGCGTGACTATACAACTATGTGTTGCAACTCATCGAAAGATATGTTGTGCATCTCTACTTTTGGATTTTCTTGAAGGATCTCTGTGTCTCCTTGATTTCTTGGGACTTGCTTTGCTTTCAAATCTGCGGAAGCCGATGCGGTGACCTCTTGGTTTTGAGGCATGAGGTCAATATCCTAATTTGACTCTGGCTACACCCTATCTATATCCATCTGTTCTAGCATTTGTTTAATCTCTTGAGCTAAGTCCTGCTCCTACGACTACTCACCCTGTCTGCTTTGTGCCAACTGCTCGGATGAGTCTATAACCTGTATGGGCGTAGTTTCATCAATCTATGCATGTTGCACCTCCTGTTGTGTCTGCCCTTGCTGCACTTTCTTCTCTATTCTTCCCGGAGTTACTGCTTCAACTCTTGCAACTGCTTTTATGTTTCCTCCATCTTTTGTTTCTCTCTTTGCCTTTGTGCGATCCTCTTTTCGCGTTGTCACCTCTTAGCTTCAATCTCCAAAGTTGCTTTCATCACAAGTGGAACTGCTTTGAACTTGCAGCTTTGTTCTGCCTCTATGTTGTCAACAACATTTCTCTTGCCTTTGTCATGCGCAGGTACGTTATCCTCTGTTGCTAATGATGATGGTTCTCTCTGAGATGCTACTTCTTTTTGTTTTGCCAACCACTCTACAGTTATGCTGATTGGTTCATTGAGCCTCAAGAACTGATATCAATATATCCATGGGTCTTCCTCAGGCCAATGACACACCCCATGGATACAAGGAAACCACACTTTCACACAGTGGTCCTTTACCAAGCAATGTAGGTCATACAGATTGAACTTCTGTTGCCGAAGGTGAATCTCTTGAACTCCTTCATCTCTGCCTCAGCATACTTGAGATTTTGTATCTCAAACAACCCTATCCGCAAAGTAAGAGTAGGTGAAGGTGCCTTTCTCTTCCTGTGCAGTCTCGCTAACAACCCTATTGAGATGTGATATGACACTTCTTGCATGACGAGCTTGTCCATGGAAAACTTTGGTAAAACATGCAGAGCCTTCTCTGTGTTGTACATCCGTATGAAGGTGCCAAGGGATGAGGCATACCATTCTGCTATGTCGATCAATGCCTCAGTCGCTACTTGTGACATGCAAGGTGGATCCTGCTCAAATATCATTTTGTACACTAGGGTGACAAAGTGGTTTGATAACTGTGTGATAACTCCATGGAAGTTGCATTCAGAGAACAATTTGTAATAAGTGTGCATAGAGGTTTCCAAAGGTGTGCATTTCCAACTCAAGCGTGGGAACTGCTGACGGGAACAAATTGCATCCAAGATGTAAGCGGACATGTATATCTCTACTTGCTGACCTTTGGGTGGATGTTGGTCTTTTGTCACATGTTCCTTCAACCTAAGAGCTAACATGCCAAACCAGTTGCAAGGTCTTCCTTTACTGGCTAGTTGGTCCAACGCGATCACGTAGCTCTACGGGAAGGTTTCTCTGCTCTCTTGGCTGTATAAGTAGCATGCAAAGATGAAAAAGTACTTATATGCCTTCTGCAGTATCTTCATCTTGTAAACCTAGCTGGATGTTTCCCTGAACTTGGTTGGCTCCTTCACCCAACTCTTCAAGATATCCCTTGAGATTGTAGTACTACTAGGTTTGTAGAAGGGTTTCTCCATTGTGGTCAACGGTTGTGGCAAGTGATACATCTCATAAAAGTCCTTCGCACTGAAGGTAGTAAGCTCTGTCCCACTAACACTGCTCAACATCATCGTCTCGGGATCAGTGTGCAAGACAATCTAGTGGATCATGTCCGCGCATGGAAACGCGGGATACCTGCATGCAATCTGGTACAAGCCAGACTTGTGAATGTTGACATAAACCTTGCAGTCTTCCATATTTTCCTCAAATGTTCCTAAGAATATATCATTGATGTCTTGCCATTTCATCTTGATGTCCTTGTTTATGAACAACTTGGTGTCTTCATAGATAGTAAGCTCATAGACACTTGTTCAACTACATCTCCAGTTGCACTTTCGACATTGTCCTTTGACCTTGCTCTCTTGGAGGCCATTGAGCCTGAACTATTGAGAGACGAACAAACATTTGCGATACCTGGAGAGATAAAAACACTCGTGGCGAGAAATCTGTCCATTGAAAACCAAAATCAACTTGAGGACTGACATGCAACATACCTGGTGTTAGGGTCTTATAATAATAGGATTCATAATTTTGAATTGGCTATGGTTAGTCTTGTAATATTGTACATACTTTTGTTTTCTGCAAAATGTTTTCCCATATTAAAAATAAAAAATGTAAATAGGGTGAGTCCTAAAAGAATAATCAAAGGACTAAAAGAAAGAAAAAGATCAAAAAAGTATAAGATATGAACCCAACAAAAAGAGATAACAATAGATCATGAAAGTGTGCAAATTCAAATGCCACTCTTTTTACTTTACTTTGCAAAATAATATTGTGTGCAGCTTGTCAAAAATGCCACAATCCTTGATGGTCAAAGTAGTTTAAACTTGATTCATTCATGCTTTAAATTTCATGTTGATAGATAGAGAATAAATATCTAGCCAAATTGTTTAATCTTGGCAGATCAGTAGTTAAGTGGAGAATAATAATGGGCTCATCAATTTAGTCTAAGCCATTTGAAGTTAAAAGGTTAGAATTATATAGTTTGTTTATCAAAGAGAAAAAGAAATAAAGGGTCAGCAAACTCAAATTCACCCAATGAATGAAGATAAAATGCTAGGGTAAATAAAGGGTAGGTAGAAGAAGTTTTGCAAGTGCACAAGGTTGCTAGCTCAAATGCACCTTCATCATACTTGATCCTATGTTTCATGTGCAGGACAAATTTTCAAAGAGAAAGGACATTCACTAAATCTTATTTACTAATTTCCCTTGATTTCACTAGACCCCCACATACTTATTTTATTAATTTCCCCTCATTATCCCTTCATTACTTTTCATCCCCTAATGTTATCCCCTTTTTGCTTCCAAAGCACCTCTTCCCTCTTCATTTCCCCTTGTAAAAACCCTTTCCCTAGTGACAAACCCATTCCCATCACAAATAATAAATTCCCCCCTTATTAATTTCTCTTTTTCCCCTTAAAAACCCATTAAACCCCTTTATCCTAAGTTATTTCCTAAACTATACCCCCGCTTTATGTATTTAAAGTTCCCCATGTTATAATTCCCTGACACCCTTTTAACTCACCAAACCTTTGTGTATAGTTAAAACCTCCACCATGTAACCCATGGTCCCCACCTTTTATTATCTCATTGCTTATATTAAAATCTTGTGATTACTTTTTAATTAATCAAATTTCATTATAATTAAATGCCAGGCCCCACCAACGACATCTCAACTCCATCTATGCAACTTCGCGCTTGATAGCCCTCCGAAGACCCACCTCCAGATCCAATGGCGCATGTCCATATCGAACAATTTCATCATCTCACAGTTAACAGTCCAAAAGCACGCGAGATTTTCAGTTTTGGCCAAGCACTATCTCGCTACATGGCGACACTAGGTTATATCACGTGCTCGCAAAAAATACCGCCCTCCACCCAAAAGTGGTGCAATATTGCCTAAAATTGCCTCCTCACGTAAACGAAAACTATCCACTGTTCATTTACCAAATCTCACACCAAAATGTAACCGTTGTTGGTTAAAAGGCTGAAAAAGCCCCCTTTTTCTCTTTTCACTCATTTTCATTGCAAAAACCTCTATTAACCAATTCTGAAACCTTGAACCTCTGCACAACCATTTTAACCACCTTTTGCAACTAGAAGACGCTGTAGACACCAAATTGAAGCAACAAATAGACAATTGAAGCCTCATAAACCTCTGCTACTACCACAGAACCCTGTCTGTGAACTAAATCGCCAATTTCTAGGTATTCTTGAAAGAACTAGAACGACCTTCTAATTTAAGCTATGCATAGTAATTATTAAAAGGTTTATTAACTAAATTAATTAAAAAACCTCGCTATACTAAAGAAAACCTTACTGTGCATCCAAAATCCCTTTTCTACAGACCGTAATTACCCTCCCCACTGTTCCAGAGCTTTTGAACTTACTCCTTGTTGGGGAAAATTGATTGCCTGTCATTTAATTTGTCAACCCGGGGGTTTCGTAAACTTGTGAAGCATGCATGCATTGTATGTGCTAGAAATTGTCTTTTAGTTTAGATCAATCTAACTACAAAATAATGAAAACCAGTTCATCTAATATATGAAATCAAATAATGAAAATGAAATTCAACTAACCCGTGAAATCAAAAACAACTAATGTATGCTTAGTTACTCCAACATTCAATTATGAAGTGTTACCTTCTTAAGATGATGTGTAAGCAACTATTTATACTTTAACTTCTAATGTCCTAGAAAAGAAAGTAAAGTGTGCAGAAAATAACTCAGTAATTTCACGTATAAAATATTCAACCATTCAATCTTGAAATATAATTAAATCAATTTTTTAGAATGATCTTTAGGAATATCAGTTAATGCAATTAAATGAGGATCTGAAAAGAAAATATAAAAGCATGAAAAGGTAAATCTCAATGATTTCATAGGTTGAATATTCAATCACCCAATTTGAAGTCGCCTTCTTGGCCTGATCCTTTATTCAATTAGACAATGAATTGATAGTTTGATCTAGGAAAGTAAATAACAGAACATGAAAGGAAACTAAATAACTATGAGCACTTGTCTCAAACTTAATCCAATTAGAAAATACATAAATCTTCCCTACTGAAATGTTTTTAGAAAAGAAAAGATTACATAGTCATTCTAAAACTAATACCAAGAAAGAAAATGAACTTTGTTATATAAAAGCAATTAAATCTCACAATCATTAGATGACCATTCCAATGGTGTATGAGGATGGCAAGTGAAGAAGCTCCATATGCAAGCAAAACTAAATATTCAAATCTCCAAGTATAAGCTCCAAATTCTCTATTAAAAACATGAGCATTTCTCCAACTTTACACATGCCTTTCAAAGGAGAAGGCTCTCCTATTTATACAAAAACATAAGAAGCTACCCTATTTAATGAGGATCCACTAAAATCTCATATAGTTACAACCAAATAGCTCATAATGAGACACATATCCCCTAAGCGTCTCATAGAGTTCTAATCCAAATAAGAAATGATGAGACACCTCAGAGTTAAAATCCAATAGGACACATATCCTTCTTTGACCTTTATCCAAATCTATTTTGAAGGGAATTCGAATTTGAGCATTGGAGGCCACATAAGGGTGCCTTGGAAGCTTCCAAATAACCTACACATGTTATGAAACTCAAGCCACATTTATAGATACATGAAACCATGTTAATTCAATATTTTTTAATCATAAATTCACTTTAAACACATAAAATAAATAACTTTAGTAAATAAGGATCCTAACCCATATATTTATGAAAATGGTGGCTAATGAAAGGTTATATGGTTACGGAGTTGCGACATGTGAGTGAAATCGTGGTGATAAAGGTGAAAGTGGATCTCATTTTGAAGACATTTTGGAGGCCCAACATACCCCCCAACTAGAGTAATTGCATGTCCTCATGAAAATATTGCATTAATTCCTTTGATTTGCTCGCAATGTCTTTGCTTTTGAATGAGCTTGGCTTATATCATGTCCTTAAACTTTGCATTTGACAATTTTATTTATTTTTTCAAAGTATTCCTTGTCATACATTGAATTGCAACACGTTTAGTTGGTTCTTGTGTTTCAACCAAATTCTAATTGGTATTGGTTCTTGTGTTTCAATACCTTGTTTCTTTTTATTGCAGCAAGATTCATTGAACATATTTAAGATTGCATCTTTAAAACCAGCCATACAGTGTGCTCATAATTCAGGCATTATTTGCAAATCATATAAATTTTTGAACCATAATGTAATCATAATTGATTAGGACAAGTATGTTAGGATGAAATGAAAATGTGTGATGGTGTATGATATATGAATATGAAATGATGTCCCTTCCCCCCAACTAAAGATATGACAATGTGAAAGAGGAAGTGAGGAATTTCTCAAAGTTACAATTTTAGTATTTTAAGGAATTACATGACTAAAAATTAGAAAACCACATACCTTCACTTACCTTCAATGTGCATGAGTTATGTAAATTCAAGAGTCTGGTTGCTTCTTGATCATGGAATGAAATGTAGAATTCATCTGCTTCTTGGTTGCATAAATGGTGGATGAGGTTGTGAAGTGGATTCTTTATTTCTACTGCTAAATCTGTTGTATCTGCTGCAAAATGTTGAAATGATATAGTCTTCAATTGCTATGAAACTGATGGTACAACTCTAGTCATGCGAATAAATGTGTCGGTGTCGAGCATGAAGAGAGGTCATTGGATTACCGACCATTGATGAATGTCATTAACCAATGCGAGGCAAACTCACCATTAATGTCAATGAGTGCCAAGGTACCTAAGTACATCTTGCGAAGGGCGAATAAATGAGCCGATGTCGAGCCACTTGCAAGATCCAACGATCAAGGGACATTGATGTATTCCCATGATTGTTGGTGAGAGAGCCTATCATTAAGGCATACAAGCCTCAAGGTACTAATGAGGAATCTAGCCTTGGACCTAGATAATGTGTTGATGTCGATAGGCCAAGGCTTGTTAGAAGGAAGGCCTTAAGGAATCCTCCATCATCTAACGTGAGCATGAAACAATGGTTTTGAAAGACTATGAATGGAAAATTTTGTAGTGGATCAATGTTTATTTAACGGAAAGGAAAATGACAAGTGAATGGAAAGTAAAAGAACAAATTAGCATGTAAGTGAGCTGAATGTATTTATGAAAATGGGTTATGAATTAGTGAAAGTAAGGCAGGAAAGTATAGTTTCTATAAATAAAAATGAGAAGTGAAGGAAAATGAGATGAGAATTTTATTGATTGACTAAGTGAAATGCAATGCGACTGCAAAGGAAATGAGATGAAGGTTTTATTGACTTGGAGGAGTATGGATGAAATGGAAACACTAGCATGAAAGGCTTGCAATTGTTGGATTTGATATGCATTAGCATGTGCTCATGCATTGATGTTTCATCTCTGTTGCTGCTTTGATCATTTTCTTGTGAAATAAATGTGGTCTTTGAGAGACACTATTTGCTTATGGTCGTCTGTTCTTCCTCCTCGAACCTGCACAAACTAGTACTTATTCTCCAATGGATTGTAAGGTTATCAAAATAGAGAGGTGATCAATCTCTCTATTAATGACATTTACATAAAAAAATAAGAATCGGTACTATTAAACAAGTTCATGAAAGAAAACCAAAAGAGTTTATACCTCTGTCAAAAGTAGTGCCTCAAGTTACCTGTTGTTTCTTTTTAGCAATTTCTTCACTCTGTACTGTTTCAAAATCAGATAATAGGCTTCTCATTTTGTAGATTTCATTGAGATATTTCCATCGACGCTTGAATCATCGAAATCCGATGTCGTATGAGAAAGTTAGACTGTTTTGAAATTTTTATGAAATAGTGAAAATTGTCATATAAAATGTGGCATAGAAACATGATGCTACAGTGAAAGATGATATAAGCAGATGAAATGGCATGTTTATCATGAATTTCTAGTTAGAATGCATTGTTTGACAAATAAATCATTGAGTTAAAGGCATAGCTGCAGAATTGTTTTCCAGTTGCAGACTTGTCGATTAGCTACGAAATCGATGTTCAGCTGCAAAATCTGCATAGTTTCTATAGCTAAAATCCTGAACAAACAACCCAAGTCAGTAAATAACCATAAATGAATTCAAAGAGCAAGAAAAAATGTTGTGGTTTATTGGAGCCAAAATCCAGTGATAATTGCAATGCCTCTTTCAAAAAAATAAGAAAATAATTTTTATTTTTATTTATTTATTTATTTATTTTGCAAAGAGAAAAACAAGTATGAAACAGACCTTTAGTTTAATAATCGATGAGAAATTTTCCCATCTATTCCAAGATTGGAAGTTTTGAGCATTAAAACTGACTACAATTCACTCGATTTAAACATTCATCTTTGTCAACACTTTCATGTAACTTCAAACCCAAATCCTCAAGAGTGACACTATTTTCTGTATTCCAACTCAGTCCTCTTTCAGCAAACTGGATGAATTTCTTTACTTGTTCAAGATTCCAAGCAGTGCGTCTTTGGAAGGCATAACTTCAGTAAATATATATATATAGTGCAAATGTTGAACAAGTGTTTTAGTACCGAGAAAGAACCGGTGGAGGATCAATGATTGACATTTAATTATTGTCAGATCCTATCCCAGTTATGAACCAAAGTGCACATTCATGCTCTGACATATCTCTTTGAGAGGTGCATTATAGTCTCTCAAATCATCTCTTGTACTGCGCAATAATTCTATGCGTTTTTTGTCTATCTGGTTTTGTTCTTGCAACTTCTCTAACATACTCTTCAAGTAGTGTATCTCACTGAGTTTTCTCCTCGCCAACTCTTGTTTGACATCATTTTTGAAGTTTTGTATGCTTCAGTGCCCTTTTTTTGTGCAAAACATCCAAGTTCTGATTTTCAATCAACTGCTCTAAAGTGCCCAGTGCAGTCATCACCTGAGTCTCTTTGTAGACAGATTCAAATCCATCCTGTATATTCCCATGCATGGAAGCTATCATCTACAAATAAAGTTGGTAAAGAGTTTCTTGATCGGCATGTTTGAATGAAGAGAAAATCCTTAGGAAGTCCTCCTTGGGACAAGCAAGCAAGAGTGAATGTAAATCCAACAAAAAGGATTTTCTAAGGCTCAAGAGAGAGGAGGAAATGCATGCACATTTTAAACACCTGTGCCGTGTTCAAACAGTTCACTGTATATTAAATAGAAATCGTTTTTCCTCACGCATTCAGTGAAACAGTGTCCCGAAGAATCTCAAATTTCTATCAAATGATTATGAAATTGACGAAAAAGTTTCTGGGTTATTTAATTCGACATATCCTATGAAAAACCCATGTCGCAGTTTTCCGAAATTCGTTTTCATGTGGCCATAAATCGCGTTTCAAAATTAATTTTTTTAAGTTTTGTGTTTTCTGGCAATGGTGATCTAGCAATAAAATTCATTTCTGGCAATGGTGATCCAATATGCTGTGCAGAATGTGTAGGTTGAGACACTCCAAGCCATAGAGGTTAATATACCACACCCATCATATGTTGTGGAGCAAATTCATTACACCCCTTCGGCCGGCCAAATCAGTATTACATTGTTTTATTCCTGCAAGTACATAGAGGTAGGAAACTTCGATGGACTGTTTTCTACGGTGACTAAAATTGGGCTTTGTACAACGTGTTGTCCATCACGCCAAAACAACAGCCCATGAGTTCTGACTGATGCTCCCGGCTGAATATTCAGAGCCTTGGCTTTGACGCTCAGCACGAAGCTTAGCTTCTCGTCCCTCTTGGTAAATCTCAGTATTCTCGGCTTCACTGTCTATACTGAGGATAGAGGTAGCCATTCTAAAGACTGATATCTCTGTAGAGATCAAAGTTTTTCAAAGGCCATGGGCCAAAAAATTTTATGTTTTGTTTTTTTTTTTTTTAATTATATATGTTACATTTTTTTTGAATTAAAAATATATACATATATATTTCATTTAAAACAAAACAATTTATTAATAAAGAAAATGCATTTGATTATTTTTATTTTTATTTTTTAAGTTTATTGAAAAATCAAATTGAATTAAATCAAATCATGAAAACAAAAATTAGCTGCAGAATTGCATTATGTAGCTAAATAATTTTTATGATATACTAACAAAACAATTTCTTTTTTTGATCCTCCAGGCCACACGAAGTGCAAAAGGATAGCATACTTGAGAGATTTATTTTGTTAGCGTAGTCAAGATTTTATCAATCGATTCTTCTGTAAATTATTCAAAAATAAAATGAAAAGGCTTGATTTCATACCTTAAATTATCGTTCGTGATCTTCACTTGCGCTCCTTGTTCTCAACCATTTGTTTTATCGCAAATTTTTCCTACAAAGGGTTAGTAGATGGGTGGTTCTTACTGCACCATAAAACATCAAATTTATCCTAAAACCTATAAAAATTTATTTTTATTTTTCCTATCTATCTAGAAACCATTTTTTTATTTTTATTTTTTATTTTTTAAGTATATTCATGCTTCCAATGAAGCCATTTATGGATTAGAATTCTTGAAATGCTCATATCCCAACTTGAAAAATGTACATGATTGTTTGTAAGAATATGCACAATCGACTTGACCTTTCGATTTGCCGCAAGGATCTCTTGAATAATTGATGAATATTGTGGCGTAACCGCTTCTTGATACCATTCCTTAATGTAGTCTTTGGGCTGCATACTAGATCCTTTGTCCATAAATGGTTAGTAAAAACAAAATCAAATAAAATACACTCTAAATTGAAAGTTAGTTCCTATGCACACTTCCCTGGCAACGGTGCCAAAATGTTGGGGCAAAGTGATTGCCTGTCATTTAATTTGTCAACCCGGGGGTTTCGTAAACTTGTGAAGCATGCGTGCACTATATGTGCTAGAAATTGTCTTTCAATTTAGATCAATCTAACTACAAAATAATGAAAACCAGTTCATCTAATATATGAAATCAAATAATGAAAATGAAATTCAACTAACTTGTGAAATCAAAAACAACTAATGTATGCTTAGTTACTCTAGCATTTAATTATGAAGTGTTATGATGTGTAAGCAACTATTTATACTTTAACTTCTAATTTCCTAGAAAAACAAGTAAAGTGTGCAGAAAATAACTTAGTAATTGCATGTATCAAATATTCAACCATTCAATCTTGAAATATGATTAAATCAATTTCTTAGAATGATCTTTAGGAATATCAGTTAATGCAATTAAATGAGGATCTTAAAAGCAAATATAAAAGTATGAAAAAGTAAAACTCAATGATTGCATAGGTTGAATATTCAATCACCCAATTTTAAGTCACCTTCTTGGCTTGATCCTTTATTCAATTAGACAATGAATTGGTAGTTTGATCTAAGAAAGTAAATAATATAACTTGAAAGGAAACTAAATAACTATGATCCCTTGCCTCAAACTTAATCCAATTAGAAAATACATAAATCTTCCCTATTGAAATGTTTTTAGAAAAGCAAAGATTAAACAGTCATTCTAAAACTAATATTAAGAAAGAAAATGAAATTTAATCTATAAAAACAATTAAATCTCACAATCATTAGATGTTCATTCCAATGGTGTATGAGGATGGCAAGTGAAGAAGCTCCATATGCAAGCAAAACTAAATCTTCAAATCTCCAAGTACAAGCTCCTAATTCTCTATTAAAAATATGAGCATTTCTCCAACTTTACACATGCCTTTCAAAGGAGAAGACTCTCCTATTTATACAAAAACATAAGAAGCTACCCTATTTAATAAGGATCCACTAAAATCTCATATAGTTACAACCAAATAGCTCATAATGAGACACATATCCCTTAAGTGTCTCATAGAGTTCTAATCCAAATAAGAAATGATGACACACCTCATGGAGTTACAATCCAAATAGGACACATATCCTTCTTTGACCTTTATCCAAATCTCCTTTGAAGGAAATTCGAATTTGAGCATTGAAGGCCACATAAGGGTGCCTTGGAAGCTTCCAAATAACCTACACATGTCATGAAACTCAAGCCACATTTATAGATACATGAAACCATGTTAATTTCCTAGTTTTTAATCATAAATTCACTTTAAACACATAAAATAAATAACTTTTGTAAATAAGGATCCTAGCCCATATATTTATGAAAATGGTGGCTAATGAAAGGTTATATGGTTATGGAGTTGCGACATGTGAGTGAAATGGTGGCAATAAAGGTGAAAGTGGATGTCATTTTGAAGACATTTTGCAGGCCCAACACTCCTAAGGCCAGATAAAAAGTAATTCAGTTGAATAAACCAAATTGTGGCTTCCCAGTTGTTGTGGTCACCAACAACCCCCCTCTTTGATCGGTATTAGCAATAACACCAAGCAAATGGGGACCCTTAACGAAAATCCAAAAAACATTTTATCAAAAAATTTTGTATTTTAAACTCCCTAAAAGCTATATCGCATTGCGAAGAGAGAGTGAGACGTTTTCCTATGCGCATAATAAGCTGCGAAGAAGCGACGCGAAATTCATCGCATCACTTATATTGTGAAGCACTCTTAAATGAAAAACTTAAGGAATCGCCGACGGCCGACATGCGACGTCGCATATCGCAACATCGCATAAACAACACACGATGATTATGAAACTGCGATCTGCGATACTGCGATCTGCGATACTGCGATCTGCGATACTGCGATCTGCGATACTGCGATCTGCGATGAATGCGATCACCAATTCCTGCGATGATACATCTTAAATGACGCAATCCTCGACACTGCGATGCGAGTCGCAGAATTCACTCATCGCAAAAGTTCCTCGGCACAACATTCAAGGAAAGCTGTCTGCAGACCAAATTGAGTGCGCACCTAAAAAGAATTTAATGATTGTACGCCAAAGTATCCGAGAAGGATTGTATTGTGTTTTTCGAAGAGTCAGTTCATTATGAGTGTCATGATTATGCATTCATTAGAGCTTAAAGCTTTCATGTCAATCTTTTCGTCGTTACTCTTTTTCTTTGCGTAAACTACAAGACAGTAACTAATATAAATCAATATGTAGGAAACATCTAAGGAGAACAGAGAAGAAATGCCTTCGCAAACGAATGTCGCATGCAGCAGGACCGCGGATTCCAGAGTATCACTCAATAGAGACTGATGGAAATAAACTATCCAAGACTCAGAGTCAAAGGCGCACAAAAGCAGCATGTTCACAAAAGATCCTGAAGCTTAGACTAGGTAAAGCAAAAAGAAAAACGCTAAAGAGGGAAAGCGCTCCAGAAAAGCCTGGAACAAAGAACGGAAGTAGTTTTCAATTCAGAAAATTGTCCAGAGAGCAAAGTCCCTGATTTATTCAGTCATTCGCAAGGCCGAAAAGCGAAATAGCAACAGCACAATCAGTTTGAGAGAAATTTGGGTTATTACCAAGAATACACGCAGCGAATACACCGAGTCAGAGGAAAATATCTTCTAGTTTGTCAGAATGCCAGCTCTTGTTGTTTCTATTTTCGTAACTCAAACGAAAGAAGAAGACAACCAGCCGACTCTTCCCAGGCGAATGTTGCATTTCTTACAGCACTAAGGAGCAAATACAGAAACGGTTAGAAATTAGATTTAATTTTTAGAAATAAATTTGCTTTAGTAGAAGGGCGGTCATTTGAAACCGTGTCCTAAATTTATGTAATTAAGATTAATTAGTTAGCAGTATTTAAACCCTTCTCAGGCATTTAGAGAAGGGTCCAGAAATTTGTCAAAAAACTTGTCCTCAGAACATGCACTTTTGCACCCTCGGAGGGGGTTTTTGGTGAATGGATGGATCGAGATTTATCAATGTTTGCATTTAATGTCTGCTACTGATGTTGCACTTTTGTACTCTTAGTAGATGTTAGAACAAGTAGAGATAAATCGTTATTGCTTAAAGCTTATGAGTGGAACCAGTCATAAATGTTACTTTTATCTCTTGACCTGTTTCTGTTCATATTCTTAAAGTGATATGCAGTTTCAGTTGTTTATACGTTAATGCATGAATGTGTGGGTTACCATTTGGCACTTCTGTACGGTGGAGTCATTTATTTGTGCTTGATATATGAATAACTCATTATGCGATATGTTGTTCACAACTGTTTTGCCTAACTTTTTATGCAGAATGGTTTATCTTAATTGATTTCTATTCTTATGATAGTTGAATGATCTTTATTACCAGTTATTGTTTGAAATCTTTTTAGATCGCATAATAGAAGAAATACACTCGGGTTAGTGTAGATTAGATGTGTTGTTTTTCCTTTATTAGATTACAATAGCATAGAGTTAGCTTAGAAGTTTGAATTAAATTAGCTTAGAACACTCCTAGATCAGCATCATTCAACTCTACACACACACACACCCCTTAGATTGGGAAACTGGTCCCATTATCCCCAGTCGGACCCGCTATACCAAACGGATAAGGAGCTGCCAACCAAGGTCCGGACCGGGTGGGTATCCCCCTTGTTGTCGACCCGATTTTCGGGCCTTCAACATATTTGGCACTAGAAGGAGGGCCCGAACTATGAATGGCATCTAAATCAAAATCTAAACACCATTCTGAGAGTAAATCGCCCTCACCAACTCCCCCGACTTCTCCAGTACGATTAAATCCAGAGTCAGAAGTCGCTCGGGTATCAACCGCTGCTACACACCCTAATATTTCAGACCAACCTATCATTGAACCCCCTGAAGTTCAAACTCTGATTCGCAAACTCCAGGGATTTTCTATTTTTTCTCAGAGGTCTGAAAAATCTCAAAGCAGCGTGACTTCGCAGTACAATCCTGCTCATCCTCTGACCAGATTAAAGAGCGAAAAATTTGGCATCCAGCCAACTGAGTTCCCTCTTCCCACCAGGAAAAGAGCAAGGAAAACACCACCAGAGTCTGACAGTGAGACTCTTTCATCTACGTCGTCCATCTCAACCCCCTCACCGCGAAGTCAACCACCCACGTCTTCATTTCAAACCATTCATCCATCTTCCACAACCCCTCCTCTTCAATCATCAAAGATCATAATACCTTCATCTTCCCAGCATCAGGGATCATCCTTTGCACTTACATTCACTAGCAGCTCAACGATGGCCCAGTCTCCATGGAATAATCCTGGGGCAGTTTTAATGCCTCCACCTCTGAGCCCAATACCGGCCCATCCTGAGAAATGGCTACCCAAGTTCAATCCAGAAGAAGGCATGCTAGCTGAAGAACATATCAATAATTTCATGCTTTCTGTTAATCTCAACGGAGTTACCAACGAGGATGCTGTCGTCCGGCTTTTTCCTACACAATGCAAGGAACAACCGGGTCATGGTATTTTTCATTACCTTCCGGGTCTATCACAAGTTGGGACACTTTTCAAAGTCAATTTCTTACCAAATTTGGCGATGACAGATCAATGGCAACATTAATAAACGACCTATCCAATCTCAAAGCCGAGGCTAGAGAACCCATCAAAGACTTTAACTTATGGTTCAATAAAATCCTCAACAAGATTCCTACTGCTTCCCAGCCCAGCGAAGAAGTGAGATGTGAATGGTATATTACTGCCTTACCATCGAACTTGGCAATCTTCGTGGATAGGGAAAATAAGACAACCTTAGTTGAAAATTTGACAGAGGCGATAGTAGTAGAGAAACGTGTAGTAGCCCTGGAAAAGAGATCTGCGATAGAGGAATGCAAATCTAAGAAAGTCTCCTACAAGGAAGACCCCAAGAAGAAACAATCGAAAGATCCTTTCGATTTGGAGGGATTACAAAAAGTGTTAAAAACCATGTCCAATGAGATGATTGACATAAAAAAACAAGTAGTAGAAACTTCTTCGAGAAAGCCCTATAGAGCTTTTAAAAGAAATCCTTCAATGGAGGTGAAACCGCCCAACGCTATCTCAAATGTCGAATCTGAAGAAGAAGAAGAAGAAGAGAATACCACTGAAGGGCAGACCGATGATGAAGAAGTTGTGGAACTACAAGGAATGTGGGATTTCATCCTCCCACAAGAAGAAGATCAAGAAGCATTTCCGGTTAGTACACGAAGCAAAAATCAACTTGATCCTCCCCAAACTACCCCTAAGCAGAAGGGCGCAAGCCCTGCAGCAAAAGACAAAGTCGCAACAAAGAAAACAACCGCAAAGGCGACTCAATCTAGCCCAGTCCGATCAGATCAAACACCTCCATCAAGAACACTCATTGTGTCAGATGAAATGGAGTATAACATTATTGATGACATGAAAAAGACTAGGGCTAATATCACTCTTTATGAGTTGAGCAAATTGAAACATCAACAGAAGATAATGATGCAAGAATTACATGCCGTACCTACTACATCTCTGCCTACAGTTGTAGCTTCCTACAACACGGGAAGACCTCCAACCAACACGATCAATAAGATTGACCCAAATGACATCGCCTTGATTGGAGGGAGATCAAGGTCTCACACTCCCCCTTTTCTTCTCACTTACGAAATTTTCAACAAAAACGTGCACAATTGTTTGATAGATTCTGGTGCTTCAACGAATATTTTACCCAGATCAATATGTGCCAAGTTGAATGTTCAACCGCAAAAATCCACAGTGCGCATAGTTCAGCTTGATCGATCCCAAGTCGAAATGATTGGTGAACTTAATCAAGTGACCATAAGATTGTCATCTAACCAGAAGGTGTGTCAGGTTATTAACATTCTAGTAGCTGATATCCCTGAATTCTATGGCTTAATTCTTAGCAGGGATTGGTCCAAAAAACTCCATGGATATTTCTCAACCGACTGGTTGCACATGTGGTTACCCTACAATGGTAAACCGAATCAAATAAAGGTTGAACGAGAGTTACACCAGAAGTACATAGTGACAGAATTGGAGGGAGAAAATGAAGCAATAGCATACAACAGCAGCATCATAGGAAACTACTCGGTAGATTCTTTCCTCGGCAATTTTAATGCTCAGACCTCACCTTACTTAGAAAATTTAGTTTTGTCCCAAGTAGAAAATTTTTCCCAAACTGATGATTCGAAGTGTGTTAATTTTTTAGATAACTCTGTAAATACATCTTTATTTTGGAAATTATATTTTGGTGGCTCCAAATCTAAAGAGGGAGTAGGAGCAGGATGCGTTCTGATTAGCCCAGACGAAAATAAGACCATGCTTACGTGCAGGCTTGAATTCGATTGCACAAACAATACAGCGGAATACGAGGCCTTGGTGCAAGGCCTATACAAAGCAATCGAGTTGAACGTTAAGTACCTTCAAGTCTTCGGAGACTCTGAAATTATCGTCAAATAGGTACGTAACACCATACATTGCCTATCAGGTCATTTGAAGCACTATCAATCTTTAGTTCAAGATCTGACTACACATTTCATAGCATTCGATATTTCGTCAATCCCAACGCTCCAAAATGCGAGCACAGACCTGTTAGCTAATGTAGCCTCTAGACTTATTCCCTCCGAATATTTTAGTCCAGATAGATTCTCTATAGAATTAATTTTTAGACCGTCCATCCCTGACAACATTACAAACTCGAGAGTGTTCAATGACGATCCAGAGATTGTAAATTTCCTCACTTCTGAAGGATCCTACTCAAATTAAATAATTGATGAAGACCATCACGATCATCAAATACAACAGCATAGTACTGATAATGCTATACCTAAGTCGGTGGTTAAATTAGAAGACTTATATGATTTGAAAAGTCGGTTTAAAAGGTCTAACAATGCTAAACTTTACAGTTCAACTCTGAACTACGATTTAGTAAACCTAGGAACCGATGAGAAACCACAAAACGTCAATCTAGGCCACGACCTAGCACCTGAAGAGAAATTAGCATACATCCGTCTTTTGAGACAATACAGACATGTTTT
The DNA here is from genome assembly GCA_031772625.1 of Pinus tabuliformis. Taxonomy (NCBI): domain Eukaryota; kingdom Viridiplantae; phylum Streptophyta; class Pinopsida; order Pinales; family Pinaceae; genus Pinus; species Pinus tabuliformis. The sequence goes on from CM062812.1 coordinate 355,666,390, forward strand.
TGCCTGGAACTACGATGAGTTGAAAACATACGACACTTCTATCATTCAACACACTATCCCGATGATTGACAATGAAAAACCTGTCCAACAGAAGCTCAGAAAAATCCACCCCAATTTAGAAAATCAGATAAAAACTGAGCTAAATAAGTTGTTGAGAGCCAGAATAATCTTCCCCGTCAGACATTCCAAATGGGTCTCTAATATGGTACCCGTTAGAAAGAAAAATAGAGATATTCGAATTTGTATTGATTTCTGAAACCTCAACAAAGCCTGTCAAAAAGACAATTTTCCCCTCCCACCTATGGAGCAGATATTACAGGCAGTAGCAGGCTCAGAATTAATGTCTTTTTTGGATGGATTTTCAGGATACAATCAAGTGCTGGTGCATCCCGATGATCAGCTAAAAACCACATTCCGAACTAAATGGGGCACATACGCATATCGGAAGATGCCATTTGGTTTGATCAATGCCGGCGCTACATTTCAGAGAGCCATGGACATCGCATTCAAAGGCTTGGTCAATAAATCTGTAGTGATTTACTTGGATGATATAACAGTGTACTCCAAGAAGCGAAGCGACCACCTCAAAGACTTGAAACAAATCTTTCAACGATGTTTAAGGTACGGGATTTCACTTAACCCGAAGAAATCTTTTTTCGCATTAAGTGAAGGAAAACTTCTAGGATTCATAGTGTCAAAATCTGGCATTCACATTGAACCTGACAGAATTAAAGAAATTTCCGAAATATCCATGCCTCATAACAAAAAGGCCATGCAATCTTTCCTTGGTCAAATTAATTTTGTGAAGAGATTTGTCCCAGATTTCTCACGTATTGTTTCTCCTTTGCAAAATATGATAAAAAAGAATTCAAATTTTAAATGGGGTCAAGATGAGCATGAAGCATTCAACTTGATAAAACAAGCCATCATTAACGCTCCATCTTTAGCAACCCCGAATTTTTCAGAATATTTTATCTTATACACATTTGCCTCAGAAAAATCTTATGCCGCGATTCTAACTCAAACAAATCAAGAGAAAGCGGAAGCTCCAATCGCATTTTTTAGCTCAAATTTACAAGGTGCTGAACTCAACTATTCCGATGTAGAGAAACAGGCGTACGCTGTTTTCAAAGCAATCAAATATTTCAGACCTTTCTTACTCAAAGCTCATACTAAGGTCATAGTACTGTTTCCAGTGGTAAGGAACCTTCTGATATAGAAGGATGTGGGCGAAAAAAGAGAAAATTGGATCACCGCTCTACAAGAATACGATCTTGAGATCAAACCAGCAAACATTGTAAGAGGCCAAGGCTTCTGCAAAATGTTGGCTGGAGCATCGCAAATTCCTGAGAATTCATCTGATGAGGTACATACGTATGAGGTAAGCCTAAACGATGCGGAATCATTATATGCTGACACCATTTATTATCTTAAGAACGGGTATGCTCCATCACGCCTGGATCACACCAAGAAAAGAGCTCTGAGGTTGAAAGCCAAACAATACCAACTCATAAATGATGTTTTGTTTAAAAGGAATTATGATTCTGTGCTTCTTAGGTGTCTTGAGAAAACTGAAGCCGAAAAGGTTTTGCAGGAACTCCACGATGGGCCAGCAGGCAGACACTATGCTGGAGATACTACTGCACATAAAATCTTACGTGAGGAAATGCCAAATCTGCCAGATTGCTGTAGGGAAACAAAAGAAACCGTCCATGCCACTACATCCGGTAAACATCGAGCAACCATTCAGCCAGTGGGGCTTGGACATAATAGGTGAGATCGTTCCTCACTCTTCTAAGCAGCATAGGTACATCCTAATGGCAACAGATTATTTTACTAAATGGGTAGAAGCAGTTCCTCTCAAGACAGCTAATTTTGAAAATATTATTGAATTCATAGATCAATTTATAATCACTAGGTTTGGATTGCCAACGGCCTTAATATTTGATAATGCTTCATACTTTTCTGGAAATACAATGACTGAGTTTGCATTTAAAAGAGGGTTTAAACTGAAATATTCGACCAACTACTATCCGCAAGGTAATGGATTGGCTGAATTAACAAACAAAAACCTGATTAGGATTATTAAAAGAACAGTCGACCAAAACCAAAAGAATTGGCACAAAGCGTTGGTAAATGCTTTATGGGCAGATAGAATAACGAAGAAAGCTTCAATCGGCACTTCTCCCTTTAATTTAGTTTATGGGAAAGAAGTGGTTCTTCCAACTCACTTAGTCATTCCCTCTTTATCTTTAGTACAACACATCGATGAGGTACCCACCTCCTCCATACAACTAAGGCAAATGGAAATAATTAAATTAGAAGAACGACGAGAACAAGCTAAGAAAACCCATGCTCATCACCAAGCGCTGATAAAATCCTCTTTTGACTCAAGCATAATGACCAGAAAAAAATTTCAGATGGGAGATTTAGTTTTGAAATGGGATAAGGCTCATGAAGAAAAGGGCAAACATACGAAATTTCAGAAACTGTGGCTTGGTCCTTTTCAGATTGTAGAAGTCATAGGCCCATCGACGTTTGTGTTGCAGGATTTAACAGGTAGAAGAGATTCTTTGCCTGTTAATGGACAGATTCTTAAAAAATATTTTCCATAGAAGATTACTCTTCTATTTTTTGTAGGATAGTTTTAGTTTTTATTTGTTTTCTCTTTCTTATGAATAAAACCGGTTGTAGATGGTCACTAAAAGGGTTCATGAAAAGAACACCAATTCTCTATCAGATTTTGAGCTTTTCGCTTGTACAAGTAGCAAAAATTTTCGAAAGATCTGATTTTTATTATTGACAGGTAGAGTTAACTTTAGCCTAAACATTGATGCTAGTTTCAACTTCAAAAATTTGATGAAAGCAACCTTTTGGTAAAAAATTGTTTTATATCAGCACAATGAAAGGTATCAATAATAAAATAAATATTCTCTGTAAGGTTGCTGCTTTCAAACTCTATTATTGTCGTCCAGAGCTTTCTTAAGGAAAGACAATGACTTCCTCCCTGCTAAAGGAAATCGCAACGTTCAGAAGAACAATCCTAGAAAACACTATATCTCAAAGAATAAGAGGTCTCATCACGAGCCGGCTTATCATGATCACAGATATTATAACTTGTTGACTTTGCCAATACTGTCTACTAAAACAGGGCAACGACTCAAGATTGTTGCAATCAAAAGACAAGGGGTCTCATCACGAGCCAGCTTGTTCAGCAAAAGTGTAAATCAAGTGAATGACTGTGTCATAATTTGGCCACCAAACCAAGACATTGTTCTTTAGAGAAAAAAAAAAAAAAAAGGAAAAAGTGTCAAAAAGGGTTTTCCTCTGAAATGTTGTAAATAACCTCAAGCAGGATAAAGGATCATTGTCAGATAAACAGGTAACCCTGTCGAGGCTATGGACGCTTGCGGGCAGCAGAGGCTCTACCTACGACGAATGAGCATATTTTAAAAGGCCAGCGTGCAGAGAAGACCTTATTTTATCTTTAAAAGACCAAGTAGTGTCTGGTGTGAATACAAGAACTAAGCCTGAGGAAACAAACGATTGGAATTCGAAAAAGTTGAGACGAAGTATCAATGTTAGGATAAGGCATAATATACTCTATCTGTCCATAACAAAATTTAGATATATGAAAATTTTTCTGCTTCGGAAGTTGAAATTCAATAGAAAAACAGAGATAACTGGTTCTTCACAGTGAATCGCCATTGTTGTGGTCACCAACAACCCCCCTCTTTGATTGGTATTAGCAATAACACCAAGCAAATGGGGACCCTTAACGAAAATCCAAAAAACATTTTATCAAAAATTTTTGTATTTTAAACTCCCTAAAAGCTATATCGCATCGCGAAGAGAGAGTGAGACGTTTTCCTATGCACATAATAAGCTGCGAAGAAGTGACGCGAAATTCATCGCATCACTTATATTGTGAAGCGCTCTTAAATGAAAAACTTAAGGAATCGCCGACGGCCGACATGCGACGTCGCATATCGCAACATCGCATAAACAACACACGATGATTATGAAACTGCGATCTGCGATACTGCGATCTGCGATGAATGTGATCACCAATTCCTGCGATGATACATCTTAAATGACGCAATCCTCGACACTGCGATGCGAGTCGCAGAATTCACTCAGCGCAAAAGTTCCTCGGCACAGCGTTCAAGGAAAGCTGTCTGCAGACCAAATTGAGCGCGCACCTAAAAAGAATTTAATGATTGTACGCCAAAGTATCCGAGAAGGATTGTATTGTGTTTTTCAAAGAGTCAGTTCATTATGAGTGTCATGATTATGCATTCATTAGAGCTTAAAGCTTTCATGTCAATCTTTTCGTCGTTACTCTTTTTCTTTGCGTAAACTACAAGACAACAACTAATATAAATCAATATGCAGGAAACATCTAAGGAGAATAGAGAAGAAATGCCTTCGCAAAGGGATGCCGCATGCAGCAGGACCACAGATTCCAGAGTATCACTCAACAGAGACTGATGGAAATAGACTATCCAAGACTAAGAGTCAAAGGCACACAAAAGCAGCATGTTCACAAAAGATCCTGAAGCTTAGACTAGGTAAAGCAAAAGGAAAAACGCTAAAGAGGGAAAGCGCTCCAGAAAAGCCTGGAACAAAGAACGGAAGCAGTTTTCAATTCAGAAAATTGTCCAGAGAGCAAAGTCCCTGATTTATTCAGTCATTCGCAAGGCCGGAAAGCGAAATAGCAACAGCACAATCAGTTTGAGAGAAATTTGGGTTATTACCAGGAATACACGCAGCGAATACACCGAGTTAGAGGAAAATATCTTCTAGTTTGTCAGAAAAGCGGTGCCAGCTCTTATTGTTTCTATTTTCGTAACTCAAACGAAAGAAGAAGACAACCAGCCGACTCTTCCCAGGCGAATGTTGCATTTCTTACAACACTAAGGAGCAAATACAGAAACGGTTAGAAATTAGATTTAATTTTTAGAAATAAATTTGCTTTAGTAGAAGGGTGGTCATTTGAAACCGTGTCCTAAATTTATGTAATTAAGATTAATTAGTTAGCAGTATTTAAACCCTTCTCAGGCATTTAGAGAAAGGTCCGGAAATTTTTCAAAAAACTTGTCCTCAGAACATGCACTTTTGCACCCTCGGAGGGGGTTTTTGGTGAATGGATGGATCGAGATTTATCAATGTTTGCATTTAATGTCTACTACTGATGTTGCACTTTTGTACTCTTAGTAGATGTTAGAACAAGTAGAGATAAATCGTTATTGCTTAAAGCTTATGAGTGGAACCAGTCATAAATGGTACTTTTATCTCTTGACCTGTTCCTGTTCATATTCTTAAAGTGATATGCAGTTTCAGTTGTTTATACGTTAATGCATGAATTTGTGGGTTACCATTTGGCACTTCTGTACGGTGGAGTCATTTATTTGTGCTTGATATATGAATAACTCATTATGCGATATGTTGTTCACAACTGTTTTGCCTAACTTTTTATGCAGAATGGTTTATCTTAATTGATTTCTATTCTTATGATAGCTGAATGATCTTTATTACCAGTTATTGTTTGAAATCTTTTTAGATCGCATAATAGAAAAAATACACCCGGGTTGGTGTAGATTAGATGTGTTGTTTTTCCTTTATTAGATTACAATAGCATAGAGTTAGCTTAGAAGTTTGAATTAAATTAGCTTAGAACACTCCTAGATCGGCATCATTCAACTCTACACACACACACACCCCTTAGATTGGGAAACTGGTCCCATTATCCCCAGTGGGACCCGCTATACCAAACGGATAAGGAGCTGCCAACCAAGGTCCGGACCGGGTGGGTATCCCCCTTGTTGTCGACCCGATTTTCGGGCCTTCAACACCAGTGCACTCTATATGTAAGACCCCTGCAAACCCCTCACCTGGACATTGACCACCTCCCATTAGTTGATAGAGATTTTCAAATTAAGGACATTGTATCCCCTAGCCACCTACTGAAACTCCACTGCTGGAGTAAAGATAAATTCTTGAACCAAAATGATGACATTCACCTATGGGAATCAAATTTGCCCAAATAGTTGTTCCCACAGGTACACCTATTCCCAGAAGCCATCCAATTATGCCAATCTTGCTATGTCCCAAGTCAAAGAGCTATAGTCTCCCCTAACCAATAGGTTTCATTTACCATTACTACAGAGTCAATAAATCAAATGTTGCAGAACCAGCCAAGCCCAAATGAGACCCCACTTTCTATTGAAGCCTTACTTGAACTCTACACAAAGCTAGACCTTCCCAAGAAAGCTCAAATCTTTCAAACTTTCATCATAGAAGAGTCTCATACTCCTACAAATAGTCCTCCATATGCTGCCACCATTTTCTCTAAGAGAGCCAAACACATTATAACCATGCTCTCTTGTATTCTAGGAGACACCACTATTGAGCATGTGGATGAGGTTATAATTGCTCTCCTTTCTATTTTTTTCCCAAGAAAGCCTCCAACTGTAGTTTACAACTTTGCTTAGTTCTTGGCAGACAGAATCCATGAACAGTTTATTAGATTGCCAAATGAGAGAGTATTCAAATACTCATCAGTATTGTTTCACATGTTCTTATACTTTCAGTCAGACAAGTTTCCAGTCAACATCCAAAAGTTAGACACCAAGGGCCATCTAAGCTCTATCATATTTTGGATAGCATTGATCCAAATATATTCCACTGTTTTTAGTTATAAAGAGTTCATTGATTCATTTGTTCATCCAGTTTTAAACATGCTAACCAATAGCTATCAACCCAGGATCAATGATGAGATTAAGAGAGTTTTACAGTTGGCTAAAAATAGTAGAGTGGGAGACTGGTATCTATACCAGGACCACACAGAAATCAGGATATATGGATGCTAGCTCACACCCTATAAGCTACTAAAATACCTCCCCATGAGGATATTTACATTAGAGTATTTCAGGCAGATCATAAACTCTGATGAGGTTAATTTTCTGTCAGCTAGGAAGAAAACTCATTTCAAGATCAAAAACCAATTAGGCCCTTTTATTTTCAATAATAGGGAAGTTGGGAAAGAGACATAGAAAATCTTACAGAAAATGAACTTCAAAAGTAGTTTTATGTGGCAGTGTGACCCTAATGGAGTCATAAACAAGTTAAGACTCAAGTTCAAATTAAGCCCTTTCATACATGAACCCAGTTCAGCTATTGAAAGATATTCCAACCAGTCAGAGTGATTTGAGAATACTTTAATAGATGTGGAAAAGAAAATTGATACTAGTTACTTTCTGTAGGTTCCAACCCTACAGGAACAGATGAGTATTACTCCCATTCTACAAACTCCATCCATGCATGACAGAAATGTAAAAAGAACCAGGGAAGAAGGTTCTAGCTCTGGGATGGATACTACAGATGACAGGTTTGAAATTAGTTACAGGAAGAAGCCCAAGCTTAATCCTGTAACTGAGCAAGAAGACACCATTGAGACAATTGAAATCACTTATACTGACACAATGGTTGGAAAGAGTAAAGATCCAATAGTTTCAGAGGAAACTCATCATCCTTCCACCTCAAATACTCAAATTATTGAAAAACAACTTAGTATTGAAGTCCCTTCATCTAGTAAACTAGTGGATAAAGAGAAAGATATAAAAGAGAAGTACAAAGAAATCAAATTGAGAAATGAAGCATTAAAGGCTGAAACATATGCCCAGTACTTCAAACAGACACCTTCCAATCACAATAGATTAATGTCAGCCTTTGACATTAAAACTGGCGAAATACAAATGACCTTTATGCAGCCTACAGTCCAACAGCCTAGATTGTCAGCAGACTACAGGAATACAGAGTTTGAAGTTTTGGCTAGGGATGTTCACCCTATTGACCAAATTGAATTCCATAAGCAGGTAGGTGAAATGATTTACTCCGCAATGACTAATAAAGAAATGACTGTGCAAAAACTTCAAATCTCACTGGACAACATCACAACACAGTTTAGGCTAGAAAAAGCGTCCTCATAGGCCAAGGATAACAAAATCAAGTCACTAGAAGACTTGGTGATTGAGATTGGATATAATCCAAGTGACATCAAGGCAGCAGAAAAACTAATAAAGAAGAAAAATGAGGATATTTCTGCTTTGAAGAAACAACTGAAGTTGCCTCCCTCTGAACATCCACAAACCAAGGAGGTCCTAGAGAGCCAAAACCAGTAGGAGGAAATGATGGATCTCATTCTTTAACTAAACACTCAAATAAAAGAAATGGTGAATGACTTGGATAGTTTGATATTGTTGAAATAGGCCAGCCTTGAGACAGTCACTACCACTGCTATTCCTACAGCTACTACAATAGTTCCTTCAACTTTGGCAACTTCATTGGCCCCAAAAACTCCACTAGCTACAACACTTCCAGCTGCAACAGCAACTACATCAGCAACAGGTTCAACAACAGAAGCAGCAAATCCAAGTGATGAGGCAAGTAAACTAGTCAAAGCCATGGATTACATGTCCATTTATACCATCGAAATAAATATACTTGAAGAACAGATAAGAAGTCTAGAGGATGAGAATAAACTGGCTTAGATTATGCATAAAAATGAAGTACAGAAGTCAAACAGGTTGACTGAGAGGATAAAGAATTTGGAAAAAAATTAACATTGAAGGAGTCACTCACCCAAGAAAAAGAAAAACTATGGGCCAATATCATTGTCTATGTCAATGATATTTGGTCATCTATACAGGTTATCTTTGAACAAAATGATTTAGTCAAAGAGGCTACAGAAGCAATTCAAAGAGTTACGGATGAACTTGGAAATATGTCAGAAGAAGCCTCAAGAATAATCCAATTCCTTAACTCCAAGAATAGGTATGAATTGCAGGAGCTGGACATATCTAACAGGAGTGGCACTATACTAGAAGTGAAGAAAGTTCTCACCAAGAGGAACTTAAAGATGCAGCTTGAGGACAAATTTCAAATCATGGAGCTAGCTATAGGCAGGTCCATGGTCAAATTTGATGCTTTGAGGCAGAAAGGTCTACCAAATCCATTGGTAATAAATGACAGGTTAATGCCACATGAAGACTATAACAGGAAAATCAGAGAAGTGGCAAGGGAACAAGCCAATAGTTCCTCTATGAAAGGGATGCCTACAGGAAAGGTTCTGTACCAGACTTTTGAGAACCTCTTTTACCTCCAGCATGAGGTAAAACATCTTTTTGTAAATAAGCCCACCTTTGCAAAATACACAGAAGCAGATGAAGTCTACAAAAGAATGGTAAATATTAAATTACCAGATACAGAGACTTGGGAAAAATTAAATGATTTATTGTGAAGATGCAAGGTAAACAGTGGATACATAGCAGTAAAAGAAAAGCAACACGTCAGCTAAGTTAGAGAGTATCAGATGAAAGAGTATCAGTGAATAGGCAAAGTAAAAGATAGTTAGCAAAGGACAAAAGGCAGCAAAAGATCTGACAGCAAATCCAAATAAACAGGGACAACTTGCATCAGTTACATATCTATCTCTATCTTCTTGCATGAAGATATTTCTTTTTTCCTTGAATAATTCCCAAAACAGTTTGGGATATTTTGTAATAAGTTTTTTTTATAAATAATTCATAATTCGAAGTATATAGGTGTGGATTACTTGACATTTCTATAGTTGTATTGACATAAAACCTAAGGGTTCATTGTACCATTTTTTCAAGTCAATAGACTAGACTGAGTAATAAAGACATTGCATTACATGATTCATTTTTTGGGCCACTTCAATGAAGTATTTTCTATTTGTCAAATTGTTATCTTCTTAAGTTTTTTCACATACTTGCATGTTATCGAAATTGAACGAAGTAACTGGAATATTATTACAGAATTTGTTTAAGTACACTCTCTCTTGAATATTTAATCATTTTAATGTTTTCTTCTGATATCCAAAGTAGGGAATCCTTCATTTCTCCCTAGTTTCGATTGACCTCTACCATTTCCCTCATAATCCAGTTTGACGAATCCTTAATTATTCCTTGACCCTGATTGAAAACCACTTCACCATCCAACCTAAAAGATCTAAATTTACTTAGCTACCTTGCCCTCTAAACACTATCTTTAGAACTTGATTCAGTCTTGTTTTCTTGACACTTGACCACATAGCCCAATGGTAAAGGACATCCCTCTATCCATCTAAGTCAGTAATTCCACCACCAGATCAAAATCAAAACCCAATCAAAGCTTAAATAACTAGCCTAAACTCAATTAACTAAACAAATTTAAATCATAAAGAGAGAGCCCTCTCTGAGCATTAGGAAGGCTAGATCCTGATCTCAAAAGTAGGTTTTTGGTTACCTCTAATATTTCTTTGACACAAGATAAAAACTCTAGGGAAATTTTAGAGTGATAACATAGTGGAGACCATACTGGGGAACAATCCTCATTTTAATAAACCTTAAAGGAAATTTTAAATCTCATCTTTGCACCTTAAGGTAAATTTAGAGTTGTTAAAAAAAGGTTTCATAAAAATTAAAAATAAAATAAAATTCTGGCTTCCAAAAGGACACACTATACCAGGGCACATCCAGATCCAAACCCTGCTACAATAGTTGATGATCCTGATAGAATTTTAGGAAAACCAAAAAGGGTAGAAGCTCAAGGAAGTAGTAGTCAGTTAATTAAATCAAATTCATTTCCTAAAGAGTTATCAAGTTCAGAGGATATTCAATTTGATTTATCATTTGAGCTTTCTTTGCTTCATACCAAATCTAAAAATTCAATTCATGATACTATAATAGATCCCAATTTTATTCAATTTATTGAATCAAAAAAGGTTCTTATACATCCTGATTTAGATCAACATGTTTTGGATACTTTTGATAAACTGGAAGCTTTAACCTCAACTTTGATAACGCATATAGATGAAGCCTATCTTCAACAATCAGTTGAATTAGCTGCCCTAACTGCTGCTACCCTTAAAAATTCTACAAAGCCTTCCAAAACTGTAAATACAGCTTCATTTACTACCACCTCACCTACAATATCCACCACGGTTCATTCCCCTAAACCATTCATACCTCAACCTCCTTTCCAACAAAACATCTCAAGCTCATCTAATTCATCCATGTTGAAATATGGCAACAAGAATATTCCAATTCAATTTGTCCTTGAATTAAATTGTGAATTAAATATAATTTAGTCTTAACAGCTACTTGGAAATAATTAATTAATTTATTTTAAATTAATTAGTTGGAGAAATTCAAGTTAGAAGTCTTTCTGAAGTCATGCTAGAGTTATCCCTTAAATTAAGGAGATAAGATTGAGTTATATTTGAGTTGTAATTAGTTAACTCAGTTTACTGAGTTAAGTCTAGTTAAATTAGTTCCAAAATGTTTGAGGAACTAATAGTGAGTTAACAATCAATTAATGCATTAATGCACTCAACTAGTGCTATTCCAGTTAACTGAAGATTCCCTCATCAAAAACTCATGCATGCTTATTATGAGAAATACCCAGTTGATATTAATGTTCAAGGACACTTTACTATCAGTTGCATGTTTTTTCTCATGGATAAAACTCATGCATACAACCAAGGATTCATCCTTGAGGATTGCGCAGTTTTGAAGGCTTGTTTTTCCACTTGGTAATGGGCTAATCATCTACAAGGAACAACGCGAGGAAATAAGATCTTGGAGGGCAGAGAGGAAGGCTGGAGAGAATCCAAGATTGCCTATGAGCATTTATGAGGATTGTACTGAGAGCTGGGTAGTTGTAAGAGCTAAGGCTTTGTATAATTCCTATGTATTTCCACCATGTATGATAATACAATAGTGTGGGGTTTTTTATCTGAGACTTTTCCCAAAGTATTTTCATGTGTATTGTGCCATTAATTCTTCTTCTAGTTATATTGTTCAGCTCAATCTTTAAGCTTCCACAAATTGATATTAGAAGTAGGTTATAGTATTCTGCTTTGATTTATATTGCATTATCGGGTTAACCTATCACAAATTTTCTACAATCCACGGCCATCTCAAGTTCTTCTTCAAGCACCACTACTTTACCTCCTAGGCAAGCTAGAACCTCAGCCATGGCAGACAGATATGCACCTTTGGTCTTACCAGCTCAACTACATGCCATGCCCTAATAATACCAAAGTAAAATCTTTATGTTTGATGCTACTAGTTAGTATACTACCCAAAAGCATGTGAATAAAATGACTGATTATTTTGAGTTACGTGAGATTGATGAGTCTAATGTGAAAATGAGGTTATTTGCCCAAACACTAGTAGGGATGTCAAGAAATGGTTTAAAGGTTTACCTGCTAATCATATTGTTGATTTAGCTACTTTCCATAGATTGTTTATTGATAGATGGGAAAGAAAGAAAAAACCTTTACAAATATTGTATGAATATGAAAACATTAGAAGAGCTCCTAATGAATCTGTTCAGGTCTATTGTACTAGGTTCAATAGTATCTATAATGAAATTCCTGCAAATATTAAACCTCCACCAGACTTAGCATTAATCAAATTTCCTGATGGCTTTTACACTGATATGTCTTACCAATTGAGAGAAAGAAACCCTGAAACATGGAAAAAGATGCAAAGTAATGATGTTAGTGTAGAAGCCAATTTATTAGCTAAGAAAGCTAGGATGAGAAATGAGAAAAGAGTTACCATTAAAGAGGAACCATCCACTTCAGAGGGTAAGATATATAGTTTAGCTAAAAGTGTAGAAAGGATAATGGATAGATTAGAAAATATGGAAAGAAAATCTCAGTGGGAAAATCAACAAGGACCCCCAATTAGAAACCCCAACTTTAGGAAAAATCCTAATACTGGAAAAACAACAAATGTTATACCCGACCAGCAAGTTAGACCACCTTTCCAGGAAAATTATGTTGAAGGTTCACAAAACCATAAAGAAGAGGAGGACGCCCAGATAAACCTATTAGGGATTAAAAATGAAGATGTTTTTTTTCTTACTCAGGAAGAACAAGAATTGTACATGTTACAACAATTACAATTAGAATCTGGAGTGTCCTTTGACTACAAACAAGGCTATGAATCTGCTACCTATGAAGTTCACAAAAAATATAGCCTTAGAAGCAAAAGGAATACTAAAGTTCCCACTAAGAAATCAGTCTAAACCCAAACTAAAAAAATAACAGAAGCTCCTGTGACCAAAGTTCTACAAATTCTCCCTAGAGGAACTCAAGAGACTCCCAGCCCAAAAATTGTAGACACAACTTCAGCTGAAACTCAAACTTCAACTGTTACTCAAACTATTCCAAATAATAAAATTCAAAAAAAAACTGTTGGAACACAAACTGAATTGCCAAGTGTTGATAAAGAATATAAAAGTACACAGGCCACAATTGCTAAGGAAGATCACATACAATCATGCAAAACTCAATTGCCATTCAACATAAAGACTGAGATAGCCAAGTTGAAAATATCAGTTCCTTTGACAGAGATAGTGAAAAATGAATCATACGAAGCACAAATCACTGAAACAATAAACATAGGTGAAGGTGAAGATGTTGTAAACCTTAATGATGATCAACCTGAGTTATTATTTGGTCTAGAAGTAAATGGAAAACATCAACAAGGGGGTATCCCTCCATTCTACATTAGCTTAAATTTTCATTATAAAATCTTACATAATGTTATGCTAGACTCAGGGGCATCCCATAACCTAATGCCTAAAGAAATCATGGAAAGGTTAAATTTAGATATCACCATACCCTACAAGGACTTGTTTTCCTTTGATTCTAGCCAAGTGAAATGCCTTGTTCTGATTAAAGATTTGTGTGTGACTTTAGTCTAGTGCCCAACAAAAAGTATTGTTATGAACATAGTAGTTGTTGATATCCCACCCAAGTATGGAATGCTATTATCTCACTCATGGGGAGAAAAATTGCAGGGATCTCTACAGTTAGACATGTCATATGTTACCATCTCTGTATTTGGTCAACAAAGAAAGATTTACAGAGAAACTTTGATGAAATACATGGTAAGTAGTTCAAAAAAAACACAAAATTACCCTATAGCACATGATTCTCTATGGAATTTACATTTTTATGGCGCTGTAAATAGATTAGGAGCACGTGCAGGAGTTTGGATTCATAACATGGAAAATAATCATGCTGAAGGTCATGCCTTTAGATTAAACTTTAAATGCACAAACAACATGGCAGAGTATGAAACTTTAATCTTAGGACTACAAATTGTAAGAAAACTTGCAGCCAAGAGACTTTCTATCATGGGAGAGTCAGAATTGATCATAAAACAAATTAAAGGAGAATATTATGTGAATAATCCTAGACTTAGCCAATACAAAGAAACTGTTCTAGATCTGATTAAGGAACTTCTTGAAACTGATTTTGCTACTATTCTTAGGAAACAAAACATGCAAGCTCACAGTTTGGCTACTTTTGCTAGCACTTGCAAATTACCTTTTCAGCCCAACCACCAGTACACTGCAGAAGTAAGACACAAACCTATTATACCTGATAATCTGAAATATTGGCAGATTTTTTCACAAGATTCTCAAATCTATGATTTCATGAATGCTAAGGGAGAATTTCAAAATTGTAACATAGATATTGATTGTACAGTAGATAATATCATAAATAGTGAGATAGATATAAATGCTTTAGATGTAGATAAACCCACTAAATTCACTAAAGTAGAAATAGATAACTTATAAAAAGTAGAAATAGAAGAAATAATCAATGATGATTCTAAGATTTTAAACCTTAAAAATATTTTTTTTCCTAAGGGATTAGTCCCATTAGAAGATTTGTTTGATTCAAATGATGTAGCCAGAAAACCAAAAATGGAGCCTTTAAGATCAAACATAGAAGAATGTAACATAGGAACATAAGAGAAACCAAAGCTTATCAAAAGATCCAAAGCATGACCTCCAGATGAAAAGCTGAAATACATAAGTTTGTTCAAACAGTTTCAAGATGTCTTTGTTTGGAGTTATGAAGACCTTAAGTCTTATGATACCAGCATTATTCAACATAAGATACCCATCAAAGAATATCAGAAACCCTTTAAACAAAAGCTTAGGAGAATTAATCTAGTTCTTATGACATTAATTGAAAAGGAAGTAAAAAGGATGTATGATGCACAAATCATAGCACCAATTAGATATTCAGGTTGGGTCTCTAATTTAGTCACTACTAGAAAGAAAACAAGAGAAATCAGACTCTGTGTTGATTTCAGGAACTTGAACAAAGTATCACTAAAAGATAACTATCCCCTCCCTAAAATGGACTACATTCTCCAGAGGGTAGTAGGGTCATCCAGAATTTCATTGCTTGATGGATTCTCTGGATACAAGCAAATCTTAGTTTAATTAGAGGATCAAATAAAGACTACATTCACCAGTCCCTGGGCTACTTTCATGTATTATAAAAATGCCTTTTGGACTGATGAATGTTGGAGCAACATTCCAAAGAGAAATGGACATAGCTTTTGCAAAAGAAATCCATGACTTTCTAGTTGTTTACCAAGATGACATCATTGTGTTTTCTAAATCAGATAATGAACATCTAAATCACCTAAGAAGAGTTTTTATTAAATGTAGAAAATTTGGTATTTCCTTAAATCCAAAAAAGACACTCTTTGGGATAGAACAAGGTAAACTCTTGGGACACATAATATCAAACCATGGAATTAGAATAGATCCAACTAGAATACAGGAAATCTTAAACATCACTCATCCTAGAAACATCAAAGAATTACAATCATTCTTAGGTAACGTAAATTTTCTTAGAAGATTCATTTCTAACTTGGCAGAATTAATTAGAGAATTAAATAACATGTTAAAGAAAGATTCAGCACTTAAGTGGATAGTAGAGGCTAAACAATGTTTTAAGGAAATCAAGGAAGCCCTTACTAAGACACCAGACCTCATAGGTCCTGATTTCAAAAAAGATTTTATAATTCTTTCTTTTGCTTCAAAAACATACTATTGTAGCAGTCTTGTTGCAAAAGAATTATCAAGGTTATGAGCAGCCTATTGCATTTTTTAGTAAATATTTGAGAGATGCTACACTAAAGTACAACATAATGGAAAAACAAGCACTTGCTTTAGTGAAAGCTATTAAAGATTTCAGAGTGTACATCTTATACTCACACATCATTGCATATGTTCCAAATTTAGTAGTAAAGGACATCTTAACACAGAATGGGCCAAAAGGAAAGAGAGGCAAGTGGATTGCCACCATTTTGGAATATGACATTGAAATAAAACCTACAAAACTTATCAAAGGCCAAGGCTTAGCTAAACTCATGGCTGAATCGAACTTTCACGCATTAGATATAGATTTCATTGGTGCCCTAGATGATCAAGAAGAGATGGGGACTCCACAGATCAGTGAAGCTTTCATAGATTCACCCTTGTATGCAGATATCATATTTGTTTTACTAAACCTACAAGTTCCTCCTGTTTTATCTAGAACTAAAGGTAGATTTGTGAAAATGAAATCAATTAAATATTGTATCATAGACAATGCTTTATTTTGGAAAGATAAAGGTCGCATTTTATTGAATTGTTTATTAAAAAATGAAGCTTACAAAGTTATGCAAGAATTTCATGCAGGAGATTGTGGAGGACACCTATACTGGAAAACAACTGCTGAGAAGATTTTAATGGCAGGTTTTTATTGGCCCACCATTTTTGTATATGTCAAGAAATATGTGACCTCCTGTCACAAGTGCCAAATATTTGAAGGCAAAAAGAAACTCTTTGTTGGAAATAATACTGAGAGGGGGGGGGGGGGGTGAATCAGTATTATCTAATTCTTTTAATAAATCTTCTTTATTTGTTCTTTGAATTATTTTTGCATGTCAGTACCATAAAATAATGAGCATGAACAAAAGAAAACAGATAGTCACACCAAAGAACACAAGATGTAAGGTGGAAACCCAATGTGGGTGAAAACCACCTGCTGCAATATGTCTCTATCTTCTTTCAAATTAGAAACTCCTTTTACAATGGTTTTGTACTGGTGCAGTCCTTTACCAGTACGCAGGCTGCAACCTGCAGAGAGCTACAACTCTCTCTCTCGTTTTTCCAGTCTCTCCTGGAAGGGAGCTACAACCCCCTACTTCTTTTCTTACAAGGACCACTTTTCATAAATTTTCAATCTGGATCCATAAGCATCAAATGATTATCAAGTATAAGAGAATCACCCCTTCAACTGTAGTAACCATATCAACAATAATAGGACCAAACCCAGAACATAACAATGATAAACAAAGATTTTAAGAGAGGTAAGCACCCTGCTCAACTGCTCGCCTGCTTACGTAAGCACCCTGCTCAACTGCTTGCCTGCTTACAGTACTCACCCTGCTCAACTGCTTGCCTGCTTACAGTACGCACCCTGCTCAACTGCTCGCCTGCTTACGTACGCACCGTGCTCAACTGCTAGCCTGCGTACCTCGCTCTGAGTCCATTGAACTGCCTGCGAACCTCCGCACCTGCAACCCTTCTGTGCCTGTGTACCGGCGCACCTACAACGCTTCGTTCCTGCGTATGTACGCACTTTTCTCTCACTGAACCTGCGTACCTTCGGGCATAGATGATTTCAAGACTTCAGAAATAACCCAGACAGTCAGATCTACAGATCTGAACATGCGCCGAAGAGATCTCGGTCCATCAGTAGATTCGCCTTATTTAGATCTAGACATACTCCCAAGAGAGATCATAATATGTCAGATCTAGCCCTCATAAGATATTCAACCAAAAACATGCTCAAGCCAAATGATCTCCTCTGCTTTATATAGGAGAGCTCTTCCTTAAATCATGGATCAATACCACGAGCCGACACCATAATAACACAATACCGTCGGCTAAATACCAAGAGTAAAACATAAGAAAACCCCACATGTGAATTTCTTTGCCTTGAAATGTGTGCACTGGGGGTACGCACCTCCTGAACGGGATAACTGCGGGTATGTACGCACTTTATGTAACACTGACCTGCGTGTACGCACCTTATGTAAGGTGTACCTGCGTACCCCTTATTTTCTTCAATATTTGATAGCTGATCATCAATCTCTGCTGCTGACTTGAAGTACTATGATCTATCACCTGAATGGGTTGCCATCAAGGACAACACTTTAGCCATAATGCCAACACTCTTACCATTACCTCTCAAACCCATCTCCACAGAAATGCCTTTTCAACAATGGGGTTTAGATTTCATTGGGGAAATTCACCCATCCTCCTCAGCCCAGCATAAATGGATTTTGACAGCAACTGACTACTTCATTAAATGGATAAAAGCCATCCCTTCTAGACAAGCCACACACTGTGTCATCATTTCATTCCTTAAGGACAACATCCTTTCTAGGTTTGGATGCCCACAAAAAATCATTACTGGTAATGCGGCTGCTTTCAAATCCAAGAAAATGGTAGACTTTTGTAACAAATATCACATTACCCTTGCCCATTCCACTATTTATTTCCCTTAAGGTAATGGACTTGCAGAACCCTCAAACAAAATCCTTGTTAGTATCATCAAGAAACTGCTAGAAGACAACAGGAAGACCTAGAAAATAAAGTTGGTTAATGCCTTATGGACAGACAGACTAACTACCAAAAAGTCCATTGGTACATCTCCTTATCAGCTAGTATATGGAATGGATGTTGTTTTACCATCTTCTTTGGGAGTACCAGTGATGAAAATAATTCAAGAGGTATAAGTAGAACCAAATGATATCCAAAGGAGGATAAATCAGACAATACACTTGCAGCAAACCAGAGAATAAGTCTATGTCAAATCACAAGTGATCCAGGCTAAAATAAAAAATATTTTTGACAAGAAAACCAAATTTGATGATTTTTATGTAGGTGATAAAGTACTCAAATGGGATTCTAGAACAGAAGAAAAGGGTAAACATGGTAAATTTGATTTCCTATGGCAAGGCCCTTATATCATTTATGGTTACAGAGATAACAATGCATTTTTCTTAAGATAGTTAGATGGAACAGATCTACCAGTAGGACCGGTCAATGGTAAAATTTTGAAGCATTACTTGTCCACAAATTAACATTAGTTCATTTGTTTAGTTTGTTCATTGTATATAACATTGGAAAGTTTAGATTGGATTAGATGGTAATATTTTGAGGTTGAAGCCCGAAGAGAAGGCCCTGTGCTTTGAAAGGAGTACCATCTATGTATGAATAAAACAAATTACAGAGGAGCAGGTACAAGGAAACCACATTCAAAGTTTCAAAGGCTACTGATCTTAAAGTTCTTGACATTTCACCAGGAAATGCCATCCCCATGTGGAGCCATTGTTAGGGTCCTATAATAATAGGATTCATAATTTTGAATTGGCTATGGTTAGTCTTGTAATATTGTATATACTTTTTCTTTTTACAAAATGTTTTCCCATATTAAAAATAAAAAATGTAAAGAGGGTGAGTTCTAAAAGAAGAATCAAAGGACTAAAATAAAGAAAAAGATCAAAAAAGTATAAGATATGATCCCCACAAAAAGATATAAGAATAGATCATGAAAGTGTGAAAATTCAAATGCCACTCCTTTTACTTTACTTTGCAAAATAATATTGTGTGTAGCTTGTCAAAAAATGCCACAATCCATGATGGTCAAAGTAGTTTAAACTTGATTCATTCATGCTTTAAATTTCATGTTGATAGATAGAGAATAAAGATCTAGCCAAACTATTTAATCTTGGCAGATCAATAGTTAGGTAGAGAATAATAATGAGCTCATCAGTTTAATCTGAGCCATTGGAAGTTATAAGGTTAGAATTAGATATTTTGTTTATCAAAGAGAAAAAGAAATAAAGGGTCAGTAAACTCAAATGCATCTAATGAATGAAGAGAAAATGATATGGTAAATAAAGGGTAGGTAGATTAAGTTTTGCAAGTGCACAAGGTTTCTAGCTCAAATGCACCTTCATCATACTTGATCCTATGTTTCATGTGTGGGAGGAATTGTCAAAGAGAAAGAAAATTCACTAAATCTTATTTATTAATTTCCCCTCATTATCCCTTCATTATTTTTCATCCCCTAATGTTATCCCCTTTTTTCTTCCAAAGCACCCATTCCCTCTTCATTTCCCCTTGTAAAAACCCTTTCCCTAGTGAGAAACGCATTCCCATCACAAATAATACATCCCCCCCTATTAATTTCCCTTTTCCCCCTTAAAAGCCCATTAAACCCCTTTATCCTAAGTTATTTCCTAAACTATACCCCTACTTTATGTATTTAAAGTCCCCCACATTATAATTCCTCGACATTGTTTTAACTAACCAAACCTTGCTGTATAGTTAAAACCTCAGCCATATAACCCATTGTCCCCACCTTTTATTAACCCATTGCTTATATTAAAATCTCGGGATTACTTTTTAATTAATCACATTTCATTATAATTAAACCCCGGGCCCCACCAAACACATCCAAAATCTGTCTGTGCAACTTCACCACGCCATAGCCCTCTGATCTCCCACCTCTAGATCCAACAGCGCATATCCATATCGCATAGTTTCATCGTCTCACAATTAACAGTCCAAAAGCACGAGAGATTCGCGGTTTGTGCCAAGCACTGTTTCGCTACATGGAGGCACCAGGATATATCGTGTGCTCGTGAAAAATACTGCCCTCCACCCAAAAGCGGTGCGATATTGCCTAAAATTGCCTCCCCGCGTAAACAAAAACTGCCCACTGTTCATTTACTAAATCTCACGCCAAAAGGTATCTGTTGTTGGTTAAAAGGCTAAAAAAGCCCCCTTTTGCTCTTTTCACTCATTTTCACTACAAAAACCTATGTTAACCAATTCTCAAACCTTGAACTTCTACGCAAAAATTTTAACCACCTTTTGCAACCAGAAGATGCTACAGACACCAAATTGAAGCAACAAATAGATAATTGAAGCCTCAGAAACCTCTATTGCTACCACAGGACCTGTCTGTACACCAAATCGTCAATTTCCAGATATTATTGAAAGAACTAGAATGGCCTTGTAATTTAAGCTATGCACAATAACTATTAAAGGTTAATTAATTAAATTAATTAAAAAACCTTGCTAGACTGAAGAAAACCTTACTGTGCATCCAAAAACCCTTTTCTACAGATTGTAATTACCCTCCCCACTATCCCAAAGCTTCTGACCTTACTCCTAAAGCCAGAGAAAAACTGATTCAGTTGAATAAACCAAATTATGGCTTCCCAATGCACTCTATATGTAAGACCCCTGCAAACCCCTCACCTGGACATTGACCACCTCCCATTAGCCGACAGAGATTTTCAAATTAAGGACATTGTATCCCCTAGCCACCTATTAAAACCCCACTGCTGGAGTGAAGATAAATTCCTGAACCAAAATGATGACATTCACCGATGTGAATCAAATTTGCCCAAATACACATTCTCACAGTTACACTTATTCCCAGAAATCATCCACTTTTTCCAAGCTTGCTATGTCCCAAGTCAAAGAGCTATAGTCTCCCCTGACCAACAAGTTTAATTTACCATTACTATAGAGTCAATAAATCAAACGCTGCAATCCAGCCAAGCCCAAATGAGACACCACTTTCCATTGAAGCCTTACTTGAACTCTACAGAAAGCTAGACCTTCCCAAGAAAGCTCAAATCTTCTAGAATTTCATCATAGAAGAGTCTCATACTCCTATAGATAATCCTCCATATGCTGCCACCATTTTCTCTAAGATAACGAGACACATTATAACCATTCTCTCTTGTATTCTAGGATACACCACTGACGAGCATGTGGATGAGGTTATACTTGCTTTATTTTCTATTTTTTGCCGAGAAAAGACTCCAGTTGCAATTTACAACTTTTCTCAATTCTTGGCAGATAGAATCCATGAACAGTTTATCATATTGCCAAATGAGAGAATATTCAAATACTCATTAGTATTTTTTCACATGTTCTTATACTTTCAATCAGATAAGTTTCCAATCAGAATCCAAAAGTTAGACACCAAGGGCCATCCAAGATCTTTCATCTTTTGGACACCATTGATCCAAAGATATTCCACTATTTTTAGTTATAAAGATTTCATTGATTCATTTTTTCATCCAGTTGTAAACATGCTAACCAATAGCTATCAACCCAGGATCAATGATGAGATTAAGAGAGTTTTACAGTTGGTTAAAACCAGTAGACTAGGAGACTGGTATCTATACCAGGACCACACTGAAATCTAGATATATGGATGCCATCTCACTCCCTACAAGGTGCCCAAGTACCTCCCCATGAGGATATTTGCATTAGAGTATTTCAGGAAGATCATAAACTCTGATGAGGTTAATTTTCTGTCAGCTACGAAGAAAACTCAGTTTATGATCAAAAACCAATTAGACCCTTTTATTTGTAATAATCGGGAAGCTGGACAAGAGGAAGAGAAAATCTTACAAAAAATGAACTTCAAAAGTAGTTTTATGTGGCAATATGACCCTAATGGAGTCATAAACAAGTTAAGACTCAAGTTCAAATTAAGCCCTTTCATACATGAGCCCAGGCTAGATATTGAAAGATATGCCAACCAGTCAGAGTGGTTGGAGAATACTTTAATAGATGTGGAAAAGCATATTGATACTAGTTCCTTTCTGTAGGTTCCAACCCTACAGGAATAGATGAGTATTACTCCCATTCTACAGACTCCATCCATGCAGGACAAAAATGTAAAAAGAACCAGGGAAGAAGGTTCTAGCTCTGGGATGGATACTACAGATGACAGGTTTGAGATCAGTTACAGGAAGAAGCCCAAGCTTAATCCTGTAACTGAGCAAGAAGACACCATTGAGATAGTTGAAATCACTGATACTGACACAATGGCTGGAAAGAGTAAAGGTATAGCAGTTTCAGAGGAAACTCATTAGCATTCCACCTTAAACACTCAAATTATTGAAAAACAGCTTAGTATTGAAGTCTCTTCATCCAACAAACCAATGGATAAAGAGAAAGGTATAAAAGAGAAGTACCTAGAAATCAAATTTAGGAATGAGGCATTAAAGGTTGAAACATATGCCCAGTACTTCAAATAGACCCCTGCCAATCAGAATAGATTAATATCAGCCTTTGACATTAAAACTAGCAAAATGCAAATGACTTGTATGCATCCTACAATCCATCAACCCAGAATGTCAGGATACTACAGGAAGACAAAGTTTGAATTTTTGTCGAGGGATGTTCACCCTATTGACCAAATTGAATTCCTTAAGCAGGCAGGTGAAATGAATTACTCCACAATGAGTAACAAAGCAATGACTGTGCAGAAACTTCAAATCTCACTAGACAAAATCACAACATAGTTTAAGCTAGAAAATGCGTCCTCATAGGCTAAGGATAACAAAATCAAGTCACTGGAAGACTTGGTGATTAAGATTGGATATAGTCCAAGTGACATCAAGGCAGCAGAAAAACTAATAAAGAAGAAAAATGAGGATATTCCTGCTTTGAAGAAACAACTGAAGTTGGCTCCCTCTGAACATCCACAAACCAAGGAGGTCCTAGAGAGCCAAACCTAACAGGAAGAAATGATGGATCTCATTCTTCAACTAAATGCTCACATAAAAGAAATGGAGAATGAATTGGATAGTTTGATACATCTGAAATAGGTTAGCCTTGAGATAGCCACTGCCACTGCCATTCCTCTAGTTACTACAAAAGTTCCTTCAACTTTGGTAGCTTCATTGGCCCCAACAGCTCCACTAGCTACATCACTTCCAGCTGCAACAGTAACTACATCAGCAACAGGTTCAACAACAGAAGCAGATCAACGAAGTGAAGATACAAGTAAACTGGTCAAAGCCATGGACATGCCCATTCAGACCACTGAAATAAAAAAACTTAAATAACAAATAAGAAGTCTAGAGGATGAGAAGAAACTAGCTCAGATTATGCATAAAAATGAAGTACAGAAATCAAACAGATTGACTGAGAGGTTTGGAAAAATAATTAACATTGAAGGAGTCACTTGCCCAAGAAAAATAGAACCTATGGGCTAATATCATTAACTCTATCAATGATATTTGGCCATCTATACAGGTTATCTTTGAACAAAATGATTTAGTCAAAGAGGTTACTGAAGCAATTCAAAGAGTTAAGGACGAACTTGGAAATATTCCAGAAGAAGCATCAAGAATAATCCAATTCCTTAAATCAAAGAATAAATATGAATTGCAGGAGTTGGACATAGCTAACACGACTGGCACTATACTAGAGGTGAAGAAAGTACTCACCAAGAGGAACTTAATGATGCAGCTTGAGGACAAATGCCAAATCATGGAGCTAGCTATAGGCAGGTCCATGGTCAAATTTGATGCTTTGAGGTAGAAAGGTCTGCCAAATCCATTGGTAATAAATGACTGGTTAATGCCACATGAAGACTATAATAGGAAAATCAGAGAAGTGGCAAGGGAACAAGCCAATAGTTCCTCTATGAAATGGATGCCTACAGGAAAGGTTATGTACCAGACTTTTGAGAACTTCATTTACCTCCAGCATGAGGTAAAACATATTTTTGTAAACAAGCCCACCTTTGCAAAATACACAGAAGCAGATGAATTCTACAGAAGAATGGTAAATATTAACTTACCAAATACAGAGACTTGGGCAAAATTAAATGATTTACTATGAAGATGAAAGGTAAACAGTGGATACAGAGTAGTAAAAGAAAAGCAGCAAGTCAACTAAGTCAAAGAGTATCGGATAAAAGAGTATTAGTTGATAGGCAAAGTAAAAGAATAGTGAGTGTGGAAGACAAACAACAAAGGAAAAAAGGCAACAAAAGATTTGATAACAAAGCCAAATAAACAAGGACAACTTGTAGCAATTACATATCTGTCTCTATCTTCTTGCATGAAGATATTTCTTTTTTCCTTGAATAATTCCCAAAACAGTTTGGGATATTTTGTAATAAGTTTTTGTATAAATACTTCATAATTTGAAGTATAGAGGTGCCGATTACTTGACATTTATATAGTTGTATTGATATGAAACCTATGGGTTCACTGTACCATTTTTTCAAGTTAGCAGACTGGACTGAGTAATAAAGACATTTCATTACAAGATTCATGTGTTGTGTTATAGACATTTTTGTGCCTTACAGCATTGAGCATGAAATGTCCATAATCTAAGGGATCCAAAGTCCCTAAACATGTTGTTCCTACCCCTAGAGGAACAAGGCTAACAAACCACAGCAATTCACAGAATTTCTCCACCTGAAACTGCTCAAAAACAAGTCAATTCAGGATCATGTCAACTGCTCCACTGACAATCTGCATTGAATGTCAATGGCTCCACTGGCTACCTGCGCTGAATGTCAACTCCAAAACTGGCCACCTGCGCTGAGCGGGAAAGGACATGTGGTAGGCTCATTCCTCAAGGTGTCAGATCCCAGGAAGCTTCCAAAATGACACTTGCCTCAGGGAATTCGACTGGTGATGAGTAAGAGGTTCCAAATCTCCAAGTGGAAGCAAGAACCTCCAAGTGGACTCAAGAACTAACAGAGGGAGAGGACACTAGTCAGATCTCAAGCTGACTCAGCCTCTCTCCAAACATCTATATATGGATCTCTCCTCCATGAGATCTAGAGGCTGGAATTTTGTTATTGCAAAGAATTGCTGTTGGTTTGAGACTAGAATCATTGGGTGCTTAATGCTTTGAAGGGAGGTGAAGATAGGAATTCCATTCTGCTGGGAAAGAGATGCTGGATTGGAGCCCTCTGGGTTGTATCTCTTCCTGAACCTTGTTATTTATCAATAAAGCTATCTTGGTTTCTCCTATATACTGATGTATCTTTGATGTATGATTGCATTAGTGTATTTGGTTTACTTCTAATCCTGAATCAATTATGAATGTGAATATCTATCTTTGTGTAGTGTTCTTCTCTTGTCTCAAGTAGTTGTTCTCTTGTCGCAAGTAGCTGTTCTCTTGTGATCTTGCAGGAACCTGTTGAAGCTGGGCGAGCGAGAAGGCAAGTAGCTGTGAACACCCAAAGAGGAGAGAGACCGGATCGAGGGACAAACGGAAGACACCGGTTAGTCCATCTATCTCTCTTCATTCTAAATTCATAAAGGAAGAATACTAGAATAGCTGTCTCTGTTTGTTGCTAAGGCACTGTCACACCTTAGGTGGATAGGATCATCTTGCATAGGCATTTTTCCCCACAACAAATTGGTGACTCCACTGGGGAGATTTGTTTTAATCATTTTATTTGTGTTTCTATCATTGTTTGTTTCATAGACTCAACAGCAACAATCGAACTGCTTCTGCTATTCTCAGTTGCAAAGTAGACAGTTGCTGCCTTGATCCTTCACTGGATTTTGTCTATGATCTGAACAATGGACTCACAAATGATTTGATGATCCTTTGTGATAGATCTTAGTACCCTCTCAAAGCATCCCTTTGATTATACCTTGCTTGTGTTTCTGATTTGGCCTGAAACCGTTGATTATTGAGCAATCTGTGACCCAGAACCCAGTGAGAAACGAGAGTTTCTCCTTCAGCGCAACTGCTGTGAAGGCATTCTGCATTTCAACGCAGGTCCCGTGAAGGCTACCTGCGCTGAATGTCAAAACCACAGTGTTGAGGTTGCGCTGAACCAGTCTTGCCTTGTGCAGCTGGGGTTCTCTGCTCTCTGTTGCCCTGTTTTGATCTCTGTTTTTTGCAGCCTGTAACCAGCATAGGTACCAGTAACCAGCATAGGTACCAGTCTGATAACTCCTTTTCTTTGCTTAAATTCCGCCTCCTTTTGTACAAAAATACTGTGAGTGTTTTTATGTGTTTGTGGCATCATTTATAGTTTTCCTTTGCATGAGTGAAATAATCATCCTGTAGCCCTTGATTCAGATCTGTTGATTGTGATCTTAGGAGAGAGTTCATTGGATGTTTACAGTTGATTATAAATTTGCTTTTGCTTATTGGTTTGAGTTTGTCTCTTTTAAGTGTCGAAACAAGCTGTTTATTTCGAAAGTCGCAAAGTGTTGTAATCTCTTCTACCCTTGTTGATTTCGAAAAAGTAAACTTGTTTGTACTTGTCATTTAAAAGCAAATTCAAAGTTGTACAAAAAGCTTTCTTTGTAGGCATCAATACTAAGAAAGCGGAAAACAAACACCTGCATTGTGCATTTGCATTTTGATAAGTTTGCATGCTTGATTTAGGAACAGTGCATTAGAGTGTGCTGATTGCTCTTTGAGAAAAGATGGTGTCTTTCTTTTCCCTTAGTAGCTAGGATTTTCAAAGTTGAAAGATATAAAGCTTGCTTATCATCTTAGACTGCATTTAGGAATTGTACCATACATCTCGTGGTGATCCAGAAAGGCAAACTTCTAAAAAGATCAACTTAAAATAAACTGAATGAACTTAACAACGCTTTGCAACATAACGCACAACATAGAGGTCTAGGCTAGAGACGTGTTCCGGCGTCGTTAAGCCTAGTGACTGTCGATCTCGTGGAAGGTGGGTGATTCCTCCTGAGGGACGATAGCGCTAGTACGGATTGTGCTCCCACGTATCGTCGCATATATATTGGGAGACCCCTATAGGCATATATCCTTTATCCTTAGGAAGCCGTGTCGACCGCCCTACTGATCGCAATGCACTGAACACAGCATTCAGGAAGATCGACCGCCCGTACCTTAAAAAGTATTCTGCGGTTTTGCGAAAAGTTTGGCACACCCTCTGCCTAGAACTCCAGAGCAGTTTCTTTTGGCCTTTTTCAGTCTCTATAACAGAAAAAGTCCATCCGAGCATTTGTCACTTCGGGCTCGTTAAAACATCGAAGGAGACTAGAGTCATCTTTAGCTTTTTCTCGACTCTTTAAAAGTGAAAAAGCAAGTTGTGTCTAAAGCGTCGTTAACAATTTATTTTAAACGGAACAATCACCCTTTATTCCCATGTTGATCTTTAGGTTGAAAAGATGGAGCCCACTAACCAAGGAATTCCCTTAAGTGGAAATCCTAGTCCTTTCTCCTCTTGGGGAGAAGTTGGTGCGCCCCACATGGCCACATTGTCGCTTCCAGGACTGACAATTGGCCTACCAGTCTGGCTCTTTTCAACCAATGTCGTTCAGAACACCACCATTCCTGAACAGTCGAGTCAATAGTTAGACCAGACCAGAGTTTCCCACCAGCCTTCGACTTCATCTTCCCCTCCTCCTTCCCCTTCGCTTGATGGAACTGGTAAAACAAAAAACCGGGTTCCTAAGGAGAAGAAGGAGAAGAAGAAGAAGGAGCCAAAGGCGACTGGGAGCAAACAAATGTCGTCTGACAAAAATCCACACACAACACTGGCAACGCCTAAATCGCCATGCGTCATATGCAAGGGAGACCACTTCCACAGAGATTGTTCCTGTATCCCTCGGATACTAAGGGACTGGTCTCCTCGTTTGCACAATTCGGTATCGTCGACCTCTGATAGCCTTGTTGACTGCTCACCGTCAACTAGTGGAAGTGAAGCCACAAGACAAAGAGGGAACGCTAGATTTCCCTGCAAACTGTGTGAAGGTGATCACGCCATCCACCGTTGTCCCTTCTTAGACGAGGAAAAAAGAGTTCTGGAAGATCGCCCGATTTTACGAGCGCAACTTCCTCCTGGATATCAAAGACTCCTGCCAAGTCCTTCGCTAGTTGAGAACCCGGCTGGCGCGCTCAAGTGGTCAACCGAAGCGCCGGTCATTGAAGATGAACCGTCTGAATCCATACCTAACGAAAGTCTTAAGGTTGAAACGGCAGTTGACCCGGTTTTGCCTTCAGAGGCTCTATCTTCGAATGACACCATCACAGAGGAGAATAAAGACGACACCATCCAAATTCTCTTCATTAACACTGACTCTGATGAACAAGGGGGCAATGCCACCATTCCTTTATCGCAGGAGAGAAGTTCGTCAGAGCGATATCCGGCCGTCTATTCGGTCCCACCACCAAGCAACCTGGTTGTGTCCTTTGACTGGAACCAACTAGGCAGACCCCGCTTGCCAGCTAGTATACCATTCAGAATTATTGTCCAAATATACAGAATGGTAATGGCTGGCACAGTTATTGATGAAGGGGCATCTGTGAGTATCCTTTCCTCTATTGCTTGGAAAGCGCTTGGTTCGCCAGCGCTTTTGCCTGAAATGAGAAATCTATCAGGCTTTGATAAAGGAACCAGTCGACCTTTAGGGATCCTCCCCAATGTGCCCATAACATTGAAAGGGAAGACCGTTCAAATGAACGTGATGGTCGTTCAAGGACCCTTGGATTATAACCTACTCCTTGGATGAGACTATATATATTGCATGGGAGCCATCGTCTCATCACTCTTTAGAGTAATGTGTTTTCCGCATGAAGGAAGAATGGTCAAGCTCGTGGACCAACTTTCATTCCCCGGATCACGCATCGCAAATAGTCATGAACCATCCCTAAATGGTCTATTCACGCAAGAAGTGTCTCAACCCACGGTCCGTCCTCCTGATGAGCGCGAGTAATCCGGGAGGATATGACTGGAACCCAGGGGGCATGCGTCCTGGTCTGCTTCGGCAGAGAACTTTGGGTATAAGGTAGGTTTCCGCGGGAGAATATGACTAGTATGTACCCTGTCCATCTAGGAAGAGGGGTTGTTCTAGAATAAGATTCTTTTGTCAAAGTTATGTGAGTTGGCGGGCTACGTCACTCACCTTTGCCTATTTTGGTAGACATCGTTGAAGAAGTGTCTTGTTTGCTCCGCGAACGAGACAATCTTTAGGTAACCTGAAAGAGGTAAGCCTCTCTCGTTAAAACAAATGTTTTGACGGAAAAGAAGTAGAGGTAACCTTGAAACTCTGCTTTATGCCTGGGGGCATGCAAGCCTTTTGGAGTGCAAGCAAGGGGCGGCTATTTATTTTTTAAATTTTTAGGTCTTCCCTTTAAACCTGTAGGTCTAACCCTTTAAACTCATAGGATTAGTCATTTCCGAACTTGCATAAAGAAAGGATCCGGAGCTAAGCTTACGTAAGATCTAAGCTCCCTAAAAAATAGCATCTTCAATGAGACACTTTTATCATATGACTGGTATATTCGAGCAGTTTTAGCACAAAGTTCATGCTCGTTAAAAAATAAACGCAAGATCCGAGCAGTTTTAGCGCATAGTTCATGCTCGTTAAAAAATAAACATAAGTTTGAGCAGTTTTAACGCGGACTTCATGCTCGTTAAAAAATAAACATAAGCACTACCCGGTAAATAACCACTGTGAATGTAAACCTCATCAGCCATTAAAGCCTTGGTCGTGTTTGCACCATCACCTCCACTTTTCATTTGGCCGATCGTTCACCTCCATATGATTGTTTACCCATTTTGAGGAACAACTGCGAAGAGTGATTTCACCTAGCCATCCTTGTGACACTGCCGTGATTGGAAAATTCCAACCTGTACCTGGAATCAGCTGCTAACCCTGTCTATCATTTGTTCCTCAAAAGACGAGTCTTCTTTAAGCTCTTTTCAACTGACTCGTAAAATATGAAAAGATTGCCGAGTTTTGGCCTTCCAGCTCGTTAAAGCGACCGGAAGTGCTATCCCTCCTCTAGATTTTAATCTTTTTGGACCTGAGGGATTATTGCACAAAAAGATCGAGCGCTTGTTTTGTTCGGCTCGTTAAAACGATCGAAAACTCATCCCTTCTGTATTGTTTTATACTTTTTCGGACTTAAGGGATTAGATGACGAAAAAGGAATTTTGGAGTTAACTTTACGTACCTTTTCAGACTCTCTAAAAATGAAAAGGGACCGAGTTGTCTTTGTCGTTAGACTCGTTAAAATCACTAAATAGCGACAAACTTGTCTTTAGACGAGAACGAGTTTCACTATCGCTAGGCTCGTTAAAACATAGCGATGGGCTTGCCCGAAGGGCAGGTTATAGAACAAGCATATGTTATCCTCCTCAAGCTTGACAAAAATAAAGAGGTACTGGTCAGCAATGACTGGGGAAAAATTGGGAGAAACTAAAGAAAACTTTGATGGTAGCAAGTCGCTCTTGAACATGACACTTTTCCTCCGTACCACAATCGGTTTGGGTTGTTTCATTCACCGGTAACATCACCATGGTCTCGCCATACCATCCATATTTGGGGTAATGCTACCGATCCATCGCATCAGTGTCGCCATATGTTCAAGAGAAGTCATTCAGAAAGAGTCAACCGGGTCCCATCCACTGCCATACATTATCCTTCATCCATTCATGACCGCCACCCTGAATCATATGTCACAGATCGTTTTCACCTCCATCAAAATCATTAGCTCCACTTCCGTGTCACTGATGTGGGATTCATTAAGGCCCTCCTTTGACGGATCACTTCTTGTCGACATCAGCTCATTATCCAAGAAGTTGATCTAGGAACAACCCCTTCAGTACTTTGAAGCTTGCATGCCTCAATGGCAAGTTTCTCACTTCCGGCGACAGGTATACATCAATGACCTTCGACTAGAAGATTTCGCGTGGTGTTCGACGCCAAGTCCTTTATTCACACCACGTGAATTGTACTACAGTACCTTGAGGGTCATTATCATTATCGGTGATTCCTCTCGCACTTGTTAACAGTTTACATCATTGACCGGTAATCAAGCGAAGTCTTTCCATGTTCGACTTCAGAACAATTCTCACATGGATCGACTTGTACTTAGAGTGAAGATCGAACGAGTTTGAAGACCCCGGATCTAGTTTCATCCATCCGGGCTGCGATGTATATTCAGGAAATATAAAGACATTTGACATGTACATCATTGCAGCAGATGATCATCCTACTCAAAGGATGATAATTTCACCAAAATTATCAGTCTACCATCAGACGATTGTCTGTTCTATGTACAAAAATGAATTTATAAAGCTGAGCATGGGAATGCCCGCCTCAGCCAGATCATGAAAGCAGTATGAAAAATAATGTATTGTATTGTATCTTATTACAGGTCTCCTCCCAGCAAATGGATGAACTTCGGACCCTCCTGGATAAAGCATTTAACCCGATAAACGGCCTCATACTTTAGGGAGCAACTGTTATAGACATTTTTGTGCCTTACAGCATTGAGCATGAAATGTCCATAATCTAACGGATCCAAAGTCCCTAAACATGTTGTTCCTACCCCTAGAGGAACAAGGCTAACAAACCACAGCAATTCACAGAAGTTCTCCACCTGAAACTGCTCAAAAACAAGTCAATTCAGGATCATGTCAACTGCTCCACTGACCATCTGCGTTGAATGTCAATGGCTCCACTGGCTACCTGTGCTGAATGTCATCTCCAACACTGGCCACCTGCGCTGAGCGGGAAAGGACATGTGGCAGGCTCATTCCTCAAGGTGTCAGATCCAAGGAAGCTTCCAAAATGACACTTGCCTAAGGGAATTCGACTGGTGATGAGTAAGAGGTTCCAAATCTCCAAGTGGAAGCAAGAACCTCCAAGTGGACTCAAGAACTAACAGAGGGAGAGGACACTAGTCAGATCTCAAGCTGACTCATCCTCTCTCCAAACATCTATATATGGATCTCTCCTCCATGAGATCTAGAGGCTGGAATTTTGTTATTGCAAAGAATTGCTGTTGGTTTGAGACTGGAATCATTGGGTGCTTAATGCTTTGAAGGGAGGTGAAGATAGGAATTCCATTCTGCTGGGAAAGAGATGCTGGATTGGAGCCCTCTGGGTTGTATCTCTTCCTGAACCTTGTTGTTTATCAATAAAGCTATCTTGGTTTCTCCTATATATTGATGTATCTTTGATGTATGATTGCATTAGTGTATTTGGTTTACTTCTAATCCTGAATCAATTATGAATGTGAATATCTGTCTTTGTGTAGTGTTCTTCTCTTGTCTCAAGTAGCTGTTCTCTTGTCGCAAGTAGCTGTTCTCTTGTGATCTTGCAGGAACCTGTTGAAGCTGGGCGAGCAAGAAGGCAAGTAGCTGTGAACACCCAAACAGGAGAGAGACCGGATCGAGGGACAAACGGAAGACACCGGTTAGTCCATCTATCTCTCTTCATTCTAAATTCATAAAGGAAGAATACTAGAATAGTTGTCTCTGTTTGTTGCTAAGGCACTGTCACACCTTAGGTGGATAGGATCGTCCTACATAGGCATTTTTCCCCACAACATGTTGGGCCACTTCAGTGAATTGTTTTCTATTTGAAAAATTGTTATCTTCTTAAGTTTTTTCACATACTTGCATGTTATCTAAATTGAATGAAGTAACTGGAATATTATTACAGAATTTGTTTAAGTACACTCTGTCTTGAATAGTTAATCATTTTAATGTTTTCTTCTGATATCCAGAGTAGGGAATCCTTCATTTATCCCTAGTTTCGATTGACCTCTTCCATTTCCCTCATAATCCGGTTTGAGGAATCCTTAATTGCTACTTGACCCCGATTGAAAACCACTTGACCATCCAGCATAAAAGATCCGAATTTACTCAGCTACCTTGGCCTGTAAACATTATCCTTGGAGCTTGATTCAGTCCTGTTTTCTTGACACTTGACCCCATAGCCCAATGGTAAAGGACATCCCTTTATCCATCTAAGTGAGTAATTCCACCACCAAATCAGAATCAAAACCCAATCAAAGCTTAAATAACTAGCCTAAAATCAATTAAGTAAACAAAGTTAAATCATAAAGAGAGAGCCCTCTCTGAGCATTAGGAAGGCTAGATCCTGTTCTCAAAAGTAGGTTTGTGGTTACCTTTCATATTTCTCTGACACAAGATAACAAATCTAGGGGAATTTTAGAGTGATAACATTGTGGCGACCATACTGGGGAGCAGGCCTTATTTTAATAAACCTTAAAGGAAATTTTAAAACTTGTATTTGCACCTTAAGGTCATTTTAGAGTTGTTAAGAAAAGGTTTCATTAAAAGACACACTATACCAGGGAACATCTAGATCCAAACCCTGCTACAATAGTTGATCCTGATAGAATTTTAAGAAAACCAAAACAGCTAGAAACTCAAGAAAGTGGTAGTCAGTTAATTAAATCAAATTCACTTCCTAAAGAGTTATCGATTTTAGAAGATATTCAATTTGATTTATCATTTGAGCTTTCTTTGTTTCGTACCCAATCTGAAAATTCAATTCATAATATTGTAATAGACCCCAATTTTATTCAATTTATTGAACCAAAAAAGGTTCCTATACATCCTGATTTAGATCAACATGTTTTGGATACTTTTGATAAACTATAAGCTTTAACCTCAACTTTGATAAGGCATATAGACGAATCATATCTTCAACAATCAGTTGAATTAGCTGCCCTAACTACTTCTACCCCTGAAATTTCTATAGAGCCTTCAAAAACTATAAATACAGCTTCATTTACTACCAACTCACCTATAATACCCACCATAGTTCATTCCCCTAAACCATTCATACCTCAACCTCCTTTCCAACAAAACATCTCAAGCTCATGTAGTTCATCCACAACCATCTCAAGTTCTTCTTCAAGCATCACTACTTTACCTCCTAGCCAAGCTAGAGCCTGAGCCATGGCAGATAGATATGCACCTTTAGTCTTACCAACTCAACTACATGCCATGCCCCAAGACTACCAAAGTAAAATCTTTTTGTTTGATGCTATTGTTCAGTATACTGCCCAATAGCATGTGAATAAAATGACTGATTACTTTGAGTTACATGAGATTGATGACTCTGATGTGAAAATGAGGTTATTCGCCCAAACACTAGCAGGGGATGTCAAGAAATGGTTTAAAGGTTTACCTGCTAATCATATTGTTGATTTAGCTGCTTTCCATAGATTGTATATTTATAGATGGGAAAGAAAGAAAAACCCTTTACAAATATTGTCTTAATATGAAAACATTAGAAGAGCTCCTAATGAATCTATCCAAGACAATTGTACTAGGTTCAACAGTATCTATAATGCAATTCCTGGAAATATTAAACCTCCACCAGACTTAGCACTAATCAATTTTCCTGATGGTTTTGACACTGATATGTCTTACCAATTGAGAGAAAGAAACCATAAAACATTGGAACAGATGCAAAGTAATGTTGTTAGTGTAGAAGCCAATTTATTAGCTAAGAAATCTATGATGAGAAATGAGAAAAGAGTTACCATTAAAGAGGAACCATCCAGTTCAGATGGTAAGATGGATAGTTTAGCTAAAAGTGTAGAAAGGATAATGGATAGATTAGAAAATATGGAAAGAAAATCTCAGTGGGAAAATCAACAAGCACACCCAATTAGAAACAACAACTTTAGAAAAAAAACCTAATACTAGAAAAACAATAGATGCTATACCCGATCAACAAGTTAGACCACCTTTCCAGGAAAATTATGCTGAGGGTTCACAAAACCATGAAGAAGAGGAGGAAACCCAGATAAACCTATTGGGGATTAAAAACAAAGATGTTTTTTTCTTACTCGGGAAGAAAAAGAATTGTACATGTTACAGCAATTATAATTGGAATCTGGAGAGTCCTTTGACTACAAACAAGGCTATGAATCTGTTATCTATGAAGTTCACAAATAGTATAGCCTTAGAATAAAAAAGAATACTGAAGTTCCCACTAAGAAATCAATCCAAACCCAAACTAAAAAAATAGCAGAAGTTCGTGTGACCAAATTTCTACAAATTCTCCCTAGAGGAACTCAAGAGACTTCCAACCCAAAAATTGTAGACATAACTTCAGTTGAAACTCAAACTTCAAATGTTACTCAAACTATTCCAAATAAGAAGATTAAAAAAAAAACTGCTGGAACACAAACTGAATTGCCAAGTGCTGATAAAAAAGATAAAAGTACACAGACCACAATTGTTAATGAAGATCTCATACAATCAGGAAAAACTCAATTTCCATTCAACATAAAGACTGAGATAGCCAAGTTGAAAGTATCGATTCCTTTGACAGAGCTAGTGAAAAATGAATCATACAAAGCGCAAATCACTGAAACACTAAACATAGGTGAAGGCGAAGATGCTATAAACCTTAATAATGATCGACCTGAGTTATTATTTGGTCCAAAAGTAAATGGAAAACATCAACAAGGGTGTATCCCTCCATTCTACATTAGCTTAAATGTTCATGATAAAATATTACATAATGTTATGCTAGACTCATGGGAATCCCATAACCTAATGCCTAAAGCAATCATGGAAAGGTTAAACTTAGATATCACTAGACCCTACAGGGACCTGTTTTCCTTTGATTCTAGACAAGTCAAATGCCTTGTTCTGATTAAAGATTTGTGTGTGACTCTCGTCCAGTGCCCAACAAAGAGTATTGTTATGGAAATAGTAGTTGCCGATATCCCACCCAAGTATGGAATGCTATTATCTCGCTTATGGGGAGAAAAATTGTAGGGATCTCTACAGTTAGACATGTCATATGTTACCATCTCTGTAATTTGTCAGCAAAGAAAGCTTTACAGAGAAACCTTGATGAAATACATGGTAATTAGTTCAGAAAAACCATAGAATTAAGCTATATACTCCATGGATTCTGATATGGACTCATTTATCTTGTATAATTCAGACAAGGGCAAAAATGAAATCACAACTATAGAAGAAAAATGCAAAGCACCTGATAGTGAAAACATAGCCCATGAGTCTCTATGGAATTTAGATTTTGATGGCTCTGTAAATAGATTAGGAGAAGGTGTAGGATTTTGGATTCATAACATGGAAAATAATCATTCTGAAATTCATGCCTTTAGATTAAACTTTAAATGCACAAACAACAGGCAGAGTATGAAGCTTTAATCTTAGGACTACAAATTGTAAAAAAACTTGGAGCCAAGAGAGTTTTATCATGAGAGACTCGGAATTGATCATAAAACAAATTAAAGGAGAATATTCTGTGAATAATCCTAGACTTAGCCAATATAGAGAAATTGTTCTAGATGTGATTAAGGAACTTCTTGAAACTGATTTTGCTAGTATTCCTAGGAAACAGAACATGCAAGCTCACAGTTTGGCTACTTTTTCTAACACTTGCATATTACCTTTTCATCCCAACCATGAGTACAATGCAGAAGTAAGACACAGACCTGTTATACATGATAATCTGAAATATTGGCAAATTTTTTCACAAGATTCTCAAATCTATAATTTCATGAATGTTGAGGGAGAATTTCGAAACTGTAACATAGATACTAATTGTACAGTAGATAATGTCATAAATAGTGAGATAGATATAAATGGTTTAGATGTAGATAAACCCACTAAATTCACTAAAGTAGAAATAGATAACTTAGAAAAAGTAGAAATAGAAGAAATAATAAATGATGATTCTGAGATTTTAAACCTTAAAAATAACATTTTGCCTAAGGGATTAGTCCCATTAGAAGATTTGTTTGAATCAAATGATGTAGCCGAAAAACCAAAAATGGAGCCTTTAAGATCAGACATAGAAGAATGTAACATAGGAACAGAAGAAAAACCCAAGCTTATCAAAATATCGAAAGCATTACCTCCAGATGAAAAGCTGAAATACATAAGTCTGTTCAAAGAGTTTCAAGATGTCTTTGCCTGGATTTATGAAGACCTTAAGTCTTATGATACCAACATTATTCAACATAAGATACCCATCAAAGAAGATCAGAAACCCTTTAAACAAAACTTAGTAGAATTAATCCATTTCTTATGCCATTATTTGAAAAGGAAGTAAAAAGGATGTATGATGCAGAAATCATAGCACAAATTACATATTTAGATTGGGTCTCTAATTTAGTCACTACTAGAAAGAAAACAGGAGAAATCAGTCTCTGTGTTGATTTCAGGAACTTGAACAAAGTATCACTAAAAGATAACTATCCCCTCCCTAAAATGGACCACATTCTCTAGAGGGTAGTAGGGTCATCCATAATTTCATTGCTTGATGGACTCTATAGATAAAACCAAATCTTAGTTCAACTAGAGGATCAAACAAAGACTGCATTCACCACTCCCTGGGGTACTTTCATGTATTTAAAGGTGCCTTTTGGACTGATGAATGCTGGAGCAACATTCCAAAGAGAAATGGACATAAATTTTGTAAAAGAAATCCATGACTTTCTAGTTGTTTACCAAGATGACATCACTGTGTTTTCCAAATCAGATAATGAACATCTAGATCACCTAAGAAGAGTTTTTATTAAATATAGAAAATTTGGTATTTCCTTAAATCCCAAAATAACACTCTTTGGGCTAGAACAAGGTAAAATCTTGGGACACATAATACCAAAACATGGAATTAGAATAGATCCAGCTAAAATATAGGAAATCCTAAACATCACTCATCCTAGAAACATCAAATAATTACAATCATTCTTAGGTAAAATAATTTTTCTTAGAAGATTCATTTCTAACTTAGTAGAATTAATCAGAGAATTAAATAACATGTTAAATAAATATTCATCACTTAAGTGGACAATTGAGGCTAAACAGTCTTTTGATGCAATCAAAGAAGCCCTTACTAAAACACCAATCCTCATAACTCCTGATTTCAAAAAAGATTTTATAATTTTTTTTTTTGCTTCAGAACATGCTATTGCAACAGTCTTGTTGCAAAAGAATGATCAAGGCTATGAACATCCTTTTGCATTTTTCAGCAAATCTTTGAGAGATGCTACACTAAAGTACAACATAATGGAAAAACAAGCACTTTCTTTAGTGAAAGCTATTAAAGATTTTAGAGTGTACATCTTATACTCACACATCATTGCATATGTTCCAAATTCAGTAGTAAAGGACATCTTAACACAGAATGGGCCAGAAGGAAAGAGAGGCAAATGGATTGCCACCATTTTGGAATATGACATTGAAATAAAGTCTACAAAACTTATCAAAGGCCAAGGTTTAGCTAAACTCATGGTTGAATCGAACTGTCAGGCCTTAGATATAAATTTCATTGGTGCCCTAGATGATCAAGAAGAGATGGCAACTCCACAGATCAATGAAGCTTTCAAAGGTTCACCACGGTATGCATATATCATATTTGTTTTACTAAACCTAAAAGCTCTTCCTTGTTTATCTAGAACTAAAGGTGGATTTTTGAAAATGAAATCAATGAAATATTGTATCATAGACAATGTTTTATGTTGCAAAGATAATGGTGGAATTTTATTGAATTGTTTATTAAAAGATGAAGCTGACAAAGTTATGCAAGAATTTCATGTAGGAGATTGTGGAGGACGCCTATACTAGAAAACAACTGCTAATAAGATTTTAATGGCAGGATTTTACTGGCCCACCCTTTTTGCAGATGTCAAGAAATATGTGACCTCCTGTCACAAATGCCAAATATTTGAAGGCAAAAAGAAACTCTTACCATTACCTTTCAATACCTTTTCAACAATGGGGTTTGGATTTGATTGGGGAAATTCACCCTTCCTCCTCAGCCCAGCATAAATTGATTTTGACAACAACTGACTACTTTACTAAATGGATAGAAGCCATCCCTTCTAGACAAGCCACATACCCTATCATCATTTCATTCCTTAAGAACAACATCCTTTCTAGGTTTGGATTCCCACAAAAGATCATTACTGATAATGCGGCTGCTTTCAAATCGAAGAAAATGGTAGACGTTTGTAGAAAATATCACATTACCCTTGGCCATTCCACTGTCTATTACCCTCAAGGTAATGGAATTGTAGAATCCTCAAACAAAAGCCTTGTTAATATCATCAAGAAACTGCTAGAAGACAACAAGAAGACCTGGAACAAAATGTTGGTTAATGCCTTATGGGTAGACAAACAAACTACTAGAAAGTCCATTGGTACATCTCCTTATCAACTAGTATATGGAATGGATGCTATTCTCCCATCTTCTTTGGGAGTACCAGTGATGAAAATAATTCAAGAGCTGTAGGTAGAACCAAATGATATCCAAAGGAGGATAAATCAGACAATACACTTGCAACAAACCAGAGAAGAATTCTATGTCAAATCACAAGTGATCTAGGAAAATGGGATTCCGGAAGAGAAGAAAAGGGTAAACATGGTAAATTTGATTTCCTATGGCAAGGCCCTTATATCATTTATGGTTACAGAGGTAACAATGCATTTTTCTTGAGATAGTGAGATGGAACAGATCTACCAAGAGGACCAGTCAATGGTAGAAAGTTGAAGCATTATATGTCCACAGAATAACATTAGTTCATTTGTTTACTTTCTTCATTGTATATAACATTGCGAAGTTTAGATTGGATTGGATGGTAATATTTTGAGGTTGAAACCCGAAGAGAAGGACCTGAGCTTTGAAAGGTGTACCATCATATGTATGAATAAAATAGATCACAGAGGAGCAGTTACAAGGCAAGCACATTCAAAATTTCAAAGGCTACTGATCTTAAAGTTCTTGACATTTCACTAGGAAATGCCATCCCCATGTGGAGCCAATGTTATGGTCCTATAATAATAGGATTCATAATTTTGAATTGGCTATGGTTAGTCTTGTAATATTGTTCATAATTTTTCTTTCTGCAAAATGTTTTCCCATATTAAAAATAAAAAATGTAAAGAGGGTGAGTCCTAAAAGAATAATCAGAGGACTAAAATAAAGAAAAAGATCAAATAAATATAAGATATGAACCCCACAAAAAGAGATAATAATAGATCATGAAAGTATGCAAATTCAAATGCCACTCCTTTTACTTTACTTTGCAAAATAATATTGTGTGCAGCTTGTCAAAAATGCCACAATCCATGATGGTCAAAGTAGTTTAAACTTGATTCATTCATGCTTTAAATTTCATGTTGATAGATAGAGAATAAAGATCTAGCCAAATTGTTTAATCTTGGCAGATCAGTAGTTAGGTAGAGAATAACAATGAGCCCATCAGTTTAATCTGAGCCATTAGATGTTATAAGGTTAGAATTAGATAGTTTGTTTATCAAAGAGAAAAAGAAATAAAGAGTCAGCAAGCTCAAATGCACCCAATGAATGAAGAGAAAATGCTAGGGTAAATAAAGGGTAGGTAGAAGAAGTTTTGCAAGTGCACAAGGTTGCTAGCTCAAATGCACCTTCATCATACTTGATCCTATGTTTCATGTGCAAGAGGAATTGTCAAAGAGAAAGGACATTCACTAAATCTTATTTACTAATTTCCCCTCATTTCACTAGACCCCCACATACTTATTTTATTAATTTCCCCTCATTATCCCTTTATTATTTTTCATCCCCTAATGTTATCCCCTTTTTGCTTCCAAAACACCCCTTCCCTCTTCATTTCCCCTTGTAAAAACCCTTTCCCTAGTGAGAAACACATTCCCATCACAAATAATATGTTCCCCCCATATTAATTTCCATTTTTCCCCTTAAAATCCCACTAAACCCTTTTATCCTAAGTTATTTCCTAAACTATACACCTGCTTTATGTATTTAAAGCCCCCCATGTTATAATTCCCCGACACCATTTTAAATCACCAAACCTTGGTGTATAGTTAAAACCTCTGCCATATAACCCATGGTCCCTACCTTTTATTAGCCCATTGCTTATATTAAAATGCTATGATTACTGTTTAATTAATCATATTTTATTATAATTAAAGCTCAGGCCCTGCCAAGCACATCCCAACTTCGTCCATGGAACTTCGTCGCACGATAGCCCTCCGATCTCCCACCTCCAGATCCAACGACGCATATCCATATTGCGCAGTTTCATCATCAGACAACTAACGATCCAAAAGCATGCGAGATTCGCAGTTTTGGTCGAGAACTGTTTCGCTACGTGACAGCACCAGGTTATATCATGTGCTCACGAAAAATATTGACCTCCACCCAAAAGTGGTACAATATTGCCTAAAACCGCCTCCCCATGTAAACGAAAATTGTCCACTGTTCATTTACCGAATCTCATGCCAAAATATAACCATTGTTGGTTAAAAGGCCGAAAAAGTTCCCTTTTGCTCTTTTCACTCATTTTCACTATAAAAACCTCTGTTAACCAATTCTAAAACCTTGAACCTCTGCGGAACCATTTTAACCACCTTTTGCAACCAGAAGACGTTGCAGACACCAAATTGAAGCAGGAAATAGACAATTGAAGCCTCAGGTGCCTTTTTTGCTACCACAGAACCTTGTCTGTGCACCAAATTGTCAATTTCCAGGTATTCTTGAAAGAACTAGAACGTCCCTGTAATTTAAGCTATGCATAGTAATTATTAAAAGGTTAATTAATTTAATTAATTAAAAAACCTTGCTAGACTGAATAAAACCTTACAGTGCATCCAAAAGCCATTTTTTATAGACTGTAATTACTCTCCCCACTATTCTAGAACTTCTGACCTTACTCTTAAAGCTAGAGAAAAAGTAATTTAGTTGAATAAACCAAATTATGGCTTCCCAATGCACTCTGCATGTAAGACTCCTGCAAACCCCTCACCTAGACATTGACCACCTCCCATTAGCCGACAAAGATTTTCAAATTAAGGACATGTTGAAAATAATACTGAGAGGGGGGGTGAATCAGTATTATCAAGCAATTTACCAAATCTTCCTTATTTGATCTTTTGAATTATTCTTGCATATCAGTACCATAAAATAATGAGCATGAATAAAGAAAAATAGACAGTCACACCAAAGAACACAAGATGTAAGGTGGAAACCCAATGCGGGAGAAAAACCACCTGCTGCAATATGTCTCTATCTTCTTTCAAGAAATTCTTTTTACAATGATTTTGTACTGGTGCAGTCCTTTACCAGCACGCAGGCTGCAACCTGCAGAGAGCTACAACTCTCTCTCGTTTTCCAGTCTCTCCTGGAAGGGAGCTACAACCCCCTACTTCTTTTCATGAAGAATCAAATGATCAACAAGTATACAACAGATACAGTCCACTACAGATATCAGATCAGTAATTACAGAAATAACCCAGAACACCTTATGAACAGAAATATACAGTCAACAGATCATCTTAAGACAGGGACGCATATTTTCTTTCTGTGACCTGCGACTGGACGCAGTCTACCTTCAACTGTTCTGCGTGCCGACGCACTGTTCCTCTATGCTTTGCTGCGACTGGCGCACCCAGAAACACTATCGCGCCGCGTCTTTTGCTTCAGAGACGCACCCAATAACACAGTCGCGCCGCGTCCTTTGCCTCAGAGACGCACCTGCGCCTTTACTGTACTGCGTCCCGGCGCACTTGTCCTTCACTGAACCTGCGTCCCTTCAGATATAAAAGATATGAGGACTTCAGAACCAACCCAAACACTCAGATCCACAGATCTGATCATGCGCCATAGAGATCACAGTCCTTTAGAAGATTCGCCCTCATAGATCTGGACTAGATCTCACCAAAAGATATTCAACCAAGATGATGCTTAATCCAAATGAACTCCTTTGCTTTATATAGGCAAGCTTCTCCCCAAAACATGGAACAATACCACGAGCCGACACCATAGAAACACAAAACCGTCGGCTAGATACCACACAAGAAACCCCACGTGTTTTTCTCTGCCTTGAAATGTGTGCACTGGGCGGACGCACCTCCTGAACGGCTGGCCTGCGTCCCTGGACGCGGGTTCTGTATGGTATACCTGCGGGGACGCACTTTCTGAACATATTTCCTGCGTCCTTCTTGATTTATCACCTGAATGGGTTTGCCATCAAGGACAACACCTGAATCATAATGCCAACAATCTCCCCCTTTGGACTTGATGGCAACCACATAATCTTCGGCTTCATTCTCCCCCTTTGACATCAAGGGCAAAGGGTATGCTCCCCCTATGCTCATGCATCTCCAGATTTGTAACCAGAAATCCATCATGAAGGAGATAGAGACATATTGCAGCTATTTCCAAGATCTCCTTCTCCATAATGCCAACAATGCATTATGTGCTCCCCCTGAGCCTATACCACCAATAGGAAGATGATCAACAGTAAGATGATGCATCAACAACCCCCAGCTTTTGCCTGAGGTATTCAAAAGTGTCCCTGGGCAACGGTTTGGTGAAAATATCAGCAACTTGTTCCTTTGAAGGAACATACTCCAACTTGACTTTCTGTTCAAGCACTTGTTCCCGGAGAAAATGGTACTTGATTGGTATGTGCTTGGTTTTTGAATGCATAACCGGATTCTTTGAGATGCTGATTGCACTTGTGTTATCACATAAGATGGGTATAGGTGGTGTACAAGTGATTTGAAAATCCTGCAAAGTCTGCATCATCCAAAGAAGTTGAGTGCAACAAGATGCAGCAGCAACATATTCTGCTTCAGCTGTAGACAAGGCAATCGAACTCTGTTTCTTGCTGAACCAAGATACCAGTATGGAACCCATAAAGAACGCACCACCACTTGTGCTTTTCCTGTCATCCACGCTTCCGGCCCAATCTGCATCTGTATAAGCATGAAGAGTAAGATCTGTATCTCTAGGATACCATAAGCCAAAATTTTGAGTTCCTTGAAGATATTTGAAAATTCTCTTTACTGCCTGAAGATGAGTCTCCTTCGGATTTGCCTGAAATCTTCCAACTATTCCAACTGCATGCATGATGTCTGGTCGGGTACCTGTCAAATATAGTAAACTTCCAATCATAGATCTGTAGGTTGGTTGATGTACTGCTGCAGATTCATCATTTGCACTGAGACTACATCCTGTGACCATGGGTGTACATACTGGTTTTGCATCTTCCATGCCATATTTCTTCAAAATCTGCTTGAGATACTTGGTTTGAGATAAAAAGATTCCTCCTTCCTTTTGTTGGATTTGCAAACCAAGGAAA
Organism: Pinus tabuliformis; assembly: GCA_031772625.1. Classification (NCBI taxonomy): domain Eukaryota; kingdom Viridiplantae; phylum Streptophyta; class Pinopsida; order Pinales; family Pinaceae; genus Pinus; species Pinus tabuliformis. The sequence goes on from CM062812.1 coordinate 355,711,024, forward strand.
TATGTCAGTTCTCCTAGCAAGGACATTTCAAATTCTTTCTGCATGACCGAGGCAAAGTTTTGACTCATAGCTTCTTCATTGCTGCCAAAAATAATGTCATCTACATACACAACAAGTATTAGTAATTTGTCATTTTCAATTTTTATATACAGATTGCTATCTGCTGAACCTTTTGAGAAGCCTTGTTGATGAAGATATTTGTCCAACCGGTAGTACCAAGCCCTTGGAGCTTGTTTGAGACCATAGAGAGCCTTTTTCAATCGGCATACAAGATTTGGATCATTTCCAAGAATGAACCCATCTGGCTGTTCAATGTACACTTCTTCTTCCAAGTCTCCATTCAGAAAGGCTGATTTCACGTCCATTTGAAATACTTTGAAGTTTTGAAAACTTGAGAGAGCAAGGAACATTCGGATGGCCTCAAGTCTTGCAACAGGAGCAAAAGTTTCTTCAAAGTCTATTCCTTCTTGCTGCGCATACCCTTTACAAACAAGTCTGGCTTTGTTTCTAATTACTTCTCCATTTTCATTCAATTTATTTTTGAAGACCCATTTTGTTCCGATAACATTCTTATCCTTTGGTCTAGGAACCAGCTCCCAAGTGTTGTTCTTTTCGATTTGCTCAAGTTCTTCATCCATTGCTTTTACCCAACATTCATCTTTGCATGCTTCTTTCACATTTTGTGGTTCAGTAGAGGAGAGTAATGCCAAATAGCTTGAGGCTTCTGCAACTGTTCTTCTTGTTTGTACACCTGCTTCTTTCTGCCCCACAATCTGAGATTCTGGATGATTCTTCTGAACATATCTGGATGGAGTTTTCTCTTCTATTCTTGTCTGCTCCTCTGGTTCTTCTTGAGGTTCTCCTTGGGGTTCTTCTTCTTCTTCATCATTCTGTCTTTGAGGGTAGCCTTCATCTTCTTCTATATCTTCATGATGTACTTGCCTAGGAATATATCCCTTCTCATCAATCACTACATCAATGCTGTCAACAATTCTGCCAAGTCTTTTATTGTAGCATTTGTATGCTTTGCTATGTGGAGAATAGCCAAGAAGAATGCCTTCATCTGCTCTAGGTTCAAGTTTGCCAAGCTGCTCATCAGTATTCTTGATATAGCATTTGCTCCCAAAGATTTTGAAGTGCTTTACCGAAGGAGTTTTACCACTCCAGAGCTCATGAGGAGTTTGAGTGCTGTTCACCCGGACATTTGTTTTGTTGAGAATAATAACCGCAGCATGTGCAGCTTCACCCCAGAAAGTTGCGGGAGTTCCTGATTCATCAAGCATAGCACGAGCCATTTGTTGGATTGTTCTGTTCATTCTTTCAACAACTCCATTTTGCTGAGGAGTTCTAGCTGTAGAGAATTCTCTCCTTATCCCATGTTCATCACAGAAATCGAAAAATTCATTTGAAGTAAATTCCCCACCTCTGTCGGATCTGAGGCACTTAATTTTGTGACCTGATTCATTTTCAACCAAGGCTTTGAAGGTCTTGAATTTTTCGAATGCTTCATCTTTGTGCTTCATAAGTCCTAACCAGACAAACCTGGAGAAATCGTCAATAAATAATATCAAGTATTCCTCTCCTCTAGGTGTTCTTTTTCTGAATGGGCCACATGTATCCGTATGTACTAGCTCAAGAGGCATGCTAGCTGATCCTTCTTTCTCTGGAAAGTTAGTTCTGGTTTGTTTTCCAAACTGACATGATCTGCATATGGTGTTGTCAGGAATTTTGATATCTGGAAGATCGCGAACTGCCTGATATTTGCAAGCTTTCCTTATTTGTGAGAAGCTTAGATGTCCCAACCTTCGATGCCATAACCAGTGCTCTTCATTCTTGCTTAGATAGCATTGTTGTTGTCCTTCATCAAATATGTATAGATTATTTGGAGTTCTCTTTCCTTTGAGAACTGTTTTACCTGTATCAAGATCACGAACAAGGCATCCATTTGATCTGAATATAACCTCGGTTCTTTGATCACACATCTGGCTGACACTTAGTAGATTATGCTTCAATCCATCAACAAACAAAACATTTCCAGCCTTAACATCTTCTTTTAAAGGAGCAATACCTTTTCCTTTTATAGTTGCAGGAGTATCATTTCCAAAAGAGACTTTCTTTCCCTTTTCTAAATTAGAATAAGACTCAAGTTTTTCTTTATCACCTGTCATATGCTTCGAACATCCACTGTCAATGTACCATAGATTTTCTTGTCCTTCTGCATAAAATGCTATCCCACATCTTTCTGTTTGAGGTTCCTTTATTCTCCATGTTTTGGCGCCTGAGGCTTGTTCCTTTTTCTGCTCTTGTACCTTTCTTTCCGGAAACCTGCTTCTGCATTCAAAGTCTTTATGTCCAAAATTATTGCAAATAGAACATTCAACTTCATTTTCAAGAGCTGAAAAGTTGTTATAGGTCCTTTTTGTAATCCCTGTCATACTTCTTTGTTTTTGAGCTTCCCTAGTCATGATTGTTTTATACGCAACACATTGAGCTGCTTTGTGACCAAAGTTATGGCAAGAAAAGCATTGTCCATTGAAGAAGCTTCTGCGATTATTGGATCTACCAGCCAACTGATTGTAATTTCTATTTTCATCTATTCTTGAACCAAATTGAGAAGATTTTACCTATGGCTGGTTGTGGCTTTTGTTCACCCTTAAGCTGGATTGCCCCTGATAGTTTCTGCTTGACATTTGTCCCTGCTTTACCTGATGATCTTCCTTGTGCTCTTGCTCATTTCTTCTTGCTGCATCAAGATAAATTTTTGAAGTGGATGCTTGAGAAGTTTCTCCATTATAGCCCAAACCTGTCTTATTTAGTGGAGACCGTTGCACACTGATAATCTCATCCAAAGTTTCAAATCCTTTGACAAACTTGAGATTAATAGTTTTTGTTTTCTCAATTTCTTTTCTAAGACCAACAATTTCACCTTCTAATTTTTCAAGATGTTTTTCCTTTTCATCAATTTGGAATTGTAGAGTATCAATAATCATGTTCTTTTCTTCTATGCATCTCTTGAGTCTAGTAATTTCATCATAAAGGTTATCCACATCTACAGCATCCTCATAATCATCATCTTCAAATGCCATTAACAACCTATATTTATTACCTTGTTCATCTTCATCACTGTTTGATAAGCCATCACTATCTTCATGGGTGTAGTAGCTTTTCTTATTTGCGCTTTGTTTCTTGTTCCATCTAACTGGTTCCTTTCCTTTATCCTTATAAGAGCATTTTGCAGCATAATGACCTACTCTTCCACAAGCAAAGCATTTGAAAGGTAGCTTACCTCTGAACCTTCCAGAACCTCTTTGAAGATTTCTGACAAAATTTGATTCTTCTTCCTCTTCTTCTGGATCGTGGCTTGCTTCATAGTAATCTTCTTTGCCTGATGCTTTAAAAGCAGCCTCCCTTCTGTCTGATGGTCCTCCCTTTCTCATTTCATAAGCAGTTAGAATTCCATGTAGCTGAGACATAGTAAGAACACGAAGATTTTCTTTTTCTTCTATTGCAGATACTTTGGATTCAAACTTGGGGGATAATGATCTTAGAATCTTTTGAACTACTAGAGACTCCTTTACTTCTTCACCCAAATTTTTCATACAATTTACAATCTCATCTACCCGAAGAAAATAATTAGCCACACTTTCATCATTATACATTTTGAGAGTCTCATATTGAATTCTGAGAGTTTGAAGTTTGGCTTGTTTTACCTGTTCATCTCCTTCATAGCTTGTGATCATTTTGTCCCATATTTCTTTTGCTGATTTGAAGTGCATTACCTTCATGAATTCTGTTTGGGATATACTTCCTAATAGAGTACTGACTGCTTTTGCATTTGTTTCATACTTCTTTTTCTCAGCTGGATCTGTAGGAGTAGCTGAAGGAAAAGCATAGCCTGTTTCTACAATGTCCCAAACTTCAGTACCAAGAGATTGAAGATATGCAGTAACTCTTACCTTCCAATAATTGAAGTTTGTCCCATCAAAAACTGGTGGCCTGATTGATGCTTCTCTCTCGTAGTTGCTCATGATGAACGATCTACCTTCAAGCGATCAAGCTTTTCTGAAGGACCTGCTCTGATACCAATTGTTGAAAATAATACTGAGAGGGGGGGTGAATCAGTATTATCAAGCAATTTACCAAATCTTCCTTATTTGATCTTTTGAATTATTCTTGCATATCAGTACCATAAAATAATGAGCATGAATAAAGAAAAATAGACAGTCACACCAAAGAACACAAGATGTAAGGTGGAAACCCAATGCGGGAGAAAAACCACCTGCTGCAATATGTCTCTATCTTCTTTCAAGAAATTCTTTTTACAATGATTTTGTACTGGTGCAGTCCTTTACCAACACGCAGGCTGCAACCTGCAGAGAGCTACAACTCTCTCTCGTTTTCCAGTCTCTCCTGGAAGGGAGCTACAACCCCCTACTTCTTTTCATGAAGAATCAAATGATCAACAAGTATACAACAGATACAGTCCACTACAGATATCAGATCAGTAATTACAAAAATAACCCAGAACACCTTATGAACAGAAATATACAGTCAACAGATCATCTTAAGACAGGGACGCATATTTTCTTTCTGTGACCTGCGACTGGACGCAGTCTACCTTCAACTGTTCTGCGTGCCGACGCACTGTTCCTCTATGCTTTGCTGCGACCGGCGCACCCAGAAACACTATCGCGCCGCGTCTTTTGCTTCAGAGACGCACCCAATAACACAGTCGCGCCGCGTCCTTTGCCTCAGAGACGCACCTGCGCCTTTACTGTACTGCGTCCCGGCGCACTTGTCCTTCACTGAACCTGCGTCCCTTCAGATATAAAAGATATGAGGACTTCAGAACCAACCCAAACACTCAGATCCACAGATCTGATCATGCGCCATAGAGATCACAGTCCTTTAGAAGATTCGCCCTCATAGATCTGGACTAGATCTCACCAAAAGATATTCAACCAAGATGATGCTTAATCCAAATGAACTCCTTTGCTTTATATAGGCAAGCTTCTCCCCAAAACATGGAACAATACCACGAGCCGACACCATAGAAACACAAAACCGTCGGCTAGATACCACACAAGAAACCCCACGTGTTTTTCTCTGCCTTGAAATGTGTGCACTGGGCAAACGCACCTCCTGAACGGCTGGCCTGCGTCCCTGGACGCGGGTTCTGTATGGTATACCTGCGGGGACGCACTTTCTGAACATATTTCCTGCGTCCTTCTTGATTTATCACCTGAATGGGTTTTCCATCAAGGACAACACCTGAATCATAATGCCAACAGGACATTGTATCCCCTAGCCACCTAATGAAACTCCAATGCTAGAGTAAAGATAAATTCCTGAACCTAAATGATGACATTCACCTATGGGCATCAAATTTTCCCAAATACGTGTTCCCACAGGTACACCTATACTGAGAAATCATCCACTTCTTACAAGCTTGCTATGTCCCAAGTCAAAGAGCTATAGTCTCCCCTAACCAACAAGTTTTATTTACCATTACTGTAGAGTCAATAAATCAAATGCTGCAGATCCTGCCAAGCCAAAATAAGACCCCACTTTCCATTGAAGCCTTACTTGAACTCTATACAAAGCTCGACCTTCCCAAGACAGCTCAAACCTTTAAGAATTTCATCATAGAAGAGTCTCATACTCCTACAGATAGTCCTCCATATGTTGCCACCATTTTCTCTAAGAGATCCAGACACATTATAACCATTCTCTCTTGTATTCTAGCATACTCCATTGATGAACATGTGGATGAGGTTATACTTGCTTTCCTTTCTATTTTTTGCCCAGGAAAGCCTCCAGCTGCATTTTACAACTTTGCTCAGTTCTTGGCAGACAGAATCCATGAACAATTTATTAGATTGCCAAATGAGAGAGTATTCAAATACTCATCAATATTGTTTCACATGTTCTTATACTTTCAGTCAGACAAGTTTCCAGTCAGCATCCAAAAGTTAGACGCCAAGGTCCATCCAAGATCTATCATCTTTTGGACACCATTGATTCAAAGATATTCCACTGTTTTTAGTTATAAAGAGTACATCGATTCATTTTTTCATCCAGTTGTAAACATGCTAACCAATAACTATCCACCCAGGATCAATGATGAGATTAAGAGAATTTTACAGTTGGCTAAAAATAGTAGAGTTGGAGACTAGTATCTATACTAGGACCACATAGAAATCTAGATATATGGATGCCAACTCACTCCCTACAAGCTGCCAAAATATCTCCCCATGAGGATATTTGCATTAGAGTATTTCAGGAAGATCATAAACTCTGATGAGGTTAATTTTCTGTCAGCTAGGAAGAAAACTCAGTTTAAGATCAAAAACCAATTGGGCCATTTTATTTGTAATAATAGGGAAGCTATACAAGAGACAGAGAAAATCTTACAGAAAATGAACTTCAAAAGCAGTTTTATGTGGTAGTATGACCCTAATGGAGCCATAAACAAGTTAAGACTCAAGTTCAAATTAAGCCCTTTCATACATGAGCCCAGGCCAGATATTGAAAGATATGCCAACCAGTCAGAGTGGTTGGAGAATACTTTAATAGATGTGGAGAATACTTTAATAGATGTGGAAAAGCAGATTGATACTAGTTCCTTTCTACAGGTTCCAACCCTACAGGAACAAATGAGTATTACTCCCATTCTGCAAACTCTAGCCATGCATGACAGAAATGTAAAAAGAACCATGGAAGAAGGTTCTAGCTCTGGGATGGATACTACAAATGACAGGTTTGAAATCAGTTATAGGAAGAATCCCAAGCTTAATCCTATAACTAAGCAAGAAGACACCATTGAGATAGTTGAAATCACTGATACTAACACAATGGTTGGCAAGAGTAAAAGTCCAACTGTTTCAGAGGAAACTCATCAGCCTTCCACCTCAAACACCCAAATTATTGAAAAACATCTTAGTATTGAAGTCTCTTCATCCAACAAACCAATGGATAAAGAGAAAGAATAAACGAGAAGTACAAAGAAATAAAATTGAGGAATGGGGCATTAAAGGCTGCAACATATGCCCAGTACTTCAAATAGACACTTGCCAATCAGAATAGATTAATGTCAGCCTTTAACATTAAAACTAGAAAAATGAAATTGAACTTTATGCAGCCTATAGTCTAGCAGCCAAGATCGTCAACAGACCACAGGAAGATAGAGTTTGAAGTTTTGGCCAGGGATTTTCACCCTATTGACCAAATTGAATTCCATAAGAAGGCAGGTGAAATGATTCACTCTACAATGACTAACAAAGAAATGACTGTGTAGAAACTTCAGAGATCACTGGAAAACATCACAACACAGTTTAAGCTAGAAAATCCAAGTGACATCAAGGTAGAATAAAACTGATAAAGAAGAAAAATGAGGATATTGATATTTTGAAGAAACAACTGAAGTTTCCTCCCTCTCAACATCCACAAACCAAGGATGTCCTAGAGAGCCAAACCCAACAGGAGGAAAGATGGATCTCATTCTTCTACTAAACACTCAAATAGAAGAAATGAAGAATGAATTAGACAATTTGATACAGCTAAAACAGGCCAGCCTTGAGACAACCACTGCCACTGCTATTCCTACAATTACCATAGTAGTTCCTTCAACTTTGGCAACTTCATTGGCCCCAACAACTCCACTAGCTACAACACTTCCAGCTGCAACAACAACTACATCAGCAACATGGTCAACAACAACAACAAATCAGCCAAGTGATGAGGCAAGTAAACTGGTCAAAGCCATGGAGGACATGTCCATTAAAACCATTGAAATAAATAGACTTAAAGAACATATAAGAAGTCTAGAGGATGAGAAGAAACTAGCTCTAAGTATGCATAAAAATGAAGTACATAAGTCAAATAAGTTGACTAAGAGGATAAAGATTTGGAAAAAGAATTAACATTGAAGGAGTCACTTGCCCAAGAAAAAGAGCAGCTATGGACCAATATCATTGGCTCTGTCAATGATATTTGGCCATCTATACAAGTTATCTTTGAACAAAATGATTTACTCAAATAGGTTATTGAAGAAATTCAAAGAATTAAGGTCGAACTTGGAAAGATGCCAAAAGAAACATCAAGAATAATCCAATTCCTTAACTCCAAGAATAAATATGAATTGTAGGAGCTGGACATAGCTGACAAGACTGGCAATATACTAGAGGTGAAGAAAGTACTCACCAAGAGGAACTTAATGATGCAGCATGAGGACAAATGCCAAACCATGGAGCTAGCTATACGCAGGTTCATGGTCAAATTTGATGCTTTGAGGCAGAAAGGTCTGCTAAATCCATTGGTAATAAATGTCAGGTTAATGCCACATGAAGACTATAACAGGAAAATCAGAGAAGTGGCAAGGGAACAAGCCAATAGTTCCTATATGAAAGGGGTTCCTGCAGGAAAGGTTTTGTACTAGACTTTTGAGAACCTCTTTTACCTCTAGCATGAGGTAAAACATCTTTTTGTAAACAAGCCCACCTTTGCAAAATACACAGAAGCAGATGAAGTCTACAGAAGAATGGTAAATATTAAAGTACCATATACAAATACTTCGGAAAATTAAATGATTTATCGTGAAGATGTAAGGTAGATAGTGGATATAGAGCAGTAAAAGAAAAGCAGTAGGTCAGCTAAGTCAAAGAGTATCAGATGAAAGAGTATCAGTCAATAGGAAAAGTAAAAGAACAGTCAGCGTGGAAGACAAACAACAAAGGAAAAAAGGCAACAAAAAATCTGACAGAAAAGAAAAATAAACAGGGACAACTTGCAACAGTTACATATCTGTCTCTATCTTCTTGCATGAAGATATTTTCTTTTTCCTTGAATAATTCCCAAAACAGTTTGGGATATTTTGTAATAAGTTTTTGTATAAATACTTCATAATTCGAAGTATAGAGGTGTGGATTGCTTGAAATTTCTATAGTTGTATTGATCTGAAACCTAAGGGTTCATTGTACCATTTTTTCAAGTTAGCAAAATGGACTGAGTAATAAAGACATTGCATTACAGGATTCATGTGTTGGGCCACTTCAGTGAAGTATTTTTTGTTTTTCAAATTGTTATCTTCATAAGTTTTTTCACATACTTGCATTTTATCTAAATTGAATGAAGTAACTAGAATATTATTGCTAAAATTTTTTTAAGTATACTCTGTCTTGAACAATTAATCATTTTAATGTTTTCTTATGATAGCCAGAGTAGGGAATCCTTCATTTCTAGCTAGTTTCGATTTACCTCTACAATTTCCCTCATAATATGGTTTAAGGAATCCCTAATTGCTCCTTGACTCCGATTGAAAACCACTTCACCATCCAGCCTAAAAGATCTGAATTTACTCAGCTACCTTGCCCTGTAAACACTATCTTTAGAACTTGATTCAGTCTTGTTTTCTTGACACTTGACCCCATAGACCAATGGTAAAGGACATCCCTCTATCCATCTAAGTCAGTAATTCCACCACCAAATCAAAATCAAAACCCAATCAAAGCTTAAATAACTAACCTAAGATCAATTAACTAAACAAAGTTAAATCATAAAGAGTGAGCCATCTCTAAGCATTAGGAAGGCTAGATCTTGATCTCAAAAGTACGTTTGTGGTTACCACTAATATTTCTTTGACACAAGATAAAAACTCTGGGAAAATTTTAGAGTGATAATGCCCGAGTGACTGACTGGGAATATTGCGCAATTTTCATCTAGAGGCCGGGAGACTGACTCCCAAAATTGTACAAGGCACAATCTAGGTTGTCAGGAGGCTGACTGACTACTGGAACTATGCAATTCACTGTCCAGTTTGGCATGCTAAGGACTAATACTACGTAATGGGAAGTTTCAGTCAGCAATGACATGAAAACCCACAAACTGCATTGCGCAATTTCTGAGGTTAGTAGGGCACTTCCTCCCAGAATTGTGCAATGCAAGCCTAGAGGTCAGTGCTTGCTAGATTTGTGCATTTTCTAGAGGGAAGGCAACACCTTCATTCTCATAAATGTGCATTGTATTATGGGCAAGGCAAGGTTGGGGCCAAGGCAGCCCAGACCCACCTATAGGCAATTGAAAACATGAAAAGGTTTGAATGCATGGTGAGACTGAGTGTAAGCAAGAGTGAATGATCATGCATGCAAACATTGAGTGTAAGATTCAGAAAATAGGAAAGCAAGCATGTATGTGAAGCGAGTCGCCGCAACGACGACCGTTAGTGTAGAAACAATGTCATGCATGCAACACTAGTGAGATGCAATGAAAACTTAAAATAGTGCATCTAGAAGCTAACATTCATTAAAATGACAACAGACATTCAAAAAACCCAAGAAAACAACATTCACACAAAGTGAAATACAAAAAGCGACAAAAAAGAAGAAAATGACATGAAAAGCAAACTTACCTAGAAAAAGCTAAGCTGAATGTGCCGAAGACTCCTAGATGCGATGTGGGATGTTAGAGCTCCAAGATTGATGTGAGGAATGAGCTCTGCAGCATAGAATAAATAAGTTTGATAAGGATGAGGCTTATGGCACATATGCCACAAATCTAGGAAAAAGCGACACTTGGAGGGAAGTTTCTAAACAATCTTTGCATTTAACCTCCAACTGTTAAAAATAGATCCCTAAAATCTAGGGATGCTTTTTTTGCTTTTTGGTTTTTTCTATTTTCGAGAAAAGCAACCCATGCATGAAAATCAGGATTTCTTAGTCATGGAGGGAACCGGTCAACCTGAAAGCACATGCAACAGTCTGCAAGCATAGGGATGAGATTTTTGTAGTTTCTGGGGGGAGCAAGACTGGTTGTCCCTCATGCATTGAGCAATTTCCAGACTGAAGCCCTGTCTGTCAGTCAGAATTGCATAATTTCTAAGTTGAAGCCTAATGTTGGGCTGGATTGCGCAGTTTCTGGAGCCTAGTAAGTAGCCTAGCAGGACACCGCAATTTATGGAGGGAAGGTTGGTTCCCCTCCAAAAAATTTCCTATGTCCAAAATCACAACCTGTGGTGGGAGACGAAAAAGTTGACATGCACAGGTTGATAGGCCACTGAAACTTAGTTGAAGCCTATGTACTTACTCAGTGTAAGACATTCTGCTAAGGATGATTGGTAGGGAGGCTCCGAAACAAAGCTAAGGAAAAAATTTGGAGGGTATTTGTAGCCGCTACAACACAATTTTATTTTTACCTTTATTGTTGTTAAGTAATGATAACACTTCTTCCTTGATTTATTATGTGTGTGACGTAACTAGGTTGTGGTCTTCTTCTCATTATTTGCAATAGTTCATTAGATTCTTGAGGCCAGGATTTGTCATCAATAGTTTTAGATTCTTCAATACATCCATAATTGGGTTGTTGTACTTTGTCATTACCTTCTTCTATACCTTATTTAGTGGATTTTGGCCACATTAACCTATAGTACTACCTAATTTCTTCAAGACTGGGCCGCATCAAAATACTATGAACTTCTTCAGATGTATCAATTGTTGTTTGAATCTCCATGTCTCTTGCATCATTCATGGGTTCTTCATTTCTCTCCCTTTCAAGAGCTTTCACCATTCTAGTTGTTGCTTTCAAACTTACATCATTATGTTCAAAATATTTTTGAAGCCATCTTTCAATTAGCTTTATCTCTTCATCATAATCATGCTTAACATGTTCAAACTTGTTTGTTCCTTTAACTGTTGCTATGATTTCCTCATCACGTTCTTCCACTTGATAATCAAAAGAAAACAATAATTTATAAATCAATTACTTTCAAAGATAACCTGCAATTCATTTCCATAAAACAAATATCCATTATCAAATTTTATTGCAAATTCATCAGTTGTCGATTCATTCACAACTTTTTCCTCTACAATCTTTGCACTTAGTTATAGATTTGCTACTAAAAATTCACCTTCATCTTCATCAATTCTCTCAATCCATTTTGTTGACTTGAGGGGGCCTGACCTAGGTTCGGAGTTATTTAGCCAAACAAATCCCTACACTACTGGCCCTTTCGGCATAAGCCCACGGAGCGTGGACTGAAGTCTCACCCGAATTAGTATGGGGGGATGCTGGAACCAAGTTTCGGACCCTTGAGATGTCTGTGGTGTTGATTTAATCCAATTGTCCTTATCTTCGTGCAGGTTACTTCACGCACTGTTCTAACCTTCAATACCCTCACGATCCGTTAGAATCACCTTTCACACAACCCTAGCTAGGGGCTGAGATTCTTTTGTGATGCTATGGCAGCAAACTGCACTATTTCCCCAAACTACACCGCGTATCTTACTTATCTTCTTAACAGATCTTAGTTAACTTCACATAAATAGATATTCTATCTTGCATTTAATTAGTCAATACAGTCATATATTCACACATCATGTAAACAATAGAAGTGTAATTTATACCCAATATATTCAGTGCATAAGATAGGAAATAAATACACATAATTGATATGAAACTTCTTTTTATTAATGCTTTCAACTGTTACAGACTCGACTCACCCTGCACACTCAACTGCAAGGGTCTGCACACTCATATGCAGACTACTAGGCCTCTGCGCACTCAACTACAGAGCCTTCTCCTACTCTACGACCCAAAATAGACCTTGCACTTCTGTTCTTCCACTATGCTTCTATTCCATGTTTAGATTAGATGATTCTTCTATGTCCTAACTACTTAGAGCCTCGCTCTATTTATATAATCCCATGGTCCACGGACCATGGGTAGGTCTCTATAGCCGACAACCCTATGACTCTTTTACAAGCTATGTGCTCCACGCCCATAAAATGCAGAGTCTTTACATTAGAGTTACAATTTCTGACCAAAATCTGGGCTCTAAGCCCCAGAACTTCCCTTGGAGGATCCCATGCCCAACAAGCCCCCAACACAAACATCGTGACTCATCCTCAAGTCACTCTATCGGTGTAGAGATCTTTGCATGAATACCTCCCAATTCTGCCTGAATCGTTGCAATATCGGCAATGCACTGAGAGGCTACATGTTGTACTTCTTCGATGCATTATTCAGAGACCAATGTAGCTGAACTGCTGCCCTGAACCTTTTCCTATGTTGCTTGCAGCTGTGCGAGATTTGCTTCAATGGAGGTGGTATCGATGTATGCCTCATCAATCCACTTCTGTAAGCGCACCTTCAAAATGACTTCCTTATGTTGAGCAGCATCTACCTGTTCCTTGAGCGCTTTCGCTTGCTGCATCCTTGTGAGTCTCTATGTAAGGGCAATCGTCTATCCGGTCCCTTTCACTTCATTGTATTTATACTGTAGCTCACACGCCTCTGTCTCTAGGCGTTGTATGTTTGGGTCCTCCTGCAAGGTGGTGAGAACCTCAAACAACTGCTCGAACAGCTTTGTGCAGTCTGTCGCTGCACTGTTAACCTCTGCTATTGTTGTTGTAATCGCGCTGGTGTGCTATTCCTTAACCTCTGGCAGAGTTGAAGGTTGCGCCTTCAATTGCAGTTCGGCTATCTAAATGTTTATTTCAAGTTGAACCCTGGCCATCTCTTCATTTGCCTCGTGCACCCCTACTACTAGTTGTCGGGCACCACCTCCACTGGCTCTTCTACTGGGATGGCCAACTTTGGGACCATCTGGCAGGCTTCCTCGACCACCTGCACTAGCTATCTGTTCTGTGCCACTACCTCATCGCGTTGTAGGCTCAACTGTTTGATTTTGATGCGCTGCTCGCTCATTACCTGGAGTGTGTGACCTTCCCTGGCTTGCAGTTCTACAGTAACCCCATCCTGCAAAACATAGAACGTCTCCCAAGGAAGCACAGCCATATTTATCTCGATTCCCTTCAACTTGCTAATCATAGGCCTGTCGGCCTCATTTTCTGTAACTAGTGCTCCTTTTGGCAGCACTATTGTGTTAGTCATCTGAGCGCACAAAATTTCCTTCGTCACGGCCATTCCTAGTGCGAGGCTAGTTGACACAGTGCTAACCTATGGGGTGCGCACCTGCAACTCCTGTATCTGCCCTCAGAGAGCTCCCAACACCATCTGGTGTTCCTCCGCGAACTGCTGGAGGGTCTTCGTGGTGACATCCCTCACTATCTCCCCAATGCCATGCAAATCCCCCTCAATGAGGGTGATCAGGTGGAAAGAAGTCATTGAAGCCTTTGAGTTCTTCCACGACCCTACCTCCTCTGTTGGGTGTGGTCATTTCACCTAGGTGGATGCAGTCTGTGGGTCTATGCCACGTTGCTTTGTATCTGTCTCCTGTTCGGGCGAAGGGGACTTTCCTCCCTCACGCTCTTCCTCAACTGCCTTCTATTCTTCTTTCGCCAGCTTTGCATCATCGCGCGCCACCTGAGCCTTAGCTGCTGCCGCTTAATTCCTACATTTTTCTGCCAACTGCAGCATCTACAGCTCTGCCTCATCCTTTTTCCGTTGTGTGGCAGACTTTTCTGCTTCCACCGCGGAGCTGGCTGGAGCGCGCCACTCCGACGGCCATGACTCAAGGACTGCGAAGATGACATCATCTGTTTCTAGGTAGGGTAGCTCATTCCATGTCTTCGCGGGGTCCTTCTGCGCCCTGATGTAAACATGATGGAAATCTACCTTGAACTCTACGAAGCTCTATAGACTGTTGTAGACCGTGGGCGATAACCGCGGCTTGCGATTAATCCCAATTTTGATGTTCATCTCCATGAAAACCCAGAAGATTTTACTGTCCCTTATCCTCTGCGCATCTCAAGTTTCCCACAGCGAAGCATACTTCACTGCCTCTGGAAGGTCCTGCGCGATTGTCGAGAACTGGCTGTCTTCAGGCAATTCCCATGCCACCAGTACTATGGACAACAGAAGCCACACATAGTGAAAAGTCTTCCCCTGCTCCTGTGCCTCGCGACAGTTCTCAACGAACTCTCTGCATAAGTAGTTTGCCCAGTTGAACAGGACCCCTTCTGCGCATTGCGTTGCAAGTGTAACCACTGACGCGGGCACCTCTTCTGCGCGACACTTCCGCATAACCTTCCCTGCCAATATTTGCGTCACGACTTTGACCGAGGGGTTATTGATGCTAGAAATTGCATATCCTCTCTTCTTCTTCTCCAGCTTCAACTTCTTCTTCATGGCCTCTGCGATGGCCAAATCATCACTTTTACCCTCCGAGATGTTCGTTAGGTCCTCCCCTTTGCAAGGGAGCTGGGTAATTTTGTGAATCAAGTGGTTTGTGATGGAGATGGGCTCCTCCAGCCACAAGCACCCATCATGCACCAAGCAAAGCAGTTGCCTAATGGAAAAAATGGTCACTAGGGTGCGATGGTAATGCGACACCGAGAGCAGGTTTAAAAATCCTGCCTTTTCTACACCTCTATGCCACTTACGCGGCTCCAACTCTATGAATCTAGTTGGCGCGTCTTTATTTTGGCGTATTAGCTGTGTGGATGCTAAATGTGGGAACTTCTCGTGGTCCATGAGATCCCAGTCTTCAAATTTTAGTACAGGCACTCACCCTAGGTGTGCTCCTTCGAAAATGGTGTCATCAAGGAGCAGCAGAGTCTACAGAGAGCTCTTGCTCTTATCTATATCTTTAGGTACCTTAGCTTAACCCTTCCGCGGAGAAATATATGGGGGCAACCTTGTAAGAGGGTCCACACCCTAGGTGTCAACCTCCATTTCTACATCCTCCTCCTCCTCTACCAGGATTTCTTCAAATTCTTCCTCCTCATCGGCCTCCAAATTAATAGCCTTCCCCTTTTCCTCCATGGTAATCTTAGCCCTTAATGGGTTCCTAGGGGATATGCACACTGGTATGATAGCCTGCTTGTCTTTCTTGGGTCTCATCATGCGTGGTGATCTAGGGATTTCTATGACTATCCCAACACTTCCTGGGACTTCTACTTCCGTAATGGCCTGAGCAGCTTCCACAGTGGTCATTACTTTGATATCCATGGCTTCCTTAGGTGCTGCCATAGTGCTATTCGACAATTCTCTTAACGGCTCAGGTAATTGCTCAAACAACGAATTAGACTTCAGAAGATCAAACAGATCTGGGTTCATGAATGTCTATGCCTGCAAAAACTCAGTCCTCAAGCTACCAAGTGTTGTTTGCTGGACAGCCCTTTGTAATTTATAGCACCTTTTTAATTTGAATTCCGTTGTTCCCCCCACATTCGATCCATTAATGCTCGATTGGTGGCAGATTTTCAAGAATCTAGCCCATAAAGTTCACCTTAAATTCCTGTAGCCCGCTCCATTTGGTATCAAACCAAGCATCACATCGTGAATAGTAATTGTAATGGTCACTTTCCGGCCAACCAGCGTGACAGTGAAGCTGCCCTCGCGCTGTCACGGACCCTGTGACACTTCGCTAGTACGCATAGTCTTGACATCGCGCAGCTCCCGGGTATAGTAGTTTATAGTCCCACACCTCCTTTCAACTGCCTAGAGTGTTAAGACTGTGCTTCAGTCAGCTAGTCAGATGGTTGAGCCCCCCTACGTATGCCTTCAAATGATTGCCATTGACTTTTCCTGGGAATATTTCTCCATTTAACTTTACCAACTACACTGTGCCACCATCTGTGATCTCCTTAATAACATATAGTCCTAGCCAATTCATTTTGAGCTTCCCTGGGAATTTATCAAACTTACGATCATACAACAACACAAAATCATTCACCTTGAATGTGCGCAACCTAATATGTCGACTGTGCCAAGCCTCTTCACGTTACTTTTGGACTTACTGGTGAAAGCCAACCAAAAATCATTCTTCTTCGAGATCATCCAATTGCACGAGCCTCTCCTCCAGGGCTCCACGGTCCATCATACTTGTGAGCATTGCTATGCGTAGACTAGGCATGATTTATTCCATAGGAATTATAGCTTCCACTCCATAGACAAGCCTAAAAGGTGTCTATCCCGTCAATTTCTTGCATGTCATCCTATAAGCCCATAATACTGCAAGTACGCGTAGGTCGCAATCACTTCACTGCGTGTTGCATACTTTGGTCAGCACAGTCTCCAGTACTTTTTTGAACACTTCTACTATCCTGTTATCCTGCAGGTGATACGATGTGCTTTTCTGATGATACACCCAAAATACTTCCGTTAGCGCACTGATCGTCTCGTTCAGGAAATGTCTACCGCAATCACTCATCAAGATCTTCGGACATCTGAATCACACTAGTACGTGTTCAAATAGAAACTTCGTAGCCGTGAAATCCTTTACCGAATGTGCTTCTGCCCAACGAGTCAGGTACTCTGTCGTAGTGATAATATATCTCGCGCCTGTCTTTCCTTGAGGTTTGATAGGCCCTAAAAAGTCAATTTCCCACTTTTCGAAGGGCTGCAATGTCGTTTATAGATTCAAAGGCATCTCATCCCTCCACGATGGTTTACCTATTCTTTGACATACATCACATGCCTTGCAATGTGCTTTTGAATCCTGATGAAGGGTCGACCACCACAACCCTGCACGGAGAATCTTCTACGCAGTTTCTCTCCCTGCATAGTGTCCTCCCACAGCGTCTGCAAGGATGTTGCTTCATTCAAACTTAGGTACATAACTTCACATTATCTCATCATTCCCCATATTATATAGATGCCCCACAATGATAGAGAAATCTGCCACACGCACCACTAGTTCCTTCTTCTGCTAGACAGAGTACCCTGCTGACACAGTTCCAGTTGTTAAAAAGTGAATTATATCTTCAAAATTTCCATTCGCTATGCGCACAACAAAAAGATTTGCGTCGGGTAGTCCTTCCTCCATACTAGTAGGTTCCTCCCTTGTCTCAATGCGCGATAAGTGATCTGGTCCCATGTTCAATCATCCAGGCTTCACAACAACTTCAAAATCATATTCTTGGAATAATAAAAGCCACATGCATATGCACCCCCCCAACACAGGCTTATTGACCAAGTCCTTCAGCGCAAAATGATCTGTATACATCTTAAAGTGACCTCCTAGCAAGTGGTGTGGTACTTCTGGAGTGCATATATCATAGTGAGTCCCTCCCGTTCAATGGTGGAATAGTTATTTTATACTTTAGATAAAATGCAACTTGCGAACGCAATAGGGTGATCCAAGCCTTTGCCACCATCCTGTGTTAGTACTGTCCCCAGTGCTATACTTGATGCGCCAACATGACATGAAACTCTTTCTTCCAGTTCAGGAAGACCAGAATCGACGCAGTAACCATCTTTTCTTTCAATACATCCAGACTTTTCTTACAATCATCGTTCCAGCAGAACATGACATCCCTTTTCAAGAAATTTTCCATCAGTGCATTGATCTAGGCATAGCCTTTGATGAAATTCATGTAGTACCATGTATGTCCCAGAGTAGTGTGCAGTTATTTCGCACTCCGCGGTGCTTCCAAATTTAGAATCACCGTTGTTTTTGCCGGGTCTACCATCAGCCCTTGTTTACAAACCACATGCCCCAACAGGTTCCCAAAAGGAACAAGGAACATACACTTTTTGAGGCTAAGCATGATCTGGTATCTTCGACATGTATCTAGCATCAAGCGCAAGTTCTCTACATGGAAACTAACCAGCCCAAATATAGTCTAGTCATCAAAATAGACCTCCAAGAATTTATGAATATATTCCCTAAATGTTGCAACAACCACGTGCGAAAATATAGCAGGGGCATTCTTCAATCCAAGCGGCATGAAAGAATATTGAAAGCAACCCCACTCAGTCACAAAGGTTCTCTTGCTTCTATCCTCCAACACGATTTTGATTTGGTTGTACCCTAAGAACCCATTAGTTAAAGCATATGCTTCCTGACCGCCTACATTGTCCAACACCTCATTCGTGAATGGAGTTGGGAATGGATCATGTACACACGTGTCATTCAACTTTATGAGATCCACGCATATTCTATTTCGACCTTCTACTTCTTCTCTTCTACCACCATCGGGCTTACCCAATCGGATTCCTCCACAGGCTCAATGATGCCTGTCGCAAGCATCTTGTCTAATTCTACACGGACCTTCTCCTTGTATTTCGGATTTAAGCGATACGGCCTATGCTTAACTGGCTTCACCTCGGGTTTTAATGTGATCTTCATTACCCCTAAATCTCCGAGTATTCCTTTTAAATCTGTAAACTTGGTTGGGAATAAGTCCTGATATTCGTGGAGTAATTTAGCGACCTTATCCACTGTTGCGCCATCCCAATAGTCTCTAATCTTTGTGAATTTAGGTTCCGCCTCTGTACCAATATTCACTTGCTTAGTCTTCACTAGCGTGGTTATGTTAGGGTTCTCAATCTATGGTCCTTGAACCTTGCAGTGGCCTTCTGTCTCCGAAATGTTAATTTTCCACGGATCTTCATCTTCTTCTTAAGTAGTTACATTATAACATTCTAGCGTGCAACTCAGCTGAGTGGCCCATTCAGGTTGAATCAATTCTACTGGCTCTTGTGGTATCCTAAAGATGGCTGCTTTTACCTCTTGTAGCGCTTCATCAATACTATCCCACCCATCCTCAAAACTAAAGGTCATGACGAACCATTTGTGCAAAACAATCCATTCACCTGTCCCGTGGCAGATTTCTATTTCTATATACCAGTTCATTGGTATAACATCCAGGGTATAACAGAATATGTGCATCCACTCAGGCTGTCGCTTTTCCCCATAGGCCTGCGTCCACTTGGCAAGATGTGTGTGGAGATCATCCTACCCATTGTACGTATCTGTCAGTTGCACCCTAGTCTTCCCAAATCATGTGCGCATCATTCCCCTACATTCATGCCAGTCATCAAAGCTCCCTTTATGCGTAACCCACCATCTCACGGGCGTAGCACCCTGTCCAAGGCCTAGAAGCGTTTCTTTTCCGGCACCTCCCTTTCAAATTTATTCAAGAAGGTATCTACCTCAATTAGACCATCATAGGTAGGTAGGTCTCTTACTTCTGTCGATATGTAGTGCATCGACCTTGTCATTATATTACAATTTAGTGTAGTTACATCATGTCACTGATTCTTCCATCACTCTATTTCCTCATTCGAATCCCAAGTATAGGAGCTTTCACACTCCCATGAAATTCGCCCATTCACGGTGGGATTCACCTAGTTTTGGTTTCGCGCTATTATCTTATAGATGCAGTCCAAATCATCATCACTTTCATAGTCGCGCACCGGCTCCGTATAGCGCGATCCTTCAACAGGGTCCAGGGGTATAATTACGCATAGTGACTTCTTTTCAAAAATCATCTTTCACTTTTTCATATTGATCACCCCATTCATGTCAGTGGCCCAATCAATTCCTAAGAGCGCGGGGTAGGGATTGTTGTCATCGACAATCTCTATCACTTCAAAGTCTGCCAACGCGCTCACTCCTCAATGTCCACGATTATTCCCTGCAATCACCCCATGGGTATTATTTTCTACTGGTTCACCATTCACAGCTAAATTGGATACCACTGCATCGTAGGTCACCCCATTCGCTCCCATGTTTGTTTCAGTAGAACATTCGTATCCAATCCTAAATCTAGGATGACTTGATCCATCTCATATTCTCGGATCTGCATGGTTAGTCTCATTTCTCTTCCCATTCTTGTCTTATGTTTTCCGATCTTCCTGACTATGCGCGGTTCTCCTGGTGTGGTACCATCACATCTGCTAATGAGTTCCAATAAACCTTTCGTCGCCTTACTATTGCGCAGTAGCTTCATACATGTTTCCAGGAACGTTGTGAGCATAGATTGGTCCATCTCCAGCGCCGGTTTATCTTTGCTTCCTGAAGTGGAGGTCTCAGTGAAGCTCTTCTTAGCTTCCATGAAGGTTTCCTAAGTGCGCTCCAAATCAAACTCTACTTCTTTCACTAGAGCTTTTCGAACCCAAGTACTATCTTCTAGTTGTTTTTCTTTGTCATCTCCCATCGCGATTCCACTTCGGAGCACAATGTTCACATTCAGATCTTCCTCATGCGGCTTGTTGAAAATGGCAACAAGAAATGCTAAAAATAGCACTGCTATAAATAGCAGTTCAGGTACCAGTGTTGGACATACCAACAAGGAATGAAAATGGAAGTGCTAAAAATAGAATTTCTATAAATAGCATTTCGGGATGGATTCGTATTTTAGTTAGTCCCTAAACTAAAATAGAGAAGTAAAATTCGAATTTGATCTTAGCAGTGGTTTGTAAAATAATTAATTAATTCATCTTGAGTTAATTAGTTACAGAAAATGTTATGAAACTAGCCCACAAAAAGATAGAAAAAAGAGATCAACGCCTTAGAATTCAACCTCTTTGAGGGGGCAACCTCCTTTACATTACACAAATGAACAATTTTTGGATGATTCAAATGACAAAGCCTCCTTTCTATATATAGGAGTCTAAGGAGTCACAATATAACCCAGTCGACCTAACAATAATAATATAAAGCCACAAAAATAACAATAGAGGGATTCCATAGGGCACAGTAATAAAAATATGGGGGCAATAGGGGCACAACAATATTAATAAGGGATACAACTACAATAGTAATGGGGTAATCACTAGTATTATAGGGACCTAACATGCCCCTCTCCTTCAAAAAAGTGTTGTCCTCAACGCTTGAGTAGTTCTGGATGCTTCTGTATAAAATTCTCATCCTCCCATGTGGAATCTTCAACGGATAAGTTCTTCCACTTGATGAGATACTCTGAAATTGATCGATTTCGTAGCTGTCGAGTTCTTGTTTCTGTGACTGCTTCCAGTTCCAATATAAATTTTCCTTCCTTGTCAAGTTCTGGAAATATTATTTAAACTGGGAGCTTGTCGCCTATAACCTTCTTTAAACATGAAACATGGAAAACTGGGTGCACTCGAGACACTGCAGGAAGCTCCAATTTGTATGCCATAGTATCAATCTTTTGCAACACCTTGTATGGACCATAATATTTTAGTGATAATTTATTATCCTTCTTAGCTTGCTTGAGGGAAATTTGTTTACATGGTTGTAGCCATAGGAATACCCAATCCCCTACATCAAAACTTCTTTCGCTGCGATGTTGATCTGCCCATTGTTTCATTCTATTCTGTGCCAACACGAGGTTATCCTTTAAGAGTTGGAGGACTTGTTGTTGATGTTTGATGTGATGTTCCACTGCTTGAGCCTTAGAATTTTCTCTTAAATATGATGTGATGGATGGTGGCTGATATCCATAAAGTGCCATAAATGGGGTCATTTTTGTTGTTGTATGGAAGGAAGTGTTATACCACCATTCAGCCAGAGGCAACCATTTGACCCATTGTGTCTGTTTATCAGATACAAAGCAATGAAGATATCCTTCCAAACATTTGTTTACTAGCTCAGTTTGCCCATCAGATTGAGGATGATAAGATGAGCTATGAGCTAACTGAGTACCAAGACAAGAAAATAATTCTGTCCAAAAATTTCCAGTGAAAATGGGATCTCTGTCACTTACAATAATCTTTGGGTTTCCATGTAGCTTTTGAATTGTTTCCATAAATGTAGTAGAAACTATACTAGCTTTAAATGGATGTGATAATGCACAAAAGTGTGCATGCTTGGTAAGTCTATCAACTACCACCATGATGACACTCTCTCCCTCAGACTTGGGTAAACCTGTGATAAAATCCATTGAAACCTCCTCCCAACTTTGGCTTGGAATGGATAAAGGTTGTAATAGACTCGGGTCTTAATTGTTTCAACTTTATTTTGTTGGCAAACCAAACATTCTGCCACAAACTTTTGAATATTTGATTTAAGGCCATCCCAAAAAAATTCCTTCTTAACCCTATGGTAAGTTTTTAAAAATCCTGAGTGCCCTCCTAAGGGAGAAGTGTGCAATTCCATAAGAATCTTTTGTTTGAGTTGCGAATTTTTATAGAGGTATAAGCGATCTTTGTACCATAACGAATCATTTTGCTAGCTAAATGTATTAGATGTACTGGAACCTTGTTGTAACTTTCGAATAAGTGCCCACACTTCTTCATCATTCTTCCATTCCTCCCTTGCTTTGTTTATCCAATCTGGTTGGATAATAGAAATGGCGCACAACAATGCTTCCACATCCTCATCCTTTCTTGAGAGTGCATCTGCCACCACATTTTGCTTCCCTTTTTTGTAGATTATTTCAAAGTCATAACCCAACATCTTTGTGACCCACTTTTGTTGCTCTTTAGAGGATAATCTTTGTTCTAAAAAGTATTTAAGGCTATCATGATCCGTTTTTACCTTGAAGTGTCTTCCCATTAGGTAGGGTCGCCATTTCTTAAGTGCATGTAGTATTGCCAACATTTCCTTTTCATAAATAGCTTTATGTAAAAGCTTTCCCTTGATTGGATGACTTTCAAAAGCAATGGGTCTTTCATCTTGCATTAAAATGGAACCAATCCCATTTCCTGAAGCATCACATCACATAATAAAGGTTTTTGTGAAGTCCGGTGTAGCTAAGACCGGTGCTTGTCACATTGCCTCTTTAAGATGTTCGAAGGCCATTATTGCCTCTGGAGTCCATGAAAAAACATCTTTCTTCAATAATGTTGTTAGAGGTGCTGCTATTCTCCCATAATTCTTAAGAAACTTGCGATAATACCCTGTCAACCCAAGAAATCCTCGTAGATGCTTTATGGATGTGGGGATTTTCCATTCCATATTGGCATTAATTTTGCTAGGGTCTACCTTAACTCCTTCATGAGATACAATATGACCCAGATATTCCACCTCTTGTACTCCAAAGAAACATTTGGATCTTTTTGCATATAATTGTTTCTCCTCCAATAGTTGTAGCACCCTGTCAACATGTTCAACATGATCCTTCCAAGACTTGTTGTAGATTAGTATATCATCAAAAAATACTAACACAAATTTTCTAAGGAAGAGTTTGAAAATGGAATTCATCAAACCTTGAAATGTAGAAGGTGCATTGGTAAGGCCAAAAGGCATGACCAAAAATTCATAATGACCCTCATGAGTTCTAAATGTTGTTTTTGGAATGTCTTCAGTCTTCATTCTGATTTGATGATATCCTGAACGAAGATCCAACTTGGTGAAGTAAATTGATCCATGCAATTCATCCAGTAATTCATCAATGACAGGAATTGGAAACTTATCTTTAATAGTGAGTTTGTTGAGCTCCCTATAATCTGGACACATGCGCCATGATCCATCCTTCTTGTGCACAAATACTACTAGAGCAGAGAAATAAATTTGATTAGGTTGAATTATACCAGCCTCTAGCATTTCTGCAACCATACGTTCAATTTCACTCTTTTGGGCATAGGGATATCTGTACAGCCTGATGTTTGGAGGAACACTTCTTGGAATTATATGAATAGCATGATCATGATCACGAATAGGTGGGAGACCTTTGGGAGTCTCAAATATCTTGGAATGATTGTCCAAGACTTTTTGGAGATCTAGAGAAATAGATGATTCCGATGTGGAAACATCTAGCGAACATAATTGTGCAATTACACCTCTTTGTTCCTTTTCTAGAAGCTTTGTCATACCGTTAGAGCTTATTATCTTTCCTAGTTTCCCTGCAATACCTCTTAATTCAACTTCCTTTGCTTCCGTGGAAAATTTCATGAAAATTTCTTGAAAGTTAAAAGCTATTGTACCCAACGATTGTAGCCATTGGACTCTTAGTACAACATCAGCACCTCCCATTGGAATGGAAAGCATTGAACTAGTCAATACATATTCTCCCATGGATAGCTTGATATTATGGAACTTTCTAGAGCAATTTATCATTCCTCCATTTGCAAGCATCACTTGACACTCTGGTTCTGGATATAGGAAGCAATTCAATTCTTTTGCTACCTTACAATGAATAAAATTGTGGGTGCTTCCTGAATCAATCAACACTATTACCTTTTTCTTCTTGATTTGTCCTTTTATCTTGATGGTTTGAGGATTGGTAATTCCAGCCAATGCATTACAAGATATGGTCGGATTCATTTCTTCTTTATCTAGGCTTTGTTCCTGGAGTATATCCTCTTCTTTTGACCTTTCTTGCTCCTTTTCTTCTTCCTCTTCACAATCTATATAGAATAATTTCTTCTTAGCACACTTATGACCTTTAGTGTATTTGCTATCACAACTGTAACAAAGCCCTTTTTCTCTTTTTTCTTCCAATTTTTGTGGAGTAAACCTTATAGGTTGTGGAAGGCTAGGGTTAACAACACTTACATATTTATAGTTGTGACTAGTATGCTTCCTTGTTGCCATAATTTTTCTTTCCATTTTTCTCGCTAACCTGAATGCCTTCTCTAATGAATTAGGTTCCCAAAGGCAAACATCATGTTGGATATTATCCTTTAAAGTCTCTATGAACACATCAATCCTATGCTCCTCTGGAATATTTTTTACCCTTATGTTCAATTTTTGGAATTCCTCAATGTGCTCCATTATTGAACCCTTTTGTTTGAGACTTATCAATTGGCTAAAAAGTGTTGCTTTTTGTATCCTCATAATGTGCTAGCAATTCTTCTGTAAAAGTTGCCCAAGTGATAATTTGTTTACGAGAGAAAAACCATTGATACCATACAAACTGATTTGGTTCCAAATATAAAGTTGCAATACGTACCTTTTGTCTGTTTCGCACATTATTAAGATCGAAAAATTGCTTCATCTGTAATATCCATGTTGCAGGATCCTTGCCATCAAACTTCCTTATATCGATTTTTGGAATATGGTGGTTCTTCGATCTAACATTAGAGTATATGGAATCATGATTAACATTTCTTTTGTTCTCATCATGAGTTTCCTTTACTACCCTTTCACCATTAGTGATCATTTCTTGTAGCAACTTATTCATATTTATCTTCAATTCTTCTATCTTATCGTCCATGCCATCAATTTTAGCGTCCATGCCATTCATCTTAGCTTCCATTCCATCCATCTTAGCTTCTATGCCTTTCTTTAAATAATCCATCTTAGCTTCTACACCTTTCTTTAAACCAACCATCTTAGCTTCTACATCTTTCCTTAAACCATCCATCTTAGATTCTGTTGCTTTTTGTGCAAGTGACACTTGTTGCACTTGGTCTCGTAATTTTGATATATCATGTTGCATTTCTTCCTCTTCTTCATGAGTCATGCTATATCTTTCAGGTTGCTTACTAGGTGTTTGCATTTTCTTTCCTCGGGGCATCAATTACCGATAATAATGCTTTACTATGCCCTTTGAATTCCTTCAAACTAATTTTTCAAACCAAGTTTATGCAAAAATTTTAAAAAAACTACACATCTTTTTTCACTTTGTAGAAGCTTGATATTAAATCTGATGTATCTCTGCAATTTGGGATCATCCAGTTCTGAAATTATGACCTGTAGTAGCCCTTTATGTCCTCTTTCGAATGCCACTAGTCTGATCCAAATTGGATTCTCCAAGGAAGAGTTATGCACAATCTCCCAAGATGACCTGATTATAGACCTTTCCAGAAGAGCAAAATTGCATTAAGTTCCTCGTGTCACTGTTTCAACCATTGGCTCTAAAAATATATACAAGAAACTACAGTCCATCTTCTTTCTATACCTTCTTACAAAATTTGAATCCGATGATCAGAGAGAAAGTTATGATGATTTTCCCTAGGTCACCTATTTGGAATGTAATTCAGGAGTCTGCAAAAACACCAACTTCCACAAATCATATCTCCGCAAATATAGCACGAAAAACTCTGAAATTCATACCCGAGGTTCAGTATGATTTCATATCAAATGGGTTTTTTTTTCAGTTCTGAAACGTCGTAGAAAAAAATTTATAGTGAAAAATCCACGATGACCTTTTTGGAGCAGCGAAACCCTAGAATCCAAAGCTCTGATACCAAATGTTATGAAACCAGCTCACAGAAAGATAGAAAAAAGAGATCAACGCCTTACAATTCAGCCTCTTTGAGGGAGCAACCTCCTTTACATTACACAAATGAACAATTTTTGGATGATTCAAATGACAAAACCTCCTTTCTATATATAGGAGTCTAAGGAGTCACAATATAACCCAGCCGACCTAACAATAATAATATAAAGCCACAAAAATAACAATAGAGGGATTCTATGGGGCACAGTAATAAAAATATGGGGGCAATAGGGGCACAACAATATTAATAAGAGATACAACTACAATAGTAATGGGGTAATCACTAGTATTATAGAGACTTAACAAAAAATCAAACATGAAGTCTATGTGAAGACATGCAATAGCTTTCCCATTGATTGAGGTATTTATCCCTCAGTTAAAGAGATAAGGATGAGTTGTAATTTGAGTTGTAATTAGTTAGCTCAGTTAACTGAGTTAAGTCCAGTTATATTAGTTCCAACAGTTTGTGGAATTAATTGTGAGTTCAGTTAGTTAATGCTTGCATGCATGTAAGTACTGCTCTCTAGATAACTGAATATTCTCTCATAAATAACTCATGCATGTCAGTTCAGTCAGAGACAGTTGACATCAGAGGAAGGGATAGTGTACTATTAGTTGGAGTATTTTTCCTATATAGGAAACTCTTCCATGCAGAAGGAATTATCTCCTTCAGGATTTCGCAGTTAGATCAGAGGTTAGTGAGTGTGTGAAGAGGCCAATTCACATAGGTGACAGCACTAGACCCCAAGGAAAACTGTGCAAGGAAACAGGAGGCTTGGAGGGAGGAGGAGAAGGTTTCTAAGAAGCCTTTGACTATCTAATAGTAGCAGAGGGATTGCATAGAGTGCAGGATAGCTTGAGAGCTGATTCTTTTTGTAATTTGAACATATTTCCACTTGTATGATAATACAGATAGCGGGGTTTTAGGCTGAGGCTTTCCCCGGGTTATTCTTCCGTGTTCATGTGTGATTGATTTCCCATTATTTGTTATATGTGTTCTTATTTGATCTTGCTCATATTCGATTAAGCTTCCTCAAGTTTGATTGTAGAAGTAGATTAAGTATTTTGCTTTAGTACATTGCATAATCAGTTTAATCTACAGTGGGAATTTATACATGGTATCGGAGAAAAGGCGATCAAAGCGAAGAACAATATACAAGAAGGGAGAAGCTCAAATTTTGAGGTTCCTGAATATAGAAATCGAGTTCTTATCACATCTCAATTTCACCAATGGCGTTCAACGGTTTAAGACTCGAGTAAGCCCTTGATGGCAGCTCGAATTATATAGCCTGGAAGGATCGCATTGTTATAGACATTTTTGGGCACTGCAACCCCAATCATACATGTGCATAAACTAAGGGCTCCTAAGTCCCTAAAAGTGTTGTTCCATACCCTAAAAGAACAAGGTCAGCTAATTACATCATCTCCCAGAAGTTCTCCATAGGAAACTGCTTAGAACTGGTCAAAACTAGACCATACAGGTTGCTCAGTGCTAAGGGTGCAATGCATCCCACCTGCCCAGTGTAAATGGTGCGATGCATACTGAAAATCCCGTCTGTAGGGTGCGATGGGCGAGAGTGGACAAATGGCAGAGACAGTTTGCGAGGTGGATGATCATAGAATCTTCCAGAAACTTCTCCTATGACACTTTCCTCTCTGAATTCGCCCAGGGATGAGTAAGAGATCATCAATCTCCAAGTGGAATCAATAACTATTAGAGAGAGGACACTAATCAAAATCCTAGAAGCTGACTCACCCCCCTGTAATCATCTATATATGGATCCCTCATCCCAGAGATCCAGAGGCTAGAATTTGGTATCTTGTAAGGAAGTGTTGTTGGTTTCTTGTTGGAATATCATAGTGTTGGGTGATCTAAGCTTTTCATGAGGTGAAAGAAGGGCTTTCATGCTAGAGGATGACGCTGGGTCAGAACAATTGGTTGTAATCCTCTTTTTTATTCTTGATATTAATAAAGCTATTCAAATTTTCCTCCACATTCTTGTATGTTTGATGATATATGCATTTGTGTGGTCAATATATATCTGGTCCTATATTGTTTATGATTGTAGATCTCTGTTCTTCAATAGTATTATGCTGCTTTGATTCCACAGGTGCTCTTTGAAGCTAGGTAGATGAAGGAGAAGTGGCAAGGATCTGTCAGAAGGGAGAGGAACTGAGCAAGGAACCAAGCGCAAGACTGAGGTTGGTGTCCTTCATTCCACTCTTATCTACTTCTCATAAAGGAAAATGAAAGTAGTTTAGTTTGTTTGTTTCTAAGATAGCTACCAGTCTTAGTGGGACTAACAGCTCCGAGTGGACACTAGATTTCCCAATAACACGCATGGAGGCAATATTAGAGGATAATTGTCTAAAGGACTTCATTGATCAAGAAGTCCCCAAGTCAGCAGCGGCTAATGCTACAAAGTTGGTGGAATGGAAGAAATGTGTGGCTAGAGCAAGGAGAATCCTTTTGGAGGGAGTTCGAGACCACATAGTCTCAAGTCTCCATGGGAAGGAGACACCGTTTTCGATGTGGAAAACATTGAAATATCTATAACAGAACAACAGGGATTAGAGGAAGCTGACGCTAAAATACAAGCTTTGGAAAATCAAGTGTGAAAAGGGCGACACGATCTCTACATATTTGAACAAGCTCACCGCCTGTAGGGATGAGCTTGGAAGTGTAGGGATCACGACAGTCGATGATGACATGGTGAGTCTTGCTCTCCTCGGTCTTCCTAAGAGCTGGCATAGCTACCAAGACTCGGTAAATGGAAGAGAGAAACTGCCAGATTGGGAACGACTTTGGTCAGATCTGATGCAGGAGGAGATAAGAAGAAGCACCAGAGATGGTTCTTCATCCAAGGAGGATGAAGAAAAATACGCCTTAACGAGTAAGGCAAAGAAAGGGGAGGAGAAGGATTCTCATCCCAAATCGAGTTATTCCTATGGTGGGAAGAAGTCTGACAAATCAAAAGTGAGATGCTTTTGTTGTCATGAAGTGAGCCATTTTGCTACAAATTGTCCACTGAAGAAATCCAAGATGCGATCCAAGGAAGGATCTGAAGGTGAGGCATTGGCCTCACTGTTCGAGTTGAATTTCACCCTCTTCACATGCATGGTTTCATCCATGGTCGGATGTGGTTGGTTTCTTAATAGTGGAGCTTCTTTCCACATGACCAGCAACAAGAGTTTGTTCAGTACCTTGGAGGAGAAATATCTCCAGATACTCATAGCGATGGTTAATGATGAAAAGTATAGTGTCTCAGGTATAGGCACGATTGTTTTTTAGAGGGAGCATGGAGCTCACGTTACCTTGACTGATGTCAAGTATGTACCAGGACTGAGGAAAAATTTGGTGTCGATCGTAATGCTGAAAGACAAAGGCTACGATGTAGTCTTTAGTAAGGGAAAGGTTTTCCTTCGACACATCACCACGAGACAGGTGAAGCAGATCGGTTCATGAATCAAGAACATGTATGCTCTTGAGGTTCAAAATGAATGCAAATCCTTGAGGAGCAAGGCAACTGTTGGAGACTTGGTGGTTGAGAGGGAGAGTACATTACCTCTCAACATGCAGTGCTAGAAGAAGTCTCAGATAATTGTGAAGGAGCCATAATTGGTGAAGCAGCTTCAGGAGGTTGTGGAGCAGCCACAACTAGAGAAGCCGAGAGGAGAACGAGTGGAGGCATCCACTCATGCAGAGACCTCTAGTAGGGGGACATTTCGAGCCAAGTGGCAGAGGGATCACATGAATCCATACCTCCAGGTCAGAGGTGGGGCGATGTGGAGTGACAGTCCTAAGAAGGCTAGAATAGGGGTAGGATCATTGAGGTACCCAACCTCTTTGATTAGACCTCACTATGGGAGCCCCGATGAGGAGTAGCAAGATTGGCTGAGTGGGTAGAGGCAGATGCGGATGGAGCGACAAAGAGAGATATAGTGCAGGAGTCCCAAGACTGTGCAGAGCTAGCAAGCTGTAGCAATGCGAGAGGCACAGGAGTGTTGCACCAATGCAGGATGGCACAGAGAGGTGTGCAATGGTGCGAGATGCATGGAGTGTTGCAGCAGCTCAGAGGTCAGAGAGGGAGCACTTGTCAACGACAGATGGAGCTTCAGCATCAGAGGATGTTTCTAGCTCAACATGGAGGTCAGTTGGGAGTTTTTTGTTTCTAGAGTTACTGGAGCAATAACACTTGGGAGAAGGGTTGCATGTAGAACATTCCAAAGGTTCAGGATCGGGTTCGAGTTGAATGACTTTCTTGTTGAGAGGGAGTGTTGAAAATAACAACAAGAAATGCTAAAAATAACACTCCTATAAATAGAGTTTCGAGTACCAGTGTTGGACATAGCAACAAGGAATGAAAAATGGAAGTGCTAAAAATATAATTGTTATAAATAGAATTTCGGGAGGGATTCCTATTTTAGTTAGTCCCTGAACTAAAATAGAGAAGTAAAATTAGAATTTGATCTTAGCAATTGTTTGTAGAATAATTAATTAATTCATCTTGAGTTAATTAGTTGTAGAAAATCAAACATGAAGTCTATGTGAAGACATGCAATAGTTTCTCCATTGATTGAGGAATTTATCCCTCAGTTAAAGAGATAAGGATGAGTTGTAATTTGAGTTGTAATTAGTTAGCTCAGTTAACTGAGTTAAGTCCAGTTAGATTAGTTCCAACAGTTTATGGAATTAATTGTGAGTTCAGTTAATTAATGCTTGCAATCATGTAACTGCCGCTCTCCAGATAACTGAATTTTCTCTCATAAATAACTCATGCATGTCAGTTCAGTCGGAGACCCAGTTGAGATCCGAGGAAGGGACAATGTACTATCAGTTGGAGGATTTTTCCTATATAGGAAACTCATCCATGCAGAAGGAATTATCTCCTTCAGGATTGCGCAGTTAGATCAGAGGTTAGTGAGTGTGTGAAGAGGCCAATTCACACAGGTGGCAGCACTGGATCCAAAGGAAAATTGTGCAAGGAAATAGGAGGCTTGGAGGGCAAAGGAGAAGGTTTCTAAGAAGCCTTTGACTGTCTATGAGCAGCAAAGGGATTGCATAGAGAGCAAGATAGCTTGAGAGCTGATTCTTTTTGTAATCTGAACATATTTCCACTTGTATGATAATACAGATAGCGAGGTTTTAGGCTGAGGATTTCCCCGGGTTATTCTTCTGTGTTCATGTGTGATTGATTTCTCATTCTCAGTTATATGTGTTCTTATTTGATCTTGCTCATATTCGATTAAGCTTCCGCAAGTTTGATTGTAGAAGTAGATTAAGTATTTTACTTTAGTACATTGCATAGTTAGTTTAATCTACAGTGGGAATTTCTACATGGCTCAGACCTCATCATCTACAGGTTCTAAGTCAGGGGAGGCGATAGCGCTCCTTTGTCACGTATCCTAGCTATCAGTGTAGGACAATCTTTTGTCTCATGGTCGAACAAGTTGCAATAAAAACACGACGGGTGCGTTGGATTTGTGCAATCACAGGAATAATGTCCTAGCCCTCTACAATTGTAGCATATCAACTGTCTACGACCTCTTCTAGGTCCTCCTCCGCCTAGGCCTCATCCGTGCCCCTGAAACCCTGTTCACGCCATTATTGCATTTTGGTCAAGGGGCCGCGTTTCGGTCTGAACTCTGTAGGTGGGAGTTATATCCGTCATTAACTCATAGCTTCTACAAGTGCGCTCATCGTGTCCCACTAACCTACAAAAATTGCAGAACAACTGTTGCAATTTTTGCGTATACTTTTGTAACAAGTGATAATTGTCCATGGCATGTTTTCCTGCTATTTGAAAAATCATGCACCACAAAGCAGGTGTCACGCTAGGTCCTGCTTGTGCTTCCGGTCTTAAGGGCATTGGTCCTCCTCTTGCAAGGTAATTTGCGAAAACTGAGCAGTGGTCCATTTCATGACCTTGACCCTTGCATTTTACACACCATAACTCTTCGCGCACTTTTGGTCGAGTTGTCTTGGCCTGTTTCAGAATCTGCATCTCAAGGCATAAATTCTTCAACTGCACGTGGATCTGCTGAACTCCTAAGTTAGGATCCTACATCGGGGTCTCATGTAGCCTCATAGCAATCTCTAAGTTCTCCGCCTGAGTTGTTATCTTGTGCTGCAATAGCGCATTCCTTAAATGTGGCATTAGGGAAGCTACAAACCACTCGTGATTTTGTCCATCCATCAGATTCATATTGGCTTTGTGAATCATACATTTCAGCCTCTGATCTAGCTCCCAAGGAGTTTCGCCTGGTAGCATCATGATCTCTTTGAATCCAATGATTGACTATTCTTTAGACTTCAGCCTGCGAAATTCTCTGTTTAGCGCTGCTTGGATATTCGTGATTCCCGCATTTGGATTATCATTGGAGTGCTTAATATACCAGGTCAGTGAGCGGTCCTGCAGGGTGCTAACCAATGTCACTTTCTTTATATTGTCATCTATAACTCCTTGTGCTTCCCATACAGCCCTTACCACAAACTAGAATTTGTCTGGGTCCTCATTTCCCAAACCTTTGAACACAGGCAACTTCACTATGCTTGCCATATTAAATCGCGGTGGTGGTGGAGGTGGTACAGGTGAAGATGGAGGTGTTGGTGGTGAAGTTGGTGGCGGTGTGGGTGGAGGTGGCATTTGCGGAATTTTTTGCCTTATCATATGGATCGCACTTCGCAGTGAGACTTTCACGAGCTCTTCCTCGTCCCCTCGCGGAGATGAAATCAAGTGGCTAGTTTCTAGTCCCTTATCTCCTTTGTTCATGTAAGCTTTTCTGCTTCACTTAGCCTCGAACATCAAGGTAACTTCATAACCCTCTTTTCGCACAATAGCATTTTAACCCAAGTATTCAAAGACTTTACGTACTTACCTCGCAGTCCTTTGATCAAGCGTCGCTCTGCCTTGTTGTAGCTAATTGAGGTGTCAACCGCGAACTCAGTAATGAATCCTCCTATAATATGATCAAGCCAATGATCAACGGCGCGTGCGATCTTATCCTCAATGCTTCCAACCTTCGCACTAACTTTGGGGTCCACACAATAGTCGAGGGTTCCTGTTCTCTTACACTGCGAACTCATGAATTCTTCTATCCAACCAGCCTTCAATTTCCTTCTTAGTTGGATTCCAATGATACGACATCAGACATCTCTATGCAGATTCGGTCCCAGCAATGGAACCATTTGTTGGCTTGAGGCAACCTGACCCAGGTTCGGAGTTATTTAGCCAAACAAATCCCTACACTACTAGCCCTTTCGGCATCAGCCCGCAGAGTGTGGACTAAAGTCTCACCTGAAGCAGTATGGGGGATGCTAGAACCAAGTTTCTGCACCCTTGAGATATCTGTGGTATCGATTTAGTCCAACTATCCTTATCTTAGCGCAGGTTATTTCGCGCATTGTTCTAACCTTCAATACCCTCGTGATCTGATATAATTGCCTTTCGTGCAGCCCTAGCCAAGGGCTGAGATCCTTTAGCGCTACTATAGCAGCAAACTGCACTATTTCCCCAAACTACACCGCGTATCTTACTTATCTTCTTAACAGATCTTAGTTAACTTCGCATAAGCATATATTCTATCTTACATTCACTTAACCAATATAGTCATATATATTCACGCATCGTAAAGAATAGAAGTGCAATTTATACCCAATATATTCAATGCATAAGACAGGAAATAAATACACAAAATTGGTATGAAACTTCTCTTTATTAATGCTTTAAATTATTACAGACCCGACTCGCCCTGCGCACTCAGCTGCAGACTACTAGGCCTCTACGCACTCAGCTGCAGAGCCTTCTCCTACTCTACGACCCAAACTAGACCTTGCACTTTCATTCTTCCACTATGCTTCTATTCCATGTTTAGATTAGATGATTCTTATATGTCCTAACTACTTAGAGCCTTGCTCTATTTATACAATCCCATGGTCCGCGGACCATGGGTAGGTCTCTACAGTTGACATTACATTACAAAATTGAAGCTGGACAACCCTATGACTCTTCTACAAGCTACGTGCTCCGCACCCATAAAATGCAAGTTTTTACATCGAAGTTACAATTTCTCATCAAAATTTGGGCTCTAAGCTCCAAAACTTCCCTTGGGGGATCCTGTGCCCAATAGGATAGAGGCTACCATGGTGGTGAAGCTATTGGCCGTGTCGGTGGAGGTGGTATACGCATAATTATTTGCCTTATCAAATGGATCACACTTCGCGGTGAGACTTTCGCGAGCTCTTCCTCGTCCCCTCGCGGAGATGAAATCAAGGGGCTAGTTTATGGTCCCTTATCTCCTTCATTCCTATAAGCTTTTCCACTTCACATAGCCCCGAACATCAAGGTAACTTCATAACCCTCTTTTTGCACAATAGCATTTTAATCCAAGTATTCAAAGACTTTACGTACTTACCTCACTGTCCTTTGATAAAGCGTCACTCTACCTTGTTGTAGCTAACTGAGGTGTCAACTGCAAACTCAGTAATGAATCCTCCTATAATAAGATCAAGCCAATGATGAACGGCGTGCGCGATCTTATCCTCCGATGCTTCCAACCTTCGCACTAACTCTCGGGTCCACACAATAGGACCGTCAAGTTTCCACCTCCCTTAGTTATCTGCTAGCTTCGCGATCCACTTGTATAGCTCAATAGGGAAGGATGCGAAGAATATTTCATGGATCTCCGTGTACAGGTAGCAGTCTAACCACACTTCTTTTGACAGTCGTGGTTTCCTGTTCTCCTGCGCTGTGAACATGTGAATTCTTCTGTCCAACCAATCTTCAATTTCCTTCTTAGTTGGATTCCAATGATACGACATTAGACATCTCTATGCAGATTCCGGTCTCGGCAATGAAACCATTTGTTGGCTTGAGGGGGCCTGACTCAAGTTCAGAGTTATTTAGCTAAACAAATCCCTACACTACTGGCCCTTTCGGTATCAGCTCGAGAAGCACGGATTAAAGTCTCACTGGAAGTAGTATGGGGGGATGCTGGAACCAAGTTTCCACACCCTTGAGATGTTTTTGGTGTTGATTTAGTCCAATTGTGCTTATCTTCGTGCAGGTTACTTTGCCATTGTTCTGACCTTCAATACCCTTGCGTTATGTTATAATTGCCTTTCGTACAGCCCTAGCCAAGGGCTGAGATGCTTTCACGCTGCTATGGCAGAAAACTGCACTATTTCCCCAAACTACACCGTGTATCTTACTTATCTTCTTAATAGATCTTAGTTAACTTTGTGTAAATATATATTCTATCTTGTATTAACTTAATCAATACAGTCATATATATTCACGCATCATGTAAACATTAGAAGTGCAATTTATAACCAATATATTCAATGCATAAGACAGGAAATAAATACATAGAATTGATTTGAAACTTCTCTTTATTAATGCTTTCAACTGTTACAGACTCGACTTTCCCTTCGCACTCAGCTGCAGGGGTACACGCACTCAACTACGGACTACTAGGCCTCTGTGCACTCAACTGTAGAGCCTTCTCCTACTCTACGACCCAAACTAGACCTTACACTTCCGTTCTTCCACTATGCTTCTATTCCATGTTTAGATTAGATGATTCTTCTATGTCCTATCTACTTAGAGCCTCACTCTATTTATACAATCCCATGGTCCAGTAGGTCTCTACAATGGACATTACATTACAAAATTGAGGGCGGACAACCCTATGACTCTTTTACAAGCTACATGCTCTGCGCCTATAAAATGTGAAGTATTTACATCAGAGTTACAATTTCTGACCAAAATCTAGGCTCTAAGCCCCAAAACTTCCCTTGGGGGATCCTGCGCCCAACACATTTCATTTCGGGATGATTCAAATCAATATTTAGCATTTCATATTCTATCTTTGCCCTATAATACTTCCTCCTAACTTTTTAAAATTCTCTTCGGAATTGTTTGAGTCTTCTTTTCCGACGCATCACTATGTCACAAAACCAAACCTACATTAGACAGATTCTAAGCAACCCAATCATTGGTCGTACCAAAAAAACTACACTGCACCCCACCACACCTCCCCTACATCAGGTGTGCACCACCTTGGGCCACCAGAGTCATAACAACATGTACCAACACAATTTCAGCTATTGCATTTGATTTCTCTTTTTCACAATCAAATATTCAACCTCCACACCTATGGAATGAGGTTTAAGTTTTCTTGTGATGGTTTTCAGTTTGGTAACAATACAACATACAGACTCTGAACATTGCCAGAAATTACAAAAGAATTATGTTACCACAATCCATTGCCTTCCAACTCACCAGTCTACAACTCGACCTCATCAAACGTGACCAAGACAAGAGAGTTTTCCTAGAGAGAATTGTAAACTAAAGGATGGGGTGCATCTCCACCTTACCTAAATGGCATATGTCACCAAAAATGTGTCACATACACCAATGAATCACGCTCGTAGCATGGCTCCTTTTTGCTTACAACCTTCACGAAGAGGTCCAAGGTGATTGTCATCTCTGTAACATTGCCTAGCACCGGGTAGCCATGGGAGAATTAGTCCACCTCCGCTGGTATCCAATTCTCCTCCCACGTGAGCCCAGAAGAGCCCTGTCGCCTGAACGAAATCTCGATCAATTACGTGCTTCAATTTGGTCAGATTCATAGTGTTGGACTACAACCTCCTTCCTCTTTGTTTTGTGTGGGAGAATAGATCTGTTTTAAGCTATGTGGTATCAGAGTCTCGGGAGCTTTGATACCAATTTGAAAATTAAGGAAGAAAAACATGAAAGAAATAATTAGCTCCCAAATGAGGCTAGCTCACCATGAGAATGTTTGTACATGGCTTTGATACCAATTTGAAAATCAAGGAAGAAAAACATGAAAGAAATAATTAGCTCCCAAATGAGGCTAGCTCACCATGAGAATGTATGTACATGGAACTTATATTCGTAAACAAGAAACTTGATACATATATAAGGTTATAAGTTTGTTGACGAGTTTGAGCAACTCCCTAAAAAATAGGATATGCATCTTAATTAAAATAACTCAATCTCAACAAACAACAAGCGACTATTAATGAATTAATCTAGAAATAACTAGATTTCTCCATTATTTCCAAATTTTATTCGGTTGAGATTTGATTAAACTCGATTACATCTCATAAATGTATATTTTACTAAACTCTATACAAATTTATTTATCTACATTAAGTTATAATTTAATCATTTTAGGTTTTCGTATTTTCACAGTAATGAAATTCTTAATAAAATAGTATTTTTTATTTTATTCAGTTGAGATTTGATTAAACTCCGATTACATCTCATAAATGTATATTTTACTAAACTCTATACAAATTGATTCATCTACGTTAAGTTATAATTTAATCATTTTAGGTTTTCGTATTTTCACAGTAATGAAATTCTTAATAAAATTGTATTTTTTATTTCTTACGCAATTTAAATAGACAAATAAATTAGATAATTAAAATAGTGTATACTAATCATTTTTAACCTGTAGTTCTCATGTTTATATCGTATTTATTTCATACAGTGACTCGAAACATTCGCTTCACATCGAGATGTGTCATCTATAACGTCGCAGCCTAAGTTGCACCACAGAAAGCTCGACAACTTTCAGGCTTTCGATTACACATGACAACTTAACTACAATCTCTTGGCCAAGCCATCGAATGTACGCGAAATGCGGCCATTCAATCGGATTGCGGAAAGATGCGGTATGTGCTTGGTATCTTAAAAGCATCTATATTCTTGATGCCCGGTATATTTCTCGCATCTACTTCGCATGAATTGCTGTCCACAGGTCCCGGCCTTTTGTTCGATGTCAAACTTCAGTACAATGTACCACGTGGGTGGCTAAGAGCTACCCCAACATATATTTATACATCCGATGGTGTTACCAGTGTTAATCATATCTGTGAACTTAGGCAGATAAATAGTTTCTTTGGAGCTCAAGGATATGGAGGGACTGGATTTTCTAATGTCGAATCTTCGACCCCTGAGTCCCTTATTGGGTTATGCAGTAGCCCGGGTTTCAGAAGTTCATACCAGTTACTGGACCTGCACTGGTTTGATTTTGATTATTTTCTTGAGCTTATGGGGATTCAGAGGAATCAAGGGTTTCCAAATTGGCTTCTCATGGTGGGGCAAACAAGCCAATGTGAAGATTATGGTTCAGTCCTCTTACTCCTGCAATTCCAATCATACTGCAGGAAGGAAGACTAACACTGCCTTTGCTGATGATAATCGCAGCTTATGCAGAAGTATGTGTGTGGACGATTTCAATGTGTTCACATACAGGGGAGGTGGTCTGGCGGAGAGAGGCGTATACCCAAGGAGGTCTAAGAACAGGAGTAAGAGTTCATCCATCATTGATAGCTTAACGCTCTGCGATTCTGCAGAGGCTATGGATAATTGTGTAGAAGCTCCTTCTGCGTGTTTCTTGCAGACTAAAATGATGTTTATCATTGAGAGATCATCAGCGATGTCTGCTGTCAAATCTGTGCCATCTCCTCTGAGATTTGGGGAAAAGGAATTGGAATCACTCACATCAGATCAGCAACTGGATTGTTTGGCTGGAAGTTTGAGTAGACTTTCTATGCATGAGAAGCCCTGTCCAGCAGATGAAATTGTGGTAAACAAATGCAAAAGTATAGAGAAGCCTATGCCGGATTGCAGAGGTAAGATTACTTTTGCTTCAGATTTTCTTTATGAGGTGGAATATGAGGAAAAATGCAAAGGGGGTTTTTTTGTTGTGAATGATGGGGAAGCTGGAGGCAGACTGCTTGGACCGTGCATGTTAAATAACTGTGTTGACCTAGGTCTGTGGCGAAGGCTTGTATCATTTGAAATTCAGTTTGGGTGGGACAGACTGCAGTCTTTAAGGTTGGGTTATGATTGGAATTGGAATTGCTGCACAGGCGGGTCTGGATTGAATTTCGATAAATTTTCGAAATATTTAGTCCGAGACATTAATGTCCCTAAGGTCTCAGACAGGTCAAAGAGAAGCGTTGTGAAGCTCTTCTGCCTTCAAGAGGATGCTGTATCTTCAGTTGACATTGTATGGAACATGGGTTTATCAGCTACCAGCACAATCGATAGCACTGCCCGCCTCTGGGATATTGAGATGGGTAAATGCCTGAATAAAATCATGCTCAACGACTATGGAATTGTGGGCACTCATATTGAGAATAGCCCTGGATTTCTATTAAGCGGTATGATGATCAGAGAGGAAAATCCCTCATTGTTTGTGTGGGATCCTAGGGACTCCCTCAAGCCTCTAAATTTCTCTCTGGGAAATATGTTAGCATTTCACAGTGTACAGTTTAATGACAATAAGGTTTGTGTTTCTGATTGTTTTAATGAGCGGCTGTTTGATTTAAGGATGACAGCTGGTTCATCGCTAGTCGAAGTATGCCATGGCAAGCTGTCTTCTTCTATGTGGCCAACACAGAATACTTTTTTGGAAGATTTTCATCTTCATCAATCATGATGAAAAAGATGAAGATGGAATTGTAGATTCCGTAAAAAGTTGGAGGTCTTGAAGATATTATTGACCAATTTGTAGAAGCTCTCTCATGGTTCTTGCACATTGTTGATGTACGAAATTCGATTTTTTGTGCAAGTTGTCTAATGGCGGCCTCTTCTACATTGTAGAAATACGAATTTCGTTGGTTTCTGCTTCTGTGCTCTAGGTCCATCAGATACCAGGGCGATGAAGGATGCTGCATCGGTAGGAGGCAGAGCGTGGAAGAGGAGGCGGGGCGAGGCAGATCCCCGTGGCTGCAGCCATCAGGGAGCAGGACGCAGGTCGTGCAGAACCTCAATAGTTATGTGCTCTCTAATGTATAGAGCGCACAGACAAATGGTATCAATTCATCAATAATATCCTTAAAACCTACGGAATCACAATTTCTCTAAACCATAGAGAAAGTGATACTGTACGTCAAAAAATAGAATAAACACAATTATTTTACCCAATAAACTCAAACGGAAAAACCATCTTTGCATGAGTGTTGGGTTTTTCATTCTGAAAATCTCTGGTCCAATCTGATTCTTTGACTCTTTATGCATCTTCCTCAATGTGACTCTTTTACTCTTTATGCATCTTTCTATAGATAAATTTATATATATATATTTTTAAAATTATTAAATAATGTAAATATTTTTCTTGGCTTCTTTTAACAATTTAAAACTGCGCAAGGCTGTTAACCAACAAATTTCACACAAACTTCACTTAAAGAGTTCTTTATTTTAAAGAAGACAACATAAAATATAATATTTTTGAAAAACAAAACAAAATAAACCAGAATTGAAAATCACAACACCAAAATTTACGTGGAAAACTCAACAGAGAAAAACCATTACGTGGAAAACTCAACAGAGAAAAACCACTAGAAAAACCATTCCATTTTCATCTTCATCCTAATCCCTGTTACACTTGAATGTCTTTGCTTTCACACGTTGTTAGAAATTCAAAGTCATAATCAATCATCACACGTCAACTTTCTCTATACTCTTATGATTTAACAAGACCCTATGCAGGTCAAGCATTCTCTCCACAATTATTGCCCATTAACACGACCCTATGCAGGTCAAGCATTCTCTCCACAATTATTGCTCCTGGGCAACCACATTTATTAGATGCAATTTTGTCTTGAACAAAGCGGTGACATATACCTATATGGTTGAAAAACGAGATTCATCGGTAATGACAATGCACAATATATGGTTATCCTTAACTATGTCTGCACACGACTTTTCAAACAACATTGTATTGTCCTTGCAATATTGTGAAAGTACTTTATGTTTGAATTTGGTAACCAATATATAAAATCTATTAATGTGCATGTGCACGATAATATAGGTCACTTATTGGGTTTAAGCAAGTATATTATTTAACGGGTGTTATTTCTTTTGCAAATTAATGATTTTATAATATTATAGATATTGGTTACTCTTAAATTTATTAGTAGATATTTTTATAAAGAAACTAGAGATGCGTATACACAATTATTTGTCTAGTACACCACAAAACACTTAAATGGATGACACATTTATAGTTTTTATGACATTTAATGAATTCTAAATTGAGATATTGCTTGTTGAGAATATATCTCAACAACCCAATCCATTCAACAAATCAAACCTGTTTGTATACTAATGTAAGCGTTATTTCCAAGTGTCTCGCTTAACGTTTACATAAAGATTAATACAAGAATCACAAATTACATATAAGTCACATCTGTCTCATATGGTTTTCATTGGCACTTCTACCCACTTTGAAAATCTAGCAGACCATGCTCTTTCTCCACCTCAATTTTCGAGCTTCCCACTTGACCCATTTAAGGTTCAACTATCTACGACCATCATTGGCGAACTTGTAGAATTGATGCTTCTTGACCTCCTAAAGGACAATCTCAATACTGAACCACTCTATAGACTAACTTCCATCTATCAAAATGCAACGAACTGCAATTTTGATGGTATATAGGTAAGTTGTCAGGGTACTAACTGTATTCAACAATCAATTATACAAATGACCTTTTTTTACATATACACTTACAAAAAAAAAGGTTGTAACAAATGCTATAATTGCTAGTTGTTTTATAAAGTATGAGAGACTCTTTATCATCATTGTTGTCATAATCTGAGAAGTCCTCAAGGTTGGCCTCTTGTGAGTCTTTAAAAGTAGCCATGTTAGTTGATTCTTTTAATTTTCCATTTAAGAGATCTTTCGTATGAGTTTTGCAATTGAATGCTATTTGTCCATGTCTTCAATAGTAAAAACATTCCACTGAGTTATTATTTTTATTGACTTTGCCTTTAGAGAATAGTGTCATCTCAACATGTGAATTGTCCTCTAGATCACCTGATTTCATCCTCTTCTCTTCTGCTAAGAGTGCTACAATCATTTCATCTAGTGATCAAGAGGAAAATTGACTTAAGGTGAAAACAACTTTATCATAATTTGAAGATAAGTTGTTTAATAGAATAGCCTTAGCATCTTCTTCTTCTATTTTGCCCCAATTTCCTCCAATTGTCTTACGAGCGATTTTAGATCATTTATATGTGTAGACAATGATACCCAGTCATGCATTTTAAGTTTAAATAATTGTAATTTCAAGGAGAACTTTGCATTCATAGATTTTTCCCCACATATCTTACTTATGTCTTACCATATTTGTGCAAAGGAATTTTCTAAGTCTATAAGGTGAAGTTGTTAATTTGACAAAGAGAGTCTTATAATGGACTTAACTTTCTCTTCCCTTTTAAACCACTCTGTTAATTTTTCAGGGTCTTGAGGTGTTGGTTCTACTCCTCTTATTAAGATCCTTAAGTTTTATGCATCAGATTCATTTCGACTTTCACCTTCCAGGTATAGAAGTTTGAGCCATTGAATTTTTCAAGAACTCTTTGTTCCATATTTAAAATAAAAATAAACAATTGTTCTATGTTTGTTACCTCATAAGTTGGTTTTCTCCCTTATGAATAGACCAAAGATGTCATCCTCTTCAACATTTCATTTTGTCAATGCAGCTTTAAGACTGATGAGGCCTCAAGGCAAAATATTGTGCAGTCTTCCTCTTAACTAACTATGTGAAAATACCCATAACTTCCCACTGGAATGGAGTACCGAACTAAATAATTTATTTTTGATACAAAAATATTTATGCTTTAAGGGTCATAAAACCCACAAATCCTCCTAAAAAAAAATCCCTTCACAAATAAGATTTCAAAACAGAATTGGATCATCTCTAAATCTGCTCATTGTGGAGCTAAATCCACCCCCGGCTACTGGATCTTTTTGTTGGTGGTGTAGATTTTGAAGGGAATTCTATTCAGCCATAGCCAGGTTCATCCGTGCAAAGAATCCTATTTTCATTTGAATTCCATTGAATGATTCTGACACTGATAAATGGACATAGCTACTGATAAGATCATTCATATCTAAAGATGTGTAAGGCAAAGGAGTAATGGCTTCAGAAGTGTTGAAAGACTACTTGGCCGGAAGCAGAGTATGAAAAAGGGAAGCCAAGTGAGATAGGGGCCATGCTCTTCATGCCAATGTACCTATCCATTGAGCATAGCCAACAAGCCTTGAACCAACATCCCAAATTGTTAGGACCATATATCAGACCTAGATTTGTAAACTTCAATTATGGAGTTGGTATACAAGATCACGTGTGTAGCGTATGAAGGCTTCTCATTCACATTCCACAAATCAAGCATGCCACTATGAAGAAGCTAGTAGCATGAGAACACAACTCTGATGATTATGATGAATTCCACCACCAAATTTCATAAGGCATTGATCAACAAATTGATCTCAGAGACTCAGATCGAAGCCACTGAATTATGTTTCCTAGATTATGTTTGAATTCACTCCTCTGGCATTTTCCAAGGCTCTCACGTGATTAGCAAACCCATAGCTATTAGCTATGATATTGACACAGGAAACCCCTTGATGGCGGAATCCAATCACAAAGGCAATCACCCCCTCCATATGCACAACTATCAGCCTAGAACTGTGGTTATTTGCCACCACATCGGAAGCGTTGGTATTGAAGGGTTAAGCCTTTAAAACCTACCCGCACATTATATTGGAAGCGGAGAATGGATGCACTTTTACATTAAAAATCCCAGTCATCAATTTTCATCGGAATACAAAGGAGACAAGGGAAAATCCGCTCCGAACTCACAACCCAGACGTTAGATGGAATTAAATCCACTGTATAAATCCCATCGGGTCCAGACTGGGAATTAACTTTCGCACTTATTCACGCCCAAAATCCATCTGATCGTCCATTTGACGGATGGTCTAATCACCTACGGATCTCAACTTAATTAAAT
The DNA here is from genome assembly GCA_031772625.1 of Pinus tabuliformis. NCBI lineage: Eukaryota > Viridiplantae > Streptophyta > Pinopsida > Pinales > Pinaceae > Pinus > Pinus tabuliformis. The sequence goes on from CM062812.1 coordinate 355,755,638, forward strand.
TTCGACTCATATCCTCATCGGGTCTGGATTGGAAAAAATGCTTACGGCTTTTGAGGCCACTCGATAATCGCTTACCACCTTTTGGAAACCACCTTCTGGTTAATGCGCATGCGCCTTATCTCCGTCGTTGATCAAGTATATGATCCAACAGTCCACGTTATATTGCAATGTTGCGATCGGAATTTGCAAAGGTTTAGGGCCCGGTCCATCCACAAAGACTTCCACCGATGCGATATATCGATGTGATCGCAATCACAACTCCTTAAGGCCCAAGTTTGTCCTCCTTATAACAATCTTTGTCGATGTGATATGAATTGGTTTTTCTCCCTGCGATTTGATCTGGGCTGTTGATCTTCCAAATCAACGGCTACTGTGCATCGATCCGTCTACTCCCTCTTGGATTTGATCTTGCTTTTTTTTAACCGATTTTGCATTATAAACATGATTCTCCTCCACACTCTGTTTTCACGCACAACTCCTTATATAAACTCTCTATGGTATCTATGGATAAATGACTGGGGTTAAATTTCTCAGCCACTGTATAACACTATGGACCGTAATAAAGCATTGAATGCTGCACTTTATAACTTAAGACATAAAAACAGAGCAGAATGCTTTAGTTGTTCCACAGGTAAACTATATAGAGACAAGCAAAGGACTTCAATAGAGATGGGTCATTTACACACACACGAAATTATTTATTCCATATAATGAATTTACAGAGTCTCGGCCCTCTGGTTCGATTGCATAAAAAAAACCCTGTTTCAATATTGAAACCCTCGCTCTCTCCTCTCTGGCTTCTCTCGAACCTCTAACTAACCTATCTAACCTCTCTAGCTTCTCTCTTGCTAACCTATCCAACCTTCGAATTATACAAAAAGATCACAATTTATATAAAAGTGGATTCATGAACCAATTCTAGTTTAGATTCAGAAATCTCTCACTCTCTCCTAAAGAACCTCTTCAACTCCACTCTTTTCTAAACAAACACCAAATCAGGCTTTTAAATTCCTCATATACTATTCAAACCAAATAAATCTAACTGTTTGGCCTGATCTCCACACATGGAGGATCAATCGGCCACTATGCCCTTTTCTAATATTTTTCAATAAATAAACACTCTCATACATTTAAATAAATAAAGTTAACTAAACTCTTGTCTTCCAACCCCTTGTTAGTCACAACATGTGATCATGCCATCACATTGCTGACTAGGCCTGAATGCTCCTACATCAAACTCCCAAAGTTGAAAGCTTTCATGACCTCCTGGTCATGTGTTTCTTCTGCTAATCATCTAGTATCCCAAACTTTACTTTGTAACTGGTCATCACTTTCATCATGCTGTTGATTCAATTCTTCTACCACTGTCACTTTTGTTTTTCCAGGATTCCAAATCTTATGTTGTTGTTGTCCTCTTTCCTTGCTGATACAAATTCCTTTTGTTAATTTCTCTTCCTTGTTGTCCCTCTTTTGAACTGTCTTCATCTTCCTCAATTTCTCAACTTCCTCTTTATAATTTGTTCTCAGCTGAACTCCACTGACATCGGTCTACTGTACATTCTCCTTTACCATATAAATTATAAAATTTCTATCCAAATCTTCTTTGCCTTTGTCATTTACAATCTGTTGTCTGTACTCTACAGCTCCTTCTCCATTATCATTAAAGATAATCTTTTCCTCTATGTTATCAGGTTCATCTAATAACTTTTCCAACAAAATGCCATTTCCTTCATATTCAATAAGCATGTCATTTACATATGATTCCTCCTTCCTGTATAAAACAGAATTTCCATCACAATTGTTAGACTCATAATAACTATGGTTTTCAATCTTCATAGATAATTCTGCCATCAAATCTTTATACTGTCCTTCTGCAAAAGTTATGAAATTGTCATCAATTCTCATTCCAATACTTTCCTCTGCATTACACAGTGTTCCTTGTTCTGACACAAGACTATCATTCAACAATTCAATAGCTAGGATTTCTTGGAGCATATCATTATGAAGTACCCTTTCATATTCTATACTTATACTATTGCAACAAAATGATGTTGTTTTATCTTTTCCTACAACAAAAAAAAAAAAAAAAAAAAAACTTGGTTTTCTAAAGCTTCTTCATGGTTAACAGCTTCATAAAAATAATACACTTTAAAATCATAGAATTTATGAACTTCTGTAGTTGTCAATATCATCTTATATTCCTTCATAATTTCCAAAGTACTTTCATTTTGATTCTCTACTGAAGATATTTCATTCTGGTTATCATCACAAACTTTCATTTGCTTATCTTTAGCTTCTTTAATCATGGCGATTTCCCTACCAATACCATCATTCTCAAATTATTGAATACATGCTCAAAATATATTTCTACTTCAGCCATATCTTCCAGTAATCTCACTTATTCATCAACATGCATAAGCACATTGTCCAATTGTTTTTCATTACCTGTCAAACCTGAAAACATACACAACATGTCAATTTCAAAATTACACGGCTATTCATTTGAAGCCTCAATGATCAGATCCTCATGCTTCTCTGAACTATTCTGATAGTTCACTAAGTTATTAAGAAATTCTTCCTCAACATCTCTTATTTCTTCCTCATCAAAGAAAACTTCTGGGAATGCAACTTCTTGACTATGATTGGCAACTTCATCATAAGTTTGTAGAATACCTTTCTGTTCTACACAATTTTCCCCAACACTCAATTTATTCAAATAAGACAACAATGTTTCTTCCTCTTCTTTGATAAGTCTTTGATCTTTCAAAGATTTCCTTGACTTAACTTCTTCAGCTAAGTTCTCTGTGTCAGCTTTCGTTCTCTTCACTTCAAAAATTTGCAATGCATTTGTTTCTTTTCCTGTTTCCATTTCCCATTGGTCTTCTATCCATGCTAAAATTCCTTCAAATATGATCCAAAAAGTTTTCACTAAGAGAAGACACAACCATTTAGCCATACCTTTTAATTTCTTCCACCAATTGAAGTCTTGAAAGTCTCCATGCATCTCCTTTTGTGTTTGTCTTGCCTTTGCCTCTTTCACCAGCACATTCCTCTCACTCTGATCTGCATAGATCAGTTCTTCACCACTACCATCACTATCTTCACTATCTCCTTCCCCAAGGAGAGATCCTTTCTCTGGTTCATAGATGTATTCTACTCCTTCATCCTCAACTGTTTGGAGTATTAATTTCTGAGCAAACAATTCTCTGACAAGCCATTTAGCTCTTTTTCCCACATAGTTTCCTTGTTTCCATTTTTCTCTAATTCCTTTCAATACCAGCTTCTCCAAATGACTGAGTTCTACATTCATCTCAGCCAACTCTATGTCCCTTTCTTCTTTACTCATTCCTTTGAGTCCAACTGCTTCAACACTCTTTTTCTTGTCTCTGAGTTTCCCCTGTAGCCCTGTCATAACTATCAATGGTCAATTCCATTTCTTCCTCTGGTGAACTTTCCTTGTTCACTAGTGAGCTGCAACTAGCCTTTTCATTTCACCTGTAACAAGTCTCCTTCATGCCTCGCCAAACTTTCCTGAGTTCAACCTTTTGGCACCTATTGGTTCTTTCCTTGAACCTTTCACTGACTAAATTCTACGAAACAATCCTCTTACTGGAATTGTTATCTCCTATCCACAATCACAATTATGGAGTTGCCTCAACAACTTCTACCCAACCATAGTTGGAAGTTGTTCTCATCTCCTCTTGAATACTCCTTACTCTAGGCTCTGCATCTTCAATTGCTCACTTCCTTCTTCATTCAGTAATTTCATTTACTGTTGGGTACTGTCACCTTTACTCATCTAAGAGTTCTTCTTGCTCTATCTTCTTTAACATAGCTCATATGCTATGATGCTGGTACAATTCATTCTACCTTTCATTAATTCAACTGCTTCCACTAACCTACACAATCTTATCTCAAGATACATCAAAGTACCTTTCAAACCTGCAATATTTCCTTCAAAGATGTCTTAAAACTAATTCCCATTCCATCAATTAAATTTTTTCCAAAGGATTCATCTATTCACTACTTCATTTAGACTTTCCATTCAAAAGACTCCATACAGTCAACAAATATTTTTCCTCTTACTTTTCACAATGGATTCTTCAGCTTTTAAGATCAATTAATATTAGATCTATATTTCAATTATATTTACCAATTCATGAAAAACACTATCAATTGCTTCTGATAACCTGTTTGTAAGCAAATCCTGTTTTGCTTCTACAAATTCCAAAATTCATTCCTTGTAATGACTCTCTTTTCAGATCTATTGAATCCAACCTTCAGTCTAACTGTTCCTTCATCTATCAATATCATTACCTTCAACAACACTTTAAGTAATCCTCTATCATGCTTCAACTTAGCTTTAAATTCCAAACCTTCCACTCCAATTTACCTTTTAAATCAAATCAATCATACAATCAACTTACACAGAAATTTCATTTTCCTTAAAGGAAAACATCTTCTCCTTTGAAATTTCAATCCTTTGTTGCTCTTCAAACATTCAAAACACATCTCTGCAAAGTTATCAAAATAAACACTCTTACCAGGCCTTCATAAAAAAATTCATTGTTTCCCCATTCTGATCTCAGTGTCCTGTGTAGTCTGATCCCCATCTGTTTCAAAATCACTTTAGTGTGATAATACATATGCTGAGATTACAATTCAATTTCCAAACCATTCTTTATAGAGTGTTGATCTAGCTCTGATACCAAAAATGACGCAGGAAACCCCTTGATGGCGGAATCCGATCACAAAGGCAATCGCCCCCTCCATATGCACAACTATTAGCCTAGAACTGTGGTTATTGCCCACCACATTGGAAGCATTGGTATTGAAGCCTTAAGCCTTTAAAACCTGCCCATTAGATCAAGTATATGATCCAACAGTCCATGTTATATTGCAAAGTCGCTATCGGAGTTTGCAAAGGGTTAGGGCCCCGTCCATCCACAAACACTTCCGCCAATGCGATATATCGGTGTGATCGCAATCGCAACTCCTTAAGGCTTGAGTCCATCCTCCTTATAACAATCTTTGCCGATGCGATATGAATTGGTTTTGCTCCTTGCGATTTGATCTGGACTGTTGATCTTCCTGATCAACGGCTATTGTGCATCGATCCGTCTACTCCCTCTTAGACTTGATCTCGCTTGTTTTTAACAGATTCTACATTATAAACATGATTCTCCTCCACACTCTGTTTTCACACACAACTCCTTATATAAACTCTCTGTGGTATCTATGGATAAATGACTGGGGTTAAAGTGCTCAGCCACTGTATAACACTATGGACCGTAATAAAGCATTGAACGCTACGCTCTATAACTTAAGACATAAAAACAAAGCAGAATGCTTCAGTTGTTCCACAAGTAAACTATACAGAGACAAGCAAAGGACTTCAATAGATGGGCCATTTACACACGCACGAAATCATTTATTCCATATAATGAATTTACAGAGTCTCGGCCCTCTGGCTCGATTACATAAAAAAAAACCCTGTTTCAATCTTGAAACCATTGCTCTATCCTCTCTGGCTTCTCTCGAAACTCTAACTAACCTATCTAACCTCTCTAGCTTCTCTCTCGCTAACCTATCCAACCTTCAAATTATACAAAAAGATCACAATTTATACAAAAGTGGATTCATGAACCAATTATGGTTTAGATCCAGAAATCTCTCACTCTCTCCTAAAGAACCTCTTCAACTCCACTGTTTTCTAAACAAACGCTAAATCAAGCTTTTAAATTACTCATATTCTATTCAAACCAAATAAATCTAACTGTTTGGCCTGATCTCCACACAGGGAGGATCAATCAGCAACTATGCCGTTTTCTCATATTTTTCAATAAATAAATACTCTCATACATTTAAATAAATCAAATTAAGTAAACTCTTGTCTTCCAACCCCTTGTTAGTCACAACATGTGATCATACCATCACATTGCTGACTAGCCCTCAATGCTCCTGCATCAGATATCAAGAAAGATAGTTATCATCTATGATACCAAGAAAGAAATCAGAAATGTGCACACACACAAAATTATTTGTCTATTACACCAAAAACTCTCAAATACATAACACTTTTATAGTACTTATAAAATCCAACAAATTCTAAACTAAAAAATAATTTGTTGAGAAAATATCCCAAAAACTCAATCCACTCAACAAAGAAAAAAACCTACTTCTATATTATTGTAAACATTAATTCCAATTTTTTCTAACTAATAAATACCTCTAAATAACATGAACATAACCTCTAAATAACATGAACATAACTTCTAATTAAATCATATCTACGTATATCGTTAACTTTACACATCAACAAAACCATAAAAATCAACTAATCACTTGACAACAAGCATTAATTTTACAATTATTTTAATATTAACGCTTATATAATTAATTATACTACATAAACACATAAAATTGCTCTTCAAAACCAAAACATACCAATAATTTTCCATTCATAGCGGTAATAAACAATCATGTAAAACGTTAGATATTAGTTGCTACTTAAAATTATAAAATAAAAATACTTTAATTCAAAAATTAAAAATACTTTAATTCAAAAATAAATATGAAATGTAAATAAATTAAATACCCTTCAAAACCATGCAATGCTGAAGAAACGAGAACGTACCAATAATTTTCCATTCATGGAGGTTAATGAACAATCATGTAAGATGCTAGATATTAGTTGATACTTAAAAATACAATATAAAAATATTTTAATTTAAAAATAATGTGAAATTTAAATAAATTAAATATAAAATATAATGTTGAATTTTAAAAATATATAATTTTTATAAGAAAACTATTTATTAAAAATGATCTGAAACGTAAATAGATTAAATTTAAAGTATATATAAATTTTATATAGAAAATTCAAAAATATTATTATTTGAAATTTATAAAATATTTACACAAAATGTATAAGAAATATGACCATATAATTTTGTAATAATATTTTATTATTATTTTTTTTTAAATAATTAATTTTGTAATAATAACTTTTCAGTTTGTTATAAGTAAATTTATCATGTATAAGAGAAATGAAACAAAAACCACTTATAATTATAAATATTAATATTTGAAATTTATTAAATATTTTTAAAATTATTTTGTAATAATGATTTTTTTCTATAAAGTTAATTCATACAAGTTTGACCTTACATCTCTTTGAGAGAAAGAGAAACCATTTTAGTTTTATGAATAAATGATTGGATATTTTTAAGAGAATAGTTTGAAATAGTTTACCACGATTTTTCCAAAAGGCTCACGATACATTTTATATTTTATGATATATTTAGCAAAGCTGCACCATTATGATCTTTTATATAGTGCTTTGTCATTCGAAGAATTGAAATAATGAAATTTAATGTAAATATATTTTTAATGTGTAGATTTTTTATTTTTTATTTTATTTTTTCAATAGAAAAAATGTATATATTATTGAGAGTAATATATGTATATATAGTTAGTTTGATCATATATATATATATTTTATTAGAGTTTGTTGCGGTTAAAACAATAAAACTATATGAAAAAAACTTAGTTTTTAGTATTTGAGTTAAATATTGTTAAGAAATTGTTAATAAAACTTTAAGTCTCTATATTTTAACAAAATTACAAAAAGAAGAAGGAAAGAGCTATAAAGAGAGAATGGTTTCCATCTACTTAATCTCGTCACTTTCTGTGAATTCATGTATCCCAATAAACTTAACAAGAAGAGCAAGAACCTCTTTTGAGAGACCATCCACTTTTACATTGAGTTCCCGAAGAATGTGATAGAAAGTGATGTGGTAAAAAGTATCTTCCACTACCCTAATGTCTGATACGAGTGTATTCATCCCAATAATGTTGACTTTTGCTCTATGGTTGGCCCATTCAATGATCAGTTTAGCGTCTCCCATCACTTGTAATCTTGAGAGGCTTGTCCTCCTAACTAATTCTAATAGAAACAATAAGGAGAAAAACTTAGCCTTATTATTTGACACCCTTCTTAGAGTGTATCTATAATATATGAAGTGGGAGTGGCTAAAATAAAGGACCATCCCAATGCCACAATGAAGGGGGTTCCCTTGACTAGCCTTGTTGAAAACCCCCAGGGATATTTGAAGTCAACCTCTAGCAATATTGTGATCCTCAACTTGTTGGGATGTGGGTTAGATTTGAACTTATGCGTTAGTGCATCCACCTTTGTTGCATAGGCCTATGAGGGGTAAATTTTGTTTGGGAAACACATTGATTTTAGTCGTGCCAAATTCCATCAATCCAGATACATGGGATGGCTTTGAAGGAGAAAATTATTTATTAGACCACTGAAATTTGAAAGCATCATTGAGGGTAGAATTGGACAATTATGATTTGGGCTTGAAATCACGCAATAAAATGTCACATACCCGTGTCATATAATTTCACCCGTGGAATAGATGAGAGTGGTTTTCTTCCTTCCTTCTACATAGTGGACATTGGTTCAAACCAATCCAACACCGCTTGGTGAGCTTGTCCCAAGTGATCAGTTTTTCATAAAGTGCTAACCATGATGTTAATTTGGTTTTGAGTGTTGCTTTGATCCTCCATATCATGTTCCACCACCAAAGCCTACAATTTACGAAGTGATTTTCAAAGTAGGCAGTGTATCAAAGCTTCACCATAAATGTACTTGTATGAGGATTCATGGTCCAACAAATGGTGTCAAGAACACTATCCTTGAGCATCACAAATTTTCCATCCAATTCCCCTATGACATCTTCTTATAGTCCCAAGTCCCTGTTGGATTTCCAACCTCGACTACCTCTAGCTTGAGGCTCTTGTGCTTTGACATTGGCTATATGAGAAATATTTAATCTTTTGATGTCTTCTAAAAGAGGATCCAATAGCTTGTACTTGTCCCTTGCTCCATACTAAGAATCATGGCCTAGGAAAACATGCTAATTGTTCCCGACCCACCATGTAGCCCACTTGCTAATCAGTGAAAAGACCCTAATCATTGTTTTCTATCATTCAACCCACTATAGGGAAGTATAACCAAATCTACAAAGGATCTCACTAGAAATAATTTCACTTGAAATAATATATACCATAGAGAATTTTCCTGCGATAATCTCCATAAATTTTTCCCTACTAAATCTTTAACAAAAATATGAATGTCCTTTAGGCCCCATCCTCCCAACTCCTTCAGGGAAGCCAAATGTTACAACCTAACCCATGCAATTCCTTTGAGTTTGCTGGCACCCAGCCATAGGAAGTTGAAGTTGACTTTTCTAATTAGATTGAGAATTATTTTTGACACCATTGTGATGGAATTACAATATACTGGGATACTTTCCATCACAAATTTGACGAGAACCATTCAACCTCCTTTAGAGAGGAATCGAATAGTCCAAATTCAAATGTGTGCCTTCACTTTCCAAACCATCCACACCCAATCTATAATCTGATAATTATTTGGTTTTAAATAAAAAACCAGGTACTTAAATCCCTCATTTATATCCTTAATAGGGAATAGAAAATAGTCTCTCACCTAAGATAGCAACTCCTATGAAAAGCTACTATATATGATACTTGACTTATTAAAAATGGTTTCCATGCTAGTAGCCTTGCAAAATAGGTCATGCATTCTTTAGATAAGAGCAATCTCTCTTGTCCCTTATAATGCATCCAAGCATGTCGTCTATAAAGAGTAGATGGTTGATTGCTACATTTTTAGAGACTTTGACACCATGAATGAGCTCCTTTGATTTTGGCTCACTTATCTTTGAAAATAATAAAAAATAGTCATGAAGATAAATAACAACCTTGGTGCAGCCCATTTATCACCTAAAAGAAATTGGAAGGTGCACCATTTATCTATACAACAAATGATATAGACTTGATAAACCCTATAGCATATTTAACAATTGAGAGGGAAAATCCTAGTTGGATAAGAACAAGATGCATGAAGGTCCAATATACTCTATCATAGGCCTTTAATATATCCAATTTCAAATAGTTGTTCTTATGTTAGAGACCTTCATGGAGTGAAATACCTCCTCAATATTGACCATCGCATTATGAATATTCCTATTGTGTAAGAACCCAATTGTCTTTTAAAGATAAAAGCACTAAGTAAACGCTTTATTCTCCTCACAATGATATTGTATATCAACTTGTAGATAAGATTGCAATAGGAAATTGGTTGAAAATCAATGATAGAAGAGCCTTCCTGAGATTTTAGGAAGAGATAGAGAAAAGTAGAATTAAAAGAGCCTAACACCTTGCTAGATAACTAAGATTCCCTAACCACTTTTAGCAAGTCATTCTTTAATAATTCGTAGAACCCCAAGTAGAATTATGCAGGGAATCCATCAAACCTAGGCCTCTTGGACCTTTGCATAAATTTTAACACTGATAGAACTTCTGTTCATGAACTTCATTAGTGAGGAAATATTTTTTCTCATTTGAGACTACTTTATGAAATTTTGAAACAACATGTAATATACCTTGGATAAGAAATCCTATAGGAGCCTTGAAAAGAGCCTAATAGAAGTGAACTCCCTCTTTGTCTTTATCCAAGAAGGAATGAAGAGGGGACATTAGAGGAAATTTTAGACTAAAAGTGGCCCCCTGAGGAAAAATGATAAAATAACAGTTAAAATAAAAAATAGGAGTTATGAATTTTGGAGGGAAAAGAAGAAAGCTATGTTTTTTAATTGTATTTTTGGCTTATGTCCTTATAGGTTTACTCAAATTTTAAGTGTAGACACTCATGAGTACCCATTATGCATAGTTTTGAGAAGACCCACATTGATCAAAATTGAATATACATTAAAAAAATGTATTCAATATGTTTTTTAATGTATCTTCAATTTTTATCAATGTGGATCTTATCAAAAGTATGCATAATGGGTACTCGTTGGATGTGGAATTTAATTCTACATCCAATGAGCGTCTACACTTGAAATTTGAGTAAACCTATAAGGAGATAAGCCAAAAATACATTTTTTTTTTTTAATCTTTTCCCTCCAAAATATTTATATGTACCTGTTTTAAAATTTAAAGGGTTGAAATTTCCTCTAATGACCATTAGCATATTTAATGCTTCATATAATATTTTTCGTCTTTCTGAGACTTTCATATTGATGGAAAAGCCTTGTTTTATTATCATCTTCAGAGAGCCATATGACCCGACTCTTCAATATCCACCACTCTTCCTTTTTCACAAACAATGCATGTATTTCTACTTCTAAAGATTTTAAATATCTTAGGTGATCGTTAGAGATAGAGTTAGCATCCATCTAAGGTATGGATTCTTTGATTTGAGTCTCTAGTTTTGAAAATCTCGACTAAATTTTGGCATAGTGTTCCTTTGACCATACCCTTGGTTCTTTCTTGATAGAGACTCAGATGATAATGTTCTTTTCATCCAAATCCCCCATACTTCTCGCAATCACAATGAAAAATTTAGGTCACCTCTGATGATAATGTGCCTATTTTCCGAAACCCTTACAAAGCCCATTTCTTCCCAACATATATCACAATCAAAATAGGGCGCATAAAGTTTAAGAAAAGAGACAGGAATAACAAACTCTTTAAAGGATGGCTACACTAGAATGCTAGAAGGGAAATAAGAGGAGGATATAACCTTGAAATTAAGGATCCATTCAATAATTAGGCCACCAAAGAAACCTTTAAAATGCACATGGAAAAATACCCCATTCTTTAGCATCAAGTCTAAAATTTTCCTTGCTCTATCACCAGGGCATATAGTCCCTTGGATCATTAAGATGCCAAGTTTGAAAGTAGCAATAGAATATTTTAGGGTGACTCTTTTATGGTAACCCCCAATTCCCCTTGCATTAAAGGATATAAGAATCATAGAGCAACACTAGATTGATTTTCACCTACTGTAAGGGCCCCAGGAATGGAGATTTGTTTCCCTTTTTGATTTCTAGCTTATCTTTTTCCTACACCTTATGCAAATGTAACATTTTGCTAACAAGGTAGAAAAGAGAAGGGACCAAGGAAAGGCCTCTATGTGAGGGGGAGCCTCTTTTAGGTTCTTCTAAGGTTGTAAGGCATGTTTCTTCTCGTTCCATGAGAAAGGAGGGGGAAGAGAGGACGGGGAGAGGTAAAATGAAGAGGGGAAAAGGGAGGAAGGAACAAAGGATTCCATGGGAGTTATTGTAGAGGAATATAAGGAAAATGAAGGGGGAGGGGGGCCACATATGGGGGATCACAAAAATTCCAAGTGGAAACCAGTAAAGAAAAAAAACTAGACTTAGAAAATAAGGACGAAGGAGGAAGAGATTCCTTACCAAATTGGATACCACTGAACAAAGATGGAAACATACTTAATCCTTATTGGGACACTTTGAAATGAGCCCCCTATAAACTATAGGTGAGGGGAACACCTGAATCTCTTACTTTCTTCTTTAAGGAGGAAATAAGGGTTGGCCCCAAGGACCACAACTAGGACAATTTTTGTGGACGTTTCATAGACCTTGACAATGATGGTATGAATGGAAGCTTCTAGTAGTTGATTTTTTGTACCCATATATTTCTATTCATGGTTATTTCAAATTCATCCTGGGACTTCCTTTAGGGCATACATCCACCTAAACCCATGATATTATATGTTCCTCCTTAGTTTTCAAGCCTTCCTCCACTCCTACATAAAATCCAAACTTGATCTTGATGGCTATGAAGGATTTTGAACTCCAAAAATGTAGAGGAAACCCTAGAAAATGTGCCTAAACCCTAAGGGTGTGCACCAATTCCCTTTGCAGGTCAAATTCAATAGTCCATTCTTTGTGAAAAACACTGTCCTTTCCCTAGCTCCAATTGTGGCTCAAGATACACATCCAATATTCATCTAGCTGATAAATAAAATCCAACCACCCTCTCATCAAAACATAGAAAATTGGAAAATATCCTAGAAGGGGTTGTCAATTAGAACATAGTCAAGATCACAAAGAGGCAACAGAGATAAATTTGAATCGAAAATGGCCAATAGAGTTTTAATGGAGAAATCGATTACCAGACCTACATCAATGATTACTTTTCCACTACAACATCTACAAATGCATTGGTCCCTCCTATGCACCAACTTATAGATTCCAAGAGTAGAGGGAGGCAAGGACTCACTCAAAGGAGGGGAGGAAGATAATGTGTAATTAGAGATAGGAGGAGAAAGGGGGTTGTTCATAAGGGGGGAGAGAGAACACAAGGGTGATGAAATAGAGATCGGACAATAAAAGGCCTACATATGCAAAGAGCTAGGTGGGAAATTTTCCAAAACCTTCAAACTATCTAGAAACTCACTGAGCGAGGGGAAAGGTACTGTAGATAGGAAGGAAGGGTACTGTAGTTGAGGGCTGAATATTGGGCCACATTGGGGACTATTCTCATAGTCCACCAAATCCTCAATACCATACTCCATTTGGCACAAAAATCAATAGGGGGGCTTCCAATGAGAGGAATTGAAGCAAAATAGGAAGGACCGAAGACGGGAAGGTGGAGCAATGGGATGCACAATAGGAAAGAGTGATGCGAACCACATACAGTGAAGAGGAAAGGGAAAGGATTTCAAAAGTGTTGGGCCCATTGTAAATTAGAATCATAGGATAAAATTCCATAAATCATCTACACAAATACAAAACTAATTTGAAATCCCGGAAATCTTCCCCATCCTCAAATTCGAAGAAAATCCATATGGTTACATGTCCTCCTTACTTTGTAGATTTTTTTTTATATGCTAGTTTATGTGAGTCCTGAGAAATTTGGCACGACTAAACTATGGCTTGATTAGTCACAACACAGGGGAATCTAAGCAGTCAAAATCACCTGAATATCATTTCCAGCCTAGGCTACACCAACCCTTAGCATAGCTCAACTTTTTCCCATAGAGTTTCGAACCGGTGACCTTTACAGCACAAAGTGTCTTAACAAAATACCCTTTCACTGTTTGTTGTATGCCCCGCGGGATTAATTTGTAGAATTATATATTTAAAAGTTTTAATTTATTTTAATTAATTAAGAAAACTAGAAATTATACTAAAATATATTTTTTATTTTGAATTAAAAAGAAACGATATTATTCAAAATTTATGTAATCAATTTCCATGGGGAATCGCAATTGGAAATATGTATGTTATGAAGTATTATGTAAACCATGAGATTCAAATTTATAATCCCCCATGGATCAAGCCAAACAATAAAAAAAAATCATAATCAATATAATAAATTAGTTTAAAATCATTTATAAATTTCTTAAATATGAATAAAGTTTTATATTTTTAAACGTAATATTTAATTTAAATAAAATTTTTAATTAAAAAAGTTATAAACGTGCTCTTTTCAATTTCAATTATATACATCTTAAAGAAACTTCAACCCAAAAAATAAATAATTAAATAATTAAAAAATTTTCAATCAAGAAAATAGTCGACTTCTTAATAGAATGATATTTTTAGCTAGTAATAGTTTATTAGTGTAACTCTATATCAATATTATGCCAAATTTCTTTAGTACATATGATATCTCAAATCCATCATAACCAATAAATTTAAGCAATACAATACTAAAAGCACCTACAATTACTTAGACAACAAAAATAAGCATAAACATATATTCCAATTAGTGCCTTTTATATCAAAACATAAAATATTCACAATTAATCAACAAAACAAAATATCTATAGTCCGTAAATAATAGTTAAGTAATCCCAAAACTTAAATGTAATAGTAGTTAGCCATTTAAAACCAATCTCTAAACTCTTCTACTACTAACAATCTGTGTGTGTAAGTTATGAACCAAATACATAAAAACCAAAAGTACACACCATATATACCAATGTGATCATGGAGCACAAATTCAGTATAGATAGGAGAGATAAGTGACACAATAACTCAACTAATAGGAGAAACTCCTCCAAAGACCCAAATACATTCATACCTCCTAATCACATGTCCTTCATAAAGACTACATCATCTGTATATGCTTATTCACACATTTCACATGTGGACCCTTCATTATTAGTTTGACCCTATTACATATAAATTTACACATTATATGTATATTTAACTCTATATATTCACCCCTTAGGACAAAATCATATACATTTAACTCCATATATGCCCCCCTTGGGGTCATACCATATTACCCTCTTTAAAATGCATTGTGCTCAAAGCTTTGCAATTGAGGGTGTTCCATGTGATGAAACCCAATAATATGATTTTTTTTAATATTCCTTTTTTCTTATTTCCATTGATGATGACCATCCATCCAAACTCAATTATTTTAGGTCTTAATCCTTGAGTGTTACTTGTTGCATGCTTTTATTTTCTTTGATTACATGTATTGTTATTGTGAATTCTCGAATTTGTAGTAGTTGTTGGTCTCTAATAGCATCCTATTGAATAAATATTTGGCGATGCCTTGTTTAACTAATATTTATGAGCATTCCATATTCTTCCTTAATAATTCTAATATCGATATTCTTATCTTCCTTTATAATCTTGATATCGACCTTCTTCTCTTTCTTGATTTTTTTCTAGAAATGAGGGCATTGATATGGTTTCACATTTTATGGATTTCCTTCACTCTACATGCCCATTTCATCTATCTTCTTTTTAAAGAATATGGCCTCCTCTATCCTTTATGCTTGGTATTTAAACATTCTATCCTTAGAGATAATACCATCATATTTGACATGCACATCCTCTAAATGGATTAAAACTTCTTCAAGTATCTTCCTCTTTCATTTCTCCTTTTGTAGCTACAATGTGATCTCATCTAGCAAATTATGATGTCCTTATTCAATTATATATTACATTTATGATTTTACCTCATTTATGTCTAGGGTTTCTTCAATTTTCTTACATATTTCCTCTTCAAGTCTTTGGGTAGTTTATTCCTTTAATATCATTGTTTCTTATTGAAAATGACAGTGTTTTCTGCTCTCAATCTCAGTCATATCTAGCATTTTTCCATTATGGTTTCATAATATATGTATTTATTCATCTTTATTTTTTAATCCTTCATTTGAATCATCCATTTTCCAATTCCCCTTTCTCCTCTTTCCCTATTTTGATAGTTCAATTTTGTATCTTAGATAGATCATTACTTATTATGAAACTTGTCCTTTAAAAATGATAAGAAACCAATAAATACAATCCATTTTTAGGGTAAACCTCCTTTTACAATGAATACATTATAAAGTACAAGATTGATGATCTTAAGACTAGGTGTCATTAATTTATATAGGAGACAAATGGTACAGTTATAATAAAATGAGACCATGAAAGGTTCTAGTTGGCTTTCTAATATAGTAATTAAACTAATAATGAATGCATATTAGGGCCTTAATGTAGGACCCATGGGACATAACATTTCCCCCCTTTTAAAAAATATTTTCCCTCAAAGCTTGTAGTTGAAGATGTTTTCTTCATGAACTGCTCATTTCGCCAAGTGGCTTCTTCGAGAAGCATGCTATTCAACTTTATTAGGTATTCCATAATGGATTTTTTTCAAAGACATAGAGAACATTCATCAATAACTTTTCCTACTTCAAGAATCAACTTTCCTTCTTCATCTAACTCTAGGAGTTTTGTTTGCTCTAGTATATTTTGTCTCACAAGTATTTTTTAGGAATACATGAAAAACCTTATGAATTCCAAAAGAATGAAAATCTAATTCATACACCAATTTCCCAATCATATGATAATTTTTTAGGGCCCATAACATTTTGGAGCTAATTTATGATTTTTATTTTTTCTTGAGTATATTTCTCATAAGTTTGTAGTCTCAAAATACCCAATCACCCTCCTCAACTTGTCTTTCAATTCAATGTTGATATGCATGCCACTTTATCTTGTTTTACACCATTTTAAGTCTTTCCTTCATAGTTTTCAAAATTTCTTTAGTATTCTCCATATGTGGCTATATTTCTTGTTCTTTGGTCTTATCTTGTAAAACATATGAGATAATAGGAGTTGGATATCCATAGAGAGCCTCAAATGGGGTCATTTTTGTAGATGTATGATACGTAGTATTATGCACCACTACACTAGAGGAAACCACTTCATTCTTTTAGATTTATTATATGAAGAATAATATCATAGATAACCTTCTATCAAGGGGTAGAATGGTGGTGGTTAACCAAAACCTAGAGTGCGGGAGACGAAAATTCGAGCAGAGTTCTGAGACACGCAGTCTGTGACCCAGAATGGCGACCCGCAGAGGAGGGAGCTCCACTACCTCCTACAAAAGTGCCATGGACAACAGAGATAAGACCCATCTGAGTAATGGTAAAGGCACAGGGGAAGAAGAAAACAAAAATAAGGAGAAGGAGACAGAGGGGGCAGAGTCAAAGGATAAGGGCAACACTAAGGACAAGGAGGAAGAAGACAAAAACTAGGGAGGCAAGAAAGAGGACGTCAATCAAAAGGGACCGTGTAGGCCCAGAGCGAACATCACTCCAAGAGTAGTTTTAAATAATCTGGCCTTGCAGGAAAACAAGGAACATATGGAAACATATGCCATCATATGAAAATTCATGGGAGTCTGGCCCACTAAGAAAGCTTTGCAAACCTGGATTAAATATCACTGGAAACCTAAGGGTAGCATTGAGCTTCACCTTGGGTCCAAGGGTTTCTTCACAGTGGTGTTTACAAGCATTGAAAACAAGGATAGAATATTCAAAGGTGGGCCCTACTTTTTTGCAGCAGCAGGCTTCTATATGTGGCCTTGGGTGATGAACTTTGTTCTAAAAAGGGAGACCTTCACCTCAGTTTCGGTTTGGGTAAGGAATTTTTCGCTTCCCCTGGATTATTGGAAAAATGAATCACTTGTGGCTATAGGAAACAAATTAGGACTTTTTATCAAAGCCTCAGAAGCCACCGGAAGGGGTAAATACACTTCCTATGCAAGGATTTGTGTGGAAATGGACCTCTCAGGAGCTCTTCCGGACAAAGTCATCCTGGAAGTCTTTGATGAGGAATGGGTGCAAACGGTGGATTATGAGCATATTCAGTTCAGATGCTGTAAATGCCACGAACATGGACACTTGATCAGAGACTGCTCTCTCAATAAAGAAGAAGACAAAAGCAAACTAAAAGCAAAGAAGGACACTGAAAACTTTCAGAAATTTTCAAGTAGAGGAAAAGGAAACAAAAGAGAACCAAAGAAACATCATAAAGAAGGACAAAAGGCTAGTCAAAATAAATTCCAATCGCTGGTTGAGATGGAAGACATGCCTTGCGAAAACCAGTCTATGGAGAAAGACCATAAAGAGAAGGAGAAAGAAGAAAACAACACTTTAGTAGAAAATATCAATGAAGAGTAAGAAACCATAATGAGTGAAGTAGAGCTAGAAAGGGACTAGGAAATGACCCAAAGCGAAATAGATCTGGAAGATCATGAACTGCAGGAAATATTAGATAAAGAAAACCTAGATATGGAAGGTTTTCTACAACGAGGAACTAGGGCGGGAATAGATTCATTACCTCCAGATGAATGCAATAGAATATAGTAGCTGTTTCTGTGGAAAACCCAGGAAACAGGGGCAGTTAGAGGAAGAAACAATGATGGGCAGGAATGCAGAGGGGTGAAAACAATGAAAGCTAATCCAGGTTTAGCAACCAGAAGTACATGTAAGAAAAGAGGAAGGAAGAAGCAAAAGGAGCTTTTAATGGAGTGTGGGAAGTTGATGATAGATTCAGGTAAGATGAAAGACCTGTCTAGTTACTCCTTCACAAATCTTTAATTATGAAGTTTACATCTTGGAATATAAGAGGTTTGGGTAGTAAAAGAAAGAAAATAATGCTAAGTTTTAGAATGAAACAAGATACACCGGATATAATCTTCATTCAGGAAACAAAGAGCTCCATTTAGAAAATAAAAGCAATCCACAGTAAATGGCTTCAAAGTTTTGAGGTCTTAGAAGTTAAAGAAGATAACACATCGGGGGGCATTCTCACTCTATGGAACCCTCACAAAGTTAAAGTTTTGGATGCAGAGGCATCTAGAAACTACTTGTCAGTAGTCATCCAACTAGAAGGGGTGGCTAAAACCTTCCTAGTTACTAATGTTTATGGTCCCCAAAAAGTAGAGGATAAACTCAGATTACTAGATTCCCTTACTGATCTCAGGATCAAACAAAAGGGCATCCCCTATATCCTGGGAGGAGATTTTAATATGATAAAATATCTCTCAGAAACGAAAGGAGGAACCAGAGTGCTAAACAAAGATTCATCAGCATTTCAGGCGTTCATGGAGAACTTGAAATTGGTAGACTTAGACTCAGAGAATGGCCTTTTTACTTGGAACAACAAGAGAGGAGGGGAAGCCCAGATGCCCTCCAAGTTAGATAGGTTCTTAGTATCAGAAGACCTAATGCTTATAAATAATGAAATTACAACAATAATTCTTCCCTTTGGTGGCTCAGATCACTGGCCGATACAATTGGAGACTAAGGGTTTGGATTCTCCAAGGAATAGACCCTTCAGATTCGAAACCATTTGGCTCACCCACCCGGAATTCTTGAGTAATATCAAAGATTGGTTGAGTGAGGACTTACAGATCCAAGGATCTAAAATGTTCCTCCACAAAAGACTAAAGCATATTAAGAGCAAACTCAAAGACTGGAATAGGAAGGAATTTGGAAACATTTTTGTGAATAAGAAAGCTGTGGAAAGTAAAATTCAGAGAATCAACCAAAAGCTGATCCAAGAAGGCTTTAACTATGACATAAATGAACAGTCTGAAAAATTGCACCATGAGTGGGAAAACCTATGTAAACAAGAAGAAATATTCCGGAGACAAAAATCCAGAGTACAATGGCTCAAAGAAGGAGAGCGCAACACGATATTTTTTCATAGATCCACCATGGCCAACAGGGCTTTCAACAGAATATCAGTGATAAGGGATAGAAAGGGAGACATGCAAAACACTCATAAGGAAATTGAAAAAGTGATGGTTCAGCATTTTCAAGACATTGCATGAGAAAACATTCCAAACAGGGAAGATTCCATAAAGGAAATTATAAGATATATCCCTAAGCTGGTGTGTAGAGAGGACAATTTCAATCTAAACAAACTAGTTTTAGAAGAGGAGGTTAGAAAATTACTCAAAGATATGCAGAATGGAAAAGCACCAGGCCCAGATGGTTTTAACATGGATTTTTTCAAAGCTTGTTGGGATATTTTCAAACGGGATATTTTAAATGTGGTGGAGGATTCCACGGTTAACAAAACTATCCTGAAAGCCCTCAATACCTCCTTCATCGCCCTGATTCCCAAATAGGACTCAGCTCAAACAATGGATAAGTATAGACCCATAGCTTTATGCAATGTCGTTTACAAGATTATATCCAAAGTAGTGGCCCACAGACTCAAACCCTCCTCCCTAATCTAGTGTTTGAGGAGCAATCTGGTTATGTGGAGGGTCGGCAAATTTTGGATAACATTATACAAGCTCATGAAGTGGTTCACTCTCTCAAAAGAAAAAGGCAGGTGGGGATGATCATGCAACTGGATATTGAAAAAGCGTATGATAAGGTCAATTGGGGGTATATCAAGAAGATACTCATAGCCTTTGGGTTTGATCACAACTAGATAAGATGGGTAATGGCTCTGGTAACTACTTCCAGCTTTTCTATCTTGGTTAACGGCTCTCCCTTAGATATCTTCTTTCCCTCAAGAGGCCTGAGACAGGGAGACCCGCTCTCTCCCTTTCTCTTCATCCTCATGATGGAAGGATTGGGCAGGGCTATCAAGCAGGCTAAAAACAGGGGAAAAATAAAGGGTCTTCAAGTTTTGGAGAATGGACAGACTCTTACTCACCAACAATTTGTAGATGATACCATGTTGCAAGGAATTCCCACAGTCAAAGAAGCAGCTGCCTACAAGAAAATCCTCAATTCTTTTGCAAAGGCTTCAGGTATGGAAGTTAGTCTCACAAAGTCAAAAATATTCTTCTTTAATACTAAAATTGCTATTCAAAGGAACATCTCAAGAATCCTCGGCTTCCAAACGGACTCCCTCCCCTCAAAATATTTGGGAGTACCTCTCACAAACAAACCAATGCTTAAAAACATTTGGGAACCTGTGCTAATTAAGTTGCAGGATAAAGTTAAAAAATGGACCTTCAGAGCCTTGAACTTGGTGGGCAGATTGGTTTTGACAAAGGCAGTTCTTCAATCCATCCCATTTTTCGTGTTATCTACCCTTCCAACCCCCAAAGGAGTCTTAGAAAAACTCAAAAATATTCAAAGATATTTTCTGTGGGGCAGGGAGGAAACAAGGAAGAAATGGGCCTTGGTTTCCTCGGAAAAAATATGCAAACCCAAAAGCCATGGGGGTCTAGGCTTAGATGATCAGGAGATTCTAAACAAAGTACTAGGAGCCAAGCTTTGGTGGCAATGGGTGCAAGCGCCAAAAGCCCTTTGGGCAAGGGTCTAGAAAGAAAAGTATGCCAGCTCTTGGCACACTAATAATCTCATCAGAATGTCGGGGAATATAAGGGGCTCTCCCATCTGGAATAGGGCTTGGGAGAATAGAAATATTGTGCAACAACATAGTTCTGGGAAATCAGAGATGGGGAGCAAGAACTCTTTTGGGAGGAAAAATGGCAACAAGAACCGATGCTGTTAAAGGAGGAATTCATAAGCCTCAAACAAGAAATAGATTCCCAAGGACTGATCAAAGTTAAAGATTTTTGGAACATCCCTCAGGGCCAAGACAAGTGTAGAAACTGGAGTAACATTGATTGCAGACATAACAAACTCTTAGAAAAAAAAACAGAAGCACAGAGAAGTATTTTAAAACATAGGATGATCATGGTCACAGAGGGGCAGGATCAATTGATATGGGGCAACAACAACAAAGGAACCTTCAATATCAAAGAGGCAAAGTATATTCTCCTGGGACTGGAGTCCTGTGTGCCAGACAAATCTTGGAGACAACTCTGGTCTCACCAAGGTTGGATGAAAATCAAGCTCTTTATGTGGTTGGTGTACCATAAGAAAATTTTGACTTAGGACCATATTATAAAAGGGGCGTCTTGGGGCCTTCTAAATGTCAACTTTGTGAAGAGCATGAGGAAACCATGGAGCACATCCTCAACGACTACTCTTACACCATCTGGTTATGGAATTCCTTTTCTAACATTTTCCAACAATCAGACAGGGACAAAGAGAGTATCATAAATACCCTAGTTAATTGGAGGAGGAGATTTTTGGAGAATGAGGTGCTTAATCAAGCATGGGCTTTAACACTAGGATTCATTATCTGGAATGTCTAGAAAGAAATAAATAAGAGAATCTTTAAGGAAGAAAAAACCAACCCTCAGAAGCTCTATGACTTGATTCTAAAGTAGATAAGGGAAATAGTCAGCACCACAGTGAGCAATATCCGAGAGAGTCCACCCTCAGTAATGGAGCTGAGAACACTCAGACTATTGGGACTACACAAGATCATTCCGCAAAGGCTAGGAAAAAAGAAAATGGCAATGAATACAGAGAAAGATTGTTGGCAGCCTCCTCCGAAAAACTACCTGAAATTCAATATTGACGGAGCCTCCAAAGGTAACCCAGGATCAATTGGGTCTGGAGGAGTTTTAAGGAATGAAGAGGGAAGAATAATATTAATCTTCCACAACCATTTAGGTAAAGCCACCAATAAAATGGCAGAACTAATGGTGATGGAGCAGGGCCTTCAAATTCTGATTAAAAATCATAGCTCAAATGTTATTATAGAGGCAGGCTCAGAAATCACCATCAACTCTGTAAAAAGAATCACCTGTGGATCCAAACTGGAGAAAGTCTCAAATCATTGGAGACTTATCCAGGCCTATCAAAGGATTCAAGCCCACCTTCAAGGTCTGGGATCTATTAGTTTCAATCATGTGCGCAGAAATGCTAATAATCTAGCGGACATTCTTGCCAACCAAGGGGTGAATAGTGAAGATTGCAGGATGGTGAAGAAGTGGCTGGATTTGTCCCAAAATCGTTTAAAGGTTATTTTCTATAACCAACTGGCAGAGGACAGTTAGGTGGTCCGTAGTAGTGGGAGGGTTTCTGACAGAGGTGAAGTTTCCCTAGCCAATGTTTCCTCGGCCTCGTGATTTTCCTTTTGGGTGCCATCGGTTCACGGACGGGTTTGAGACAATCATTTGTGTCTCCCTTGAACCGCCTTCGGTTATCGGTCTTGCGTTAGATTGGAAGTGGCGGGAGAACTATTCTTTCAGCAGCCGTTTCAGTTCTCCCGGCCGGATTAGTGTGAAGAGCATGGCGGGTTTAGTTCTTTTGGAGAAAACAAGTAATAGAGTGGCCCTGGTGAATAATGGCAGAGGGTTTATATCTTCTTCTATAATCATCAGTGTTTGGCATAAGTTTTCCCCATTCCAAGATAATGATGTAGCAAATAATCATCGGCAATGGAGTTGGGGCTTCCGCTTCCTAATTCCCAAGGTCAGGCGAAATTTCAGCAGGAGGAGCGGTATTCAGGAGATCACACTGTTTTCCATTAGAAAATGGTTTCGGATTATGGGAAGAGACACCATTCAAAGAGAGACACGTGGTGGTGGGATGGTTTCGAAAACCACCTTCATCGCGCCTTAAAGTTCGGTGCCATTTTGTTGCATCACATAAATCACAACCGTCCATTTTTTCTTTGCCATTCGACGGTCTGGATGATCTGAGCAGATCTGTGGCGCGAAGGTGGTTTCACGGCCACAACAGGTGGGAAGTGGTTTTCCCCATTTGGCAGCGATCACAATCATTGAGCTCCATGTGGCGGTGGGGTCAGAGGGAAAACCACCCTCATCGCAAGTTATCTTCCGCGCATGTTGGCCGGTCTAAAATCATTATACTCCGTCGACTGGTTCTTGAGGTTTCTACGGTCCACATCTGGGTTTGTGGGCCCGGGTGTTCAGGCATGTGACGCTCAAGTACTTTTTTGGACTGTTCTGTCGAACTCGAAAAGTTGACTCGCAGGTCGTGAGCACGGGCATTGACACCCCTTTTCAACTTCTAGTCTAAACTCTTTGATTTTTCTTCTTTCGAATTGTTAAGTTTGTTGGTAGTACGCGAGGAAAAGTTAAGCTTTTATTCTTTTCCTTTTTCTTTGACCTTGTGGGATGTGTTGTAACTCTATGTACTATGTTTTTTGATTAAATGAATGGGAAGGTCTGACTCTTGCATTAGCAAAAAAAAAAAAACATCATAGATAACCTTCTAAACATTTGTTACTATTTTTATCGCCATTTGTTTGAAAATGATATGTTGAACTCATCCCTGTGTTATTCCACTCATGTTCCATAATTCTTTCCAACAATTGTCTGTGAATTTTAAATATTTTTCACTTACTATTACTTTAGGAATATCATGAAGTCTATGAATTTCCTTCATGAACATTTCCGCCACTTGGATTGTTTTGTATGTACTATGAATTCCACAAAAAAGTTCATATTTAGTGAGTCTATTAACAATGAAAAACTGGAAAATTTTCCTTCAAATTTTGGCAACCCTATAATGAAGTCCATTGATATTTATTTCCATCTTTGAGTAGTTATGTATAATGGATGAGTTAACCCTAGATATTTCATTATCTCTCATTTATTTCTTTAGAAAACCTCACATTAACTTAAAATATTTGAATATATTTCTTCATTCCTTCCAAGAAAAATCCTTTTTGATCCTTTGATATGTTTTAAGGAGATCTACATGTCCTACCATCAGAGTCTCATCAGACCACATTAATGTTTGCTGCTTCAGGTTTGATTTAGGGCATACAAATATCCTAACCTTTTATTAAAGTATATCTCCTTTCCACTCCTATTGTTCCATAGAGTTATTTCCTCCCTTTATACATTGCATTTTTTATTTAGTATTGTTATTATTTTTCCATTCATGTTGAGCTTCTTCCATTCATGATGGGGTTGAAGATGTAATTGAATATAATATTTAGGTTTCTTCTATTATATAAAATTGATACACTACCACATTGTTCTTGCCATTGTATATTATTTCAAAATCAAACCCTTGAATTTTTTTTTCTATCAATTTGTTTATGTTCAGATGACAGTTTTTTCTCCAAAATTTACTTTAGGTTGTCATGGCCTTTCTTGATGTTAAAGTGACTCTTAATTAGATATTTTCACCATCTTTTTATTGCATGTAGAAATTCTTCCATTTCCTTTTCATATTTTTATTTCATCAAGTATTTTTCCTTCAATTGTTTTCTCTCAAAAGCGAATGGTATCCCTTCTTGTGTCAACATTGCTCAAAGCTTCTCCCAATGCATCTCATTCTACTATAGTATAATGTTTTCCAAAAATGATCTATTTTCAATACTAGTGTAGATGATATGGATTCCTTTAATAAAGAGAAAGTCAAAGTAGCATTATCATTCCATACAAATGATTTTTCTTCAAGAGATATGTGAGTAGGCCTGTAATGCATGCATAATTATTAACAAATTTATGATAATATATTGTAAGACCCAAAAATGATCTAATAATTTTGAAATCCTTATGATAGACTATTTTGTAATAGCTTTGATCTTTTGAGGGTCCACCTTAACTCCTTTTGAAACAATATGACCCAAATATTATTTTATCCCAAAAGTACATTTGGATATTGTTACATATAATTGATTGTTCTCATGAATTTGTAGAAATTTATCCACGTGTTTTATGTGCACTTCCCATCAATTTCTATAGATAAGAATATCACTAAAGAAAACCAACACCAAATTTTGAAGATGTGATAAATAAATATTGTTCATATGGCTTTGAAAAGTAGAAGGAGAATTAGTAAACCAAAATGCATGAAAAATAACTCATAGTGCCCTTCGTTTGTTCTAAAATTTGTTTTGGGGATGTATTCTTTCCTTAATTTGATCTGGCGATATCCTAATTTAAGATCAAGCTTTGCAAAATAAGCCACTCCATGAACCTCATCTAATAGCTCATCAATATTTGGAGTAGGAAATATATTCTTAGTAGTGATTTTCTTTAGATCTCTGTAATCCGCACATATCCTCCAAGAATTATCCTTTTTATCACCATCACTATTGGAGATGAAAAAGAAATCTTACTATGTTTACAAATACTCGAATCTATTATTTCATTTACCATTTTCTTAATCTTTCCTTCTTTTTATGAGGATATCTATCTATAAGGAATTTTATTAGGAGGAGTGACTCTATGTACTAATTCAATTTTATTTTCATGGTCTTTAGATGGAAGTATACCTTCGGGAATTTCTTAGAATACCATATAGTGCTTTTCCAAGATACTTTTTAATTCCTTAGGAATATTTTTATCTTCCTTCTTAACTTCCATAAAATACAATTTAATCACAAATTGAATGCTACCTTATTTAGGGAGTTTTTCCATGCTATGAGAGTTGATTGCATCACAAGTTCCATATTTTAACCCTTTGAGCCTGTTATCACTTAAAATTTCTCCTTGGTTGTGCACAGAAAAATCCCAAGGTAATTGTGAACCTATCTTTTAGATTTGAAACTGGCCTTTTTGGTCTGGAGAGGGCTCTCTCTATGAGTTTGCTACTTGGTGTCACTTCAATAGAAACCCACCTGTGAAACAATGGTCAGATCTTCAATGCGACAAGGGTTTATAAATGTGGTAGGGAAAAGAGGAAAACCATTCAACAATGGAGTCAGAATGGGAGGATAAATCAAAAGGTTTCTAAGATCCTGGTTGATGAACACTAAACTTAAAAAGGAAATATAGGCAATATTTTCTTAGACAATTAGGTTATCAAAGTATGGTGGTGAAATTAATAATAACAATCGATCAATTCAGAGCACCAAATGTTGAATTTTACCCGGATGTTAGAGAGACAGAGTGAAAATATCTAAATGTAATGAAGGATATAGAATCTAACAATGGATGAATTTTGAACTCATAAGATTTCATTCAACTAATAAGACTTGATAATGA
Source organism: Pinus tabuliformis (assembly GCA_031772625.1). Classification (NCBI taxonomy): domain Eukaryota; kingdom Viridiplantae; phylum Streptophyta; class Pinopsida; order Pinales; family Pinaceae; genus Pinus; species Pinus tabuliformis. The sequence goes on from CM062812.1 coordinate 355,782,584, forward strand.
TGAAAAACAGGAAAACTACAATCACATAAGAAATATACAGATTGTCAAATATCGTCACATGTATGTTTCGTTAAAAGGTTCAAATATTTCTACCTTGGAAAATTATGATCTATACCAATAATATCTCTTGTACATACAAAAGGTTTTTTCTCTCTTAAAAAACTAAACCCTTGTTACATTAAAAACATCTCTTTTGTATAGTTTATGGTAATGGTGATTTGACCAGTTTCATTCACATCTGCATTTTCGATAGCATATGTGTTATCAACTAGTAAACTCATTCACATCAACACTTGGGCTCCTAAAGTTTTGAAATTAAAACAACAACTAGGTGTGCGAGGGTTTGACATTCCCTTAGGTTTGATCATTGACATTTATACTTTTCAAAAAATCCTTCAATTGGTAGTGAATGGCATTTAGAAATCCTCCCCAACAAATGTTGTTTCTCCTTTGAATATGACATTGAATGCTTGAACCCTGGAAATTGTTGTGCTTTCCTTTTGTTTAATTTTTTTTTGGATGGGATTTATCCCACATTAATGAGGGGGAAATGTTTATAAACATTTATATTCATAAATGCTTTTACCTCTCATTGACACGTGGTGCAATGTATTATGGGCCCTTGTGGGATCCTTTCCTCAGCTTGGAATTGTGTGTAGACTTGATCCTTGGTAGATTTCGATTTATCTTGGCTTGTGGCTTTATGATTGGTCACTTGGAAATTAATGGACTTGGAGATTTGGTCTCAAGCATGACAATATTCATTTTTTGAAAATTACAAAAGAACTTGCATAAAAACACGAGGGCACAAATAACCTTGAAAGACCAAATTTTTTCTCCAAGCTCCAATTTCTTTTTTAAACACATATTTATAAAAAATTTACAGGCGATAACATCGACTCTAATGAGGATGTTTTATTCCCTATGAGGTAGCAAAGAACATGAAGACCAAGTGCCTAATACCTTCGTTATTTTGAACTCTAAAAACCATTTCTAGGCTTGTGATTAACTTTGTCCCTTATTTGTAATCTGCTTTAAATGAAAACCTGAAACATTGTTATAAACTTCACAACTGAAACTAATCCTAAACTATAAACACTGCAAACTAAAATACAAAATGAAATCATTTTTAAAACCAAATGCAAATGAAAATGAAGTCAATCTAAAAAACCAAACTGCACTGTTAAAAATAAAATGCTCAAACTTACGAGATTTATTAAATACAACCTACATTAATCTAAGCCATGAGTTGCTTAATCAGGTAAATTCAAATATCTAATGCAACCAAGAAAGAATTTTTTTGACCAATTAAACCCCTTGCATGCCTTTGTAAACAAAAAAGTATATCTTATTTGATGGAAACTCATTTTGAAATTTGAATCCAAGTTCGATATCCACAAAAATTGAAAAAAAGAGCCCACTAACTGAATCCAAAAACACCATAAAATGATACTTACAAGAATGGAAACTGATGTGACCTTGTATCACCCCCCAACTACTTTCTTTCTTTCATGAAATTCCATTTGTAAACTTCCATAAAAGGGGTGAAAATGTTAATGATGTTGTTCCAAATAAATATTTCATGGAAACAATGATATTGTTGGTTGTTCTATGTCATGGAGCTTTTTATTTACTTGGTCCTTAAGAAAAATCTCTAAAAAATGAGATATTTTCCCTATATCCTCGTTATTTCCATTAAGAAACTCAAGATCATTATCAAAATAAATGGAAGCAATCTGGTCTTATTTTCTATCATTCACATTAGAGAAAAGATTTGCACCTCCTTGAAATATTCAAACCAAACATCCACATATTGTATATGAGGAATGATGTCCAAAGGTAACCCTTTATGTTTCTCAGCGGAAAAAACATCTTGAATTTCTAAAAATTTTAAGTTTGTATTTCCAAAAGATGTGTTTTCTTTCATTTTCAAAAGGATGCAATTACACAACTTACTTTTCATTGTTTTCTTGCAACTCTGGGATGTAATTTCCATGAATTATCTCATTGATTTTTTGAAACTCATGATGATCATTTTCTTGTAAAGAAGAGATAGTCACCTGATATTGTAGTATACCATGATTTCCCTTATTACCCTCTTATGACTTCCTTTGACAACTGGCATATACTGTCCCATTACTTTCCTAAAACTCTATATTATACATTTCTTTATTGGTTAGAATTTCCATGCATGCAAGTTTAGAAGTCTAAATTTTACAACCTTCTTCTTGAAATAAAGATTTAGGAAATGAATGGAATGAATAAAAAATTGACTGATTATACTCATCTCTCTCTTCTTGATGTTGAAAATAATCATCATAAAATGCTTTGATTTCTCCATCTATTAATTCTTCATCACCATACTCATTTGTCATGTGCTGAAAAAAAAATTCAAAATTTACTTAACAACAATTTTGAAACAGTGACAAAAATGGGTAATTTTCCCTATAGTTCTCATAGGATGTTGTATGGAATTTTTTAAGAGAATATAAGCTTGTTGATTTGAGGCTTTTGTGATCTATATTATGTGTAGTGTTGTCTTCCAGAGTCATCACATTTAGGTTTTGTTGTAATCGACGTTTCGAACCAACCTCTATGGTTCATCATCAGGAATTAGATCCATGAGTGAATAAGTTAGAAATCGATAGGTTTTAATAGGTTCAACTAGGGTTGGGATGGGAATGATTGTTAGTCGACAATTTGGGTAATGATGTAGTTCATTTTTTTTATATACATAGTTAAAAAAATAAAAAATAAAAATGAACTACATCATTACCCAAACTGTCGGCTAACATTCACTCCCATCCCAACTCTAGTTGTACCTATTTAAACCTATCGAGTTCTGAATTATTCACTCATGGATCTAATTCCTGATGATGAACCATAGAGGTTGGTTCGAAACGTCAATTACAACAAAACCTAAATGCGATGACTCCAGAAGACAACACTACACAGAATATAAGCTAGCAGATGGTAACCTTTCATACCATGATCTTGCATCTCCATACAGAGTGACCATAAAGACCTTCATGAGGCAATATTCATGCAATTCAACTCCTAGCTCAGTGTATGTATATGAAATTTAATCAAATCAAAAGCATCATCATATCCCTTCTCATCTTTGAATCTTGGCATATTTTCTTCCCAATCTATATGAGGTAAACGATTTGGAAAACCAAGAATATGTGAACGATTCATAGGAGCATACCTTACAAATTTTTAAGCTTCTATGAAGTCTATCTTCGGATAACGGAATCTCCAGTGATACTTTGAATTCTATATTCTTCTAATAATGGAGTCACCAATTGAATGATACACAACCACTTTGTTGTGTTTGACTTCTGTTCACCATCAAAAATCTGATTCGAACATTGTCATTCTTTCCGAGGGAAAATTTCTCAACTCATCCTCGACAATGACACCCAACTGTTATCACTTAGAATTTATGCTTGGCTATGCAGAGAAGCATCAAATTGTAACCTCGATGATCTAGTTATATATTTTTGTCCACCCACCTATTCCATTTCGACACCCACCACTATTTCTTTCATTTTTTAGTTTCCTTAATTGTAGCATAGTTTACTATTTTTGGCATCTTTTCGAGTCCTAAACTTATCAAGCCATTTTGAGGCCCTAAATGACATTTTATTTTGGAAAATGTGAAAACATGAGGGTCTACTTATTTTTTTTTATTTGAAAGTTGTATCCCTCGAATAGATCTTTCTGATGAGGTATTATGTGCATCAAACAAAGATCACATGCCAATGTTACGACCCCGGGAAGCTGATGTACCAATTCACCCAAACGGGGCCCATAGTTTTGGCGTTTCAACTCTTAGGGTTAGGTTTTTGGATGTTTGGGGTTTTCCATTGTTTCTCAATAATAAATTGGCCTTAGAGCCTCATTGTAACATAGTTCAGATGCATGTAGCCACCACATCTCTTCTCAGAGATAGGTTACCATGGTCCGAGCTAGTTTATTTCCATTTCTGTATATAAGATTATTTCAATTCTTTGATAGTACTGAAATGAAGTTTTATTATTGGTGCATCTTTGTGTATATGTGTATTTACATATTATTTTATGTTCCTACACAAGTATGGATCAGTGGTATCAAAGCGATCTACTTTTCCTCTATTTTTCTTTGCATGTCCCCAACGAGGTCAGGGTATAAGGAGTTAGGGATCAAATTGGTTGAACCTTTTCAAGACCAGCCTCACAAACCACGACAACCTCCCATGGTGGAAGAAAAGAAAGATGAGGGGGCAAGAGATCCTTTCAAAATATTGTTTGAGGAAGCCTCGAGTGACATAGGAATGTGATGATGGATAAATTTGCCTAGATCCTTCGACAGCTACCCATATGTGATGCATCTTCATCCAGAAACAACTCTAGAGGCCCCACTCCTTTTAAGGTACAAGTTAACTTTGCTATTCCCATATTTGAAGTCCAGATAGATGGAGACACCATAAATAGATGGTTAAATCTGTTGGAAGGATATATTTCAGTTCATGACTTTTCCAACCAGGGAAAAATTACTTTTTCACTTCTCAAAGCCACCCCACACATCAAGGACTATTGGGAAACCTACTATGAACAAAATGACAAGAGGGAATCCTCACTATTTTTAGTCATACCCACTTGCAATTATTTTTGAGATGCCATCAAGGAACAATATTACCTTGTCAGGAGCTATGAAGATAAGTACATAAAGTGGACCACACTGCAGTAGGGAAGGGACCAAGACGTGCTGGAATTCACAAATGTTTTCCATACCCTTCGCATGAAAATGGGTATCAAGGATTCTGAGTGGCATTTGGCAATGAAGTACCATGGATTTCTACACAAGCACATCTAGGATGAGATGGAGTTCCTTGACATTCTGTGCTTGGCAATGCCTATCGATACACTGTCAAGATCATGCAAAATTTTAAATAGAAGAAGCAAGACTTTGGATCTGTGAATCTGAAGCAAGGGAAAGGTGCCCCTTAGCCATAGAAAAAAGGACAAATCCAAGGTAGGGAAACCCAGGACAACCCGCTGAAGCCGTAAGTGAAGAACAACACCATGAAGACAAAGAAACACACAGGGAAATGGTGTGAGTTCCATAAGAGACCCACTTGCAACACAAGTGAGTGTCGAGCCAAGCAGTCACTCGTGGTCGAGCTGAACACTTTTGAATCAGATGCATGTTCTGACTCTAAGTTAGAAATTGATAATGTGTTTGAAAAAGGGAAGAAGATTATCAATGTAGAGCCTAGTGCCATTGTTTCCACCACCAAGATCCAGAAGGATGAGCCCAAAGATCCAGAGGAGGGGAGTGACTCTTCCACTCATAGATGTGGGTGAAGGGTTCCCCACTATAGTTCATTATCAAAAGTGGGACCCAAAAGAAGCTCATTTCAGAAGAGTTCATGAAGCAGTTGGGCCTACCGACCACACCAGACCCACAGTTGTACACCAACGGGTAGCTTCAACAAGGGTGAGATCTTTGTGTTAGCCAATAATGTTGCCTTCCTTACAACATCAAGCCCTTCATGAATGAGATACTGTGTGATGTTTCTGCTCTTGAAGTTTGTGATGTATTATGAGGCCAATTGGAGGTGGCATGTTGTGTATAAGTCTAGGCCTCACACTGTTATTATTACTTTGGGTGATAAGTTGTACAAGATACTAGAGGTAGCACTGCCTACCGCCATTTATTTGATCACTGTGAAACAATGCAGTAAGACCATTTCCTAGACCGGGAATTTTTTTTCCTTATGATTCGCCCTAAGGGCAAGAATAATATTGGGATGTGTCCTCCAGACAGGGTTCCTCTGCATGGAAGCAACAGATGGACAAAGTTGTGGAGGAGTACAGGAACATCTTCACCTCACCCACAAGGGTACCTCTACACTGTCTGGTCAAGCACTCCATCGATCTGACCTCGGGTGCATCGCTACCTAATGGATCGATCTATTGATGCTCTATTCTGGAGAATAGTGAAATCAAGAGGTAGATTAAGGACTTGTTGCAGAAAGGGCACATCAGGCCAAGTTCATCACCTTGTGGGAGATTGATCGTGTTGGTACAGAAGAAGGATGGTACCTCGAGACTTTGTATTGACTATCAAGTGATGAACAAGATCATTGTTCGAAACAGGTATCCAATCCCACAAATTGGTGACATTTTGGACCAGATTAAGGGGGAAAAATATTTTAGCAAGATTGACTTGAATTCTGGTTATCACCAGGTACCATTCAAACCCTCTGATGTGTGGAAGACTGCCTTCAAATATAAGGAGGGCATTTTTGAATGGCTAGCCGTGCATTTTGAGTTGAAAAATTCCCCCACAACCTTCATGAAGCTGATGGATGACATCTTTCAACCCTTCACCAACTCATTCATGGTGGTGTATTTGGATGCCATTTTTATATTCATCCATAGTTGGGAAGAGCACCTCCACCATATTCGATAGGTCCTCCAAGCCCTATGGTAACACAAGTTGTGTGCCAATTGGAGAAATGCACTTTTGATATGACCCATATTTAGTATCTAGGCTACATCATTAATGATAAGGGTGTGCATGTTGACCTGGCCAAGATACCATTCATTCGGGATTAGCCAACCCAAACCAATCTAACAGATCTCTTCAACATTCTGGGTCTTTCCAACTTCTACCATAGGTTCGTGTTGGGTTTCTCTCATATCACTTGGCACTTGAGTTAAGTCACCAAGGGAAGAGTGAAACCAAAGTTCTTTTGGTCTGAATCCCAACAGAAGGTGTTTTTCGAGTTAAAGCGTTGCCTCTACTCTGTACCGATTCTCACATTACCGGATCTGCAACAACCATTTGAGATAGAGATAGATGCCTCTGTCTATGTTATTGGTGTAGTTCTTACTCAATAGGGGCATCCAGTGGCATATCATAGTGAGACACTTTTAGAAACAATCCGAAAGTATCCCACCTAATGTAGGTTTTAACCCCGTACAGAAATTACCTGCATACGGATTATAAAACACAGAAAATAATCAATGCAAGAGCATAACACATAAAACACATATACACAAATATTTTCACCTAGATCCCAAAATCGGGACTACTAGCTTGATTTTTCATTATGTTCCTTTCAATGTTACAATACATATTTATACATGCTGAAGCATCCAATACCATGGACTGAAAACCATCACATCCAAAACCATCGCATCCAAAACCATCCCCGGAAATCATGCACAAAACCATAGGTAGGTCCACCCAACTTAATATAGGGTCCAATTTCTTTTTCTTTGCACAAAAATATAACACAACCCAACATTGTTCCACTTGTTGTTTTCTTTGCACAGGGGGCGACAGGAGAGCTTAGTCATTTATCCAGCCTTGCAATGCCCATTATTTCTCTACACCAAGAGCTTCACAGAGCTCACAAATTTTGTGAATGCATCTGCAGTATTCTTCAAAGTGTCCACCTTTACCAGCAACACCTTTTGTCTTCTATCATATCCTTCACAAAGTGATACTGAACATCAATGTGCTTTGTATTTCAATGTTAACCAGGGTTCTTTGCCAAGAAAATTGCACTTTGGCTGTTACAGTCTATTCTTATAGCTCCCTGTACTAACCCCATACTTGAACACAATCTTTGTAGCCAAACTGCTTCCTTGCTTACATGAGTTGCTGCCATGTATTTTGCCTCTGTAGTCAATAGTGCCACTACAAATTGTTTCTTACTCATCCAACTGACTGCACCTCCAAATAGGTTAAACACATACCCACTTGTAGATATTCTCTGATCTAGATCTCCAGCCCAGTCCATGTCAACAAAGCCACAGATATTCAAAACTCTGTCCAAACCTAGTCTTCCTTGGTAGCACAAACCATAATCACTAGTGCCACGCAAATACCTAAAAACTCGCTTCACTGCTATCCAATGCTCCTTCCCTAGTTTTGACATAAACCTGCTCAATACTCCCACTGCATGTGCAATTTCTGGTCTAGTACAGACCATCGCATACATCAGGCTACCGACTGCACTTGCATATGGAACATGGGACATATCCTCTTCCTCTTCTTGTGTCTTTGGGCATTGTTCAGTAGATAACTTTACACCTACAGGAATAGCAACCTTCACCGGTTTACTATCCTGCATATTAAACCTCTGTAATATTGTCTTGACATACTTCCTCTGGTTTAACTAGGGCTTCCTCTTTGCCTGATCTCTTTTAATTTCCATGCCCAAAATATAGTTTGCAGCACCAAGATTTTCCATGTCAAATTTGGAGGAAAATTGGGTCTCCAAATCCTGGATAATATCTTTGTTATTTCCAACCAGCAACATATCATCCACATACAAGACTAGATAAATAACACGGCCACCAATTAATTTAAGATACACATATTTATCTGCTTTTCTTCTGGTGAAGCCAATTCCCCATATAAATGTATCAAATTTCTGATACCACATCCTTGGTGACTGTTTTAACTCATACAGAGAATTCTTTAACTTGCATACCAGTTCTTTCTTACCCTCCATCGCAAAGCCTTCAGGTTGCTTCATGTAGATCTCCTCTTTCAGATCCCCGTGAAGAAATGTTGTCTTCACATCCATCTATTCTACCTCAAAATAAAAAGCAGCAGTAACAGATAAAAGTAATCTAACAGAAGCTACCTTGGCAATAGGAGAAAATAATTCACCAAAATAAATTCCCGACACCTAGGAATAACCTTTTGCTACCAATCGAGCTTTGTATTTCTCCACCTTTCCTTCTGCATTTGTCTTCTTCTTTAACACATGTTTGCTGCCAATGGGTTTCCTTATAGCCGGTAACTCCACCAGATCCCAAGCCTCATTTTTGTGCGAAGATGCCATTTCATCAACCATGGCCTCTTTCCAGAGTTTTCCATCCTCTGAATCTACTGCTTCCTTCATGGTTATGGGATCATCATCAGTAATAGATAAAGCAAAATTTGAACAGAAAGCAGATAGACTATACCTTTATGGTTGCCTTCTTTCTCGAACTGATCTTCTCACACCTAGAGTTTGTGGCTCTTCATCATCTGATTCCTCCTCTTCTGTAGAGTTTAATTCTTCCTCCTTAAGCTCAAACTCTATCTTCTCAGGTTCCTTTGGTTAGACTTCATGTTTAATAACATCTTTCACCTCTCTGAACACCACATCTTGGCTGTACATAACCTTCCATGTTACTGGGCAAGAAAGCTTATAACCCTTTAAACCATCCTTATACCCAATAAAGATGCACTTTTCAGATTTACTATCCAACTTCGTTCTTTTCTCCTTTGGAACATGTACAAATGCATCACATCCAAATACCATCAGATGTGAAAGAGAGGGTTTCTTACCAGTCCATACCTCTTTTGGAGTCTTATCCTCCAACACTGATGAAGGTTATCTATTGACCAAGTAACATGCAGTCCCCACTGCCTCTGTCCAAAATTCTTGTTCTAACCTGGCACCACTGAGCATGCTTCCTTCCCTTTCCATCAATGTCTTGTTCATTCTTTCTGCAACTCCATTTTGCTGAGGTGTGTATGGAGTAGTCTTCTATCATGCTATACCAAACTCCTTACAGAATTATTCAAATTCCTTACTGCAAAACTCTCCACCGTTATCTATCCTCAGCACCTTTATCTTCTTCTCTGTCTGGTTTTCCACCAGAGCCTTAAATTCTTTAAACTTGTGAAAGACTTCAGATTTCTTCTTAAGGAAATATATCCATGTATTCCTTGAGAATTCATCTATAAATGATACATAGTACATAGACTTACCTAAAGATAGAACCTTCATAGGGCCAAACACATCACTGTGCACAAGTTTTAATATTTGTTTCGCCCTCTTCCCACCAGAGGGGAAACTCACCCGATTCTTCTTCCCATATACAAAATTTTAACAGAAATAAAAATCCAGAGAGCTATTACTCATACTCACTACCATACCTTTACCATGAAGTATTTAGAGGCCCTTCTCTTCAATATTTCCAAGCCTTTTATGCCACATCATGGTCTTCTCTCCAGAGACCACTAGATTTTCTGCTCCACTTTCAAGAACCACAGAACTATTGCAACAATCAATAACAATTATACCTTACAGCTTGTACAGAGTTCAAATCTGAACTCCCCACATCAATACCAGTGCTCCTTGAACCATTTTGCAGGTATCCTTCTCGAACATTGTTTTTACACCTGCATCATCCAGCTTGCTTACAAAAATCAGATTTCTGGCTAATGCAGGAATATGCAGGACACCCGAAAGTGTTCTAACGCTTTCACCTTACAACTTCAACTTTATTTTTCTACGACCAACGATTCTAGCCTTCCTATCATCCCCCAAGAAGAAATCACCACCATCATATTTCTCATACCCGTAGAACCACTCTCTCTATGGGGAGTGAAGTGAAAGGATGCACCTGAGTCAATCAACCATGCCTCATGATCTACATGTGTACTTGAAGAAGCCAAGTACACATCCCCACCTTCATCTGAGGTGTTTTTTGCCTCTGCAGAAGGAGCATCATAAGATCCCTTTCCTTTATCAGGGGCTTTAGATTTATATTCACTTTTGTAGTCACTGCCCTTCCTTTCCGCATTTCCAGCAAACCACCTTTACAGGTTTTCTTGGAGATTTAGATCTCGCTCTAGATTTAGACCTCCCACTCAATGACTTTTTTTTGTTTCTGTTCTGGGATCGTCGTCATACATACAAGGCATCACCATTCTGGTTCTCCATATTTTTCCGTCTCATTTCCTCTGTCAGCAAGGATGATACTATTTCATCAAACTGCGAGGTAGTTGCATTGCTACCTATTGCACTAACTAGACTTTCCCACAAATTTGGTAGAGAACACAATGAACTGATGCACTTATCTTCATCTGAAATTTAAATATCAATAGGTGATACTGACTTACGACAGTATTAAATGCATTCAGATGCTCTATCACCAAGTCTCCATATTTCATCCTCAAGTTATACAGCTTTTTCTGTAGGAACAGTTTATTCACCAGAGACTTAGACTGGTACAAAGTCCCTAATTTGTCCCACAAAGCCTTTGCCATAGCTTCCCCTGATACATTCAACAATATTGAATTTGAGACACACAATCGTATTGTGCTCTTTGACTTCTAATCCAACTTCTTCCATTCTTCATCGGACATTCCCGTTGGTTTAGTACTTGGATCTACCACGATCCACTGATCTTTATCCACCAATAGACCCTCCATCTTGAGTTTCCACAGCTCAAAAATTTGACCATTAAATTTCTTGATCTCTATCTTTCCACTGCTCGCCATCTTCTTTCACCACCAGAAGCGATCCCGCAGATCTCCCACTGAATGAGTTCTACCACAGGCCCGAGCGAAACCCCTCAGCAATAAAGACATCACCTTGAAGCCAAAATAGCTATTATACCAAATGTATCATTTAACCCCGTACAAAAATTACCTGCATATGAATTCTAAAACATAGAAAATAAACAATTCGAGAGCATAACACATAAAACACATATACACAGAGATTTTCCCCTAGATCCTAAAACCGGGACTACCAAATTGATTTTTCATTATGTTCCTTTCAATGTTACAATACATATTTATACATGCCAAAGCATCTAATAGCATGGACCGAAAACCCTTGCATCCAAAACCATGGACCGAAAACCATCGCGTCCAAAACCATGTGTGATAATCATGCACAAAACCATAGGTAGGTCTACCCAACCTAATATAGGGTCCAATTTTTTTTTTCCCTGGGTGCTGCCTCGGACTCCATAGAGGGGGGCTACCCACCCCCGTCAAACCCCCCAGACAAGGGGTTTGCCACCTCCCATTGCACAATCGACACAATGAAGTGGGGGCTTCGCCGCCCCTCTAACCCCCTGGTTCACTACATGGGCTAGTTGTGGAAAGAATATAACACAACCAAACACCTATGACAAAGAGATGTATTCTATTGTGCAAGCCTACCGATAATGGAAGAATTACATTCTAGGGAAGGAAACAATCATCCACACAGACCACTAACCCTTGCAGTTCATACAGATACAAGGGTGGTTGCAGAACAATCGCCATAAAAAATGGCCCACATACATGCAACAATTCCATTTGAAGATTAAGTACAAGAAGGGCAGCACCAACAATGTTACGGACTGCCTCAGCCAACCACTGGTCATGCCGCTGAACACTCTGCTCGACTCTTGTGGGCACGAGACTCAAGGGTCACTGCATCCTCACAAAAGTGATCCAATATTTGGCAACACATACCAGATGCTCCTGGAAGGCAAGCAAGTTCTAAATTTTCACCTCAAGGATGCATTGTTATGCCACTTGGGACACCGATGTGTTCCTTCAAGCAGGTGTGCCAAGAGGATTTGGGAGGTGCACTACAGTCAGATCGATGGACATTTCAAGGTAGAGAAAACAATGGAATTGTTGCAGAAGTATTTTTATTGGTTGAACCTTCTACAGGATGTTGAGAAGTACTTCAGATCCTACACTACCTGTGTCATTTCCAAACTGACCAACAAGAAGCAAGACCTATATACTCCTCTTCATACTCCTAGACAACCTTGGGAATCCCTCTTGATGGATTACTTGACACGCCTTCCTTCTACTAAGCATGGAAACGATTACATTTTCATGGTTGTCGACAGATTCTCTAAGATGGTCATTCTAGTGGCCTGCAACAAGAGTGTCACAGTAGAAGCCACTACTAAGCTCTTCTTTGAATGGGTGTGGGTACACTTTGGGATCCCACACTTCATTATCTTATATCTGGACAATAGGTTTCTAAGTACATTTTGGTCAAGTCTCTAGTCAATGCTGGATACCAAGCTCACTAAGTCAACAAATTTTCACCCCCAAACTGATGGCCAAATAGAGGTCATCAATAGGATGATCGTGCACATTTTTTACATGTACAACTTGAAGATTCCATGCACATAGGATGAAATCCTACCCTATGTCCAACACAACTATAACAAAGCTCTCCATAGCTCAACTAGACATAACCCTTTTTAGGTGGGATTGGGATTCCAGCCACTATGTCACATTAATGTGGCCATACCATTTGCAACTTCTCCAACAGATTAGACTCATGTCCAATACAAAGCTAAGAGGGCTAATAGATTCATTGAGTACATTTTGCACGTCCTCTAGCAGATCCATGACATATTGAATAGAGCTAATGCTAACTATAAGCAACATCATGATCAACATTGAGTGCCACACAAGTTCAAGGTGGGTGACAAATTTTGGTTACATTTACAAAAGGACTACCTCGCTGGGCCCCATCGCAGGCTTCGCCCACTCTGATATGGGCCTTACACCATCATTAAGTCTATAAGGGACAATGCCTGTGAGCTCAACATTCCACAATTCCTTGGAATGCACCCAGTGTTCAATGTGGATCGCCTTCGACCATACTTTCCACTATTACTCGACACATCATACATTGCAAAACAAATCACACCTACATATTTAAACTGAGACTGCATGGAACATGCCACAACTGATTGGATCATGGACACACAGATCAAGAATACTCTCCAACGACATATTCAACTATATCGAGTTTCCAATTTGGCCAACTCCTGCACCAAGGCAAGTGGCTCACCAAGGACCAAGTTCAGCAGAAGTTTTCCCATCTCGTGGAGGCACTCAATGCAACGGAGACCATTTTTTTCTAAGGGGGGAGGACTGATCTAGGTGGATATTGGTGGCCACCCACCTATTCCACTTTTCCCCGCCACTGTTTCTTTCAATTTTTTGGTTTCCTTAATTGTAGCACAATTTACTATTTTTGGCAGTTTTTCAGGTTCTAAATTTCTAGAGCCATTTTGAGGCCTTAAACGACATTGTTTTTTGGAAAATGGGTAGATATGAGACATCCATTGATTTTTGTGTAGGTTTTAACCCCCTACATAAATTACCTACATACGAATTCTTAAACACAGAAAATAAACAATGCCAGTGCATAACACATAAAACACATATACACAGAGATTTCCCCTGGATCTCAAAATCGGTACTACCAGCTTGATTTTTCATTATGTTCCTTGCAATATTATAATACATATTTATACATGCTGAAGCATCCAATACCATTGACCAAAAACCATCGCATCCAAAAGACATGTGTGAAAATCATGCACAAAACCATAGGTGGGTCCACCCAACCTAACATAGGGTCCAAAACTAAAATTTTCTAGGGCGCTGCCTCAGACCCCTTAAAGTGGGGTTACGGGTACACCTCAAACCCCCTATGACCCCCCCACTGCTACACAATAGGTGCAACGAAGGGGGCCTTCCCCCCCCCAACCCCCCGGTTAACTACGTGGGCTAGTCGTGGAAAGAACATAACACAACCCAACATTCTCCCACTTGTTGTTTTCTTTCCATAGGGGGACACAAGAGAGCTTAGTCATTTTTCCAGCCCTGAAACATCCATTGTCTTTCTACACCAAGAGAACTTCTCAGAGCTCACATATTTTGTCAATGCATTTGCAGTATTCTTCAAAGTGTCCACCATTACTAGCAACACCTTTTTGTCTTCTACCATATCCCTCACAAAGTCATACTGAACATCAATGTGCTTTGTCTTTGAATGATATGCAGGGTTCTTTTCCAAGAAAATTACACTTTGGCTGTCACAGTATATCCTTATAGCTTCCTGTACTAACCCCATACTTGAACACAATCTCTACAACCAAACTGCTTCCTTGCTTGCATGAGTGGATGCCATGTATTTTGCCTCTGTAGTTGATAGTGCCACTATAGATTGTTTCTTACTCATCTAACTGAATGCACCTCCAAATAGGTTAAACACATACCCACTTGTAGATCTTCTCTAATCCAGATATCTAGCCCAGTCTGCATCAACAAAGCCATGAATATCCAACACTCTATCCAATCCTGGTCTTCCTTGGTAGCACAAACCATAGTCACTAGTGCCATGCAAATACCTGAAAACCTACTTCACTGCTGTCCAGTGCTCCTTCCCTGGTTTTGACATAAACCTTCTCAATACTCCCACTGCATGTGCAATGTCTAGTCTAGTAAAAAACATTGCATACATCAGCCTATCGACTGCAATTACATATGGAACATGGGACATGTCCTCTTCCTCTTCTTGTGTCTTGGGACACTGTTCAGTAGATAACCTCACACCTACAGGAATAGGAACCTTCACCGGTTTACTATCTTGCATATTAAACCTCTGCAGTATTGTCTCGACATACTTCCTTTTGTTTAACCAGAGCCTCCTCTTTGCCTAATCTCTTTTAATTTCCATGCCCAAGATATAGTTTTCAGCACGAAGATATTTCATGTCTAATTTGGAGGAAAATTGGGTCTTCAAATCCTGGATAATTTCTTTGTCATTTCCAACCAGCAACATATCATCCACATACACGACCATATAAATAACACGGTCACCAATTAATTTAAAATACACACAGTGATCTGCTTTGCTTCTGCTGAAGCCATGTCCCCGTATAAATGTGTCAAATTTCTGATACCACATCCTTGGTGACTGTTTTAATCCATACAGAGACTTGCTTAACTTGCACACCAGTTCTTTCTTACCCTTCACCGCAAAGCCTTTAGGTTGCTTCATGTATATTTCTTCTTCCAAATCCTCATGAAGAAATGTTGTCTTCACATCCATCTGTTCTACCTCAAAATCAAAAGTAGTAGCAACAGATAAAAGTAATCTAATAGAAGTTACCTTGGCAACATGAGAAAAAATATCACCAAAATCAATTCCCGGCACTTGGGAATAACCTTTTTCTACCAATCAAGCTTTGTATTTTTCTGCCTTTCCTTCTGCATTTGTCTTCTTCTTGAACACCCATTTGCTGCCAATGGGTTTCCTTCCAGCCGGAAACTCCACCAGATCCAAAGCCTCATTTTTGTGCAAAGATGCCATTTCATCAACCATGGCCTCTTTCCAAAGTTTGCCATCCTCTAAATCTACTGCTTCCTTCACAGTTCTGGGATCATCGTTAGTAATAGATAAAGCAAAATTTGAATAGAAAGTAGATGGACTATTCTTTTCTGGCTGCCTTGTTTCTCGAACTGATCTTCTCACACTTGGAGTTTGTGGCTCTTCATCTTCTGATTCCTCCTCTGCTGTAGAGTATGATTCTTCCTCCTTAAGCTCAAACTCTATCTTCTCAGGTTCCTTTGGTTGGAATTCATGTTTAATAACATCTTTTACCTCTCTGAACACCACATATTGGTTGTACACAACCTTCTGTGTGACTGGGTTCCAAAGCTGATAACCCTTTAAACCATCCTTATACCCAATAAAGATGCACTTCTCAGATTTACTATCCAACTTGGTTCTTTTCTCCTTTGTTACATGTACATATGCATCACATCCAAATACCCTCAGATGTGAAAGAGAGTTTCTTACCAATCCATGCCTCTTGTGGAGTATTATCCTTTAATGATGATGAAGGTGACTTGTTGACTAGGTAACATGTAGTATCCATTGCCTCTGCCCAGAATTCCTGTCCTAACCTAGCACCACTGAGCATGCTTCTTGCCCTTTCCATCAACGTCTTATTCATTCTTTTTGAAACTCCATTTTGTTGAGGTGTATATGGAGTAGTCTTCTGTCATGCTATACCACACTTCTTACAGAATTATTCAAATTCCTTGCTGCAAAACTCTCCACCATTATTTGTCCTCAGCACCTTTATCTTCTTCTCTGTCTGATTTTCCACGTGAGCTTTAAATTCTTTAAACCTGTCAAAGGCTTCAAATTTCTTCTTAAGGAAATATATCCATGTATTCCTTGAGAAGTCATCTATAAATGATACATCGTACACAAACCTACCCAGTGATGGAACCTTCATAGGTCCAAACAAATCACTGTGCACAAGTTCTAATATTTGTTTTGCCCTCTTACTACCAAAGGGGAAACTCACCTGATTTTGCTTCCCGTATGCACAATTCTCATAGAAATCAAAATCCAGAGAGCTAGTACTCATACCTTCTACCATACCTTTACCATGAAGTATTTGAAGGCCCTTCTCTCCAATATGTCCAAGCTTTTGAAGCCACAACACGGTCTTCTCTCCAGAGGCCACTAGATTTTCTCCTCCACTTTCATGAACCATGGAACTGTTGCACCCATGAACAACAGTGCTACCTTACAGCTTGTACAGAGTTCTAATCCGAACTCCCCACATCAATACCAGTGCTCCATGAACCATCTTGCAGGTATCCTTCTCGAGCACTGTTTTTACACCTGCATCATCCAGCTTAGTTACAGAAATGAAATTTCTAGCTAATGCAGGAATATGTAGAACACCCAAAAGTGTTCTAATCCTTCCACCTTGCAACTTCAACTTTACTTTTCTGCCACCAATGATTCTAGCCTTCCTATCATCCCCTAAGAAGACATCACCACCATCGTATATCTCACACTCACAGAACCACTCTCTATGGGGAGTGAAGTGAAAGGATGAACCTGAGTCATTCAACAAATCCTCATGATCTACATGTGTACTTGAAGAAGCCAAGTACACATCCCCACCTTCATCTGAGGTGTTTTTTGCCTCTGCAAAAGGGGCATCATCAGATCCCTTTCCTTTATCAGGAGCTTTAGATTTACAATCCCTTTTGTAGTGCCCTTCCTTTCTGCATTTTCAGCACACCACCTTTATAGGTTTTCCTGGAGATTTAGATCTCCCTCTAGATTTAGATCTCCCACTCAATGACTTATTTTTGTTTTTGTTCTGGGACAGTCCTCATACAGACAAGGCATCACCATTCTGGCTCTCCATATTTTTCCGTCTCATCTCCTTCGTCAGCAAGGATGAGACTATTTCATCAAACTACAAGGTAGTTGCATTGCTACCTATTGCAATAACTAGACTATCCCACGAAACTGGTAGAGAACACAACAAACTGATGCACTTATCTTCATCTGAAATTTTAATATCAACATATGCTAACTAACTTACCACTGTATTAAATGCATTTAGATGCTCTGTCACTGAGTCTCCATCTTTCATCCTTAGGTTATACAGCTTTTTCCACAGGAATAGTTTATTCACCAGAGACTTAGATTGGTACAAAGTCCCTAACTTGTCCCACAAAGCCTTCGCCATAGCTTCTCCTGATAAATTCAATAACACTGAATTTGAGACACACAATCGTATTGTTCTCTTTGCCTTCCGATCCAACTTCCTCCATTCTTCATCGGACACTCCCGTTGGTTTAGTACCCGTATCAACCGCGATCCACTGATCTTTATCCACCAACAGATCCTTCATCTTTAGTTTCCACAACTCAAAACTCTGACCATTAAATTTCTCAATCTCTATCTTTCCACTGCTCGCCATCTTCTTTCACCACCAGAATCAATCTCGCAGATCTCCCACTAAATAGGCTCTACCACAGGCCCGAGTGAAACCCCTCAGCAACAAAGGCATCCCCTTGAAGCCAAAACTGCTCCAATACCAAATGTAGGTTTTAACCCTGTACAGAAATTACTACATACAAATTCTTAAACACAGAAAATAAACAATGTGAGAGCATAACACATAAAACACATATACACAGAGATTTCCCTTGGATCCCAAAACCAGGACTACCAGCTTGATTTTTCATTATGTTCCTTTCAATGTTACAATACATATTTATACATGCCGAAGCATCCCATACCATGGACCAAAAACCATCGCGTCCAAAAAACATGTGCGAAAATCATGCAGAAAACCATAGGTGGGTCTGCCTAACCTAACATAGTGTTCAAAACCAAAATTTTCTAGGGCGTTTCCCTGGACCCCATAAAGTGGGGTTATGGGTACACCTCAAACCCCCTGTGAACCCCCCCCCCCCCGCCTTGCTACACAATCGGCGCAATGAAGGGGGGCTCCACCCCCCCTCTAACCCACCGTTAACTATGTCGGCTAGTCGTGGAAAGAACATAACACAACCCAACAGTTTGCAATCAAAATTTGTAGTCCTCGGATAGATATTTCTAATGAGGTATTGTGCATGTCAAATAGAAATCGTATTCAAAATTACGATCCTGGGAATTTGATGTACCAATTTACCCAAACGGGGACCATAGTTTTGGCGCTTCATCTCCTAGGGTTAGGTTTTTAGATGTTTACAGTTTTCCATTATTTCTCAATAATAAATAGGCCTTCCATACTCATTGTAACACAATTCAAAGGCATGCATCTACCACATTTCTTCTCGGAAATAAGATACCATCGCCTGAGCTAGTTTATTTCCATTTCTGTATATAAGCATATTTTAGTTCTTTGATATTATTGAAATGAAGCTTTATTTCTGCTACATCTTTGTGTATATGTGTATTTCTGTATTTTGTTACATTCCTGCATAAGTCTAGATCATTGAACCAGTATTTTAGACTGGGAACTTTCCTTTCCAATCCAAATAAGGTTCTCTCTATGAGTCTACTACTCAGTGTCACTTCAACGACAACCCATGTGTGAAACAATGACCACATCTTTAGTATGATAGGGGTTTATAAATGTGGTAGGGATGAGAAGCAAGCCATTTGGAAATGGAGTCAAAATGGGAGTATAAATCAAAAGGTTTCTAAGATCCTTGTTGATCAACACTAATCTTTCAAAGGAAAGATAGGAAATATTTTGTAGGAAATTAGGTTATCAAAGTATGGTGGTGCAATTAAGAATAACAATCCATCAAGATAGTGTTGGCATTATGATACATATGTTGTACTTGATGGCAACCCACTCATCTCAGATAATAAATTATAATGTAGAGAAAATTTCATGCACTTATATGCAGAGAAAAGTTTATTTCATGTAGAGAAAAAGTTCACGCACTTTTATGCAGAGAAAAGTTTATTTCATGTAGAGAAAAGTTCACACACTTTTATGCAGAGAAAAGTTTATTTCATGTAGAGAAAAGTTTATGCACTTTTATGCACAGAAAAGTTTATTTCATGTAGAGAAAAAGTTCATGCACTTTCATGCAAGGAAAAGCGCAAATATGTTGGAGAACTTACCTTTGGTCCATGGTAGTTAGTCCTTGGTATTTGAACCTATGGTTTTGGACCATGGTACCTCGTCAGAAGTGTTGACCCCAAGTATTGGGTTGTTCATGCAAGGAAAAGCGCGTATATGTTGGAGAACTTACCTTTGGTCCATGGTAGTTAGTCCTTGGTATTTGAACCTATGGTTTTGGACCATGGTACCTCGTCAGAAGTGTTGATCCCAAGTATTGGGTTGTTCATGCAAGGAAAAGCGCGTATATGTTGGAGAACTTACCTTTGGTCCATGGTAGTTAGTCCTTGGTATTTGAACCTATGTTTTTGGACCATGGCACCTCGTCAGAAGTGTTGATCCCAAGTATTGGGTTCGTGGTATTGGTTTATTATGGTTTTGGTTCGTGGTATTGCATCCAAAAGTGTTGATCTCACGCACTTTCATGGTTGGTTCATGGTATTAGTCCAACATTTTTTTGATCCTATGGTTTTGGACCGTGGTATTGTGGAAGGCCTAAGACTATATAAGAGGAAGGAGATCATTTGGCAAAGCATCTTCTGAATCATTAAATATCTGATAAAGTCCTAGATCTGGAATATTGTGATTGGGTTATGGTGCAGATCTGGATCTGAATGAAGAAGGAACCTGAGCGTAAGGAGAAGGATAAGTTCTGTTGATGGGTCAAAATCTTAAGGCTGGAATAGTGGTATCTCTATATGATTTTGATCTGTGATATGTGGCATACGCTTTATCTATAGATCTAATAATCTGGGTCTGAATTATTGATGCATGTTTTATTTTACACATGTTATGATCTGGGTATGTCTGATGTATGGAACAACTGCAAAGTTATAAGGAAATATTTGCAGATCTGTATGCGGGTTGGCTTTGGTGAAATCAGAGATTGATGATGCAAGTGTAGTTGATGGGTTTTTGATGTTCTTGGATCCAGTCTGAAAATTAATGAAAAGTGGTCCTTGAAAGAAAAGAAGTAGGGGGTTGTAGCTCCCTTCCAGGAGAGACTGGAAAACGAGAGAGAGTTGTAGCTCTCTGCAGGTTGTAGCCTGCGTACTGGTAAAGGACTGCACCAGTACAAAATCATTGTAAAAGGAGTTTCTTATTAAAAGAAGATAGAGACATATTGCAGCAGGTGGTTTTCACCCACATTGGGTTTCCACCTTATATCTGGTGTTCTTTTGTGTGACTATTTGCTTTTCTTGTTCCTACTCATTATTTTATGATTCTGACATACAAAGTAATGATCAATATTTGAAGAATTATTCAAAGTATAAATAAGGAAGATATATTGAAAAGAATTTGATAATACTGATTCACCCCCCCCTCTCAGTATTATTTCCAACAATTGGTATCAGAGCAGGTCCTTCTGAAGAAGCTTGATCGCTTGAATGAAGATCTAACATCATGAGCAACTACGAGAGGGAAGCATCAATCAGGCCACCGATTTTTGATGGGACAAACTTTTTATATTGGAAGGTAAGAGTTACTGCCTATCTTCAATATTTGGGTACAGAAGTATGGGACATTATAGAAACAGGGTATACTTTTCCATCAGCTACTCCTACAGATTCAGCTGAGAAGAAGAAATATGAAACAAATGCAAAGGCGGTTAATACTCTTCTAGGATGTCTATCTCAATCTGAATTCGTGAAGGTTATGCAATATAAATCTGCAAAAGAAATATGGGACAAGATTGTTTTGAGCTACGAAGGAGATGAACAGGTAAAACGTGCAAAACTTCAAACCCTCAGGATTCAGTATGAGAATCTCAGAATGTATAATGATGAAAGTGTGGCTAACTATTTTCTTCGTGTGGATGAGATTGTTAATTGTATGAAAAATTTGGGTGAAGAAATAAAAGAGGCTGTTGTGGTTGAAAAAGTTCTAAGATCTTTGTCACCTAGGTTTGAATCTAAAGTTTCTGCTATAGAAGAAAAGGAGAATCTACAACATCTTAAAATGTCACAACTACATGGAATTCTAACTGCTTATGAAATGAGAAAAGGAGGTCCATCTGACAGGAAAGAAGCTGCCTTCAAGGCTTCAGGTAAAGGAGAGTACTATGAATCAGGACATGGGTCAGAAGAAGAAGAAGAATCAAATTTTGTCAGAAATCTTCAACGGGGTGCTGGACGGTTCAGAGGTAAGTTACCCTTCAAATGCTTTTCTTGTGGAAGAGTAGGTCACTATGCTGCCAAATGTCCTCATAAGGATAAGATCGACAAGGGAAAGGAACCTATTAGATGGAACAAGAAACAGAATGCAAATAAGAAAAGCTACTACACTCATGAAGACAGTGATGGTCTATCAAATAGTGATGAAGATGAACGAGGTAATGACTATAAAATTTTAATGGCCTTTGAAGATGATGATTACATGGATGTTATAGATGTGGATAGTTTTTATGAAGAGATTTCTAGACTCAAGACATGTATAGAAGAAAAGAATGTGATCATTGATACTCTACAATTTCAAATTGATGAAAAAGAAAATTTTCTTGAAAAGTTAGAATGTGAAATTGTTGGCCTTAGAAAAGAAATTGAGAAAACAAAGACTATTAATCTTAAGTTTGTCAAAGGATCTGAAACTCTGGATGAGATCATCAATGTACAACGTTCTCCGCTAAACAAGACAGGTCTGGGGTATAATGGAGAAACATCTCAAGCATCCACCTCAAAGAGTTATCTTGATGCAACAAGAAGGAATGAGCAAAAGCACAACGGAGATCACCAGGTAAAGCAGGGACGAATTACATCAAGAACTAACAAAGACTACCAGGTAAACCAGGGGAAATCTGTCTTAAGGGTGAACAAAAGCTACAACCAGCCACAGGTAAAATCTTCTCAATTTGCTTCAAGAATAGATGACAATAAGAATTACAATCATTTGGGTAGTAGATTTGATAACCGCAGAAGTTTCTTCAATGGGCAATGTTTCTCTTGCCATAACTTTGGTCACAAAGCAGTTCAATGTGTTGCATATAAAACAATCATGACTAGAGAAGCTCAAAAACAAAGAAGTATGACTGGGATTACAAAAAGGACCTATAACAACTTTTCGGCTCTTGAAAATGAAATTGAATGTTCTATTTGTAATAACTTCGGTCATGAAGATTCTGAATGCAGGAGCAGATTTCAGCAGACAAAGGAACAAGCCTCAAGCACCAGAACATGGAGAATAAAGGAACCACAATCAGAAAGATGTGGGATAGCCTTTTATGCAGAGGGACAGGAAAATCTATGGTACATCGACAGTGGATGTTCGAAGCATATGACAGGTGATAAAGAAAAACTTGAATCATATTCTGCTTTAGAAAAGGGAAAGAAAGTTTCTTTTGGAAATGATACTCCAGCAGCTATAAAAGGAAAAGGCACAGCTTAGTTAAAAGAAAAGGTCAAAGCTGGAAATGTTTTGTATGTTGATGGCTTGAAGCATAACCTTCTGAGTGTCTGTCAGATGTGCGATCAAGGAACCGAGGTAATATTTCGATTAAATGGATGTAGTGTTCGTGATCTTGATACAGGGAAAACAGTGATCAAAGGTAGAAGAACTCCAAATAATCTATACATATTTGAAGAAGGACAACAACAATGCTATTTGAGCAAGGATGATGAACATTGGTTATGGCACCGGAGGTTGGGGCATCTAAGCTTTTCACAAATAAGGAAGGCATGCAAATATCAGGCAGTTCGTGGTCTTCCAGATATCAAAATTCCAGACAACACTATATGCAAATCATGTCAGTTTGGTAAGCAAACCAGAACCAACTTCCCGGAGAAGGAAGGATCAGCCAGCAGGCCTCTTGAACTAGTCCATACAGATGTATGTGGTCCTTTCAGGACGAGGTCACCTCGAGGAGAAGAATACTTGATATTATTCATTGACGATTTCTCCAGGGTTTTTTGGTTAGGAATTTTGAAGCACAAAGACGAAGCATTCGAAAAATTCAAATCCTTCAAAGCCTTGGTTGAAAATGAATCAGGTTACAAAATTAAGTGCCTCAGGTCCGACAGAGGTGGGGAGTTTACCTCAAATGAATTTTTCGATTTCTGTGAAGAACATGGGATAAGAAGGGAATTCTCTACAACTAGAACTCCTCAACAAAATGGAGTGGTGGAAAGGATGAACAGAACAGTCCAACAAATGGCCCGTGCTATGCTTGATGAGTCCGGAACTCCCGCAACTTTCTGGGGTGAAGCCACATATGCTGCGGTTGTTGTTCTCAATAAAACAAATGTCCGAGTGAACATCACTCAAACTCCTCATGAACTCTGGTATGGTGAGACTCCTTCGGTAAAAATTTCAAATCTTTGGGAGCAAATGCTATATTAAGAATACTGATGAGCAACTTGGCAAACTTGAACCTAGAGCAGATGAAGGAATTCTTCTTGGTTATTCTCCACACAGCAAAGCATATAAGTGCTACAATAAAAGACTTGGAAGAATTGTTGACAGCATTGATGTAGTGGTTGATGAAAAAGGATACATTCCTAGGCAAGTAAATCATGAAAATATCGAAGAATATGAAGACTACCCTCAAAGACAGAATGATGAAGAAGAAGAACCTCAAGAAGCACCAGAGGAACAGATAAGGGTAGAAGAGAAGACTCCATCCAGGTACGTTCAGAAGAATCATCCAGAATCTCAGATTTTGGGGCAAAAAGAAGCAGGTGTACAAACAAGAAGAACAATTGCAGAAGCCTCAAGCTATTTGGCATTACTCTCATCCACTGAACCACAAAATGTAAAAGAGGCATGCAAAGATGAATGTTGGGTCAAAGCAATGGATGAAGAACTTGAGCAGATCGAAAAGAACAACACTTGGGAGTTGGTTCCTAGACCAAAGGATAAGAATGTTATAGGGACAAAATGGGTCTTCAAAAATAAGTTGAATGAAAATGGGGAAGTAATTAGAAACAAGGCCAGACTTGTTTGTAAAGGGTATGCGCAGCAAGAAGGAATAGATTTTGAAGAAACTTTTGCTCCTGTTGCAAGACTTGTGGCCATCCGAATGTTCCTTGCCCTCTCAAGCTTTCAAAAGTTCAAAGTATTTCAAATGGACGTGAAATCAGCCTTTCTGAATGGAGACTTAGAAGAAGAAGTATACATTGAACAGCCAGATGGTTTCATTCTTGGAAATGATCCAAATCTTGTATGCAGATTGAAAAAGGCTCTCTATGGTCTTAAACAAGCTCCAAGGGCTTGGTACTATCGTTTGGACAAATATCTTCATCAACAAGGTTTTTCAAAAGGATCAGCAGATAGCAATCTTTATATAAAAATTGAAAATGACAAATTGCTAATACTTGTTGTGTATGTAGATGACATTATCTTTGGCAGCAATGAAGAATCTATGAGTCAAAGCTTTGCCTTGGTGATGCAGAAAGAATTTGAAATGTCCTTGCTTGGAGAATTGACATATTTTCTTGGTTTGCAAATCCAACAAAATGAAGGAGGGATCTTCTTGTCTCAAACCAAGTATCTCAAGCAGATTTTGAAGAAATATGGTATGGAAGAAGCAAAACCAATATGTACACCCATGGTCACAGGATGTAACCTCAGTGCAAATGATGAATCAGCAGCAGTGCATCAACCAACTTACAGATCTATGATTGGAAGTCTACTTTATTTGACAGGTACCCGACCAGACATCATGCATGCAGTGGGAATAGTTGGAAGATTTCAGGCAAATCCAAAGGAAACTCATCTTCAGGCAGTAAATAGAATCTTCAAATATCTTCAAGGGACTCAAAATTATGGCTTATGGTATCCTAGAGATACAGATCTCACACTTCATGCTTATACTGATGCAGATTGGGCCGGAAGCATGGATGACAGGAAGAGCACAAGTGGTGGTGCATTCTTTATGGGTTCCAGATTAGTATCTTGGTTCAGCAAGAAACAGAGTTCAATTGCCTTGTCTACAGCTGAAGCAGAATATGTTGCTGCTGCATCTTGCTGCACTCAACTCCTTTGGATGATGTAGACCTTGCAGGATTTTCAAATCACTTGTACACCACCCATCTCCTTCTTATGTGATAATACAAGTGCAATCAGCATTTCAAAGAACCCAGTCATGCATTCAAAAACCAAGCACATACCAATCAAGTATCACTTTCTCTGGGAACAAGTGCTTGAACAAAAGGTCAAGTTGGAGTATGTTCCTTCTAAGGAACAGGTTGCTGATATACTCACCAAACCATTGCCTAGGGAGACCTTTGAATACCTCAGGCAAAAGCTAGGGGTTGTTGATGCATCATCTTGTTGTTGAATCTCTTCTGATTGTTGGTTGTATGCAAGGTTCATCTGAAGTATATGCGTACATGTGCTGGGTTGCGGATTGGTCAAAGATCGAATGGCACAGGTTCAGGGGGAGCATATCATGCATTGTTGGCATTATGGAGGAAGTACAGAAGGAGATCATGAATGCTGGTCTGAATATTGCTGCAATACGTCTCTATCTCTTTCATGGTCATGGATTATGGTTCTTCTTTGCAGATCTGGTTTATAGTCAGGGGGAGCATGTTCTTAGGGGGAGCATAACCCTTTGCCCTTGATGTCAAAGGGGGAGAGTGATTGGTTGTTGTTGCCATCAAGTCCAAAGGGGGAGATTGTTGGCATTATGATACATATGTTGTACTTGATGGCAACCCACTCATCTCAGATAATAAATTATAATGTAGAGAAAATTTCACGCACTTATATGCAGAGAAAAGTTTATTTCATGTAGAGAAAAAGTTCACGCACTTTTATGCAGAGAAAAGTTTATTTCATGTAGAGAAAAGTTCACGCACTTTTATGCAGAGAAAAGTTTATTTCATGTAGAGAAAAGTTCACGCACTTTTATGCAGAGAAAAGTTTATTTCATGTAGAGAAAAGTTCACGCACTTTATGCAGAGAAAATTTTATTTCATGTAGAGAAAAAGTTCACGCACTTTCATGCAAGGAAAAGCGCGTATATGTTGGAGAACTTACCTTTGGTCCATGGTAGTTAGTCCTTGGTATTTGAACCTATGGTTTTGGACCATGGTACCTCGTCAGAAGTGTTGATCCCAAGTATTGGGTTGTTCATGCAAGGAAAAGCGCGTATATGTTGGAGAACTTACCTTTGGTCCATGGTAGTTAGTCCTTGGTATTTGAACCTATGGTTTTGGACCATGGTACCTCGTCAGAAGTGTTGATCCCAAGTATTGGGTTGTTCATGCAAGGAAAAGCGCGTATATGTTGGAGAACTTACCTTTGGTCCATGGTAATTAGTCCTTGGTATTTGAACCTATGGTTTTGGACCATGGTACCTCGTCAAAAGTGTTGATCCCAAGTATTGGGTTCATGGTATTGGTTTATTATGGTTTTGGTTCGTGGTATTGCATCCAAATGTGTTGATCTCATGCACTTTCATGGTTGGTTCATGGTATTAGTCCAACAGTTTTTTGATCCTATGGTTTTGGACCGTGGTATTGTGGAAGGCCTAAGACTATATAAGAGGAAGGAGATCATTTGGCAAAGCATCTTCTGAATCATTGAATATCTGATAAAGTGCTAGATCTGGAATATTGTGATTGGGTTATGGTGCAGATCTGGATCTGAATGAAGAAGGAACCTGAGCGTAAGGAGAAGGATAAGTTTTGTTGATGGGTCAAAATCTTAAGGCTGGAATAGTGGTATCTCTATATGATTTTGATCTATGATATGTGGCATACGCTTGATCTATAGATCTAATAATCCGGGTCTGAATTATTGATGCATGTTTTATTTTACACATGTTATGATTTGGGTATGTCTGATGTATGGAACAACTGCAAAGTTATAAGGAAATATTTGCAGATCTGGATGCGGGTTGGCTTTGGTGAAATCAGAGATTGATTATGCAAGTGTAGTTGATGGGTTTTTGATGTTCTTGGATCCAGTCTGAAAATTAATGAAAAGTGGTCCTTGAAAGAAAAGAAGTAGGGGGTTGTAGCTCCCTTCCAGGAGAGACTAGAAAACGAGAGAGAGAGTTGTAGCTCTCTGTAGGTTGTAGCCTGCATACTGGTAAAGGACTGCACCAGTACAAAATCATTGTAAAAGGAGTTTCTTATTAAAAGAAGATAGAGACATATTGCAGCAGGTGGTTTTCACCCACATTGGTTTTCCACCTTATATCTGGTGTTCTTTTGTGTGACTATTTGCTTTTCTTGTTCCTGCTCATTATTTTATGATTCTGACATACAAAGTAATGATCAATATTTGAAGAATTATTCAAAGTACAAATAAGGAAGATATATTGAAAAGAATTTGATAATACTGATTCACCCCCCCTCTCAGTATTATTTCCAACATATAGAACATGAAATGTTTAATTATACCTAGATTTTAGAGAGAGAGAGTGAAAATATTTGAATATATTGAAGGACAGAGCATCTAAAAATGGATGAATTTTGAACTCATAAGCTTTCATTCAAATAATAGGACTTGATAATGATGAAATACAGGAAAGACACAATCACACAAGAAATCTGTAGACTGTAAAATATTATCACATGAACCGTTTGGTAAAATGTCTAAATACTTCTACCTTGGAAAATTCTGATCTATATCAACAATATCTCTTGTACATATAAAAGGTTTTTTTTTTTCTTTCTCATAAAATGAACCCTTTTTACATTAAAATCATCTCTTTTATAGGTTTTATGGAAATGGTGATTTTATAATTTTCTTTGACATCTTCATTTTCAATAGTATAAAATTTATCAGCTGGTAAACTTGACATTCACATCAACACTTGGGCACCTAAAGTTTTGACATTCCAACAACAACTGGGCACGTGAGGGTTTGACATTCCCTTAGGCTTGATCATTGGCATTTGGAATTTTTAGAAACTCCTTCAATTGGCAACAATTGGTGTTTAGAGATCCTCCTCAACATGTGGTGTTTCTCCTTTGAATATGACATCAAACGCTTGTACTCTAGAAATTGCTACGTTTTCATTTTGTTTAATTTTTTTTTTTTTTTTTTTTTTTTTTTTCCACATGGGGTAGCTCAAGCGGCAAGGGTCATGGAAATGAAGTCTCACCGAACCGGAAGTCTTGGGTTCAAATCTTGGGCTACCCTGCCCCCGTAGAGGGGTACATAATGGACATGTAAATCGGAGAGTCCCACCCCAGCCTTACAATTTTTTTTTTTTTTTCTTGGATGGGGTTTATCCCACATCAATGAGGGGATGATGCTTATAAACCTTTTTATTCATAGAGGTTGATATCTCTCATTTATGTATAGTGAAATGTATTATGGGCCCTTGTGGGCTCCTCTCCTTGTCTAGGAGTTGTGTGTAGACTTAATCCTTAGTGGATTTTGATCTGTTGGGCTTTGTCTTGGCTTGTGGCTTTTTGATTGTTTTCTTGGAAATTAGTGGACTTTGATATTGGGCCTCGATCCTGATAAGTTTTTTTTTTATGAAAATTAAAAATGAGTTTTCATAAAAACTCGAGGGCACAAATAACCTTGAAAGACCAAAAAAAATTTCCTAAGCTCTGAATTTTTTATTTTTCTTTTAAACAAAAAATTATAGAAATTTACAAGTGATAACAAATCCCATATTGAACTCCTTCCAATTCAAATATCATGAATAATTCATTATATTTTCTGGAAATTGCAGCCTATGTTCTCAAGAATTGAATCCCTGGGACAAAATCTACACCTCGAATTGGAATGGCATACATTGAGCTTTCCAATTTATATTCTCCCACACTCATTTTAATGTTGTGTAATTTTCCTACAAAATCAATACTCCCTCCATTAGAATATAAAACTTGAACCTTTTTTATTCATTATATAAAACAATTGAATCACTTTGCCAATCTTTTATCAATGAAGTTATGAGTACTACCTATGTGAGTAAGCACTATGAATCTTTTCTTATTGATGTAAAAAAAAAAAAAAACCATGATTTGAGGAGCTAACAAATATACCGATGCATGAAAAAATATATCACCTATCTGAATCAATGTTGTACACAATTTCTGTTTATATTTCTTGCTCGTTTAGGTTGGAAAATTCTTCCTCAGTTTGTGTAGATGCCTCCATTTCCTCTTCATAATTATTTTTGAAGGTGAATATTTTCTCTTCTTCACATATACGCCTTTTTGACCATTTGTTGTTACAACCAAAGTATAGTCCTTTTCTCTTATTTACTCCATCTCCTTTTGTGATATTCTAGTAGGTTTAGGTAAGGTTATCTTATGAAACCCAAAACAATATTTTCTTCCTTTCTACTCCTATGGTATACCTTGTGTGTAGCCTTATTTTTGGCTTGAATATGAAAAAACGATTGTATAACTTCCATCACATTTTCTAGATATTTTAGGAAAGTCTCATGTTTAATGTCTTGTTTTAATCCACCCATGTAAAATTCCAATAAATTCTCATCACTTATGTTATCCACCTTTGTGGCCAAAACCTAAAATTTTGAAGTATAACTCAAATATAACCAACTTACTTGATTCTTGTCAATTTACTAAAATAGTCTTGTTCAAAAGCTTTTCCATATTGAGCTTCTAAGTCTCTTATAAATAAACCATAAGTTGAATGATAAGAATGGGGATTCCCTTTAACTACTCATTAATACCATAAATAGGGCTTTATCTCAAAGTTCAAAGTTGACCTGTGAATACTTTTCTTGTCATCCATAATATTATGTAATCCAAAATATTTATCTATTTAGTAAACCAAGGTAAATACCTTTGTTACATCAAAATTCTTGATGGGCCTCCCAATTAGGTACAACATAAGGGCCATCTCACCTTTCCTAGGCACACTAAACCTCTCCTTCTACACTTAAAAATGTATTTCTTAGCTTTAATAGGTTCTTAATATGGTTAGACATGTTTATCATACTTTGTGTGCCTAATATGTTTATTGTGTAGGATATTGAGGATATTTGGTACATATCATGAGGGAATATATTCAAGAGAAAATTATGGGACTTGTCCCCTTCTACAGGATTACCAAACTTGGCTGGACTGAAGCAATTATTACTCCTCCATGTAGTTGTGAGGTCACTCAGGGAGCATGATCCTATTTTCTACGTATTTAGGAGGGAAAGCCATCCTCTCTTCAAGGAGGATACCCCTTCACTATTTTGTATAAATAAAGGGCTTGAGTATCCAATTAGGAGTCAAATTTTTGGAAGTATAAAGCAAGTTGTACTCAAGTAGAGCCATTTGTTGGAAATAATACTGAGAGGGGGGTTGAATCAGTATTATCAAATTCTTTTCAATATATCTTCTAGATTTATACTTTAATTTATTCTTTAGATATTGATCATTAGTTTGTATGTCAGTACCATATAATAATGAGCAAGAACAGGAAAAACATATAATCACACCAAAGAACACCAGATATAAGGTGGAAAGCCAATGTGGGTGAAAACCACTTGCTGCAATATGTCTCTATCTTCTTTCAATTAGAAACTTCTTTTACAATGATTTTGTACTGGTGAAGTCCTTTACCAGTACGCAGGCTGCAACCTACTGAGAGCTACAACCCTCTCTCGTTTTCCAATCTCTCCTGGAAGGGAGCTACAACCCCCTTAGCTCTTGTACTAGCTAATCTACTAGTACGTAGGTGCTGACCTACTTCTTTTCTTCCAAGGACCACTTTTCATAAATTTTCAAACTGGATCCATAAACATCAAATAATCATCAAGTACATGTGAATCAACCAATCTCCTTTTTTAATCAACCAATGAATCAACCAATAACTTCTCAGAATGCAGTAACCAGAAAAACAATACCAGTAATCTAAACCCAGAACTCTTCAGCAATAGATAAAAGGAAACGAACAAATATTTCAAGAAAAGTTCGCAACTTCACCAATAGAAACCTGCGAATATCCGCAGCTCTTTTGTGTCTAAACTGCGCAGATCCGCACCTGGTCCTTCTTCTGCTTTGCGTACCTCCGCACCTACTCCTTCTGCTGCACTGCGTACCTCTGCGCAGATCCGCACCTGCACTGTCTGCCTGACAGCATACCTCCGCACCTGGTCCTTCTGTTCCTCTGCGTACCTCTGCACTGTGCCTTTTGCTGCGCTGCGTACCTCCGCACCAGCGCCTTCTGCTTCGCTGCGGACCCCCACACCCGTTCCTTCTGCTGCGCTGCGGACCCCCGCACTTGCGCTATGGATTGCCTGTGGACCTCTGAATAGAGCCAAATTCACAGTCCTCCAATGTGCCATAGACAGTCAGATCCACAGATCTGATCATGCGCCCGAGAGATCACGACCTATCAATAGATTCGCCTTGAATTTCACCTTGATTTAGATCTAGCTTTTTAAACCGATCACCCAAAATTTCAGATCTTAAGATATTCAAATTTCACAAGTGACTAGCCACGTGATCTCCTTTCCTTTTTATAGGCAAGCCCTTATTCACACCATGGGACGAAACCATAGAAAACCAATACAAGGGATCCAAAACGGGGTTCAATAATTTAGATCCTATACCACGGGCCAAAACCATAGGATCATGAACGTCGGGCTAAATACCATGGGCCAGACATAAGAATTCCCACGTGTGCGCGCTTTCTCTACATTGGAGTGAGTGGACTGGGGTCCGCACCTTCCGTTCGGATAAGCTGTGGACATGACCGCACTTGGTGAACGACGTGCCTACGGGTCCACACCTTTTGAACGGTGTACCTGCGAACCCCTTATTTTCTATCATTTTGAGAGCCAGAACAGAGATTTGTCACTTGAGTAAGTTGCCATCAAGTACAACACCTGTGCCATAGCGCCAAACCTGAATCATAATGCCAACAATCTCCCCTTTGGACTTGATGGCAACCCCAATATCTTCAAAGTCATTCTCCCCTTTGACATCAAGGGCAAAGGGCGGACCAAGATATTCTCTTCCTTTGCTGTCCATACTCCCCCTGAGTGCCTGTTGAAATTTCTGAATCAGCTCCCCCTGACTATAGACCAGATTTGCAAAAGAAAAATTCTTCAAGAAGAACCATAATCTACTATACACCATACATGACCTTGACAAGAGAGATAGAGACATATTAGTAGCAATATTCAGATCAGTATCCATGTTCTCCTTCTGTACTTTCTCATCCAAGATCTTCTACCATAATGCCAACAATGCATTATTAGAAGAATATATGCTCCTCGTGAACCTGTGCCATTCGATCTTCGACCAATCCATAACCTAGCAAATGTACGCGTATACCCCATATGAAACTCGCGTACAACCAATAATCTCTGAAACAGATGAGATTCAACAACAAGATGATGCATCAACTACCCCCAGCTTTTGCCTGAGGTATTCAAAGGTCTCCCTAGGCAATGGTTTGGTGAGTATATCAGCAACTTGTTCCTTAGAAGGAACATACTCCAAATTGACCTTTTGTTCAAGCACTTGTTCTCGAAGAAAATGATATTTGATAGGTATATGCTTGGTCTTTGAATGCATGACTGGGTTCTTTGAAATGATGATAGCACTTGTATTATCACATAGGATGGAGATAGGTGGTGTACAAGTGATTTGAAAATCCTGCAAGGTCTGCATCATCCAAAGGAGTTGAGTGCAACAAGATGCAGCAGCCACATATTCCGCTTCAGCTGTAGATAAAGCAATCGAACTCTGTTTCTTGCTAAACCAAGATACTAATTTGGAACTCATAAAGAATGCACCACCACTTTTGCTCTTCCTGTCATCCACGCTTCCGGCCCAATCTGCATCTGTATAAGCATGAAGTGTGAGATCTGTATCTCTAGGATACCATAAGCCATGGTTTTGAGTTCCTTGAAGGTAATTGAAGATTCTCTTAACTGCCTGAAGATGAGTTTCCTTTGGATTTGCTTGAAATATTCCAACTATTCCCACTGCATGCATGATGTCTGGTTGGGTACCTATCAAAAAAAGTAGACTTCCAATCATGGATCTATAGGTTGGTTGATGCACTGCTGCTGATTCATCATTTGCACTGAGGCTGCATCCTATAACCATAGGGGTACATACTGGTTTTGAGTCCTCCATGCCATACTTCTTCAAAATCTGCTTGAGATATTTGGTTTGAGACAAAAAGATATTGCCTTCATTTTGTTGGATTTGTAGACCAAGAAAATATGTCAGCTCTCCAAGTAATGACATTTCGAATTCTTTCTGCATCACCAAGGCAAAGCTTTGACTCATAGTTTCTTCATTGCCGCCAACGATAATATCAGCTACATACACAACAAGTATTAGCAATTTGTCATTTTCAATTTTTATATAAAGATTGCTATCTGCTGATCCCTTTGAGAAGCCTTGTTGATGAAGATATTTGTCCAAACGATAGTACCAAGCCCTTGGAGCCTGTTTAAGACCATAAAGAGCCTTTTTTAGTCTGCATACAAGATTTGGATCATTCCCAAGAATGAAACCATCTGGTTGCTCAATGTACACCTCTTCTTCTAAGTCTCCATTCAGAAAGGCTGATTTCACGTCCATTTGAAATACTTTGAACTTCTGAAAGCTTGAGAGAGCAAGGAACATTCGGATGGCCTCAAGTCTAGCAACGGGAGCAAAAGTTTCTTCAAAGTCTATTCCTTCTTGTTGAGCATACCCTTTACAAACAAGTCTGGCCTTGTTTCTAATTACTTCCTCATTTTCATTCAACTTATTTTTGAAGATCCATTTTGTCCCTATGACATTCTTATCTTTTGGTCTAGGAACCAACTCCCAAGTGTTGTTCTTTTTGATCTGCTCAAGTTCTTCATCCATTGCCTTGACCCAGCATTCATCTTTGCATGCCTCTCTTACATTTTGTGGTTCAGTGGAGGAGAGTAATGCCAAATAGCTTGAAGCTTCTGCAATTGTTCTTCTTGTTTGTACACCTGCCTCCTTTTGCCCCAAGATTTGAGATTCTGGATGATTCTTTTGAACATACCTGGATGGAGTCTTCTCTTCTATCCTTATCTGTTCCTCTGGTGCCTCTTGAGGTTCTTCTTCATCATCAGTCTGATTTGAAGGATGTTCTTCATCCTCTTCGATATTTTCATAATTTACTTGCCTAGGAATGTTTCCTTCTTCATCAACCACTACATCAATGCTGTCAACTATTCTTCCAAGTCTTTTGTTGTAACACTTATATGCTTTGCTGTGAGGAGAATAACCAAGGAGAATCCCTTCATCTGCTCTAGGTTCAAACTTGCCAAGATGTTCATC
Source organism: Pinus tabuliformis (assembly GCA_031772625.1). Lineage (NCBI taxonomy): Eukaryota > Viridiplantae > Streptophyta > Pinopsida > Pinales > Pinaceae > Pinus > Pinus tabuliformis. The sequence goes on from CM062812.1 coordinate 355,817,778, forward strand.
ATTATTCTTAATCATTTGCTTCCAAATATTTTGAAATGTTTTACCAAGGGAGTCTCACCATACCAGAGCTCATGAGGAGTTTGAGTGTTGTTCACCTGGACATTTGTTTTGTTGAGAATAATGACCACAGCAAATGCAACTTCACCCCAGAAGGTTGCAGGAGTTCCAGATTCATCAAGCATTGCACGAGCCATTTGTTGAACCGTTATGTTCATCCTTTCCACTACTCCATTTTGTTGAGGAGTCCTAGCTGTAGAGAATTCCCTTCTTATTCCATGTTCTTCACAAAAATCGAAAAATTCATTTGAGGTAAACTCCCCACCTCTATCAGACTTGAGGCACTTAATTTTGTGATCTAATTCGTTTTCAACCAAGGCTTTGAAAGATTTGAATTTTTCGAAGACTTCGTCTTTGTGCTTCATAAGTCCTATCCAAACCATCCTGGAGAAGTCGTCAATGAATAATATAAAGTATTCTTCTCCTCGAGGTGAATTTTTCCTAGATGGTCCACATACATCTGTATGGACTAGTTCAAGAGGCCTGCTAGCTGATCCTTCCTTCTCAGGGAAGTTAGTTTTGGTTTGCTTACCAAACTGACATGATTTTCATATTGTTTTCTGGAATTCTGATGTCTGGAAGACCACAAACTGCCTGGTATTTGCATGCTTTCCCTATCTGTGAAAAGCTTAGATGCCCCAACGTCTGGTGCCATAACCAATGTTCATCATTCTTGCTCAAATAACATTGTTGTTGTCCTTCTTCAAATATGTATAAATTATTTGGAGTTCTTATGCCTTTGATCACTGTTTTTCCTGTATCAAGATCACGAACACTACACCCATTTGATCAAAATATTACCTTAGTTCCTTGATCGCACATCTAGCTGACACTCAATAGATTATGCTTCAAGCCATCAACATACAAAACATTTCCAGCCTTGACTTTCTCTTTCAACTAAACAGTGCATTTTCCTTTTATGACTGCAGGGGTATCATTTCCAAAAGAAACTTTCTTTCCCTTTTATAAAGCACTATATGATTGAAGTTTTTCTTTATCACCTGTCATATGCTTCGAACATCCACTGTCGATGTACCATTGATTTTCTTGTCCTTCTACATATAAAACTATCCCACATATTTCTGGTTGCGGTTCCTTCATTCTCCATGTTCTGGCATTTGAGGTTTGTTCCTTCTGAGTTGTGTTATGAAACCTGCTCCTGCATTCAGACTCTTCATGACCGAAGTTATTACAAATAGAACATTCAATTTCACTTTCAAGGGCAGAAAAGTTGTTATAGGTCCTTTTCGTGATTCCAATCATACTTCTTTGTTTTTGAGCTTCTCTAGTCATGATTGTTTTATAGGAAACACATTGAGCTACTTTGTGACCAAAGTTATGGCAAGAGAAACATTGGCCATTGAAGAAACTCCTGCGATTATCAAATCTATCACCCAACCAATTGTAGTTTCTACTGACATCCATTCTTGAGGCAAATTGGGAAGATTTTACCTGTGGCTGGTTGTAGCTTCTGTTTGTCCTTAAGGTAGATTGCCCCCGATTTTCTTAATAGTCTTTGTTCATTCTTGAGATAAACTGTCCCTGATTTACCTGATGATTTCTATTAGGCCTTTGCTCGCTCCTCCTTGATGCATCAAGATAACTTTTGGAGGTGGATGCTTGAGATGCTTCTCCATTATATCCCAGACCTGTCTTGATTAGTGGAGAATGTTGCACATTGATAATCTCATCAAGAGTTTCAGACCCTTTAACAAATTTAAGATTAAGAGCTTTTGTTTTCTCAATCTCTTTTCTAAGACTAACAATTTCATATTCCAAATTTTCGTGATGTTTTTCCCTTTCAGCCAGTTGACATTGCAGAGAATCAATAATCACATTTTTCTCTTCTAAACAAATTTTGAGATTATAAATCTCTTCATAAATACCTTCTTCATCTATAGCATCCATATAATCATCATCTTCAAAAGCCATTAAAAGTTTATAATTATTACCTCGTTCATCTTCGTCACTATTTGAAAGTCCATCACTATCTTCATGAGTGTAATAGCTCTTCTTATTTGCATTCTGTTTCTTGTTCCATCTAACAGGTTCCTTCCCTTTGCCAATATTATCCTTATGAGGACATTTGGCAGCATAGTGACCGACTCTTCCACAAGAAAAGCATTTGAAAGGTAACTTACCTCGGAATCGTCCAGCACCTCATTGAAGGTTTTTGACAAAATTTGATTCTTCTTCTTCTTCTGACACGTGTCCTCACTCATAGTAATCTCCTTTGCCGGAAGCCTTAAAGGCAACTTCTCTCCTGTCTGATGGTCCTCCTTTCCTCATTTCATAAGTAGTCAGAATTCCGTGCAACTGTGACATGGTAAGGTTTCGTAGATTCTCCTTTTCTTCTATTGCAGAAACTTTAGATTCAAACCTAGGGGACAAAGATCTTAGAACCTTTTCAATCACAACAGCCTCTTTTATTTCTTCACTCAAATTTTTCATACAATTAACAATCTCATCTACACGAAGGAAATAGTTAGCCACACTTTCATCGTTGTGCATTCTGAGATTTTCATACTGAATTATGAGGGTTTGAAGTTTTGCTCGTTTTACCTGATCATCTCCTTCATAGCTCAGAACAATCTTGTCCCATATTTCTTTTGTGGATTTATACTGCATAACCTTCACAAATTCTGATTGAGATAGAAATCCTAGTAGAGTATTGACAGCCTTTGCATTTGTTTCATATTTCTTCTTCTCAGCTAGATCTGTAGGAGTTGCTGATGGAAAAGTGTACCCTGTATCTATGATATCCCAGACTTTTGTATCAAGAGATTGAAGATAAGCAGTAACTCTTACCTTCCAATATACGAAGTTTTTCCCGTCAAAAATTGGTGGCCTGATAGATGCTTCTCTCTTGTAGTTGCTCATGATGATGGATCTTCCTTCAAGCGATCAAGCTTCTTCAGAAGGACCTGGCTTTGATACCAATTGTTGGAAATAATACTGAGAGGGGGGGTGAATCAGTATTATCAAATTCTTTTCAATATATCTTCCAGATTTATACTTTAATTTATTCTTCAGATATTGATCATTAGTTTGTATGTCAGTACCATATAATATTGAGCAAGAACAGGAAAAACAGATAATCACATCAAAGAACACCAGATATAAGGTGGAAACCCAATGTGGGTGAAAACCACCTGCTGCAACATGTCTCTATCTTCTTTCAATTAGAAACTTCTTTTACAATGATTTTGTACTGGCGCAGTCCTTTACCAATACACAGGTTGCAACCTGCTGAGAGCTACAACCCTCTCTCGTTTTCCAGTCTCTCCTGGAAGGGAGCTACAACCCCCTTAGCTCTTGTACTAGCTAATATACTAGTACGTAGGTGCTAACCTACTTCTTTTCTTCCAAGGACCACTTTTCATAAATTTTCAAACTGGATCCATAAACATCAAATAATCATCAAGTACATGTGAATCAACCAATCTCCTTTTTCAATCAACCAATGAATCAACCAATAACTTCTCAGAATGCAGTAACCAGAATAGAAATACTAGTAATCTAAACCCAGAACTCTTCAGCAATAGATAAAAGGCAACCAACAAATATTTCAAGAAAAGTCCGCAACTTCACCAATAGAAACCTGCGAATATCCGCAGCTCTTCTGTGTCTAAACTGCGCAGATCCGCACCTGGTCCTTCTTCTTCTCTGCGTACCTCCACACCTACTCCTTCTGCTACACTGTGTAACTCTGCGCAGATCCGCACCTGCACTATCTTCCTGACAACGTACCTCCGCACCTGGTCCTTCTGTTCCTCTGCGTACCTCTGCACTATACCTTCTGCTACGCTGCGTACCTCCGCACCAGCACCTTCTGCTTCGCTACGGACCCCCGCACCTATGCCTTTTGTTGCGTTGCGGACCCCCGCACCTACACTGTGGATCGCCTGCGGACCTCTAAATAGAGCCAAATTAACAGTCCTCCAATGTGCCACAGATAGTCAGATCCACAGATCTGATCATGCGCCCGAGAGATCACAACCTATCAATAGATTCGCCTTGAATTTCACCTTGATTTAGATCTAGCTTTTCAAACCGATCACCCAAAATTTCAGATCTTAAGATATTCAAATTTCATAAGTGACTAGCCAAGTGATCTCCTTTCCTTTTTATAGGCAAACCCTTATTCACACCATGGGACAAAACCATCGAAAACCAATACAAGGGATCCAAACCAGGGTTCAATAATTTAGATCCTATACCACGGGCCAAAACCATAGGATCATGAACCTCAGGCTAAATACCATGGGCCAGACATAAGAATTCCCACGTGTGCACACTTTCTCTGCATTGGAGTGAGTGGAATGGGGTCCGCACCTTCTGTTCGGATAACCCGCGGACATGACTGCACTTGGTGAACGGCGTGCTTGCGGGCCCGCACCTTTTGAATGATGTACCTGTGAACCCCTTATTTTCCATCATTTTGAGAGCCAGAACAGAGATTTGTCACTTGAGTAAGTTGCCATCAAGTACAACACCTGTGCCATAGCGCCAAACCTGAATCATAATGCCAACACCATTAGTCTACAAATTATAGTTTTGGAACTTTCCATGTACAAGCACATTTTCTGATCAGTGAAATCAATTTTTGGTTCTTATATTTCTATCTATTTAGGGATATGAGCCTCCTTGGGTTAGGGTCCACCCCAGGTTCTCAATACCCATCATTGTACTCATATTATTCAAACATAATTTTAGTTAGTCAATTATGTAATTTCATTTCCAAACATTTTTTCCTGTGGGGTTAATGAACTAATTTGCTTACAAGTATTTTAATGCATCATGTTTTTGTTGGGCCAAAAGTCACACTAAGAGTGGGGATAAACCATTTTGAGATCAATTTAAAAATTTCTCAATATCAATTAATCATACATTCATTTAGTAGTTATCATTAACATTATGTCATCATTTATCACAATGCATCATCACATAATAAACATAACTAGAAATAACATAAGAATCCATCACATCAAAAGAGAGAAAAAAAAATTAGGTGCAAACCCATATGGGAGAAAACTGCCAATATTCTTCTTCTTTATCTTCAATTCCTTTAAATCAATTTGGAGACCTCAACTTGCTGTGGGAAACTACCCCTAAAAATGTGAGATTCCATTTGCAGTATGCTAAAATTTGATTGAGGAACTAACCTTGAAAGATGAAAGAAAATGCTCACTATAGTCTACAACCTAATTGAGGCTCCAACCTTCTCTAAGCTCCAAATTGATTAAGGATATAACCTCAACAATGAGTAGGATCGAACCTGCACTAGGCTCCAACCTTGAGAATGATTAGGCTCCATCCTACTCTAGGATCCAACCTTTTGTTTGAGGCTCCAACCTCCTTCTTCAACTTCTTTGTGGATCTCTATTTCATTACATTTTAAAACTAGATCCACTGTAATTGTATATAATTGAATTTTCATGCAAGGAGACTATCACAAATTGCAATGAGAAGCTACAAATATTGGTACTTCCATAAACACTGCTACTATACCAATCACTGTCTTTGCCACACACCCTGAAACCACTGCACTTCCACACAACATAAAACCACTATATTGTTATATAACTTGCACCAAAATGTAATATCAATCACTCTTGTTGGATTTCATATGGGTTCCCATATTATGCTTCAACCAAAACTTCAATAGGGTCATTCAAGTGCTTCAACGAAATCTATTTAATTCATTTATCCAAAAAACCTGCAACATGCTCATATACTTCCAAAATAAACATAAGAGATTTCAACCATCAAATATGAATCAAAACCATATCAAACCCCTCTGGTTATATTCATATCTAAACTGCGATCATCTAACTTCTTCCAAATCTTAATTTGGACATATAATGCCCCCAAAACTCATAAAAAACCATAATATACCATATATTAACTTAGCTATTCTACATAATACATGTTTTTGGGAGCACGATCAAATTATAGTGCTAGGCACCAATAATTGTTAAACATGCAACAAATTGGAAATATATATAAAAAATAAAATATAATCAGACGTATTAATCAGTGGGATCAAACCTACAACCACCATTATACCACACATATACTACCAATTCCACTTCCCAAGAATTCTTAAAATGTTATGGTTTCAATGTCATTTTATTGTTGATCCAATGTAATATGTGGGGGAATTTGGCATGTTGTGGGTCCACATCTAATGTGCCTCGCACAATCATTGATTGACATTCAATGAACCAACATACACCTCTGGGATGTTGTGCATTCAACTACCATGAGCCACTCCTTAGTTTCCACTTGACTCATCACTAGTTTCTAAGTCATATGAATGCCAACCAAGAACTATAGAGATAGTGACCTAATAATAAGGATTTTTCCATATTAATAGGATACAAATATTAGACTTGACTTGTAACATACAAAGGATAAATGTAAAAATTCACCAAGATATCATTGAAATTTCTTGGGTTTTCATAGTTGTCAAGATTCAAGCTATGTCATCCATAGGGATCTAATTAGACTTCCACCAATAACCAATGAACCATCATGCAATCACAAACAATGCCCTCAACTAGACATCCACCATACTAGAGTTATGTTGTTGAAATAAAACAAAACATTGCCAATGAATGTAACCAAGAATAGTAAAGTAATGAAACAAAATAAGCTAAAATTCCACAAAAAACCAAAGACTTTGACTTTGAACCAATCCAAACCAAATGATTTCGAAACTAAATAGTCATATCATATTGTTTTCGAACCAAACCATCAGGTCACTGTACATAACATGTTCATTGTTGTATTACCTTATTGTTATCATAGATACATGATATATATAAATATTTTGTGGTCCCATTACATTTGAAAGCGAGGAAGGCCCGGAAAATACGCCCTTCTTATCTGGAAATTTGAAACCAAAACCATGTCCATGTGACCATTTTGACTTATCTAGAAGCCACAAGAGCATACGACTATGCCCATGTGACTGAGACCCAAGGGTAATTGGTTATCCATGTGATTATGTCATCATGACCTCACCATGCCACATGGTAGTCCATAAAGGGTACCACATGTCACCTATTTTTGGTCTTTTGACTAATCAAAACTACCATGTGGTATCCCCTAGTTGCACCACCATAGCATGATGACATCAACTTTATTCTGTGTAATGCTAACTGTGAAATTGTGCAATGTGTTGATCATCGCTAGGTCCATGACATCATCCAAAAAATTTCTACCATGTGTCATTATCCAGTTGCAGATGAAGACTTGGAAGCTGGAACATATCATCAAATGATGCAAGATGATTCCATACCATTATGTTTTGAATCATTTCAGTTTTTGAAGGGAAATTTGCATAGTATATCTTTAATAAAGGATGAGCAGGTTGTAGAACATCATGCGATCTCATTGGAACCAATAGAAAATGGGTTGCAATAGTATTTTCAAGTTTTTCACGATCCAATAGCTGATGTGTAGGATGATATTTGCAGTCAAAGTCCTTCTCCATTAGCTAACTGTGAGCTTGAAAAAAGTATTGATACAAACTTGATCCAACAACCGGTTTCTTTGTCATTTTAGTAGGAGTCTCGTCACAAAGGTCAGATGAAAGTTTGCATTCATGGTATGAGGAGAAGCAAAGTAATCCATTGGATGAGCTAAGTCCCAGTGCACATGAATTTCAAGATCCTTATGAAAGATTTTTTGTGTCAGATAAAGAATCCATATTATTCGATATGGGAAAATTTGGATCTGTTTACAAGTTTTTATGGGAGTTGCATTTTAGTAGTTCTCTCTTGTTGCTCATAAGCAAACACTTGAGGAGAATTCAAACAACAACCAAAATGCTTACTTGGTTGCATTAGTTTTTTCATTTCACTTGATCAGGTGGGGAATGGATCACTTAGAGTAGGGTGTGATTAATAAGCTCACAAAAGTGAGCACGGTTCAGTCAGTTTCAGAGTTAGTTTGTGTCGTCAAGTCGTCATGTTTTAGTCATGCATTTCAGTTTGTGTTTTTTACTGTACTGGCCCACATGGTTAGGCACTTGGTCTACAGTGTTCTTGACACCTTCAAGGAGCTGCCATCCCCAATAAGGCCAATGTTATTATCATTCTTTGTAGCCTTCCACCAGTGATCAAATATGCTCTTATAAAGTGGTCTTGGGGTGTCAAAGTCAAATTTTTGTCATTTCAGTGAGTCTTAAAATAAAATTTTGTCACTAGGTATTAGGTTTAGGATTGTTTTCACTCCTTCCAAAGTTTTCCAAGTGTTGGTCCATGTCATCATTCGGATGAGTGTACCATCATTCAAAGAGTTGTCATCAATATTTTAGGTTCCAATGGGTCATTTTACACCTTGTTTGTGCTTCAGTTGTGCTTAGGTAAGGCTCATTTCCCTCTCCTAGGGTTTTGAAGGTAATTTTTCTTGGATGGTAAAATCATCAACAAAAGTTGTATCCTGATGCTCATACACCTTCCCCTATTCTTAATATACCTTCTTAAACACTTCCCATCACTGATATCCCTCAAATTCATCATTTCCCCACAAACCCTAGTCTATTGCTACAATTTGACACTTTTCTAGGTTAGGCCTGTGTGTTTCCCTTTTGGAACCCTTCCCCTCACTCGAACCTTGAAATTCGACTTTCCCCTACTTCCTAAAATCCCTCATTACTTTCCAAAATTTTCTCAAGAATTTATAATCCCCTCATCCCCTTCATTTCCCTTCATTTCTACAAATTCCTTGTTGCACATATCGGGATAGTTTTTATTCAAATTATGTTTTTGACCAAGAAAATATGAATTTGACAAAAGTGAGAGAGTTTTTTTTCTATAATATACCAAAGAAGAAAAAGCTCCTTTAGTTTTTACACAAGTCTCATGTTTTGGGAGAAATGTCCAAAACATCATTTGCCTCAAGAGAGTTCATGCACTTCTGAAATGACCTTGGGAAAATAAATTTTATCCTATATGGAATGTCCAAAAGACTTGCTTGATGAGTCAAATGATAAGTAGACACATATATCTTTCAAATGAGCTATCATGAGCTCAATTTGGAGTTGAGGAAGACCTCCAAAATTTGACTGCAATAGCACTCTGCATTTTGGAAGCCTCATTCTGCACATTCTGACCAGTGTTGGGTGATTGAGACTTTTACAGGGCAAATGAGCTCCAAATTGAAAAATTCAAGATGTTATGGAAAGTAGACAGGAAGAAAGTTCCAACAAGCTATCATGGTCTCAATTTAGACACCGAGAAAGTGTCCAAAAGTGGCTTGAAAAAATGCACTGCGCATAGAGGAGGGAGCGTTGTGCTTAGGAAGGGAGTGATGCACGTAGGGCAGTTTCTCCCAGTGCAAAAATTAATGGCACTGCAAATAGAAAGAGGCATTGTGCACCTATAGGTGGCGCTGCGCACCTATAGGTGGTGCTACACATAGGGCCAGCAAGGGCCAAAATGCTATCCTGCCACCCAAGAACACCAAATTTGCTTTCTTTGGTCCTCAAAGCAAGGGTACATAGCCTAAAAAGAAAACTTGGCAAACATGGACAAAGAAGACAGAGATTATGAGGAGGAGGAAAACAATGGCAGTGATAGTTTAGCAGGTAGACCTCGGCAGCAGAGAAAACCACATAAGGGGGGCAGGATTATCAGGGAAGAACCATCAAACCTCAGAGAGTTGCAGACCTCTCATTTGGTTGTCACTTGTTTCAGGCATCTAGGGTGCTATGAGTTCTGTGAGTAGGTGGAGAGAGTTCAACACCATCCTGAGCTTACTAGGCTTTTTGTAGCCAATCTTCATGACAATAAGGTGACTCTTGCTGGGGTGACATTCACAGTTTCACCCTCCATCATTGTGGATGTAACCAGGATTCCAAATGTGGGAGAGAAATGGTATAAGGCACAGGACCTAGATGAACACTATTATGTGCCCTACATCAAATCTAGGTACAGAAATGAAGAAAATAGGATTTTTCCTTTCAGGTTCCTTGAAGACAAGTATGCCCCCATGATGAGGAGCATCATGAAATATTTCACTTGTGAGGGTAGATTTTCTAGATTGTACACCTATCACATCAGGCTTCTCATGCATTTTACAAGAGTGGGGATGTTGAACATCCCTTATTTCTTGTTCAGGAACATTGAGAAGATGGCCTACTTTGTATAGAAAAATCCATACCCCCAGTAGATGACTACTCTCTACAACTATTCCTTAATTAAAATGATTGTGCTTCATCATCTTAACCTCCCCAACATCTCCTGGGAGACATTCATTGCCCATGACATCTTCAGGGGTTCTCAAATTCCTCCACCAGTGTCTCAAGAATCAGGAGGACCTTCTAGCAGTGCTCAGGTAAAGAAAGAAGAGAAGGTCAAAGAGACTAAATCCATTGAGGTGCTTGAGACCTACAAGATATACCAGAGGGGGGAAAGAAAATTGTTTGCAGCAGATAGGAAAGTGTTTGCTCCACTTGGTGTGGAAGGGACCTTTCCTTCTTCATCAACTCATAAGCAAATGCTTTCTCCACAGGGTGTGGAAGGGGATTTTCCTTCTTCATCAACACAGTAGGTATAGGTGCAACAGCTGCATAAAGGGAAGGAAATGATGCTGGAGGAAAGTTTTGATGATGAGGAGGAGAGGGATTTTGATTTGATGGAACATGATGAACCAAAGTAGCCTCATATTAATCATGGCATAGAGACAGTTGACTTGGAGGCTGCAGATGAGGCAACAAAGAAAAACATAATCATACAGGAGAAAGAGGCACAGATCCAATCATTGATGAACAACTTGGTGAGATCCAAGTATGTCATCACATATCTGAAACAAGAGAACAAGCAGCTGAGTGATAATCAGGTCCTCATGGATCTGGAACTTCTCAAGACAAAAAGACAAAGTGACAAGGCCAAATTAGCAATGCAAGAGGAAGAAGCACCAGTCACCTTGACTTCAATTGAGAAGGAAATTGAGGGGGATAGAGAAACTTGGATTTAAAGGGTCAATTTGAACTTAGAGAAGCTGCTACAAAGGGCCAACAGGGACAACCAAATCATCAAGCACACGGCCTACCACTACAGGACCCAGAACAAAATTTGTAATATAAGGGTCAAACAAATGAAAAGAAGGCTAAAACAATCACTTGAAGGTAAAAAGGAGGATGATAGGCTTAGGTTGCTTGCTGAAGCTTCCTTGGCTCATCAATATTCTTGATGGTGGTATTGGCCACAAAATTTGATCAAATTTGGAGGAATTTTTTCCTTTGAAAATTTTTGGCAATTTTGACACAAGAAATCTAGCACTATGCGCAGCACCACTGGCACTGTGATTTTCCTAGGGACACCCAATGAGAGAATGGATTGCATTTTTGGATTCAAAGTGATGAGCACATGAACCCTATGAGTTTTCTAAGCTTTCGGAGCAAAACTGGTCAACTAAAAGGTCAAGAAACACTCTAAAAATGACCTTTCTGCCACTTTTTGGATACTTAGAAGCAGTCTTGGGAGAATCAACTTTTGAGTGGTCAACTGAGCTCCAAATTGAAAATGTCAAGTTTTTTTGGAAATTAGACTTGAAGATATTTCCAATGAGCTATCATGAGCTCAATTTGGATACCAGGAAGGCCTCCAAAAGGGATCTTGCGCATAGGGCTAGTGGTGTTGCGCATAGGACAATTTTGCACAGGATTTCCATTTCACTGTGTTTTTACTGTGATCTTGGATTTTCTCTCATAGAGGATGTTTTACCAATGTAAATGATGACTTGGATTTGTAAATATGATGGATAAATAGTATTAGAGGGTAGATTCATTATATTAAAGGTCATTTTGAGCACAAATGAATCAGTTTCCTCGCTTTTAGAGGCAAGTTGTTAGGATGCCTAGATTCCAGTTTCTTGTTCAGTGTTGGTTAGATTAGATCCTCATCTTAGGGATTCAACCCCTAAGGATGGGATGAGGTTGAATCAATGTCTATATCTTCTTCTTCTTTCTCATTATAAAGGGTTGGCCTCAGCTGGATGCTTATGCTTTGATTGGAGATCATGTTGTATTAGTTTAGCAGGAGATTAATGAAAAATTGCAGCTATTTCTTTGGGATCCATGTGGTATGATGTTTAGTTCAGTTTCATCTCTTGTGATCATATGTTAAAATGTTTTTTGTACTTAATTAACCATTTCATTGCTTCTAAGTGGATGTTTTCAAGTTGATAAGTAGAACCCATAACATTAATGCTCTGCTTTGGGAAAATATTCATAGTTTATGTTTTCTTCAGTTTAGTAAGGATCCATGGTGATCACATGCTCTTCCTATCTTCTCACCAGTCTTGAAACACCTCACCCATCAAAACCCTAGAGTGATAAGCTTTATACCTACCTTGACCCATCGAACATCCTGCATTTTTGATCTAATGTCCTTGCCCTAACTGGTTGGTTCCTCCTGATCCAACAAAACCCTTTCAAATCAAATAAAACCTTGCACTACTATACCTAGCCTAATATCATTTTACTGATCCAGTCATTCCGGCTGAGATCCTTATGGAGAGAGCCCTCCCCTGGCCTAGTAGGGCTAGCTACTTAGCTAAGCATGGTTTGTGGTTACCCTGGCATTGCCTTCCTTCAGCTTGAGGTTCAATCCAAGTGATAACACTTCTAACTCAACCTATTTTCTTATCCAAACCTTAATGTAACTTTTTTCTTTCCTGGAAGAACCCTTTCCTTCCTTGGTTTGCTTAGGGAACCTTATGCTACATTCTCGTATAATTTGACCAACATTGAGGCATCTAAAGCATATTGTATAACAATTGAACGAGGGAGTATTTGACACATACTTTCTTCCATTGAACCCATTGTATGAAAACTTTCATCTCGATGACTGATAACCATTTCTCTTATAGGCACTACAATCCTTAGCATTATGTCCAAAATTTATATACAAAAAGCAATAACCAAAACATGTACTTTGATACCTTGATGAGAAAGATTCCCTTCATGATTTTCTAAAGATGTTCTACCTTAGAGGAGGATTTAACCTTTTATTATATTCATTCTTCATTGCCTTGCTATCTTCTTCCTAATGGTAATCTTGGGAACATTGATGCAATAATAGGTAGCAACACTTCTATCCTGGCCTTCATCTTTGTTGTCAAACTTCAATTTCATTTCTTCAGTCTTATTTACAAGAAGACTTACTTAATCTGTCACTTTAAGATCTTTGAAAACTAATAAGGTTATTCAATATTTGTGAAATTCTCAAGTTTTTTTTGATCTTGTCAACTTTAGCCCTTAACAAAACAAACTCTTCAATTTGAGACTTCAAGGATATGATTTCTTCTTTAAGAAGGCTAGTGAAATTTTCCTTTCTCTCTCTTGCTTCCTTTTCATATGTTTGAAGATAGTGGGATACATCCTTATCTTGCTTTATGTCTTATTCATGGCTTCTCTTGGTCCTTGATTCATCAAGTATGTATATAATATTGTCAGTCCTAATAGCTTTAGCTACCAATTTTCTTGTGTTTAAATTTCAAATTTCACACTGTTTGGAGTTGAAGATGACATAAAAACCTTCATCACATACTTGACTAACACTCAAGAGATTATGCTTAAATCCTTCTATGTACAAGATATTTTTGTTTTCTTCCATTATCAATGACCACCATGCATTTCTAATGATTTTGGAAAATGCATTGTTTCCAAACTTCACTTTTCCTTTATCTATCACCTTTATGCTGATGATATTAATTTGATCCCCTCTCATGTGTCTTGAAAAGAAACTATTGACATACTGCTTATCCTTTTACTTCTAGTCATGTAATATAGGACCACAAATTTCTTCCTTCTCTTTCTTAGACGGGTACTTTTCTTTGCAATAATGATATGTAAGATGTCTGAAAGTAATTTCCTTATGAACAAATGAATGTCATAGAAAACAATAACCATAAAAGAATCTATGGTACTTGTATGTTTGCCTCTTGCTACTTGATTTTGTCTAATAATCTTTCTAAATTTCCTTTGCTGACTACCTTTCTACATTTGCCTCTTTATTGGGAAGGGAAATTATGACATTTTTCTCCTCCAACTACTTTTTTATTTCTCTTGGATGCTTCTTGAATTCATCAAGTTACTTAATTAGGATTTCATTCTTTATCTTGACCTCTTCAAGCTCAAATTATAAAAGTATAATTGGTGTTGCATCTATTTCCATATTTATTTGATCCATCTTTTAGTGGTTAACTATTCCTGAAGATGACTTTCTCTAAGAACACTGGGCATTGGAAATTGTTAACACATGCAAAAAATTGGAAATATATAGTAAAAAAAATATAATTGATCTTGTTAATCAACGAGATCGAACCTATGACTACCAATAAATCACACATATATGCTACCAATTTTTTTCCCAATGATTATTACAATGTTATAGTTTTAATCCCATTTTATTTTCGATCCAATGTAACAAGTGGAGGAATCCAGAGATGTGGTGTGTTATATGGAATCTATGACAATGAACAGAAATACCTTCCTTAGACTTGATGGCCTAGTCTAGAAAAACATAAAGCAAAGAAACCATTATTTTAAATTAAATGGACAACGAGATGAAGCCTACCTGGAATCCGTCGTAAGAATCATTCCTCTCTTAGCTTGTATGATCCAATCCTAGCTCTGCTTGCTATAATTAGAACTTACACAATCAGGTAACACACACCAAAGATCTACGACATATATGTAGCATCATCCAATAACTTCATTCAATAGATCAACATGGTATTGAAATACATGAAAACATAACATCACATATACGAAAACAATGAACTCTTTGTATTAATACAAATGTAGATAATTACAACCAAATATAGGAGTTAATCTTGTAGAAGAGCTCCCCAAGTTAACTTGTCCTTCCTTGCCACAAATTACACCTCTATATCACCATAATGCATGGAAAAATGAGTCTCACAAAAACAATATGAGGGTAGAATTGATCTCCAAAAGCCAACCCTAGCTTATCGATGGATGTAAATATATAGGAGAGGATGGTAGTTTAGAAATTCTTATCCATATAACAATTGAGGCTTGATATCCACTCTTAGTGGGAGGATGAGCTCAAGGGATAAAGGGTGAAATCTCCAAGGTAGGATAGGATAGGATTCGAGATTTTCATCCAAGGTAAATGGTTAGAACAACGTCTGGAAACTTTTGGAAGGGGAAGCTTCAAGATTCTTTTTATTTTACCCAAATTTATAGAATCAGTGCACCCGTAGGAAGGGGAAACTTGTTGGTGATCAACATAGGTGTATATAGGGTCAACCTACTGGTGATCAGCACAGGTCTATAGAGGGTCAACCTCTTGGTGAACGCAATCTCCTAAGGGAACAGGGTGTGTTGGGACTTAAAACCACTGAAATGATGTAGTTAAAGGCAAAACTTCAAGGATTAGGGAGAGTCATGCTTATGGATTTGTGCAAGGGTGATGACAAGCGGTAAAAGGATGTTAATTGATCTAGTTAACAAGCCTATTGACTCGATTGAAAAGATGGACTATAACATATTTCCTCCTAAATCACAAAGTAAAAATTGGCAACTGATGACTGAAGTGATTTACCTTGTGACAAGTCGGGATCATGAATAACCAGCAAGATCATTATCTATTACAATACATTTACATCATGATATCTCTGCTAAGGGAGGCATACCCAAGCTCAACATATAAGCTAACATTACATGTACAATGATCAAAAGAAATTTACACTAATGAAAAAAGGTGGACCCATGAGTGGATGCATGTATGTATGATCATAGCCATCATAGACTGTGATATTCTATTAGTCCTGAAATCGTGGCCCAGATAGATGGAACTAGATCCAAGGTCTTTTATCTCGTTCATAGGATCATCCAATGTACGAGTCGAACCATGTGAATCAATGAGCTAGAGTTGAACATGGTAGACACCATCTGATTACCGACCAATGATGTAAGTCGTTAACATATGTGAGAGAAACCACCGATGATGTTAATGGTTCTCAAGGTACAACAATATAATTTGTATGGTATGAATAAATGAGTTGAAGTTGAACACCACACAAAATCTGTCATTAGAAGGCTAATGATGTAAACATATCACCGAGAGCGAGGAAATTTTCCATTGATGTATGCAAGCACCAAGGTACCGAAGGGTGATTTTCTAAGTCGACTTCCTGGATAATAAGTTGATGTCAACAAGAAGCGACCTATGACAGGAGGGAATTGATGTATCCCCCATAAAAAACAAGAAATAGGTATCATGATTTGAGACAGAATGATGATGATATGAAATTGGTTCAAGAATGACAAACATGGAATGAAGGCTTAAGAGTATTGTAGCAGTAATTGACTGAATGACTTCTCTTGAACACATCGACGACATTGAATGGAGTTGGTAGCATTGACCCAAAAACAAAAATGGAGGCTTTGAAAAGGTATGTTGAACCAAAATAAAAGCATATTTCCAAACCAAAAAACCACAGAGATGAAGTGTAAGAATGTCGTGTTCAAGAGAGACTCACATCCAATAACAAGTGGAGTACCATATTTTCCCAATTTCCCCAACCATTGCTGTTTAGTACCTCTTTATTTTTTAACAGCTTGAGGAGGATAACATATGCTTGATCTATAAGTTCATCCTTCAGATGAATCCCTCTGAGTATATTTAATGAACCTTGATAAGGAGTGGTTTGGTCCCGTCATGATCGATGAGTCCATCATTGTTTGATATTTTAATGAGTCCAACAAAGGTCTAACTCGACAACTTTTTCATGTTTAGAGAGTTTGAAAAAGAGGCGAAAAAGAAAAATCCAAATTTTTATTTTCATAGATAGTCCTTTGAGTCCGAAAAGGCAGAAAAAAATACCCAAGAGAATCTCTTAGTCATGTTCAACTAAGGTATTCCTTTTTCATAGTTATTCTATCTCAATCTGGAAAAGGGTTAAACTTATACTGAGTAGACGTATTTTTGTTTACTTTAATGAGTTCGAAAAAACAATTTCACGGCAATATTTTCATATTTAAGGAGTCTGAAAAGAGCTTAAAGAGGATTCCTCCCGGAGGAATGAGTGGTATAAAGGGTAGAAAATAGTTTCGGTCATGATTGAACTACTCAAAACACATATAGGTTTAGAGGATGGCTAATAAGACCACTCGACGCAATAGTTCCTCAAGAAAGGGTAAAACAACAAGTGAAATCTTAAGATCAGCCAAGCAAATGGTGATGATGGAATGAGAAAACCAAGGCTCATCTAACATAATTATACTGATAAAAATGGCAATCATGAGGGATAGGATGAGAATGGTTTCATTTTTACACAAGCTTGAAATAGAGAAAACCTATTCTTGAAATAAGTTTGCATACCCCTATAATTATGACTCAATTCTAGGCACATGTCCCCAAGATTCATTTCATTCACCTACATAGAGAATTGGTTACTAACAGGTGGATGAAATGAAGGTTCATTTACGAGATCAAGTGAAAGAATTGACAAGGAATTTATGAGATCTAATAAAAGACTCAAATTGAAAGGGATATGTTTCATTTTTTAATGAGATTGACATAGGGAAAGGATCTCTATAGAAGGGACCTTGTTTCATTTTTTTAACGATCTTGACATAAGAAAAGTAACTCTGCTCTGGGACCTTGTTGCGTTTTTTAATGGGCTTGACACAAGAAAAGGAACTCTACTCCAAAACCTTGATCATAACCCACAGAAGGCCATGGCTTCCAAGAGGTTCTCATCATATGGGAGAATAATCCTATGGAAGGAATCAAAGGATCCAACGAAAATATCAGACTCCAATGCCCCTAGTAAATGATGCACTACATCACCTACTAGATCATCAGTAGACGATAGCATGGAACATGTTGCCACATCATTAATTTGTGGCGGGGAAGATACCACTTACATATAAGCACCATTTAGGGAATCTAGTAGATTGGGAGTCAAATTAGGACCAATGAATGAAAGTTGGTCAATGGTCATGAATCTTCCTTCATGTGAAAACACATCACACAAAAGAGTGAAGAGACAAGAGCTCCCATGTGATAAACATAGTCACACCCAAGGAGTAAATTAAAATCAAAAGGGTCTTTGAATACCATAACATATTCATAGATAGCTTTTCCTCCCAAAGAAATAGGTAACTGAGGAAGGATCCCTAACAATTAACTGGCTCCTCTGTTAAAAGACAACAGATTATTGGTAATGAGAATAGTTTGTGGAGAACCTAAATCTTTCCAAGCAGTTCAGGATAGAATACTAACAAATACATCTTCTTCTATAATTGTTCCAAGTATGATCATATTATAAACCTATACTATGACATGGAAGGTGTTAGCCTCCTGTTGCAACAGGTGTTCATATTTCATGATTGACAGTTTTACATGCCAAATATGTTATACTTTGCATGATGCAATGCTCCATATTTCCTAAAGAAGCCAAAGAAGAGGCCATGAGAGTGTGCCAGTCTAAATGCCACTACTGTATTCCAATTTTGATGACTTAACCATTTTTGAAGAATGTTCTGTAAAAGGGAAGGCCAAACAGCTTAATCTTGGCTTCCCTAGGTTTCAGTTTCTTGCTTTAGAAATAGAGAATGAATATCTGTCCAAACAGCTTAATCTTGGCAGATTCGTAGATAGGTAGAGAATCAAAGGAGCCCAACTGCTTAATCTGGGCCCTTGGCAGAAATAAGTGTAGATTTAGATAGGAGGGTAGTCAAAAGAAAAATTGTAAAGCAGGGTCTGCAAGTCTAAGTGCACCCAAACCAAAAGAAGAAAAAATGTTAGGTAAGTAGGCTGGGTAGGTAGTTTTGAGGTTGCAGAGTGTTGATTTATGATCAATTTTGTGTTTCAAAGTGATATTTTACTACAGATCACAATTGTAAGGCAGTTTTCATTTGGAGAAGGTCAAGCGAGGCATGTCTAACTCCCCCTTCTTCTAATTCCCTAAATCACTCACTAACTTCCCTCAAGAGGTCAAGATCTACTTGAACCTCTTAGTTTCATCATGTTTCATAAAACATTTGCCTAAGTAGAGATCTGCTTTACTTAGGAGTGCTGATATCCCTTCTACAAGTTCTATCCCCCCTAATAGCCTAAGATTCACATACTTAGCACTTTCTTCACACTTTCATATTAACTACTGACTCTATTATGTAAATCCCTATTTGTGTTCCCCTTCCCCTACTAAAATTATGTTAATAGCTCCCCTATATACTTATCCCCTCCCCCTGGTTGAAACATAACCATAAGTTCATTGGGAATTGCTAAGTTTATCTGAAACTCGGCAAGAGCCCTCATCTCCACCCTCAAACTATCTCTTCATGCATTTTAATCCATCACACAGCCTAAAATTCCTTTCACGTGTATAAAAACCATCTTATTGACTTAGTTTCACCCTCCCAAGGCATAAACCCCTTGTTTTGCCTTAAAAACCCTTCCCAAACCGCATAAATCCATCTTTCTAGGCTTTCGGACCCCTTCCGATGCCTTTAAAAATCTGTTATAACCCATAAACCCACATTTCTAATGTTTAAAACCCCCCTCCATTTAATAAATCATTCAAATCGCGCTGCGGGCCCCGTCCCTAATCCTCCGCCGCCTCATCTTTGCTGCCAACCGTTAGATCTGGCGCGCCGCAGATCAACGGTGGGCGGGTCCTTTCCCCAACGAAGCCGCCGAGGGTTAACGCCCGGGAGATCGGCGGTTTTTCCATCGTACTCCCGCCACGCGTCACCCTCTCGACTGTGGCGAAGCCCCCTCTGTCGAAACCACCTACGGGGAAAGGCGGTGTGCCTGAAACCGTAAACCGCCTTTCCCCCCTCCTGCATTAGCACCACATCACCGCTGACGTCACCATCCCACGTCGACCCCCTGCCACCTTGTCCTTGCCACGTAGCTACCACCGTACTACCACGTCACCTCCTCTGCCGTACCGCCATGTCACCTGATCGTACTATTGACGTCACCCCGCTGATGTTACCTTGCCACGTCACCGCCGTACTGGGACCCGCCTGCTGACTTCATGCTGACATCACCGTCAAAAAGTGTGAAAGGCGCAAATTGTAGCCTAGGAAGCCCAGAATCAGAATCTGAGGCAGTTTTTCATGCATGGGAAATAGGCCAGAATGGAAAGTCCCTTCGTGACTCGGCCTCCAGCATGCCCGAAATGCGCAAAATGACCAGATTTTCTTCGCGAAGCATTCAAAAAGGGGAAAACACAGTTTTTAAAGCAACAGAGGGCCGAACAGCTGCCATGAAGGTCGATGGGACAGTCTAAAGCACTCAGAAGACATTAAAGAGGCCAGGTTCAAAGCCAAAGAGTATCAGGAAGTGGCAAAGAGTATTAGTTTAGCAATATCAAAGCAGGTGAAAATTAAAAACCTTCATCGAAGTCAGCAAAGCAATTAAAGCCATTTAAAAACTTATCTGGTTAGAATTAGTGCACATTAATGCCACCAAACAACAGCAGAACCAAGTTAGAGGTAGAGGTAAAAGACAAATCACAGTTATTACAGAAAGACTGCACCAAGCCACCCAGGACAGACATTAACTCAGTTTGATATAGCTGCCCTCAGCACAGCTCAAAGATATTTTCATGCATTTATTTCTGGATAAGATTAGGTTAAAGTAATCATTTTCTTTTAGACCTGTTTAGGTCGGCTGTAATAGATTAATTCTGGATAATTTTCCCTATTTATACGACCCTCTGCATTGTTAAGGGGGTTGGTTGGTTGATAATCTTCATTAGAGACTCGCACTGTATCTGAGATGTTTTACTTAATCAAAGATTGTTGAAAAGCTTTGGAGGACAGACTGTCTGCTCTGTGTCTAATGGTTTGAAGAAGTGAATGTGGAATTCTTGTGCTGCAGTATGAATCAATAAGTGTTCCTTACCTCTGTTATTTCAATTTCACATATGCTCAAGTCACTAAACAAAGGATTGGTTTAGAATTTTCTTAGCTGCACTCTATGCTCAGTTTCTGTGGCTTCTTAATGTTTTCCTCCTGATTTAGGCATAAATATGAATTATGTTATGGCTCATGTTTGATCTATTTCACATATAAATGACTGTTATCTAGGAATTCTTAACTGCTCCTAGATAGGGCTCATTTATCCTCTTTCTGCTAACCTGAATGAGAGATTCTTAATTGCCCCTCATTCCTTAGCCTTTAATCCATCTCTTTTACCTTGAATGATTGTTTCATATGCAGCTGTCTTGCTCCATAATTCCCTCTTGTGACCAAGAAAACGCACCAGCAGTCCTACTCCTTGACTCCACGCCCAATGGTTCTAAAACTTTCATGCTATCCCTGCCTCTTTACTTGAAAGCATCATCCTTCCCACCAAAATCAAAACAAAACCCCTTGAGTTCAATAACTAGCCTAAAACCATATCAACAAAGCTAAATCAGAAAGAGAGAGCCCTCTCTGATTGCAGGTGGGCTAGAACCTGCAGTCCAAAGATTGGTCTGTGGTTACCTCGGCCGTATCCTTTTGAGCTGACCAGAAGGACAACCTGAGTGATAACATAATGGCGACTCCACTGGGGAACATCCTCAGTTAATTTAACAAATCAAGTTGGAAAACTCCATAGAAACAAAAATCAGTGCTGTCTATTCCTTAAAACTACAGGTGAAGTCTGAATGTCGGCCAGGAAGCCTTTGAAACTGTTCTTGCCTTGCATTTATAGGAGTAAATAAATGCCGCTTCAGTCAATCTTCATGCTAGTTTTAAACTATAGATAGTTGTTCCAGAAATTTGATCAGTTCCTTGTTAATTCTAAAAACATTCACAGAAAATACCAAAACAAATTCAGAATCTGGCTCCAAAGAGGAAAACTCGTTATACTAGGTCAAATCCAGACCCAGATCCCCCAGTTGCTTTTGAAAATCCGAACTTAATCCCAAAGATCCTTAGGAAGCAAGAACAAAGAGAAGATTTTGTTGATAATAGTCCTGAAGCAGTTCACCCAAGCAGTGTTCCAACCCCTGTCAAAGTTTTATTTCGTTCAACCCCTGTTTCCCCTTGTTCATCGTCCACCTCTCAAAGCACCCCTTCCACACCTCCATTCACTACACATACTCCCATTACCACTACTGTTGTTCCAGTTGTCCCTGTTGTTCCTATTGTTCCACTTATCCCTGCGAATATGGCTAATAGATATGCACCCCTACAATTACCTGCAAACCTTGGGGCTATGCCTCAGGATTATCAAGCTAAAATCACATATTTTGATGGAACTGGTACTTGCACAGCCCTTCAGCATACAAAGAAGATGCAAGACTATTTTGAGAACTACGATATAGATGATGATAGTGTGAGAATGAAAATCTTTGTTCAAAGTTTAACAGGTGATGTAAGAACTTGGTTCAGATCACTTGCTGCAAATTCTATAACCACTCTGGATGAGCTTTACCAATCCTTTACCAACAGATGGGAGAAAAAGAAAGACCCCTTGCACATACTAGCTGAATACGATACAATAAAAAGAGGCCCTCAAGAGTCTGTCCTAGATTACTGTGCAAGATTCAACAATGTCTATAATGCAATACCACAGAACCTGAGACCTCCACCTGACCTTGCCTTGTATAAATTCCCTAATGGATTCGACCCGGATATGGCATACCAGTTAAAAGAAAGAGCCCCTCAAACCCTTGCAGACATGAAAAATGTTGCTGTTAGCATAGAGGCAAACCTAATTGCCAAAAGAAACAGAGCTAGAATGGAGAGAAGAACTACCTTTAAGGAAGAACCCTCAACCTTAGATCAGAAACTTGATGCTATTATCAGTGGCATGCAAAGGCTGGGAGAAAAAGTAGAAAGTGTTGAGAGGAAGTCTTCATGGGAAGCACAACAACCCAATACCATAAGGAACCCAAATTTTAGGAAAACACAGAATGCAAATGCTGGCAGGTCTAGCCCAGACCATGACATAAGGCCCCCTTTTCATGAAAATTATGCGGAAGCCTCTACATCTAGTGAACCCCGAGAGGACACTCACATAAACTTAGTGGATTCAAGGGCTGAGCAACAAATTTTCCTAACTCAACAAGACCAAGATGAGCATGACTTTAATCAATTTCAGACTAAGTCTGGTGAGTCTTTTGATTTTAAACAAGGCTATGATACTGTTGTGTATGAGGTCCACAAACAATATAAGCTGAGAACTAGGACCATTGATATTCCTGAACCTAGCAAACCAAAGGATGGCAAACAGCCCAACAAGGCTAAAGGCAAGGCTGCCATAACAGAACTAGCTGACATACCTGTCCCAAACCCGCATCAAATGACTATAGAGGACATAACAGAAATGCAGCCTTCTATTGGTCAGCCTCTGCCACCTTCTTCCTCGAAAGAGAATTTGAACAACATTCCAAAAAGCCCTCCTAAAACAGTAAAACCGCAAGCAGTCACTTCCCATAACACTGATAAACAAGACCAAATCGCTGATACTCCAATGGAAAAAGCGAAACCTGCCTCTCACAATACTAAAACCCAATCTGAAAAATCATTTGACTTAGAGGCAGAAATAGGTAAATTGAAGATATCCATCCCCTTATTTGAACTTGCTAGACATGATGTGTATAGGCAAAAAATTCAAAGATCACTTCAAATGCCAGAAGTCAAGGATGATGTCAATGTTCTTGATGATCAGCCTGAGCTGCTGTTCGGTCCAGAAGTTAATGGAAAATCAACATATGGATCTGTCTTACCCTTTTATGTCAGTTTACATATACATGACAAAGTCCTGCACAATGCCATGTTTGACTCAGGTGCCTCACACAACCTTATGCCCAAAGCTGTAATGGAAAAGCTGAACCTTGATGTTACAAGACCCTACAAAGATCTATTCTCCTTTGACTCAAGTCAAGTCAAGTGTTTAGGCCTCATCAAAGACCTGTGTGTCTCCTTAGTCCAATTTCCTAACAAGACAATCCTCATGGATGTGGTGGTTGCTGACATTCCACCAAAGTACGGCATGTTGTTGTCAAGATCTTGGGGAGAAAAACTCCAAGGGTCCCTCCAATTAGACCTCTCTTATGCCACTATATCTGTCTTTGGGCAACCAAAGAGACTATATAGAGAAACACTGATGAAGTATGTGGTAACTAGTGAGAGCAAGCCTGAAAATTTTCCCATTTACTCAATCCATTATGATATGGATTCTTTTATTTTATTTAATGATGAAACAAATCCTCTTATGGATGATAAGCCGCTGGCTTTAGAACTGAACACACACACCACTGAAGAATTGATTGCTCATACTGATGAAACTGTCAAAACCATAGACGCAACCAGCATACAAGAAGAACTTCCCCAAACAGTAAGTTCAAATTTGTCCACTGCAAGAATAACTGAAACTCTTGATATTGACCACAAGCAAGAAATCACATGGTATTTAGAGTTTGATGGCTCTGTTAACAAGCTAGGAGCGAGGGCAGGTGTTTGGATTCACAATACACATAACAATCATGCAGAAGGCCATGTCTATAGACTGAACTTTAAATGCACCAATAACATGGCAGAGTATGAGGCTCTCCTCCTAGGCCTTAAACTGCTCAAAGCTCTGGGAGCTGCAAAAGTGTCCATTTTAGGTGACTCTGATTTAATCATACAACAGATGAAAGGTAATTTTGTTACCAATGACAATAGAATGAGGGCCTATAGGACTGCTGCCACTAGTATACTCAATACATTCACTGAATCCAAGCTTGCCAAGCTTTCAAGAGAGCATAACATTCATGCACACAACCTAGCCACGTTTGCTAGTATATGTAAGCTTCCCTTTGAGCCAAATCACCACTTTACTGCTGAGATAAAACACAGGCTTGCTATCCCAAATAATGTTAAAGATTGGCAAGTGTTCGAAAATGATGCCCAGATTAACAATTTCCTCACTCTTGAGCATGAGTTTTCAAATATTACCATTGAAATGGATGCTATGACGGATGAAAAAAACCAAACCAATGAAAATTAGCAGGCTGTAACACCTGTAACAGCCAAACGAGTGCTAAACCCAACTGTTTTTGACAATACAAACATAGAAGAGCTGAAACAGAGGCATTTGGAGGAAATAGCAAAAACAAAGGCCGAGATCGTTGATCTAAAAGATAACTTTATCCCTAACGGCCTCACTCCATTAGAAGACATGTTTGATGCAAATGATGTTCCCAAAAAACCAAAAATGCAGCCCTTGAACACTGATATAGAAGAACACAACATTGGAACAGCAGAGCAGCCCAAAATGATCAAATTATCCAAAAATTTGCCACCTGATCAGAAGCCCAAATATGTTGATTTGTTTCAATAATTACAAGATGTATTTCCTTGGAGTTATGAGGACTTGAAGTCCTATGACACCTCAGTGATCCAACACACCATTCCCTTAAAACCAAACCAAAAGCCCTTCAAGCAGAAACTGAGGAGAATCAATCCTATGCTTCTCCCTCTGATTGAAAAGGAAGTGAAAAGGATGTTTGAAGCAGGCATAATAGCTCCCATCAGATTTTTTGAATGGGTGTCCAATCTTGTTCCTACAAGAAAAAAGACAGGTGAGATTAGGCTATGTGTAGACCTAAGAAATTTAAACCAAGTCTCCCTAAAAGACAACTACCCATTGCCCAAAATGGATCATATTCTATAGAGAGTAGTGGGGTAATCTAGAATCTCTTTGCTAGATGGCTTTTTAGGTTTCAATCAAATACTGGTTCACCCGGATGACCAAGACAAGACAGCCTTTACCACACCGTGGGGAACATTTAAGTATGTGAAGATGCCTTTCAGACTTAAAAACGCTGGTGCTACCTTTCAAAGAGCAATGGACATTGCATTTTCCAAAGAAATACATGATTTCCTAGTTGTCTACCTTGATGACTTAACCCCCTTCTCCAAATCTGATCAAGAGCACCTAAAACATTTGAGGAAAATATTCATGACATGTAGGAAATATGGCATTTCCTTGAACCCCAAGAAGTCCCTTTTCGGCCTTGAAGAAGGCCAACTTCTTGGCCATATCATATCAAAAGATGGGATTAGAATTGATCCTGAAAGAATCCAAGCTATCCTCCAAATCCCATATCCAAGGAACATAAAAGAGTTGCAAGCATTCCTTGGGAAGATCAACTTCCTAAGGAGATTTATCCCGAATCTAGCTGAGCTGATAAGACTGTTAAGCAACATGTTAAAAAAGGATGCCAAGGTAAAATGGTCTCTCGAGACCAAGCAAGCCTTTGAGAGCATCAAATCTGCCTTAACCCAAGCCCCTGTCCTCACAAGTCCACAATTTGACAAAGATTTTATCATATTTTCTTTTGCATCTGATCACACCATAGCTGTTGTCCTTTTGCAAAAGGATGAACAGGGAAATGAGAAGCCAATTGCATTTTTCAGTTGAGCCTTAAGAGATGCCCCTTTGAAGTACCCAATCATGGAGAAGCAGGCCTATGCACTTGTTAAGGCCATCAAGGATTTCCGAATTTATATTTTATATTCACATGTGATTTCTTATGTCCCAAATGTTGTTGTAAAGGACATATTAACCCAAGAGGGGTTAGAGGGAAAAAGAGGCAAGTGGATTGCCAATATCCTTGAGTATGACATAGAAATAAAACCAACTAAGCTGATAAAGGGACAAGGTTTAGCCAAACTGATGTCCGAAACAAACTTCCAAGCCTTAGACATTAACCAATTGGACAATGAACAGGAGCTGGCGACTCCACAGATCAGTGAAACCTTTTTGCAATCCCCATGGTATGCTGATATATGTTTTGTATTGTTAAACCTGTTTGCTCCCCCAAGATTGTCCAGAACCAAGAAAAGATTTTTGAAAATGAGGGCTTTAAAGTTTTGTGTCGTAGATGGTGCATTATTTTGGAGAAATCACGAAGGCATATTGCTTAGCTGTTTAACCATGAATGAAACTAACAATGTCATGAAAGAATTCCATGCAGGTGACTGTGGAGGACATTTATATTGGAAGTCCACTGCTGATAAAATTTTAAGGGCTGGTTTCTACTGGCCCTCTCTTTTTGCAGATGTAAAGAAATTTGCCATTTCATGTCACAAATGCCAAATCTTTGAGGGCAAAAGAAAGTTGTTGCCCCTGCCCCTTAAGCCCATCTCAACTGAAAAGCCTTTTCAACAATGGGGTCTTGACTTCATTGGAGAAATCCATCCCTCCTCCTCAGGCCAACACAAGTGGATTCTAACAGCCACCGACTATTTACTTAAGTGGGTTGAAGCCATCCCATGCAGGCAAGCCAATGACACCATCATTATCCAATTCCTTGAGTGCAATATCCTTTCTAGATTTGCCTGCCCTGAGAAGATCATTACTGACAATGCCGCTGCTTTCAAATCCAAAAAGATGATCAGCTTTTTCCATAAATTTCATATTACCTTGGGCCACTCTATGGACTATTACCCTCAAGGTAATGTCTTGGCCGAATCATCAAATAAAAGTATCATTAATATTATCAAGAAGATCTTAGAAGAAAACAAGAAGAACTAGCATAAAAAGCTCACAAATGCCCTATGGGCAGACAAACTTTCAACCAAGAAATCCATTGGGATGAGCCCTTATGAGCTAGTATATGGCATGGAGGCTATATTTCCTTCATCATTGGGCATCCCTACTATCAAACTGTTACAGGAGATTTAGGCTTAACCAAATGAAATTCAACGAAGAATCAATCGGACCATCCATCTTCATCAAACCAGAGAGCAAGTCTATGACAGAGCTCAAATTTTGCAAGAAAAGCTCAAAAAGATGTTTGATAAGAGAGCTAAGGCTATGGATTTCTACATTGGCGACAAAGTTCTAAGGTGGGATTCACGGAGAGAAGACAAGGGAAAACATGCAAAATTTGATTTTTTATGGAAAGGGCCATTCGTTATTTCTACTGTTCAGGGAAATAACACATATTTTCTCAAATCTATAGAGGGAAGCATTGCTGAAGAAGGCCCTGTTAATGGCCGAATGTTAAAACATTACCATGATCCCTTTTAAAGGGACACAATCCAGCTCTGTACATTGATATTTGTATATATCAGTACTTAATTTATTTTTGTATAAGCAGTTCGGTTGTTAGAGAAGCAGCAGCAAAGTTTGTAAAGACACAGCCAATGCCAATATTCCCTTTTTAAAGCTTTGTCTCTGCATTAATCTCAGCAAGACAGCAAGAGTAGCACTGTCATATCATAGCAATTTATGGTAAGAAGAAACTGTTTGCAGCTTGCAGTCTTCAGTCAAACAGTATCAATAAGAGAGGAGAAAATTTTTGGTTTCACATCAGCAACTATTTCCAGATCAGAGGCTAAGAGAAATACATCAGTTTTGATCCATATTTTGGATATATTTTCAAAGATAATGCTCAAGCAACATTATATATAATATCAAGCACGCAGAAGAAAGCAGGCAGTGCTAGGTATTTCACATTATTTCAGTTAAGGAGAGGGCTACTCATATTTCAAATTTTCACTTCTAGCAGCCAATACAAAGAAAAGTTTCAGTCTACAACAACCATAGAAGATCAAGGTAGTTTGACCTGCTGTTCTTGGCTTTTCACAAGCAAAAGCCATCCCCAGGTGGAACCACTGTTAGCCTCCTGTTGCAACAGGTGTTCATATTTCATGATTGACAATTTTACATGCCAAATATGTCATACTTTGCATGCTGCAATGCTCCATATTTCCTAAAGAATCCAAAGAAGAGGCCATGAGAGTGTGCCAGTCTAAATGCCACTGCTGTATTCCAATTTTGATGACTTAACCATTTTTGAAGAATGTTCTGTAAAAGGGAAGGCCAAACAACTTAATCTTGGCTTCCCTAGGTTTCAATTTCTTGCTTTAGAAATAGAGAATGAATATCTGTCCAAATAGCTTAATCTTGGCAGATTTGTAGATAGGTAGAGAATCAAAGGAGCCCAACTGCTTAATCTGGGCCCTTGGCAGAAATAAGTGTAGATTTAGATAGGAGGGTAGTCAAAAGAAAAATTGTAAAGCAGGGTCTGCAAGTCTAAGTGCACCCAAACCAAAAGAAGAAAAAATGTTAGGTAAGTAGGCTGGGTAGGTAGTTTTGAGGTTGCAGAGTGTTGATTTATGATCGATTTTGTGTTTCAAAGTGATATTTTACTATAGATCACAATTGTAAGGCAGTTTTCATTTGGAGCAGGTCAAGCGAGGCATGTCTAACTCCCCCTTCTTCTAATTCTCTAAACCACTCACTAACTTCCCTCAAGAGGTCAAGATCTGCTTGAACCTCTTAGTTTCATCATGTTTCATAAAACATTTGCCTAAGTAGAGATCTGCTTTACTTAGGAGTGCTGATATCCCTTCTACAAGTTCTATCCCCCCTAATAGCCTAAGATTCACATACTTAGCACTTTCTTCACACTTTCATATTAACTACTGACTCTATTACGTAAATCCCTATTTGTGTTCCGCTTCCCCTACTAAAATTATGTTAATAGCTCCCCTATATACTTATCCCCTCCCCCTGGTTGAAACATAACCATAAGTTCATTGGGAATTGCTAAGTTTATCTGAAACTCAACAAGAGCCCTCATCTCCACCCTCAAACTATCTCTTCATGCATTTTACTCCATCACACAGCATAAAATTCCTTTCATGTGTATAAAAACCATCTTATTTGACTTAGTTTCACCCTCCCAAGGCATAAACCCCTTGTTTTGCCTTAAAAACCCTTCCCAAACCGCATAAATCCATTTTTCTAGGCTTTCGGACCCCTTCCGATGCCTTTAAAAATCTGTTATAACCCATAAACCCACATTTCTAATGTTTAAAACCCCCTTCCGTTTAATAAATAATTCAAATCGCGCCGCGGGCCCCGTCCCTAATCCTCCGCCGCCTCTTCTTTGTCGCCAACCGTTAGATCTAGCACGCCGCAGGTCAATGGTGGGCGGGTCCTTTCCCCAGCAAAGCCGCCGAGGGTTAATGCCCAGGAGATCGGTGGTTTTTCCGTCGTACTCCCGCCACGCGTCACCCTCTCGACTGTGGCAGAGCCCCCTCTGTCGAAACCACCTACGGGGAAAGGCGGTGCGCCCGAAACCGTAAACCGCCTTTCCCCCCTCCTGCATCAGCACCACGTCACCACTGATGTCACCATCTCGCGTCGGCCCCCTGCCACTGTGTCCTTGCCACGTAGCTGCCACCGTACTACCACGTCACCTCCTCCGTCGTACTGCCATGTCACCCAACCGTACTGTTGACGTCACCCCGCTGACATCACCTTGCCACGTCACTATCGTACTAGGACCCACCTGCTGACGTCATGCTGACATCATCGTCAAAAAGTGCGAAAGGCGCAAATCGTAGCCTAGGAAGCCCGAAATCAGAATCTGAGCCAGTTTTTCATGCGCGATTAGCGCCTAGCGCTAATCACGTATGGCTATGGGAAATAGGCCAGAATGGAAAGCCCCTTCGTGACTCGGCCTCCAGCATTCTCGAAAGGCGCAAAATGACCAGATTTTCTTCGCGAAGCATTCAGAAAGGGGCAAACACAGTTTTTAAAGCAACAGAGGGCCGAACAGCTACCATGAAGGTCGATGGGTCAGTCTAAAGCACTCATAAGACATTAAAGAGGCCAGGTTCAGCGCCAAAGAGTATCAGGAAGCAGCAAAGAGTATCAGTTCAGCAACATCAAAGCAGGTGAAAATTAAAAACCTTCATCGAAGTCAGCAAAGCAATTAAAGCCATTTAAAAACTTATCTGGTCGGGATTAGTGCACATTAATGCTACCAAACAGCAGTAGAACCAAGTTAGAGGTAGAGGTAAAAGACAAATCACAGTTATTACAGAAAGACTGCACCAAGCCACCCAGGATGGACATTAACTCAGTTTGATACAGCTGCCCTCAACACAGCTCAAAGATATTTTCATGCATTTATTTCTAGATAATATTAGGTTAAAGTAATCATTTTATTTTAGACCTGTTTAGGTCAACTGTAATAGATTAATTCTGGATAATTTTCCCTATTGATACGACCCTCTGCATTGTTAAGGGGGTTGGTTGGTTGATAATCTTCATTAGAGACTCGCACTATATCTGAGATGTTTTACTTAATCAAAGATTGTTGAAAAGCTTTGGAGGACAGACTGTCTGCTCTGTGTCTAATGGTTTGAAGAAGTGAATGTGAAATTCTTGTGCTGCAGTATGAATCAATAAGTGTTCCTTACCTCTGTTATTTCAATTTCACATATGCTCAAGTCACTAAACAAAGGATTGGTTTAGAATTTGCTTAGCTGCACTCTATGCTCAGTTTCTGTGGCTTCTTAATGTTTTCCTCCTGATTTAGGCATAAATATGAATTCTGTTATGGCTCATGTTTGATCTATTTCACATATAAATGACTGTTATCTAGGAATTCTTAACTGCTCCTAGATAGGGCTCATTTATCCTCTTTCTGCTAACCTGAATGAGAGATTCTTAATTGCCCCTCATTCCTTAGCCTTTAATCCATCTCTTTTACCTTGAATGATTGTTTCATATGCAGCTGTCTTGCTCCATAATTCCCTCTTGTGACCAAGAAAACACACCAGCAGTCCTACTCCTTGACTTCACGCCCAATGGTTCTAAGACTTTCATGCTATCCCTGCCTCTTTACTTGAAAGCATCATCCTTCCCACCAAAATCAAAACAAAACCCCTTGAGTTCAATAACTAGCCTAAAACCATACCAACAAAGCTAAATCAGAGAGAGAGAGCCCTCTCTGATTGCAAGTGAGCTAGAACCTGCAGTCCAAAGATTGGTCTGTGGTTACCTCGGCCGTATCCTTTTGAGCTGACCAGAAGGACAACCTGAGTGATAACAGAAGGGCACATAAGGTGGAAGACGATATCCTACCAGTCAACTACAATCAAAGGAGGCGACAATACTAGCTGGAGGGGGTGTTATGGGAATGGGAGAGAAACCCCCTTATGATATGGGAAAGGGATAACTTCTCTCCAGTGTTGTGGGAATGATAATATTTCCACCTATTCCATGGGAATGGGAGAACTATCCCCAAGTTCATTGGAACCTGAAGAAATGAGAAGAACATGAGAAGTATGAATTTCACTCTCTATAGGAAAGGTACGATCAACTGAAGGTGGAATTGAGTCAACCATTTTGTCAACCAATGGTTGGTTGGGAATAGATTCATGAGATTCACATTCAGAGGGAGTGGGATTAACTAGAGATGGATTCTGATTATTCACTTCATCAAGATTTTGATTGATCACTTCATCAACTAGTGGAGGATTGGGAGAATGCTTTTGATAACCAGTCGGAAGATGAGGCTGAGAATATTTAATGTTTTCCAACACTTTTGAGGCTTCATCCATATAAGGGAAAAGGTGAATAGGATGATTCCCTTCACATAACCTACAGGGAAACATAAATTTACCCTTTTTCCCATGGGCTTAATATCACTAGGTGATGGTTTATCAAAAGCATGATCTCTAGAGGATGATGACAAAGGCTAATGTGGACCTGTAGACTACACTTATAATATCTTAGGAATACTAGGAAAATATCTAAGAAGGTGTTCACCCTTACATAACTTGAAAGGGAATATAAATTTGCGAGGCTGATTGGAAGGTTTTTGCATACTAGTTGCATTGGTAGCAATGGTTTCTTGGTTTCCCCTGTGCCTATTTTGTTTCTTCTTCTTCGTACGTTTCTTCTTCTTCTTCTTAGTTTTATAGTTACTAGAATCAAGACTTTCACTAGGTGAGGAGGAAGAAAAGGATGAAGAAAAAATAGATGAAAAAGGAAAATGGTCAACTTGAGGATAATCTTACGGTTGATATTATTCAGGTGGAGGAGAATTTATTGAGGAATAGTTTGGAAATTCAGAACCAAGGAGGTCAAAAATAACCAAAATTGCAAACCAATGGTAAATCCAGGTAAGGACAACATTTACACATAAGGAGCACTAATATTCCCAAAAGGACGAAAAGGACTAGGATTCCCATAAGAGGCATTTCCTTGATTAGTAGACTTCGAAACTATTGCCATTAGTCTCAACTGAAGATCCACTAAGGAGTTATTCCATAGTGAGGATGTTGTTCTACGGTCAATTAATTGAGTTTAGTAATTAAATATGCAAACAAGAAAAGAGATAGGTAACTAGGTAAAAGGGTTTACCATGCAACCATGAACTGCAATACACAACCTTGGAGAATCAAGGATTTACATATGGGAAGGAAATATCCCAAATGTTGTGTTAAGTGTATCACGGTATACAAGGTGGTCGAATCGCTTACCTATGGTAAGCATAGAAACCTATGGTGGACTTCCAAAATATACTTGATGGTACATGGAAGTGAAATCTGTAATAATGATGTATAATGCATAACCGTTCGATGAGATCATTCCCATATACTTATCATGTTTGGAGCGGCATTTAATATACCCAAAGGTACGTGGAGAAAGATTTGATACAATTACGTATGTGGAATGAGATATCACCCTCATGATACAATGTTGGCAAACAATGACAACTCCTATGTTTAACGATGTCAGAACATGTATCTAGCCTAGACCTATAAGTGTTTGCGTTATTGATACAAATGCTACTTCGGTAAATTTAGTAAATTTTAATGTTTATCTTCAATTAAGTTTCTATTTTGGGGCCATTGTGAGTTTCACCTAAATTCCCAAATATTCAAACTAGCATGAAGAAATGAAATCTTTCACTTTCAATGAAAATCTATCTAAAGGAAGGAAGAGATAAAGAATATGTAGCATACAAATTGCAACAAAAAATATCCTAAGTGTAATTCCCTTTTAATGCAACTGTTCTAATACTGATGCACATACAAAACCCTATATTCCAATGTAAAGATAATTTTCTTTTCAATTCCACTTAATTTCAAATATGACGAAAACTAATATGCACATCTAATCATTGATAAAAGAAAACTTTTGAGAATGATGACTAAAACACCAATTCATTCAAGCACTCAATGATCAAACAAATCAGTTTTCTAATGACCTAATGATTAGAAAAAATGAAAATATAAACAAATCCTTATCAAATGCACTCAAAACCAAAAGCAAACCAAATGGAGGCTTTTGAAAGACTACAAGACACTCATGGACTCAAGGAAGAGCAGCTGGAACAAACTTGAATAGAGAGAAAATTAGATAAAAGAAAATATGTGCATGAAGAGGGACCTATGCAAGTGCTAAAGGGGCACTAGTGCTATGCAACGCAGATATAGAGAAGGCTTAGGAGCATTGTAACTCTTATCACTAGATTAGAGGGAGTGCGGATTAGGGGATGCAATGTTCTGACAAAAAAATTGCAATTGAAACTCAATCAAATGTCTTCCTAGGTCTATTCTTGACAGAGTAAGATAATGAAGGTCTGAAGAAGAGATAAAATAAGCACTAAGGACAAGGAAACAACCAAGGGAATACATTGATCCTCAGTGGAGTCGCCAATTTATTATATGGAATCTATGACTGCAGATAGAAGTATCTTCCCTAGAATTGATGGCTTAGTATAGAATAACAGAAAGCAAAGAAACCAATGTTTTCCTTAAATTAAATGGACAATGCAATGGAGCCCACCCAGAATCCATCGTATGCCTCTTTCCTCTCTTAGCTTGTATGCTCCAATCCTAGCTCTACTTGCTATAATTAAAACATGCAAAATTAGGCTACAGAAGCCAAAGATATGCAATAACTATGTAGCATGATCCAATCACTTCATTCAATAGATCAACATGGTATTTAAATACATGAAATCATAACACCACATGTTGGAAAATAATGAACTCTTTGTATTAATAGAAATGGAGAGAGTTACAACCAAATATAGGAGTTGATATTATAGAAGAGATCCCCAAGTTAATGTGTCCTTCCTTGCCACAAAGTACACCTGTATGTCACATGTTGGGTGTGGAGCCTAATTATCTTCTTTATTTAGAGGTATTGCCACATTGGACCCCAGTTCGCAATGTGGTGGAAACGCCGCTCGTAAAATGTATGCTACAAGGGGGTTTAGGGGGCCATTCATTAGGTGGAGATCTAACAGTAGAAGTTATGTTTAATTTAGGGTTTTATTCCCTAGAAGGAAAGCCCTCGCAATATATGAGGGAATTGTATTGCGTCTATGTAGATCTGTATTCTAAGTGAGAAAGAGAGAGGAGATTGCGTGAGAGCAAAGAGGGAATTATAGCGGATTTTCTATAGGTTGTATCTCTTTAGTTTGCTGGATAATACAAAAGAAGGACTGGCCATTTCTCCATTGACGTAGGCCAAATTGGGTGAACCACG
This sequence comes from Pinus tabuliformis, assembly GCA_031772625.1. Classification (NCBI taxonomy): domain Eukaryota; kingdom Viridiplantae; phylum Streptophyta; class Pinopsida; order Pinales; family Pinaceae; genus Pinus; species Pinus tabuliformis. Next base: position 355,853,135 of record CM062812.1, read on the forward strand.
TATATCTGTGTCTCTCTTGTTCTATGTTTTTGCTTTGTTTATATTTCTGCAATATATTTTATGTGTTACATTTATTTGTAATATATAATTTACATATATTTAATTTATCTGTAATTGTATTTGAAGAAAAATCTAATTTCAATAGGGCAGTTGGGAGGTGAAGGTTGTGTAACTACTTTTATAGATAAATCCTAGAAGGTCACTAAAGGAGACCAGGAGAAAAGGTTGGTACATTGTATTTATGCAATGGTATTTCGAATTTTGTTAATGCTTTAACCTCTACAGGAGAAGATACGACATTGTGGCATCATAGGCTCGGGAAAATGAGTGAGAAGGGGATGCAAATTCTTCACCCAAGAAATTTGTTTCCAAGTTTGAATCATATTGATTTAAAATTCTATGAGAATTGTGTTGATGGAAAACAGAAGAGATTCATATTCCTGAGAGTTGGGAAAGAAGAAGAGCGAAAAATTAGAGCTTGTGAATAAATATGTATGGGTACCTTCTTAGGTATCATCTCTCAGTGGCTCTCATTATTATGTTACTTTTATTGATGATGTAACTAGAAAAACCTAGATTTATTGTACTTGAGGGTCAACCTGCTGGTGAATGCAATATCCTAAGGGAAAAGGGTGCGTTGGGACTTAAAAGCACTGAAATGATGTAGTTAAAGGCAAAACTTCAGGGATTAGGGAGAGTCATGATTAGGGATTTGTGCAAGGGTGATGACAAGGGGTAAAAGGATGTTGATTAATCCAGTTAACAAGCCTATTGACTAGATTTGAAAAGATGGACTATAATAGATTCCCCCCTAAAGCACAAAGTAAAAATTGGCAACTGAAGACTGAGGTGATTTACCTTGTGACAAGTTGGGATCATGAACAACCAACAAGATCATTATCTATTACAATACATTTACATCATGATATCTCTGCTAAGGGAGGCATACCCAAGCTCAACATATAAGCTAACATTACATGTACAATGATCAAAATACATTTACACTAATGAAAAAGGGTGGACCCATGAGTGGATGAATGTATGTATGATCATAGCCATCATAGACTGTGATATTATATTATTCTTGAAATCGCATCCCGGATGGATGGAACTAGATCCAAGGTCTTTTATCTCCTTCACAGGATCATCCAATGTATGAGTCGAACCATGTGAATCAATGAGCTAGAGTCGAACATGGTAGACACCATCTAATTATCGACCAATGATGTAAGTTGTTAACATATGTGAGAGAAACCACCGATGATGTTAATGGTTATCAAGGTACAACAATACAATTTGTATGGTGTGAATAAATGAGTTGAAGTTGAACACCACACAAAATCTGTCATTAGAAGGCTAATGATGTAAACCTATCATCGAGAGTGAGCAAATTTTCCATTGATGTATGCAAAAACAAAGGTACCAAAGGGTGATTTTCTAAGTCGACTTCCTGGATAATGAGTTGATGTCAACAGGAAGCGACCCATCACAAGAGGTAATTGATGTATCCCCCATCAATGACAAGAAATAGGTATCATGATTTGAGACAAAATGATGATGATATGGAATTGGTTCAGGAATGAAAAAAATGGAATGAAGGCTTAAGAGTACTGTAGCAAATATTGACTGAATGAATTCTCTTAAACACATCGACGACATTGAATGGAGTTGGCAGCATTGACCCAAAACTGAAAATGGAGGCTTTGAAAAGGTATGTTGAACCAAAAGAAAAGAATATTTCTATCTAGTCAATTTAACGTCTTAAATTTCTCTACATAAATTATCAATCCGAGTATCGTAAACTGATGAAGTGTGGTGCACCATATGTGCTTAGTTAACCTTTTTCCTACTTCGTTGTTTTATAGATTTTATTTTGTTTTGGGGTTTTGTTTTTGTTGGTTTCCTAAAGTGTCTAATGCAAATGGAAATCCTATTCTAAGGTCTTAAGAATACTTTTAAAGGACAAGTATGGATAGAGATTTCAAGACAAGGCCTAAGGCCTATGTCCCTAATGGTAACTTCCAAAACTTAGCACTTCAAAATATCTCAAAACATATTATTGATGGAATTAGTACTTAAACAAAAATGTAAATATGCGGCTACTTCAATCAAAATGGAATGCAACAACCAATCAATGAGCTAGTGACTATGAAACCCAGTATCCTTGCTGCTGTATGAAAAAGAAAGTAAAAACTGAACTTAAAGCAACTCAAAGACTGAAAGCAAAGCAACTAATTCATCACACTACTTCAACTCTTCTGATCCTTTACCCTTCAGCTCAATCTACCTTATGGGAAGCAATCATGAAAAAGTTAAGAAATATGATATCTAAATTGCAAGAAATTAAATTGCATAAAGGAAACTAATCACACTACTTCAACTCTTCTGATCCTTTACCCTTCAGCTCAATCTACCTTATGGGAAGCAATCATGAACAAGTTAAGCAATATGATATCTAAATTGCAAGAAATTAAATTTCATAAAGGAAACTAATCACACTACAACTCTTCTGATCCTTTACCCTTCAGCTCAATCTACCTTATGGGAAGCAATCATGAACAAGTTAAGCAATATGATATCTAAATTGCAGGAAAGTAAATGAGCAAAACAAAACTGATTGAAATAACAATGCTGGAATTAGAACTCAAAAAAAATAAATCAGCAGAAGGACAAGATGATTCTGTCATGTCATTAGTCATTAAAAAGCTATGTGCATTACTAACCTACAATCAACCGGTTGAACACACTTGCATGAATTAAAATTGCATGAATGAAAAATCTAATCTACCAACTTGAAAGCAATCAAATGACATAATGAAATCAAAGCAAAATTTACAAAATGAAATCTACTCTACCTTACATTCTAATATGCTCCATGACATCTACTTCACATCTCCTTCCATGTTGAGAACATAAAAGCTTTATTCAAATTCTTCAAAATTACAAAGTACAACAAAGTTCTCCAAAGCTTTCAAAAGCCATCAAGGAAGAACTACAAACTCCAAGCTAAAGAACTCACAAGCTAAAAAGACTAATAAGCTAAGCTCTCAAATGAAGGAGAGAGATCTCCTATTTATACAAAAAGATGATAAGCCATCTCATTAATGAGAATCCATGAATCTCTCCCTCTACCTCTAGAGTCCTAATCAAAATAGGAACTGATAAGACACATGTCTTCTTAGATTACAATACAATTAGGAGATGTGACACATATCCTCATGATCCCATGATTCTTTCCACTCAAATTCGAATTTGGCCTTAGAGTGCCACATAAGAGTCTTCTAGAAGCCTCCTTTCAACCTACACATGTCAACAATCTCAACCCATTTGTTAGGTATAAGCATATGCACATTATTTTCTAATGTTTAACCACAAATTCACTTAAAAGGCTTAGAAATAATAAAGATTGGAAAAACATAAAGGTGGCCCAATGATAATGAAAGTGGGATGAATGTGGTGACATAGTAGTGAAATGGAGGTGAAATGGAGGTGATATAATGGACATAATAGTGAAAGTGTAATGGAAATGAATGACATTTTCAAGACTCAACAATTTCCAAACAAAAAAACCACAGAGATGAAGTGTAAGAGTGTCGTGTTCAAGAGAGACACACTTCCAATAACAAGTGGAGTACCATATTTTCTCAATTTCCCCAACCATTGCTGGTCAGTACCTCTTTTTTTTTAACAGCTTGAGGAGGATAACATATGCTTGATCTATAAGTTCATCCTTCGGATGAATCCCTCCGAGTATATTTAATGAACCTTGAGAAGAAGTGGTTTGGTGCCGTCATGATCGACAAGTCCATCGTTGTTTGATGTTTTAATGAGTCCAACAAAGGTATAACTCGACTTTTTTTTCATGTTTAGAGAGTTTGAAAAAGAGGCGAAAAAGAAAAATCCAAATTTTTATTTTCTTAGATAGTCCCTTGAGTTAGAAAAGGCAGAAGAAAATACCCAAGAGAATCTCTTAGTCATGTTCGACTAAGGTATTCATTTTTCATAGTTATTCTATCTCAGTCCAGAAAAGGGTTAAACTTATACTAAGTAGACGTATTTTTGTTTACTTTAATGAGTTCGAAAAAACAAGTGCTCGGTAATATCTTGATATTTAAGGAGTCTGAAAAGATCTTAAAGAGGACTCCTCCTAGAGGAATGAGTGGTATAAAGGGTAGAAAATAGTTTCGGTCATGATTGAACTACTCAAAACACATAGAGGTTTAGAGGATGGCTAATAAGACCACTCAACGCAACAGTTCCTCAAGAAAGGGTAAAACAACAAGTGAAATCTTATGATCAGCCAAGCATATGGTGATGATGGAATGAGAAAACCAAGGCTCATCTAACATAATTAGGTTGATAAAAATGGAAATCATGAGGGATAGGAAGAGAATAGTTTCATTTTTACACAAGCTTGAAATAGAGAAAACCTATTGTTGAAATAAGTTTGCATACCTGTATAGTAATGAATCAATTCTAGGCACATGCCCCCAAGCTTCATTTCATTCACCTACGTAGAGAATTGGTTACTAACAGGTGGATGAAATGAAGGTTCATTTGCGAGATCAAGTGAAAGAATCGACAGGGAATTTACGAGATCTAATAAAAGACTCAAATTGAAAGGGGATATGTTTCATTTTTTAATGAGCTTGACACAGGGAACAGAACTGTACTGAAGGGACCTTGTTTCATTTTTTACAACGAGCTTGACACAAGAAAAGGAACTCTATTTTGAGACCTTGTTTCATTTTTTAATGGGCTCGACACAAGAAAAGGAACTCTACTCCGAAACCTTGATCATAACGCACAGAAGGCCATGGCTTCCAAGAGGTTCTCATTAAGAGGTTCTTAAGTCAAGGGATAAACAGAAATGAAACATGTGGTGTTTTTTGATGCAAAAGAAATTAATAAAAACCAAACTATATGCAAATGCAATTGTTTTGTTCTTCGATGAAAGAAATTTCTACCAGGTTCTAAGGAACTTCTTTGAAAGCAATAAATTTATCTTTTCTTTTCTTTTAACAAGCTTCACACTCACAACAACTAACAAAAGCTACGGATGCCCTAAAAGATGCACAAACTATCCTAATGCAATGAGTATATGCTGATGCAAAAAACTTAAGACTACTCTAAAGCAAAGAATGAAAGTAACTTGTTTATCGCTTCTAATTAGCGACTTAAGATGTTTAGATAGAATATAAGTTTCTAATGCTCATTTTTGTCCAAACACTAAAAGCAAATCTCAAGACAAACAAAATGCACTTTCACTGGCAAAAAGAAAACAAATCAAAACAAGGCAAAAGAAAGCAAAAACCAAGTTTTCAAGAAGTTTTCTTCAAAAGCAAAAACAAAAAACAATTTTCAAAAGTGCTCCAAATACTATTGAAAAATTTGAGATCAAAAAATAGGCAACAAAAACACTTTTCAAGTTATCAACTCAAAATGGGCGACAACTCAACAAAATAGGTGTTTCAAGATTCTCTTAGCGACCAAAAAGCAGCAAAAAAGAGCTTGGTGATAATGATCAAAAGACCAAGAAAGACAACTTTCAAAATCATCACTCAACAACTTTCAAAAAGTGAGAAAAGCAAATGACCACAAGATGCAGTTTTGACATAAAGCAAGAAGATCACAAAGATAAAGTTTTTCACAAAGATTGAAACCAATCTTTCTACTTTGGAAGACCAGAACAACCAAGATTCTCATAAAGAAATCTCATGTGCAAAAACAAAAATGACGACACTTGTGACAAAACAAAAGCAAGACCAAAACTTTCCACAATAAGAGAGAATTAGAAATTGGAAACTTGCTGCAAAACCAAAGACTGACAACAAAAATTGACTACTCAAGAAACCCTCAGACTAGCAAACAAATCTTCAAAAACAAAAGGATTTGACAAAATCTTGGAAAATTAGGGTATATGCGACTGTTTCAATACACAGTTGCGTGTATACGCGGTTTAGCCCAAATAAACCTGCGTATACGAGGGTTCATATGGGGAAAATTGCGTACATACGCTACTGTAACCTGACAAAACTGTGTATATAACAGTTCACAAGAAAAAAGAAAAAACATGTTTGAAGAAACTGCTCAGACTTAAAGCCTAAGTTGCTACAGGAACAGAAAAACTAGTTACAGTAAGAACAACTATGGCTGAGCCCTGATTGGCTTAAAATAACCCAAACTAGGAACAACAATACTGTTGTCCCCAGTGGAGTCGCCAATTCTATTGAGGGACAAAGTCCCCTAGGGTTTTGGGTCAACACCCTAGCAGAGCGGGGGTTATCTACAATAAAAAACAACATTCCACACAACCATCATACTTAAATAAGAAAACTATGTGAAGAGAGTTGCACCTTGGGGTCCTTCATTCAGGTAGATCTAGCCAGAGTCCATACCCTCTTGGAGTTCCTTTTGATCCTTAGACCTGCAAAACAACCAATTCAAAGAAGCATAGCAATATAAGGACCAAGTATTATATAGAAATTAACTTCATAACATATTGAAAGGTAGTTAGTTATACAATTGAAACAATTATTCATACATAAACCATAACATTAACATCATATGCATGAAGAAGATTGATTTCAGGAACAAGACAAATGTTTCTTTATTGAAGATAACTAAAACAAAGCAAGGAATGATATCACTTGAATCTTCCTCTCGCTGGCTCCAAGCGGAACCGTCCTCTAGATCCGTCCAATCCCAAGTCTTCAAAAGGCTCCTTCCATGACTCATACAAAAATATCTCAACTAGTGAAATAACATCAAAACTCAAGGAAACAAGGGTTTCCCTATAATGGGGGGAGTGCTAGAAGCACAAGGATCTTCAGACCTGATCATGGATAATCTCAACAGAGTAATTTTCTCTCTATTATTTCCTCCCTTAGGCCCTCATATTGAAGCCTTTTTATACTTCTCCGAAAGTAGTTTTTTAGTTGGGAATTCGCTGGGAACAGTTGGGCCAGGTCTGGAAGGAGGGGTTGCCCTAGGCCATAAGTGCAGCATCACAAATATCAAGGGTGATATTTGGAGCTATAACAGAAGCCCCCTGATATATGAGGTCAAAAGGGGCACATGATGACCGAAATGTATTAAGTACATGGAAATGAAACTTATCAAAAACTGAGAAGGACTTCACCAGATTTCAGCCTACCAAGCCACAAAAGTAGATCAGAAAGAAACACTGTTTGAGGCAGGAATACCCATGCTCAGAGAAAGTAAATCTTGTCTGCATATCAAGTACAATTGGGTCCACTAAGTATACAAGTATAGAAGACTGGAAATACATAATGGATCATCTGATCATGATCGAACAAGTACACGTCTGAATATCACATATAAGAATGTTAATGACGTTGAAGGATGAAGTTGATCACTGATATCAAGGACTGATCCCAATAGTACCAAATGAACATGATGGAATAAGATGGCACTACACTGCAAACCCAAGTGCCAGCATATAGAATGTTGCCATGAATGATTGCAACATATAAGGTGGAATGGTATCAACTAGAAACAACAGGAGCAACTGTCAAGTGAACCAATGAATGTTGATGCAACCCGAGGTCTTCATCGACCACTGTGGTACATTTCTACACAATGGGAATAAATGATCTAAAGTCACCCATGTGAGAAATCATTTGGTTACCGGTCATTGACGTATACTGTTAACAAACGCGAGACTACTCACCGATAATAATAATGAGAGTCAAGGTACCCAGTACAATCTAACAAGTGTGAATAGATAAGCTGGAGTCGAACACCTGTAAGAATATATACCAGGATAAGTAGACCCCCTGAGCGATACTCACCTTCATTATATTATGTATTTTTGACTGATTCTGGTGAACCAGAATGTTATGAAGAAGCAATGCAGGTGGAAACCAGGAAGAAGTGGGAGCAAGTCATGAAAGAAGAGATGGAATCCTTAGCACATAGCCAGACTTGGGACTTAGTCAGTTTACCTGTAGTTAAAACAACATTGTAGAATAAATGGTTTTATAGGTTGAAGGAAGAAGATGGAGGTAGCAAAAGGTATAAATCTAGACTTGTGGTGATGGGGTTTGCATAGAAAAAGGGTATAGAATTTGATTAGATATTTTCTACTGTTGTTAAAATGACTTCAATCAGAACTATTTTAAGTCTAGTAGCAGCTGGAGATTTGCATCTTGAGTAGTTAGATGTAAAGACAACCTTTCTCCGTGGGGATTTGGAGGAAGATATATATATGCATCAACCACAAGGATACAAGGTAAAAGGGAAGGAGAAAATAGTGTGCAGGTTGAAGAAGAGCTTGCACGGCTTAAAACAGGCTCCAAGGTAGTGGTATCTAAAATTTGACAGGTTTATGTTTGAACAAGGTTATACTAGATATTACTCTGATCATTGTGTTTATCTCAAAAGGCAAAATGATGGTAGCTATATTATATTGTTATTGTATGTACATGACATGCTTGTTGCAGGTTCTATCATGCATGAAATAAATGTGCTCAAAATAAAATTGACAAACTCATTTGCAATGAAGGATTTGGGTGTTGCAAAACAAATCCTTGGTATGAGAATAAATAGAGATAGGAAGAATCGCAAATTAACATTGTCTTAGAGTGAGTAAATACAAAAGATGTTGAAAAGGTTTAATATGCAGAATGCAAAACCAATTAGTATACCTTTGGTTAGCCATTTCAAACCAAGTAAGGAAATGTGTCCCAAGACTTAGGAATAAATGGATTATATGTCTAAAATTCCATATGCATCAATAGTTGGAGGCTTAATGTATGCAATGGTCTGCACAAGGCCTAATATTGCACATGCAGTGGGAGTTGTAAGAAGGTACATGAACAATCCAAGAAAAGAACATTGGATGGCAGTGAAGTGGATTCTCAGGTATTTGAGAGGTACCACAAATCAATCATTATGCTTTGGTGGTTCAAACATTGCTCTACAGGGATATGTTGATGCATATATGGTGGGTGATAGTGATAACAGAAGGAGAACCACAAGGTATGTGTTTACTATAGATGGAACAACTGTCAGTTGGGTCTCAAAACTGCAAAGTGTTGTTGCACTCTCAACAATAGAAGCAGAGTATGTTGCTGCTACAGAGGCTAGTAAAGAAATGATTTGGTCACAAAGGTTTCTGGATGAATAGGGTATGAAGTAGGAGTTGGGCAAGTTATACAATGATAGCCAGAGTGCCATACATCTTACAAATAACTCTACATTTCATTCCAATACTAAACATGTACAACTCAAGTACCATTTCATACGGTTAGCATTGGAAGATGGACAATTGAGGATGGAAAAGATACACACTAGCCAAAATCCTACAGATATGTTAACAAAAGTTGTAACTAAGGAGAAACTGAGATTCTGATTAGTTTCAATTGGTCTTCAAGTATGATGAAGAAGATGAGAAACAACCAGGTCCAAAGTGGAGTCATTGTCCAACAAATGAAGCAGCACAGGAGTTGCTATAATCAGTCTCCAAGTGGGAGATTGTTTGGTTTGGAGCCTGATTATCTTCTTTATTTAGAGGTATCGCCACATTGGACCCCAGTTTGTAATGTAGCAGCAACATCGCCTGTAAAATGTACGCTGCAAGGGGGGGTCCAGGGGGGTGGCTGCGATCTTTGGGAGCCACCCCCCTATCGAGGGCAGCGCCCCTAAAGCTAAAAATAGATGTAAAATTGCCTTGTAAAATTTTGTAATTTCATAGTCAATCTAGGCCATTTATTAGGGGGAGATCTGACGGTAGAAGTTATGTTTAGTTTAGGGTTTTTTTCCCTAGAAGGCAACCTCTCACTATATATGAGGGAATTGTATTGTGTCTATGTAGATCTGTATTCTAAGTGACAAATAGAGAGGAGATTGTGTGAGAGCGAGGAGGGAATTATAGCAGATCTGCTATAGGTTGTATCTCTTCAGTTTTATGGATAATATAAAAGGAACTACTAGTTGTTTCTCTGTGGACGTATCCCAAATTGGGTGAACCATGTATATCTGTGTCTCTCTTGTTTTATGCTTTTTCTGTGTTTATATTTCTATAATATATTTTATGTGTTCCATTTCTTTGTAATATATAATTTCCTAACATCACCATAATGCATGGAATAATGACTCTCACAACAACAATATGAGGGTAGAATTGATCTCCAAAATCCAGCCCCTAGCTTGCAGATGGTTGTAAATAAATAGGAGAGGATGGTGGTTTATAAATTCTTATCCATTTAACAATCTAGGTTTAAGATCCACTCTTGATGGGAGGATGAGCTCAACAGATAGGGGGTCAAATATCCAAGGTAGGATTAGATAAGATTCGATATTTTCATCCAAGGTAAATGGTTAGAACAACCTCTAGAAGATTCTAGAAGAGGAAACTTTGGGATTATTTTTATTTTTCCCAAATTTCTAGAACCGCACCCCCAACAAGGGGCAACCTGCTGGTGATTAGCACAGGTCTAGAGAGGGTCAACCTACTAGAAAATGCAGTCTCTGAAGGAAACAAGGTGCATTGGGTCTTAAAATAACTGAAATGATGTTGTTAAAGGAAAAACTTAAGGGATTATGAAGAGTCATGCTTAAGGATTTGTGCAAGGGTGATGACAAAGGGTAAAAGGATGTTGCTTGATCCAATTAACAGGTCTATTGACCAGATGTGACAAAATGGCCTATAACATGGTGGGTCCACATCCAACATGGCTCAGCCAACCATTGATTAACTGATTCAATGAACCAAGAAACACCTTTGAGATTTTATGCGTTCAACTACAATGGGTCACTCGTTTCTCACTTGACCCTTCACCGATGCCTGATTTGTGTAAGTGCCAAATAAGAATTTTATGGATTACGACCAAATAATAAAGATTCCATCATATATAGCAAGATACAGATATAATACTTGACCTCAAAAAAATAAAGGCTAAACTTGAACCTTTGCAAGTCTATTGTTAAAATTTGTGGGACTTTCATATCTATCAAGCTTCGAGCTTTGTCAACCATAGAGATCTGACCAAACTCCCACCAATAACCATTTAACCATCAAGTAATTACAAACAATGCCCTTAACTTGACTTCCACCATACTAGAGCTATGTTGTTTCAAATGAGAAAGACAATTCCAATGAACATAACCAAGAACATAAATGTAAAAAAACAAAATAAACTAGAATTATACAACAAGCTAGAGGCTTCTTGTAACAACCCTCATAAAAATCCATGTAATAAAGTTAATAAATAAAAAATAATAACCAAGTTTGTAACATCCTCATCCCACATCTACCCAAGTAACCGGTCAACCGGGGTAAATATGGCACGAGAGACCACTGTAATGGGATTCAACCTCCTACGTGACCTTAAGGCAATGGAATCGATGGACACACCACATAGGCCTTCCACATCAGCAACATAACTCCCACAAGGCATCCCAACCACTTAGGTAATTAGCCCCTGAGACCAATTGAAGTTTTAGCTCATCAAACCCTTTGACGCTCCCTTGTTATGGACAAGGGCGCATCTGGGAGGCTCCAGACACTTTGACAACAAGGAATGGGTACATCTGGGGAATTTTATCCTTAGACCTGTGCTCGTGATTCTAACATTTATGCCACTTTTTCAATCCCAGAGCCCAGGTCACTACCCAGAACTGAATGACAAGTTCAGAAATGAAATTTCAAGCTAAACAAAGATACATGTGAAAAACATCAACAATGACTACACTCGACCTCTACTAGCCATGTCGGGCATTTCTTCAAACATATCACAAATATGAAATATCTAGGTTTAAACAACATATCTAAGCGTAGGGGTCTCATACTTATTTGAAAATAGATAAGAAGCAGTGTTCCCTTATATCATTAGTTGCATTCTCATCTATTAGGTCATAGATACATTGTTAATTCATTTAGAAATCAAAACATGAGGAGAGCCATACATCATCATGGTCATAATACATGCTTATAACCAACATAATAGCAACAGAAATATCAAGGATGCATCAACCAAAGAATCCACATATAAACCAGTATATTTACTCATAAGATACCAAGGAAAAAACCTCTTATTAATGAATTCAAAAGCCAACCCGATATGGGACTACCATGTTCCACTTGACCATAGATTGGCTCAGCCAAATCTCTCTTCAGCCAACCACCCCTATGCCATATTCCAAGCATGAATGTGGGACTTAAACCAAAAGAACCAACCAGGGCATCCTGAGGATAAACCACCTCAACCTCATCAATAGAAACTAGGCTTTACCACAATCCACACCTAATCACTAGGCCAAAATAATAAGCATGTAATAAAAGGATTTACGATGATCTCCACTTGATCACTAGGAAAAGATAAGCATGGATGCCACTGTATTTCTCCACCTACATCATGAGGAATTTTCTTGTCTCCCAGTCTCCAGGCTTTACCGCAATCCACATTGAATCACTAGGACATACCCGAGACATCAGTCTCTAGGCTTTATCGCAATCCACACCAAATCAATAGGCCCTAACCGAATCTCCTCTCTCCAAGATTTATTGTATATCCCATACCAGGATTTCTAGGCCTGATGGTGTTCTAGGTGGATATTGGTGGCCATCCACCAAGTCCACTTGGAACCCCACCATTGTTTCTTTCAGCTTTTCAGTTTCCTTAATTGTAGAATAGTTTACTATTTTTAGTAGTTTTTCAGGTCCTGAATTTTCAAAGCCATTTTGAGGCCCTAAACAACGTTTTTTGGGAAAATTGGGAGCAACATGGGTCCATGGACCGATGTTTCTCTCCTTAAAGTTGTAGTTCTCAGATATATCTTTCTAATGAGATATTATGCACGTCAAACGAAGATCGTATGCCAAAGTTACGACCCTGGGAAGTTGATGTACCAATTTACCCAAACGATACCCATAGTTTGGCATTTCATCTTCTAGGGTTAGGTTTTTGGATTCTTAGGGTTTTCCATTGTTTCTCAATAATAAATAGGCCTTCAAGCCTCATTTTAACAAAATTCAGAGGCATGTAGCCGCCACATCTCTTCTCAGAGATAAGCTACCATCGCCTTAGCTAGTTTATTTCCATTTCTGTTTGTAATCATATTTCAATATTTTACAATAATGAGATGAAGTATTATTTCTGTTACATCTCTATATGTATGGTTATATCTGTAATTTTTTACGTTCCTGTTTAAATCTAGATCAATGGTATCAAAGGGATCTACTCTTTCTCTATCTTTCTTTGCATGTCCCCAATGAGGTCGGGATATAAGGAGTTAGGGCTTGAACTAGTTGAACCTTTGCAAGACCAGCCTCACAAATCCCGACGGCCTCCCATGGCGGATGAAAAGAAAGACAAGGCAGCAGGAGCTCTTATCAAAATATTGCTCGAAGAGGCCCTCGAGCGACAAAGGAATGTGATGATGGACAACTTTTCCCATATCCTTTAGCGGCTACCCAGGGCAACACATCTACTTCCAGCAACTACTCTGGAAACACCACACCATTTAAGGTACAAATTAACTTTGAAATTCCCATATTTGAGGGTCAGATAGATGCAGATGCCCTAGATAAATGGTTAAATCTGCTAGAAGGGTATTTTTTTGTTCATGATTTTTCTGGCTGGTAAAAAATTACTTTCGCTCTTCTCAAATCCGCCCCCCATGTCAAGGACTGGTGGGATACCTACTACGAGTAGAAGGATGAAAGTACGACCTCACTGTTTTCAGCCGCACCCACTTGGTATTCATTCTGGACAACCATCAAGGAGAAGTACTACCTTGTCAAAAGCTATGAGGATCAATACATAAAGTGGACCACACTGCAACAGGGAAGGGACCAAGTCGTGCTGGAGTTTACCAATATTTTCTATACCCTTCGTACAAAGTTGAGTATCAAGGATTTAAAGTAGCATTTAGTACTCAAATACCATGGCTACCTACACAGATACATCTAGGAAGAAATAGAATTCCTGAACATCTCCTCGCTTGGCACGACATACCGATATGCCATTAAGATTGAGAAAAGTTTAAACAGAAGAAGCGAGACGTTGGATTTGTGAATCTGAAGCAAGGGAAAGGTACCCCCAAACTACAAAACAAAGGAAAAAGCCAAGGCAGGGTGTCCCAAGACAACCCACCAAAGTTGCAAGCAAAGAATAGTGCCGCGAAGCCAAAAAAGGACATAGGAAAGTGGTGTGAGTTCCATAAGAGCTCCACTCACAACGCAAGTGAGTGTCGGGCCAAGTAGTCATTGGTGTTCAAGCTAAAGGTTTCAGAATTAGATGCATGTTCTTACTTTGAGTCAGAACTCAACAAGGGGAATGACAAAGGGAAGTAGATTATTGATGTGAAGCCCAATGCCACCATTGCCACCACGAAGATCCAAAAGGAGGAACCTGAAGATCTAGAGGAGGAGGAGCGTCTCTTCACTCCTAGATGTGCGTAAAGGGCTTGCCACTATAGTTCATTGTCAACAACAGGAGACAAAAGAACCTCATTTTGACAGAGGTTATGAAGCGGTTGGGCTTACCAACCAGAACACATCCGCAACCATACACCTTCGGGTGGCTTCACCAAGGACGAGATCTTTGCATGAGCCAACAGTGTCGCCTTCCATACAACATTAAGCCCTTCACGGATGAGGTATTATGTAACATTGCTCCCCTTGATGTTTGTGATGTATTATTAGGAAAAGCATACTTGTGGAAGCGACATGTTGTGTATGAATCAATGCCCCATGTTGTTATTGTTACTTTGGGAAATAAGTTGTACAGGATACTGGGGGTAGCACAGCCTACCACCATCTCTTTGGTTACTACAAAATAGTGCAGTAATCTCATTTCCAAAACTGGGAAATTTGTTTTCCTGATGACATGCCCTTAAGGACAGAAGAAGACAGTGACCACGAGCTCCAGATAGGGCCCCTCGACATGACAGCTACAGATGGACAAGGTCATGGAGGAGTACGAGGACATCTTCACCTCCCCTGCAGGGGTTCCTCTGCGCTGTCAAGTCAAGAAATCCATTGATCTGACCCTAGGTGCGCTGCTACCCAATGCACCAATCTATCGGTGATCTGTTCTAAAGGATGATGAAATCCAGAGGTAGATTTGGGAGCTGCTGCAGAAAGGTCACATCCCTCCAAGTTCATCGCCCTATGGGAGCCTGATCGTGTTGGTATAGAAGAAGGATGCGACTTGGAGACTTTGTATTGATTGTCAGGCGTTGAATAAGATCACTGTCTGTAATAGGTACTTGATCCCATGGATTGATGACCTCTTGGACCAATTAAAGGGGGAAAAATATTTCAGCAAGATCAATTTGAAGTCAGGATATCTCTAGGTACCAATCGAACCTTCCAATGTGTGTAAGACTACCTTCAAAGCCAAGGAATGCCTTTTCGAATGGTTGGTTATGCCTTTCGGATTGATGAATGCTACTGCAACCTTCATGAGGCTAATGTATGACATCTTGAGCCCATTCACCAACTCATTTGTAGTGGTATACTTGGATGACATCCTGATCTTCAGCCAGAGTTGGGAAGAGAACCTCCACCACATCTAACAGGTTCTCCAAACACTCCGACAAAACAAGTTATGTGCCAATTTGGATACATGCACTTTTGGCATGACCCAGGTTCAGTATATGGGATACATTATTGATTAACGGGGGTGCATGTGAATTCAGCCAAGATCCAAGTCATTCGGGATTGGCCATCTCCAACCACTCTGATAGAGCTCCATAGCTTTCTAGGTCTTGCCAACTTCTATCGCAGGTTCGTGTTGGGATTTTCTCATATCACTTGGCCCTTGAGTTAAGTCACCAAGGGAGGAGCGAAAGAAAAATTCTTTTGGTTTGAATCTCAACAGAAGGAATTCAAAGAGTTGAATGATCGCCTCTGCTCAGCACCAGTGCTCGCATTACCAGACTTGCAACAACCATTTGAGGTCGAGACAGATGCCTCTGACTATACTATTGGGGTAGTCCTTACTCAACATGGGCATCCAGTGGCATATCATAATGAGACACTTTCAGACATAGTCCAGAAGTATCCCACTTGTGACAAATAGATGTATTCCATCGTGCAGGCCTACCGACAATGGAAGCATTACATTTTGGAGAAGTAAACAATCATCCACATAGACCACCGACCCCTACAGTTCATACAGACACAAGGGAAATTGTAGAATGATCGCCATCAGAAGTGGTCCACATACCTGCAACAGTTCCATTTGAATATCAAGTATAAGAAGGGCAACATCAATAATGTTGCAAATTGCCTCAGTCGACCACCGATCATGGCGTTAACCACCGTGCTCAACTCTTGTGGGCATGAGACTTCTAATTGGCCACTTCTCTACAAAAGCGACCCAAAATTCAGTGACACATTCCAGAAACTCTTGGAGGGTCAGCATGTTCAATATTTTCACCTCCAAGGTGCCCTGTTATGCCACCTGGGTCACCTTTGTGTTCCTTCAAGAAAGCGTGCCAAGATGATTTGGGAAGCACACTACAGTCAGGCTGCTCGACATTTAAGGGTCAAGAAAATGGTGGTAGTACTGCATAAGTATTTCTATTGGTCAAATCTTCGATAGGATGTCAGGAAGTACATTAGATCATGCACTACCTGCACCATTGCCAAACCGACCATCAAGAAGCAAGGCCTCTATACCCCACTGCCTACCCCTAGTCGACCTTGGGAAACCATCTCCATGGATTACATGACGAGCCTTCCTTCTAATAAGCATGGAAATGATTGTGTTTTTGTGGTCGTCAACATGTTCTTGACGATGGCCATTATGGCAGCCTGTAAGAAGAATATCACAGTAGAAGCCACTGCCAAACTCTTCTTTGAATAAGTGTGGGCACACTTTGGGATCCCATAGTCTATCATCTTAGATCGGGACAATAGGTTCCTCAGTACATTTTGGTCTAGTCTCTAGTCGATTTTGGACACCAAACTCACTAAGTCCACAACGTTCCATCCTCAAACTCATGGCCAGCCAGAGGTTATCAACATGATGATCATACACATTCTACGTGTGTACAACTCAAAGCATCCATACACATGGGACGAGAGCCTCCCCTATGTTCAACACAGCTACAACCGGGCTCTCCACAGCTCGACTAGCCATTGCCCTTTTCAGGTGGGCTTGGGATTCCAACCTCTATGTCCCATTGATGTGGCCATGCCATTTGCAACTACTCATGCAAATTCGGCTCATGTCCAGTCCGAAACAGATAAGGAAAACAACTTCATTTAGCACGTCCAACATATTCGTTAGCGGGTCCATGAAATTATGGAGAAATCAAATGCTAAGTACAAGCAACAACATGATCAACATCAGGTGCCACACAAGTTTCAGGTGGACAACAAAGTCTGGTTGCATTTGCAAAAGGAACACCTTACCATAGCCTATCAGAAACTTAGACCACTTCGATATGTTCCTTACACCATTACCAACGCTATGGGAGACAATTCATTTGAGCTCAACATTCCCCCATTCCTTGGCCTGCACCCAATGTTCAATGTGGACCGCCTTCGCCATATTTTCCACTAATACTAGACACATCCGACATTGCAGAACAACTCACACCCACAGAGTTAAATCCAGATTGCATGGAACAAGATGAAACTGATAGGATCTTGGACACATAGATCAAGCACACTCGCCAGCAAAATATCCAACTATATCGAGTTGTCAAAGCAGGCCAACTCCTTCACCAGAGCAAGTGGCTCACCAGGGACCAAGTTCAATAGAAGTTTCCTCATCTCATGGAGGAACTCAACACAATGGGGACCATTACTTCCTAAGGGGGGAGGAATGATCTAGGTGGATATTGGTGGCCACCCACCAAGTCCACTTTGAACCCCACCATTGTTTCTTTCATCTTTTTAGTTTCCTTAATTATAGCACAGTTTACTATTTTAGCAGTGTTTCGGGTCCTGAACTTTTAGAGCCATTTTGAGGCCCTAAATGACATTTTTTGGAAAATTGGGAGCAACATGGGTACATGGAATGATGTTTCTCTTCCCAAATTTGTAGTTCTCGGATAAATATTTCTAATGAGATATTGTGCACGTCAAAGGGAGATCGTATGCCAAAGTTACGGCCCCGGGAAGTTGATGTACCAATTTACACAAACAGGGCCCACAGTTTGGCGTTTCATCTTCTAGGGTTAGTTTTTTGGATGTTTAGGGTTTTCCATTGTTTCTCAACAATAAATAGGCCTTTGATCCTCATTGTAACACAATTTAGAGGCATGTAGTCGCCACATCTCTTCTCAGAGATAAGCTACAATCGCCATAGCTAGTTTATTTCCGTTTTTGTTTGTAAGCATATTTCAGTATTTTACAGTAATGAAATGAAGTATTATTTCTACTACATATCTATATGTATGGTTATATCTATAATTTGTTTCTTTCCTGTTTAAATCTGGGTTAGATGGAGAGCACCCACCTCTAAGCTTTACCATATATCCTACTATTCACCAGTCGAGGATTCCTAGGCCCACCAAGGCAACACAAAATTTGGATTTACTACAACCCACAGTATGGTTCAAGGGTTACTAGGCCATGCATTATTTTATTCAAAGATCCACCTCACTCAGATTTGAAACCATCTGGAATTACAACTCAACCAAAACATGAGAACCCCATCACACCATGGCTATCCGGAAATGGTAAGGCTAGGCTGAAAAACATTGTCACATATGAAAAAACCCATGCCAATGACAAAAGGAGAACCAAGGACACACATGCAACATCATGCATGCCAATATAGCAAGGAAACCACACATGTAAATCGATAGCTACAAAGAATCCTGATGTAGGTGCTTTCTCTTGCTCTTCCTTGCTTGCTCCTTCCTTCGTCTTTCCTTCTTTGCCTTTCTTGATCCAATGCCAAAGTGCTCCAATAAAACTCTAAGTGTCCAAGAGTGAGAGAGAGAGAGAGAGAGAGAGAGTAATGAGAGAGCTCCAAAACTAAATTGACGAAAGGTTACATTGACCAAGTCTGAGGAAAATCTTGAGCAAAAGCTTCCCAATTGATCCTCAGAAGGTTGTCTATAAATGAGGCCTCTATTTTCTTCAATTTCCATTGTTTTCCTTCGTTTTCCTTGTCACATGCAACATGTGACCTTTCACCTTCCATTTCTCCTAATTTCCATTATTTTCATAAATAAATGTGCCAAAAATGCCAGTTTTCCTTTCCAAACCTTTGCCATTGCCTTTTCCAAATTCCTTTAGCCGTAATAACTGAAATGAACACCCACTAGGATGTTTTTCCCACCATTCAATTTGGAATGTGTGTCCCATGAACATGGTCTTATATATTTTTACGTGGATTTTTAATGAGGGTTGTTACAGAATTCTCCCCCTTGGGGGAACATCATCCTCGGTGTTCAATGACACCTATAACTAGCCAGACTACTACAAGAAAACATACTACACATGGAGCTTTATAACTTGCCTCGTTGCAATATTTATAATGACCATTTTCTAAAACATGACAATCATACCATTTACTAGAGCTTTATAACACATCTGATTACAATATTTACAATAATAACCACATATACACACATACACATTTGCTTCACCTAGAAAATAATCATTCATACTCAAGTTTAGAATATTATCTTCAATGCATGCCTGAGTATGAAGAACCAAATTTTTTAATGATGATGTCAAAAAGTAAGGAAGAATGAAGGAGTGCTATGGCCTTATATTTGTTTGAAACCAATTTTCAACAAAATAAAAATGCTCTTGGTTTACCTCTTTATTTGGCTTATTTACTATATCCTCCTTTGGCATGCCATGTAGATCTTCTATTATAAGATGAATATCTTCTTGTGTTCTTAGAAGATCCACAGATAGACATATCAAAAATTCTTCAATCTCAGGTTCTAATGGTTTCTCTCCATTGGTTGTTGTCCATGATTCTTCAGCTTCCTCGACAAGATTTCAAGGGTGAAATTCTTCTTGTGGATGTGGTTCATGTAGTTGTTTTTTTCTATCACTTCTGGAGAGGCAGATAATTTCTTGATGGCTGTCAAGATTTATTCTTCCTGAGAAGAAAAAATCTCGGCTACTTCTAGAATTTGAGAAAGTTCTTTTAAACTCTTGATCATCCTTGAACACTGTTTAGTTGGTTGCTAATCCCTATCCTACACATGGATTAGTGGATGGATTTCTTAAAGTACCAAAATCTTTAAAAAACCTAAAGAAATAAAAATGAAACACACTTAAAATAGATACCAGAAAACCAATCTTGTACTCAAAGTGCCACCATGCTAATAAGACCCTTCTATCACCAAGTTATTTGTTCACACAAGTTAGGGTTATCTTCTTTTCATGAATCAATCTAAATGAAAACACACTTAGAAAGAAAAAGAAAGAAAAATGAGGCTTTGGATCCCACCTTTAATTCTACACATATGAAAAATAAACTAGAAAATAAGTTAGAGACAACCAGAATTTGGAGTGAAGCCAAACCAGAGTGGATGTGTGGCTCTTCACTCTCATCTTACCTTCTTTCTCCACCCTCTAGTTTCCCTAAAATTGAGATCACGCAGAAAAATTGTGAAAGAAAATATGTTCTAATCCCTTTAGCACCTCCCCCACAACAATGCCAAAAATGTTGGTGGAATTATGTGTAATCTAGTTCCAACATTTAATTATCGAATTTGGGATCATAAGACTTATAGATGCAAGCACAGGAAATTCATAATTATAGCCTATTCTAACACATGATAGCAATTAATACTATAAAGAATTAACCACTAAGGGTTATAATTTGTCACTCGACTATGGAACTCTAACTCTTATCAGGTTTCAAACCACAATTTTTTTATAATTACCGGCAGACAATGTTCATGTGGTTTTAATTATGTAGATTATTAGGTGTTGAAACTTTAGTGGTTATAATCCTCTAGTGATGAAAACCCATTAAACATGTTGCAAAAAAGTAAATTCTAGAAAATTAAATGCCGACAACTATAAGAAAAAGCGTGCGAGGAAAATAAAGAAAACAAGGTAATAAACTACAAGAAATGCATTAACAAAATATCAAAAATAAATGCTAAGCAGGCTTAAAGATATATTGTAGGTTCTTATTCACTGTAGGAATCTTTTACCAAGTAGCTACAAAGCTTCAATCAATTAAAGAATCATATACTGCAAATGACATTTTCTAATACCTTGTTCTAGTACATAAATTAGTACCGAATTAAGTACAAAAAGTTTGGTAATTGAAATTTTGAATAAGTATCGAATTAAGTATGGAAATTCTGTAAATTGAAATTCTGAATACTAAAATGTGTTAAGAAACAAATTTAAATTTGTTTGACTCTTAAGCCTGATAAAAAAAAATTTGAATGTAGTCATGTTGAAATTACTATACTAAGGGATATGAATTGTAAGTCTAATATAACTAAGATTTATGAATCTAAATATCAAACAAAATGTATGGAAAGAAATTGAGCTTGACTAACATTCTACTCTAAGAATAAAATCTAGGACATTACCTGAGTCAAGGGGCCCTTACCGACCTTGAAAGATGCCTTGAAACTAACTTAGATTAGAATAATGCTTAGAGAATCAACAATTAAATCTTCATTACAAGAATATTTACTTCATCTTACAAACAAAAGTTCAAATCTATTACAAAAGATCAACTCGAAATGATGATAAAATTCATCTGCATCCTCTCCTCATCCTCTCTTCCCTTTGAGGGTTTATTTATACATAAAATCCATTGAAGAAGGATAATATCCAATCCCATGAACTTAGAAAACAAAGTTACAACTTTATACCAAATCTGATTTTTTTTGTAATTTTATACAAATTGGTGTTAAAGAACCAACCATATCTTCTCGACCATGATGTATTTTGCAGAGTTGTTTCTATGGAGAATAATTTGTCATATTATAAAAAAGAAACTCTCTTGGAATTTCCTGATTCAATTCCATGGCCTCTGAAATCACACCCAAAGATGACATTTTAGATACTTTTTCTAATTTGGGTTTTGCAGAAATTTTGTAAAAAACTACTTTGAAGAACCTACTGTAACTTTGCAACCGTATCGAATTTTTGGAAATGGTTTGAGATCCAAGTAAATTGCTATGTTTTGCAAAAAAAACTTTCTGGATTCTTGATATTCACCACCATATGCATAGAAATTGAGGAAAAACATGGTAGTTTCAGAACCATTACCTATTTTTGGTTGTAGTTTAAATAATGTGCTAGGATCCCACACGTGTGAGCTAGGTATATTCCAAGGAATGTACTAGCATATTAAGCCCATGTAGAACCTAATTTATCATGTTTTTAGAAATAAAATAATATTTTATAATTTTGACTTTTTTCCCCTTGATTCATGCAAGTGCAAAATTAAGTATCAAACCGCTGAACTAATATAGAGATATAAATTTTCATAGTGGAACATGCTTCTTGGTCACATAACAAAATTAGTAAACTGTCATTTGAAAACCATGTTAAAAACTCATTTAATCATTAAAAATACATGAAATCGTTAATAATTAACCATAAGGTAAAATGAATGCATTTAGTGAAAATTGGTAATATAATAGCTACAGAGTATGTTATAAAGGTATGAATATGGCTTGTAAATGAAAGGTTTGGATATCCAATATGATAACATATCTAGGGCCCAACATTTCCCCATGCCTAATACTTTTCATTCCCTCATGTAAACAAAATATGGAAAAGGAAGGGATGATGGATGATATAAGGTGATGACGAAGATAATGGCTAAATAAATATGGACTTGGAAACTAGAATATGCATTAATGGATTTGGAAATAGGGGTTTAATCGTGGTTTAAGAAAGGTGAAGAAATAGGAAGTGGTTAATCATCAATATTCCTTAAATTTTAATGAGCTAAGGAGCCTTTTACCTCAAGTATGCCTTTCAAACTTTTATTTGTAGCATAGGGTACAATGGAATTTGCATGAAGTTGAAGATGAGGCTGAGTAAGGTTGATTTGGATTGATCTAGAAGAGCTGCAGTTGATGAGTGTCAATTTGATATGATGAAGGAAGTTGAAGAGAATGAAATGAAGATGTTGAAAATGTCCCAAAAACCATTCCCCCATGCCTGGGGCTTTTCATGTGCTCATGCAAACAAGGTGAGGTACTTAGGAGGGCTACTAATATGGATCTAGTACAAATGAGCCTGAAAAATCAAAATAATGGAGCTAATGAGATGAATATTGATAAAAAATAAGTCATCTCAGATTTATTAAACTAACAAAAGCATAAATGAAATTCCAAATATCTGTTTACATATGATTTCATCAATCATTTATAGTTTTATCCTCAAGAAAAGGAAACCTTTTATAAATTTAACGGTCTCTCCTTCTTTATAGGTAGGAGGCTTTTTATTGTCACAAAAAATGATGAACCATTGAAAAATTAGTTATTACTAACCAAATCCCAAAGTCTTATACTTATCCAAGTATTACAGATAAGATTTGTAGTTGAGTTTTATTAGTTCTCTCTAATCATAAGTTCCACTTACAGGACAATTAAATATTAGATATAGTATGAAAAAAAATGATAGAGGACTCAAGATTATCTTAAAGCCATTCTTTAGAAGCAAAATTATGGAGTTGGTTTTTACCCTTGACTTCATCCACACATGATTCCTTTTTATATTAACACTATAGAGTAACCATCCTACGTCTAGACAAAAGACTTGGTTTAGTTGACACTTCTTTAGGTAAAATGTTACATTGCCTATGATGTTCATATCCCTAATGGGTTTTCCTAGTGGTACCACATATCAATACCTGTTTCGATCAAGCATCCATACCCTCAACGAGTTAACCTATTAAACCTATTTTACACTGAAGGTTCTAGTCCCATGTTTCCTACCATTTTAGTTTTATATTATGGATATTTATCTTGTAATTGGTAGATGGGGGAGTGACTTTGGAAAGCCCCTTAAAGGTATATGATGAAGAATTTCAGAATGACTTGGATTACCTGCATAATGTCTTACACGCATAATGTACTTTATAGGTACTCAAAGGACATAGCATGAATGAGTCATTTTAATGTGGGATGGATTAGGTTGCCAAAGAATAGCCAAAAGACACCTAAAGTCCTACTAATCATAGCTTTCATGTATGCTTTCACCTTTAAAGTAGTGTTCCTCTATGAGGCTTCATCAATTCTTCTGCAAGTATTAATAAAGATGTTTAGATATCATGCTTAGGTGTTATGGTTATAGTATTCAAGTTTCTTTTTCATTGGTATCATTGTATGGACATTTTAAATTTGTTGTAATCCCCTTAGTATGCATTGGTAACTATATTTTGAGCAATTGTTTTTTATTGATAATAAAAAAACTATATGAATAAGAGAAATGAAATTAAAAAAAATAAAGTGTATAAACTATGGATAGTTGAGAATTATAATTCAATTAAACTTTTATGAAAAGGATTGCCTATTTGATCATATTTGTGAAATAACAGTCTTAAAATAGATAAGTAATGATAAAGCACAAAAAAAAAGGATAACATCAAATAACCCCCTAAGTGTTCCATTCCATTGATGAAGATGTTTTTTCCACTTTTGAAATTGGTACCAAAATTATGGGTATTGATTAGTTGAAACAAGGTACTAGACAATTGGTATGAAAAACCAGTTGATGTTGCAATGCAATCATTTCCAACTTCACAAAATATTCCAAAAATAATTTCCATAGCTTACTTTATTGAAAAGAAAAAGTATAAACAAATCTAACTATTAGAAAGAAATAATAAGTGGGAAAGAAAAGTAATAGTTGAACCATGTTCCAGTTGGAAATAAGATCGAGTGGAAATCTTCATTAAAACAATATGCAGTTGAAAAAGACCCCAACAAAAATCTGCAATAGGAACATAGATCTCATATTTTCAACTAGTTTCCTTTTTAACTATTGACATCCCCAATTATACTAAACTAACTATTATATGCAACATTTATTTATTTATTTATTATCCTACTCTACTTGAGAAAAATAAATTTATCTCCTCAAGTATATGAGTATTTCCAATATAACTATGTCCGTAACAAGTATAAAAATGCATTCATACTCAAGTTTAGAATATAATCTTCAATGCATACCTAATTATGCAGAACCAATAGTTTTAATGATGATGTCAAAAAGTAAGGAAGAATGAAGGAGTGGTATGGCCTTATAGTTGCTTGAAACCAACTTTCAACAAAATCAAAATGCTCTTGGTTTACCCCTTTGTTTGGCTCATTTAGCATAGCCTCTTTTACCATTCCATGTATATATTCTATTATGAGATGATTATCCCTTGTATGCTTAGAGGATCCATAGATAGGCATGTCAAAAATTATTCATATCAAGTTCTAATGGTTTCTCTCCATTGGATGTAGTCCATAATTCTTTAGTTTCCTCGACAAGATTGCAAGGGTAAAATTATTCTTATGGATGTGGTTCATGGAGTTGTTTTTCTTCTATCACTTATGGGGAGACAAATAAGTTATTGACTGCTATCAAGATTTGTTCTTCCTAAGAAGGATAAATCCCGACTATTGCTAGGATTTGAGAAAGTTATTTCAAATTCTTCATCATCCTTGAAAATTGTTTTGCTGGTTGATAATCCCTGTCCTACACATGGATTAGTGGATGGAGTTCTTAAAGTACCAAAAACTTAAAACCCCTAAATAAATAAAAATGAAACACACTTAAAACAAATACAAGCAAAAAATCATGTACTCGAAGCGCCACCATGCTACTAAGACCTTGTTGTCACCAAGTTAGATGTTCACACAAGTTAGGCTTCTCTTCTTTTCATGAATCAATATAAAGGAAAATATGCTTAAAAAGAAAAAGAAAGAAAAATGAGGCTTTGGATCCCACCTTTAATTCTACGCATATGAAAAAGAAACTAGAAAATCAATTAGAGACAACAAGACTTTGGAGCGACCCCAAACCAAAGCGGATGCATGGCTCTTCACTCATGTCTTACCATCTTTCTTCACCCTCTAGTTGCCCTGCAACTGAGATCAAATAGAAAAATTATGAAATAAGCTATGCTCTAATCCCTTTAGTATCTCCCCGGAAACGATGCCAAAAATGTTGGTGAATTATATGTAATCTAATTCCAACAGTTAATTATCGAATCCTAGATCGTAAGACTTAGAGATGAAAGAACGTGAAATGCAGGATTAGAGCCTATTCTAACCTGTGCTAACAACTAATACTGGAAAGAATTAACCACTAAGGATTGTAACTTATCACTGGACTGTGGAACTCTAATTCTTATTGGGTTTCAAACCACAATTTTTTTATAATTACTGATAGACAATGTTAGACTTAAGTGGTTATAATACTCTAGTGATGAAAACCCATTAAACATGCTATAGAAAAGTAAATGTTGACAACTATAAGAAAAGGCATATGAGGCAAATAAAGAAAACAAGGAAATAAACTACAAGAAATGCATTAACAAAATATCAAAAATAAATGCTAAGCATACTTAGAGATACATTGTAGGTTATTATTCACAGTAGGAATCTTTTACCAAGTAGCTAAAAGCTTCAATCAATTAAAGAATCCTAAACTTCCAATTACATTTTTGAATACCCTTTTCTAATATAGAACTTAGTACCAAATTAAGGACGTAAAGTCTGGCAATTTAAATTCTGAATAAGTACCAGATTAAGTACAAAAATTTTGTAAATTGAAATTATGAATACCAAAATGTGTTAAGAAACCAATTTAAATTTGTTTGACTCTTAATCCTGAGAAAAATCAATTTGAATCTAATCATGTTGAAATTACTATACTAATAGATCTAAAATGTAAGTCTAATATAAACTGAGATTTATGAATCTAAATATCAAACAAAATGCATGGAAAGAAATTGAATATGACTAACATTCTACTCTATGAATAAAATCCAGGACATTACTTGAGTCGAGGGGCCCTTCACACCTTCGCAATGTGCCTGGAAACTAACTTAGATTAGAATAATGTGCAGAGATTCAACAATTAAATCTTCATTACAAGAATATCAACTTCAACTTACAAACAAAAGTTCAAATCTATTACAAAATATCAACTCAAAATGATGATAAAATTCCTATGCGTCCTTTCCTCCTTTCTAGCCTTTGAGGCTTTATTTATACATAAAATCCATTGAAGAAGGATAAGATCCGCTCCCCTAAACTCAGAAAACGAATTTACAACTTTATCTAAAATCTGATTTTTTTGTAATTTTATACAAATTAGTATTAAAGGACCAGCCACATCTTCTCGACCATGATGTATTTTGAGGAGATATTGATATGGAGCCTAATTTTTCATATTATAAACATAATCTCTCTTGTAATTTCCTTATTCACTTCCACGGTCTCGGAAAGCGCACCCAAAGATGGTTGTTTATATACTTTTTCCAATCTGTGTTTTGCAGAATTTTTGTACAGAATTGCTTTGAATAACCTACTTTAAATTTTCAACCGTATTGAATTTTGGGAAACAGTTTGAGATCCAAGTAAATTTCTATGTTTTTCAAAAACCCATTTTGTAGAATCTTGAGATTCGCCACCATATACATATAAATAGAGGCAAAAAAATGGTAGTTTCAAAACTATTACCTATTTTTGGTTGTAGCTTAAATCATGTGCTAGGATCCCACATGTTTGAGATGGGTATATTCCAAGGCAGGTAGCAGCATATTAAGCCCATGTGTTATAGAAATATTTGGGCACTGCAACCCCAATCACATATGTCCATAAACCAAGGGCTACTAAGCCCCTAAAAGTTTTGTTTCATACCCTAAAGGAACAATGTCAACTGATTACATCATTTCCCAAAAGTTCTCCCTGAAAAACTACTCAGAACTGGTCAAAACTGGACCATATAGACTGCTCCATGCTGAGGGTGCGGTGCATCTCACCTGTAACACACAAAGGGTGTGATGCATACTGAAAAGCCCTTCTATAAGGTGCGATGAGCGAGAGCAGGCAAATGGCAGAGGCAGTTTGCTAGGTGGAAACCCAAAGAATCTTCTAGAAATTGCTCATATGACACTTGCCTCTCTGAATTCACCCAGGGATGAGTAAGAGATCATGAAATATTCAAGTGAAACCAAGAACTATCAGTGAAATGACACTAATCAAAAGCCCAGAAGCTGACTCACCTACTTGCAAATATCTATATATGGATCCCTCATCCTAGAGATCCAGGGGTTGGAATTTTGTACTTTGAAAGGAAGTGTTGTTGGTTTCTCTGTGAAGCATTGTATTGTTGGGTGATCTAAGCTTTTCATGACGTGAAGAGGGCCTTCATGCTGGGAGGATGGTGCTGGATCAGACCATTGGGTTGTAATCCTCTCTTCTAATACTTTTATCAATAAATCTATTTGAGTTTTCCTCCATATGCTTGTATATCTCTAAATCTTGTATTTGTGTATGCATTTGTATGGTTAATATACATCTGATCCTATATTGTTTACGGTTATATATCTCTATGCTTTGATGGTATTTTGCTGCTTTGACTCTATAGGTGTTCTTTGAAGCAGGACAAGTGAGAAAGGAGTGGCGAAAGCTCTATCAAAGGAGAGAGGAAACAAGCAAGGAGCCAAGCGAAAGAATGAGGTTGGTACTCTCTGCTTCTCTCTCATCTATCTCTCATAAAGGAAAACACAAGTAAGTTTGGTTTGTTTGTTTCTAAGATAGCTACCCATCTTAGTGGGACTAGTAGCTCTGAATGGACACTAGTTTTCCCGATAACAAAATGGTGACTCCACTGGGGAGTGAATAGTTTGATTGTTAGTTACTATTGCTTGCTTTATAAACTACAGACAGAGCTTGAAGTTAAGCCAACTAGCCTTCGAACTGATTTTTCTATGCAACTGCAAAGTAGATCAATGCTACTTCAGTCAATCTTCGGGTTGGTTTATGAACTGAACATCTGACTTGCAAACATCTGAAGTTCCTTGGTGGTAGCTCTATAACCTCATTAGATCAGCCCCTATACTTTGTGTTTAATGCCTATCATAAGCTCAGCCTAAATCCTTGAACTTAGCTGCAAACTGTGGCTGAAAACCAAGCTCGGTCTCCTCCCTAGTCCATTGCACTATCTGTAACTATGCAACCTGGATGCATCACACCTCCCGTGTGTTGCAGGTGGGATGCATCCTTGTTTCCCTGTGTTATAGGTGCGATGATTGAGTGAGACTATTTCTGCCTCCAAATTTTGGTTTTTTCTTCATTGTTTTCAGCTTTATTCAGTAGTTTTGCTCTCTATGATCAGTATATCACTATTGAAACCTTCTTCCTTTGAATCATTCAGCCTCCATTGATAAGGAATTGTGAATTTTTTTTTATTTATTTTTCATCATTTGCAGTCTTCCTTTGCAAAAAGTAGCTTAGTCGAACTGTCGTCTTTTGATTTGAAATTGTCGCAACTGTCATTTTTAGTCAAGAAAAAGGTGTCGTAAAGTCTTCCCCTTTTAGATAGTCACTTACACTTTTTCCATTGTAATGGATTTGAATTATTAATTATTTGAAGTGTCAAAAACAGTTTTCCATTCGAAAGTGAAAGTGTCATCTTAGTCTTCCTTTCGTTTTTGAAAAGAAATTGCTAAAGTATCGCTTTGAGTAAAAGTAATTCAGATCTGTACTTAGTTTTCTTTTTGTCATCCTCACATTAAGAAAGCAGAAAAAAAATACATGCATGTGCATTTGCATTTAGACTGCATGCAGAAATTGATTTAGGAAAAGTGCATCTAGAGTGTGTTCTCTGCTCTATGTTGAAAAAATTTTACTCCTCTTTCCTTAGTAGCTAGGATATTCATTGCTAAAAGAAAATAAATGATTGTTTATCATCTTAGATTGCATATTTAGGAATTGTATATCTACATCATGTGATGAACCTTAAAGGAAAACTTCTTAAGAAATATCAACTGTAAAATAAACCTCAATGAACATAAAAACGCTTTGGAACCTAATGCACAACATCTAGAAGTCTAGGCTAGAGACGTATTCCGGCGTTGTAAAGCCTGATAACTATCATTTCATAGTAGGTTGGGTGATTCCTCCTCTTTGATACGACAAGTGCCAGTACAGACTTATGCTCCCACATACCGTCGTGTATATATTGGGAGACCACAATAGGCTATATCCTTTATCCTTAGG
The DNA here is from genome assembly GCA_031772625.1 of Pinus tabuliformis. NCBI lineage: Eukaryota > Viridiplantae > Streptophyta > Pinopsida > Pinales > Pinaceae > Pinus > Pinus tabuliformis. The sequence goes on from CM062812.1 coordinate 355,883,300, forward strand.
AGGTCGTGTCTGCCACCCTATCGATCTCAATGCACTGAACACAACATTCGGGAAGATTGACTATCGTATGTAAAAGTATATTGCAGTTTTTCGATTGGTTTGGTAATCCCTCTATCTATATTTCCAGAGTAGTCACTTTCGTTCCTTTTCAGAATCCTTAAAAGAAAAGGTCCATCTAAGCACTTGTCACTTCAGGCTCATTAAAAATCGAAGGCAACTAGAGTCATCTTTAGCTTTTTCTCGACTCTTAAAAATTGAAAAAGCAAGTTGTGTCAAAGTGTCGTAAAATTCATTTATTTCAGAATAACTTTTTCCCCTATTAATTTTGAGTTGATCAAGTAATCTGCAATCGTCGAAGAAAGTCAATCAAAACCTCGTCGTTCATGGAGACCAACGAGTCAGCCGTCTTTGACTTCGGAAACGAAACCATTTTGGGCCAAGTGATCTCATTTAACTGGGTCAAAGTCTCCTGGTTTATTTGAAACTTGTGTTTCAACATCATCAGAGACTCGAGTTACTCCAATTATTTCTGGTATCCTTGCCTCTACAGAAGAAGTTTCGTAGTTACAAGAGGACATTAGAACTGATCCTAGTTTAACGGTAAATACTTCTATTCTTGAACAAGCTCCATCTAGGGCTGATTCGGAAGGTGTCACCCCTCCAACATCTGTTGTTGCAGAGTCTATACCTTCTTAGGCACTAGAAATATTTTACGAACCTGACAGTCTGCCTCTTCCACCTAGACTGATTGCGATAGAAGAGATTGTGGAGGATTTTCCATCCAATACCCCATTGCATTTTGGAACTGGGATCCACCTATATCCTTCTACTACAGAAGTTAGTCACCATTCATCATAAGTTCCCGCAGAATCACTAGGAAGTCTTTTGGATAGACTCGATATGTCTAAACAACCATAGACATCTAGGACTGTGTCATCTGATGCAGCAGCAACAGAACCTCTTGCTGCTACTCCGACAATGTTCACTGGTATACCATCTGTCCCAACTAGCTCTCAACCACTAGATGGAGTCCACCCAGGGACTGTTTTGACAACATGGTCTTTTCCTGTTTGTTCATCTGGAATATTATCTGGAATTTCTTATGTTGAGTCTCAGCAAATTGATCCTTCACAACAATATCAATTTGGGAAGTCCAGTCTACAAAGACCAATTTTCCCTTTGAACACTAGATTGCCGCCATGTGGGGGGCAGTATGCCTTTTCATTGTTCCCTTTGGGAGAGCAACCATATGAGAGTTCACAATATAATTTGGGTCAAGCTGGAATTGCATCCAGTGGTTGGGTGCCAATACTGCCTCAACAGCCAAGAGTTTTATATTCAATGCAACCAAATCAACCTGTGTCGAATATTCCCACTACACTGGCTATTGTGATGGTGTCGCAAGTACAAGCGCTGCCTGTTGTATGTCAACCTCAAGTCTCTCAGGTCGTAATACAATAGCCTCTTGTCTCCTCGACTCAATCACAACCACCGATTATTGGCTCCTTAACTGAAGTGACTTAGGCTCAAACAGGTACTATCACCCCTCATCTTGGTCAAACATCCAGTATTGGACAATAGAAAATGGTCTCACAACCATGGCTAGTGCAATATCAACAACCACAATTCCAGCAAACTTACCGAGAACCTGGGCAACAAATATTTGTGGGCGATGGGAAGTCGTATATTCAAAATGGTTACCATCAATCATATCATAATGGTTATGCCCATCAACCTTATCAAAGTTATCAGCATCAAATACATTATGTTGGTATGCAAAGACCCACTGCTCAGGCAATCCCATCTTATCCTGGGTATGCTTCGCCAAACCTGAATCAATAGTTGCCTTTCATCACAACTTTAGAATTACCAGATTTGAATTGGCTAACAAATGATCCAATTGCTTACACCCCTTGGTGGCCGACGATTCCTCATAAACTTTTGTAAAATATTCCTAAATTCAATGGAAACCCAGGTGAAGATCCATCGAATCATGTAATGACCTTTCATTTGTGGTGTTTCGTCCAACACTCTCAATGATGATTTGATTAGGCTTCACCTTTTCAATGAACGCTAACTGGTCCGGCAGTGAAATGGTACATCGAATTGCCTATTGCTTCATTCGATAACTTCAGCGCCCTTGCCACCACCTTTTTAACCCATTTTCAGTTACCAATAAGGTATGAAACAGGAACAGAGCTTCTTACCAATTTTAAGCAGACGATAGGCACTCACATATCTGATCATATTCATGAGTGGCGATGTCATCGTCAAATGGTAAAAACATATGTTCTTGATCAGCTACTAGTTGAATGGTTTATTAAGTCATTGTTACCTTCTATTATAGAAGATGTGGCTAAGGGGGGAGTTGTCACTGAGGTGCAAGTCATTGCTCATGCGCAATATCTAGACTTGATCTATACTCAGTCTGGCACACTCTATGACAAAATTCTTGATGCTCTTAGACCAAAGTTTTCCATTTCTCCTCCTCCTAAATCAAACAAGGACTCTCATGCCAGCGATGGCATTATTGGCACCTCAAGTACGCAAACTGCAAAGGCCTCATCTAGTAAATCCTTTGCAGTTTCCAGTAAAAGGGAAAATGACAAATTTCCTGCCTCGAAGTTTAATGCCGTGTCGACTGACAAAGGTAAAGAACTAAAGCAACCAGGGGGCAAGAAGAAAGAGAAAAGAAAAAAGAAGAAACAGGATGATTCATCTCCTAAAAAATCTTCTGAAAACCCTTCTGTTCAAAAGAAACCTAATCGGCCATGTCACATATGTGATGAAGACCATTGGACGAGAGATTTTCCGCATAAAACTGAGATTAAGAATTTCTTTAAGAGTTCAAAAACCTCAATGGTACTGACTGATCCGTTTCCAATCCTAGAAACCAATTTGGTTTCTAGCAACAATGCTTCCCCATCCCAAGTGCTTATGTTGTCCATTTCAAAGCAGCAAAATGATGCTTTGATATCGACAAGGAATAAATATTACCGGAATCCACAGCTGTCGAACAACAAGGCTGCAGATTAACCTAGTACTTCGACAACAACTTCAACCGAAGTTGTTCCACCCATCATTCTTGAGCTACCAATAAAGTTACCAAAGGGAGTAGTACACAAATCGACATTTAATCCTCGTGCTCGAGCAGCACATAATTATAATATAGTATAGGATCTGGCCCAATCACCATCCCCTATGTCAACACTTGAAGTACTGCAAAATTTCCCCTCCCAAAAGCAGGCTCTATTATTAGCAAGACTCAAAAGATTTCCAAAAATTTTGTTAGCATGGATCATCGCTAGGTATTGCCTCCAAGCCCAATAGAAATATTGTAGCAATCAAATTTTTTGGCATGGGGAGCAAACCCAAATCAACACTTATCGAGTGTTTGGATAGATAGGTCTAAGGAATATGGCACCTCTTCAGATCCTTGGTTGTATGTATATTCTACAGACGAAGGAATCATTCAGTCAATGATGATAGAAGAGACACCATGGGAAGATTACCACCATCATTCCCATCTTCTGGATTACCATAAAGATTGTTCCAGTGACCTTAATCATCCTTCAGTTTTTTATTTTCTATCAAATACTGTAAATATGGTGGATTCCGAGTGAAATCTGTCCAATATTGAAGAAACTATCTTCATAAATATCTTGACCAAACATAATGTTGTAGAGAATATTCATGTCGGCAAATCTTGTTCTTCTTCAGAACTGGAAAGATATTGCACTCTCTTTCGCGAATTCAGAGATGTCTTTGCATGGTCATATGAAGAAATGCCAGGCATTGACTCAAGCATAGTTGAACACGAAATCAAGATGTATCCAGATGTCAAATTGGTACGACAACGGCTTCGGCAGGTGCACCCGAAGAAAGCCCCTGCCATCAAGGAAAAAGTTGAAAAACTTTTACATGCTGGTTTCATTTACTCGGTTCCTCTAATTTATTGGGTATCGAATATTGTTCCTGTGATGAAAAAGCAAGGAACGATTAGAGTGTGTGTTGATTATAGGGATGTAAATCAAGCTTGTCCAAAGGACAACTACCCTACACCCTTCATCGACCAGATAATTGACGAATGTGCCGGATGCGTAATCTTTTCATTTATGGGTGGATTTTCCGGGTATAATCAAATAAATATCCACCCACAGGACCAGTCAAAGACTACATTTATATGTTCGTGGGCACATTCACGTACCACAAACTACCTTTCAGTTTAAAGAACGTAGGGGAAACTTTTTATAGGGCTATGAATTATGCCTTCCATGACATCAAGAACATCGTTCAACCATATCTTGACGATCTACTGGCTCATTTGCGAAAGCGGACTAATCATTCGCAGCATTTGAGAGCTATATTTCTACGTTGTCGACACTACAAGATACGATTCAATCCGCACAAGTGTGTGTTTTGTGTCGGTTCTGGTCGTTTACCTGGTTTCGTGGTTTCTAAGGACGGGATTCGACTTGACCCATGTAAGGTTTAGGCAATCATCAATATGCCTCCACCTTCAAATTTGCTTCAAATTAAAAAACTCCAAGGGAAAGCAAACTTTCTAAGGAATTTCATTCCAAATTACACTGAACTTGCTAAAGGTTATACGTGTCTTTTGAAAAAAGAAGTGCCCTTCAACTGGGATCAGTTTGCGCAAGCTACCTTTTATGCTCTAAAGGAATCCCTAATAAAAGCATCATTAATGTATGCTCCTAACTGTCAAAAAGACTTTACCTGTATCTAGCTGTAGCAGATACGACCATCGCAATGGTTTTAGTTCAAGAGGACAATGGAATCAAACATCCTGTCTATTATTTAAGTCAAAACTTAAATGATACAGAAAGCAAGTACTCTTATGTTGAAAAGCTGGCTCTTGTAGCTATTCAAGCAGTACAGAGATTTAGACACTATATCCTCTTTCGCAAAACTACCATTTTGTTAGATTGCAACCTTATGAATTACATTCTGTCGCGTCAGTTACTTGGGGGAAAATATTCGAAATGGATAGCTATTTTGCAAGAGTTTGATCTAGAATTCATAAAATTCAAATCCAAGAAATCTCTAGTTTTCACAGAGTTACTATGCGACTTCCCATCGTCGTCCAACAATTCAACATCCAAAGCATTAATCGTGGATGAATCTTTGTTTCTGATATCATCGAGCAATCCGTGGTATGGAGATATAGTCATCTATCTCCAAACCCAAACATACAGGCCTAATACCTCTCGCTTAGAACAACGACGTACTCGATACCAAGCAAAAGACTACATGATCGTCAGTGATACACTTTACCATCGCGATATCGATATAGTTCTGTGAAGGTGCCTCACCCATGGGGAGACTGAAAAATTCATGAATGATTTTCATTTAGGTGCATGTGGGGGGCATCAATCTGGTTATGCTACGACACAAAAGATCTTACGAGTAGGTTACTTCTGGCCAACAATGTTCAAAGATTGCATAATCACAGTTAGAAGTTGCCATGCTTGTCAAATATTCGACCGTAAAACCAGAATACCACCCGCACCTCTACATCCAGTAGTTGTTGTTGGGCCATTCACCAAATGGGGCATATATTTCATGACATGTAACCCCACCTCGACCGGGGGGCATGGGTATATCATAGTCACAGTTGAATATTTTACAAAATGGGCTGAGGCGATGCCTACATTAAACAACAATGGTCAAACGACTGCTCTTTTCTTTTTCAATCATGTAGTCTCTAGATTCAGTGTTCCACAGGCTATAGTCACAGATCATGGATCACATTTCCAGAATCGCATGATGGTTGAATTGGCTGCCAAGTTAGGACTGTCCCACGATAGTTCTACTCCATATTATTCGCAAACTAATGGACAAGTTGAAGCCATCAACAAAGTCCTGAAGTGCATGCTGCAAAGGATGATTGGAGTGCACAAACAAATTTGGCACCTAATCATGTACTTAGCATTGTGGGCATATCGGACATCGGTGAGAAATGCAACCGGATTTACACCTTTTCAGCTGGTGTATGGCCTCGAAGCGGTCTTACCGATTCAGTGTGAAATTTCATCTCTCAAGCTCGCAGTTGACCTTCTCCCCAGAACTTCAAAGGAAGAGGCTTATTTCTTAGAACTAATCCAACTGGATGAAACCCGTCGTGATGCTGCCTTGGCTAACGAAGCTCATAAGAAATGAGTCAAGGTGCAATTTGACAAGAATGTCAAGCCCCGTGTCTTCTCAGAAGGTTACCAGGTCTTACTCTACAATCAGGAATCTGATAAATTGGGAGCAGGTAAGTTCCAAACATTGTGGATGGGTCCCTACATTGTTAAGTGAGTATTAGCAAAGGAGCCTATGAGCTAGTAGATTACGATGGGATTCCACTGTCGCAACCCTGAAACGGTTTGTACCTTAAGCGTTACTATGCTTGACTAATTATAGTAATCTCTGTATATGATTTTGTTATGTTTTGTTTTCATCAAGAGTGATCATTTTGGTTAGGTAATCCACTTTTGCATTTGTTGTAGATGTCAAACCTATTGGAATCATTTGTTGGATATGCCGACGGAGCTAATCGTAGTACGCAGAACCTATCTTCTGCAGCCTGGGCCATTTTTTATCCAAGTGTTGAGTTAGTGAGTTTCAGAGGGGTATGTATTGGTTGATCAATGAACAACATCGGTGAATATAGCGCATTGATAGAACTTCTCTCTGATGCCATCAGACATGGCATACACCGACTTGTTGTCAGGCTAGACTCATAACTCGTCATCCTACAACTTACTGGCATCTATTCCATTTGGAATCCAACTATCTATCATATGTTCCTAAGGGTTAGGATTTTGGAAAGGCAGTTTGATTCTATTCAATATCAACACATTTCCAGAAACTTAAACACATTAACTGATTCATTAGCAAATTATGTGTTAGATAGACATTTGCAGCATTTATAAAAGAAAAGCATTTCAATCAACATTTGCATCAGGATCATATAGCTTAACCAAAATAAAGCTCCGAAAATAAAAAATATATATAACTATTTATAGTTTTTTACAAAATGTTCTATGTCCAGGAAAAAAATCGGTCATACGACCCAAAAACTCAAAAATGCAGGAAGCACCCTAGACTAATGGTGCTGGTGATAACAAGTCACTGCCTATGTAATCATATGTAGGAGCTTAGTCCATCGACTCGACACGACAATAGTATGGCGCTGTAGTCTCAGAGGTAACTCGTCGGTACTCACATTTGGAATACCAAGGGTGAGGCCCTCGATCTAATCCTGCAATATTGCAAGGGTCTCGGCTACGTCTAGATTGTGAAGGACAGCCCTCCCTACAACCTCTCCTACTGGAATGATAACTGCTACCCTCGGGTGCACTGTTGGTCGCACCAGTCCAATATCTGCACGAATATATGAGTTTTATTAGTCTTGATAACATGTAAAAAACATAAGAAAATTATAAAAACAATAAACAGAGATATAGTCGGATCTTTTTACCTAGAACACCCCATTGCTTGCCAGCCGGCAGCACCAAATATGGGTCACCCCAAAAATCCATCCCAACATATGGATACTCGGCATAAACCATCTACTGACGGTTGAACCCCTCGAAGAAGGCATTAGAGAATGAAATCTGCGATTGACCAGTATTTCTAGCCATAAGATCAACCCATGTCTGATTCCATGGCTTTGTTGGTGCTAGAAGTCCGAGTGAAATGTATTGTGGCTACATCAGTGGGATCTTCTCCAAGGCAAAAGCGGTCAGAATAGAACCATAACCAAAGTTCTTGGATCTGTCGTTCTTCACCTTGGTAAGATGTTCTTTTATCACCAGAAGTACTGCATCACACTAGTTGAATACCTTTGGTTCAAGGCATTCCAAGGCATACTGCACATAGGACCTATTGGCCAAGTGAAGAGTCACGCTACCAGACAATCTAGCAAAGGTGAATAAGATATTCCTCAAGGACCGGTCAGTGACATCTCGAATATTGATCTTGCCATCCATGCTTGGCTGAGATCTATCTCTATAAAATCGGCAAATGTAATCCCTCACGGATTCACCCCCACCGACGGACCCTGATAGTGAGAGAGGGGCGCCATGCCTTGATAAAGCGGTCAAGAAGTATATATCCTCAATAGTCAAAGAGATGGATTTACCTCTTATCTATAACACTTGGTTGGTAGGATCCCATGCATCAAGAAGATATTCCAACAAATTGATTTGTTGCCTCATGCTGGATATCTAGAAGAACTTAAGCAAGCCACAATTTCGCAATGTAGTAACCGTACCCAAATCATGTAAGGCAATCATATCCACTTCCTCATGCTCATGTTCATGCCATGTAACGATCATATTGATCCGATGAATCTCTGGAAAACAAACAAGGGAATAATTAGGATCCTGATTTAGGTAAAAACAGGGAAAATTTCCACGAAAAAATAGTGCATAAACTTTCCTCCTTGCACCCATCGCACCCTAGCTATGTACTGGGTGGGATGCATACTGACTGGCCAATGACCAGCTCAGTATGCATCGCACCTTTCGATGTGTACTAGGTGCGATAGGGAGAGAACGAACAGTTCAAACCCCAGGGGCCCAGAAAAATAGGAAAACATGCTCAGAATCAGAAAAGGAAAGAATGCAATTAAAGAGCTCAGGGTTAGCTCCTACTTGGTCTAGACGGTGCCGAAAATAGTCCACAGAATCTCCCAGAATCAGTTGATGAAAATCGAGGGGGAAACACCTCCAGAGCTCCAACAATCCTAAATTTGAATGAAATGGTAAAAATGAGAGGTAAAAACTACTTTTATGTTACTATTCACGTAATTCAAGTAAGATATTGGTATTTAACTCAATTTTCAACCATGTATTTACATATCTAATCAATTTGATGGAGCAATTGAACAGGTAGTACAACCATCAAGAGAACATAGTGTTAATGGTGAATTGAACATCTCTGACTATTATCACGAGCAGGTTTACGTGAAGTTCAAGCTCGTTAAAAAATAAACCTAGCAATGAGCATATGTTTCCCCAAAGTTTAAGCTCATTAAAAAATGAACCCGCCTTTTGGTAAATAACCTTTATGATTGCATTGCTATTAGCTTTTAAGCCTTGGTCATGTTCTTACCATCACCTCCACTTTTAGCCAATCATACACCTCCACTTGATTGTTTACCCTTTTGAGGAATAATTGCAACGAGTGATTCTGTTAGCCACCTTCGTTACACTGCAATGATTGAAAAGTTCCAAGCCTTACCTGGAACTAGTTGCTACCCGAAATATCACTCTTTCCTAAAAAACGAGTCTCCTTTAAACCCTTTTCAGACTCATTAAATATGAAAAGATTGTCGAGCATTCTAGCTCGTTAAAGTCTTTGGAAGTAACGAGTTTTCTTTAAACCCTTTTCAGACTCGTTAAATATGAAAAGATTGTCGAGCATTCTATCTCGTTAAAGTTTTTGGAAATCTAAGTTTTCTTTAAACCCTTTTCAGACTCGTTAAATATGAAAAGATTGTCGAGCATTCCAGCTCGTTAAAGTGTTTGGAAGTAATGAGTCTTTTTTAAGCTCTTTTTAGACTTGTAAAATATAAAAATATTGTCGAGCAATTGGCCTCTCTAGCTCATTAAAGAGATTGGAAGTGCTATCCCTCCTCATGATTTTAATATTTTTGGACCTGAGGGATCATTACACAAAAAGATTGAGTGCTTGTCTTTTCGGCTTGCTAAAGTGATCAGAAAAGTCATCGCTTTCGTATTATTTTATACTTTTTTTGACTTAAGGGATTATACAACGAAAAAGGACTACTAGAGTTTCCTTTTTGGCTCTCTTCAGACTCTCTAAAATTGAAAAGGACCGATTTATCTTTGTCGTTAAACTTGTTAAAACAATAGCGACAAACTTGTCCATGAAGACAAGAGCGAGTTTCACTGTCACTAGGCTCACTAGAACATAGCAACAGGTTTGCCCGAAGGGCAAATTATAGAACAACCATATGTTATCCTCCTCAAGCTTGAAAAAAATAAAGAGGTACTGGTCAACAATGATTGGGGAAAAAGGGAAAAAAACTTGAATAACTTCATTGGTAGCAGGTCGCTCTTGAACATGACACTTTCACTTCATCACCATGATTGAGTCAGGTTGGGTTATTCCATTCACTGGTCATATCACCATTGGTCCTCCGTACCATCAATTTTTGGGGTTAATGCTGCCAATCCATTTCAGTGTCACCGATATGTTCAAGAGAAGTAGCTCAGAGAATTCATCAACCCAGCTAACGCCTCATCTACTGCAATACCTTCATGCTTCATTCTTTCATGACCGCCACCCTGAACCTTGAATCATCAGATCGTTTTCACCTCCACAAAATCATTTGATCTGTTCCGTGTTGTAGATATGGGATTCATTAAGGCCCTCCTACGACAGGTCACTTCTTTTCGACATCAGCTCATTATCTAAGAAGTTGACTTAGGAACAACCCTTTCAGTATTTGAAGCTTGCATGCCTCAATGGCAAGTTTCTCACTTCTGGTGACAGGTTTACATCAATGGCCTTCGATCGAAATATTTTGTGTGGTGTTTGACATCAAGTCCCATATTCACACCACATGAATTGTACTGTAGTACCTTGAGGGTCATTATCATTATTGGTGATTCCTCTCACTCCTGTTAACAGCTTACATCATTGGCTGGTAATCAGGCAATGTCTTTCCATGTTCGACACCAGAACATCTTTTCACATGGATCGACTTGTACTTCGGACAAAGATTGAACAAGTTTGAAGACCCCGGATCTAGTTTCATCCATCCGGGCTGCGATATATTTAGGAAAATAAAGACATCAAATGTACTCTATAGCTGCATAGATAATCATCCAAGCTAAGGGATGATTGCTCTACTAGAATCATCAATCTGCCACATAGACGATTGTCTGTCCTATGTACATGAAAATGAATTTATAAAGCTGAGCATGGGAATGCCTGCCTCAGCTACATCATGAAAATATTATGAAGATAATGTATTGTAGTGTATCTTATTACAGGTCACCTTCCAGTTCTAAAAACCTCGGATCCTCATGATAAAGCATTTCACCTCACATCAGAAGATTTACAACCTCATGCTTTAGGGGGAAAATGTGATTGACATATTTGGGCACTGCAACTCCAATCACATATGTCCATAAACCAAGGGATTCTAAGCCCCTAAAAGTGTTCTTTCATACCCTAAAGGAACAAGGTCAACTAATTACATCATTTCCCAGAAGTTCTCCCTAAAAAACTACTCAGAACGGGTCAAAACTAGACCCTACAGACTGCTCCATGCTGAGGGTGTGATGTATCTCACCTGTAACACACAAAGGGTGTGATGCATACTGAAAATCCCTTCTATAGGGTGTGATGACCGAGAGCAGACAAATGGCAGAGGCAGTTTGCTAGGTGGAAACCTAGAGAATCTTCTAGAAACTGCTCATATGACACTTACCTCTCTAAATTTGCACAGGGATGAGTAAGAGATCATGAAATCTCCAAGTGGAATGAAGAAATATCAGTGAAATGACACTAATCAAAATCCTAGAAGCTGACTCACCTACTTACAAATATATATATATGGATCCCTCATCCTAGAGATCCAGGGGCTGGAATTTTGTATTTTGTAAGGAAGTGTTGTTGGTTTCTCTGTGAAGCATTGTATTGTTGGGTGATCTAAGATTTTCATGAGGTGAAATGTATTTCATGCTGGGAGGATGGCGCTGGATCAGATCGCTGGGTTTTAATCATCTCTTCTACTACTTCTATCAATAAAGATATTTGAGTTTTCCTCCATATGCTTGTATATCTCTGAATCTTGTATTTGTGTATGCATTTGTATGGTTAATATACATCTGATCCTATATTGTTTATGGTTATAGATCTCTATGCTTTGATGGTATTTTGCTACTTTGACTCTACAGGTGTTCTTTGAAGTGGGACAAGTGAGAAAGGAGTGGTGAAAGCTCTATCAAAGGAGAGAGAAAACAAGAAAGGAGCCAAGCGAAAGACTGAGGTTGGTACTCTCTGCTTCTCTCTCATCTATCTCTCATAAAGGAAAACACAAGTAACTTTGGTTTGTTTGTTTCTAAGATAGCTACCCGTCTTAGTGGGACTAGAAGCTCTAAATGGACACTAGTTTTCCCGATAACACCATGTAGCACTTGATTTATCATTATTTGAGAAAGAAAATCATATTTTATAATTTTTACCTTTTTTCCCTCGACTTGTGCAAGTGCAGAATTACGTACCAAAGTCACATAACCACATTAGTAAACTGTTATTGGAAAACGATGTTAAAAACTCATTTAATCATTAAAAATACAAGAAATCATTAATAATTAACAAGAAGGTAAAGTGAATGCATTCAGTGAAAATTGGTAATATAATAGTTACGAAATATGTTATAAAGGTATTAATATGGCTTGTAAAAGAAAGGTTTGGATAACCAATATGATAACACATCTAGGGCCCAACAATGTCCATGAATATATCACATATCCACATAATTTCAAACAAATTAGTGTTAAGAAGACTTCCTGTGTGCATATCACTCATTCATTTGGAATTGCGGTTTCCAAACATAGCCAAAGGAATTCTCACCCAATTCCTTTCTTTTACCTTTACCTTACTGCAATTGAGTCTTACTGCATATTTTCACATCCCCCAATGGATAGTTATATAAACAAATCAACTATTACCTTTTCATGTTAATACCAAGCATGTTTCCTACAACTATTCACACATGTCAATCACATGTTCCAAAGATCAATGCAACATATCTATTACTCAGAAATCAACCTTCACCAAGTGTAACAGCCATTTCATAATCCATAGTAAACTCATAGTCATTAGACATAATGCTACAACTGCCACCTATTACACTTAAGTACATGTCAGCTATCTTAACACATATGTGTTAGTACAACCATATTAAAACAAGACGATTTATTCATGCAATCTTATAAACACATACTCATATCATGAAATTAATCAAACATTCAAACAAACTATAAACGTACCATGTTAGATAAATCGACTAGACAACATAATAGACACTAAACACTCAAACACCAAATAGATGACATAATCAAATAGTCAAGCACCATATATATGACATAAGAGAACTCATACCTTAATGTATCTTAGGGGAGGTTATCTTGTCTAGACAATCAATCCAGATTAGCATGATATAACTTCATGACATATCAACTCAAACATAAATATTGTCATGATATCCATAATAGTCATTAGCTAACATGTTCACATCATAAACTCGTAATTAATTATCATTCATACATAATAATCACATCTACACAGTTAGTCTAGACTAGTATGACATAATATCAAAACATATTAACTCATACCTGAATGTCATAACCCTAACCATTTGCATATATGAATTCAAATTAGTATGATACATATAAAATCAAGATCTTAATGTAAAAACCCTAATCATCAAGTTACTAGAATATAAGAACGACAAGTTATATATAATGTTCATCAACAACATATAACATAATCATCAAATTATCTAATATAAAACAACAATAGCAATGCATACAACCACAGGTTACTATCATTCATGACTATCCAACACGTGCACAAATGACTACACTAATAAACTAGCATATATCATGTATGTAATCATAATAATAATAGAGTGACAAACATATAAGTAACTATTTGGCGCAGCCCAACTTGGCCCATTTTTTGGTCAAAACTCCGCATTTTAGGGAGCGGAGTGCGCAGTACCATGGAGCTATGTACCACACGATGTTTTAGGGGCTTTGTGGTGGGTTGAAGACCCATGTTTTTGTAACGGGTTTGGACAATAGTTGATTGTTTTTAGGAGAACCATGGTATTTGGACCATGGTATTTTGATTCACTCATTGATGTAATTATCATATATATAGGAGAAAAGATGTAATTCAAAGAGGGTAATAATGATAGTAATGACATGATACAATGTTATGAAACCAGCTCAAGAAAAGATAGATCAACGCCTTAGAATTCAGCCTCTTCGAGGGGGCAACCTCCTTTACATTACATAAATGAACAATTCTTGGATGATAGAATTGACAAAACCTCCTTTCTATATATAGGAGTCTAGGGAGTCACAATATAATCCAGCCGACCTAACAATAATAATATAAAGCCACAAAAATAACAATAGAGGGATTCTATGGGGCACAGAAATAACAATATGGGGGTAATAGGGGCACAACAATATAAATAAGGGGTATAACTACAATAGTAATGGGGTAATCACTAGTATTATAGGGACCCAACATGCCCCTCTCCTTCAAAAAAGTGTTGTCCTCAACGCTTGAGTAGTTCTGGATACTTCTGCATAAAATTCTCATCCTCCCATGTGGAATCTTCAGCAGATAAGTTCTTCCACTTGATAAGATACTCTGAAATTGATCGATTTCGTAGCTGTCGAGTTCTTGTTTCTGTGACTGCTTCCGGTTCCAATATAATTTTTCCTTCCTCATCAAGTTCTGGCAATATTGTTTGAATTGGGAGCTTGTCACCTATAACCTTCTTTAAACATGAAACATGGAAAACTGGGTGCAATCGAGAAGCTGCAGGAAGCTCCAATTTGTATGCCATAGTACCAATCTTTTGCAACACCTTGTACGGACCATAATACTTTGGTGATAATTTATTATCCTTCTTAGCTTGCTTTAGGGACATTTGCTTATATGGTTGTAGCCGTAGGAATACCCAATCACCTACATCAAAACTTCTTTCACTGCGATGTTGATCTGCCTGTTGTTTCATTCTATTTTTTGCCAACACGAGGTTATCCTTTAAGAGTTGGAGGACTTGTTGTTGATGTTCGATGTGATGTTCCACTGCCTGAACCTTAGAATTTTCTCTTAAATATGATGTGATGGATGGTGGTTGATACCCATAAAGTGCCATAAATGGGGTCATTTTTGTTGCTGTATGGAAGGAAGTGTTATACCACCATTCAGCCAGAGGCAACCATTTGACCCATTGTGTCTGTTTATCAGATACAAAGCAACGAAGATATCCTTCCAAACATTTGTTTACTATCTCAGT
Organism: Pinus tabuliformis; assembly: GCA_031772625.1. Taxonomy (NCBI): domain Eukaryota; kingdom Viridiplantae; phylum Streptophyta; class Pinopsida; order Pinales; family Pinaceae; genus Pinus; species Pinus tabuliformis. Next base: position 355,898,391 of record CM062812.1, read on the forward strand.
TTGCCCATCAGATTGAGGATGATAAGATGAGCTATGAGCTAACTGAGTACCAAGACAAGAAAATAATTCTGTCCAAAAATTTCCAGTGAAAATGGGATCTCTGTCACTTACAATAATCTTTGGGTTTCCATGTAGCTTTTGAACTGTTTCCATAAATGCAGTAGAAACTGTACTGGCTTTAAATGGATGTGATAATGCACAAAAGTGTGCATACTTGGTAAGTCTGTCAACTACCACCATGATGACACTCTTTCCCTCAGACTTGGGTAAACCTGTGATAAAATCCATTGAAACCTCCTCCCAACGTTGGCTTGGAATGGATAAAGGTTGTAATAGACCCGGTGTCTTAATTGTTTCAACTTTATTTTGTTGGCAAACCAAACATTCTGCCACAAACTTTTGAATATCTGATTTAAGGCCATCCCAAAAAAATTCCTTCTTAACCCTGTGGTAAGTTTTTAAAAATCCTGAGTGCCCTCCTAAGGGAGAAGTGTGCAATTCCATAAGAATCTTTTGTTTTAGCTGGGAATTCTTACAGAGGTATAAGCGATCTTTGTACCATAACGAATCATTTTTCCAGCTAAATGTATCAGAAGTACTGGAATCTTGTTGTAGCTTTCGAATAAGTGCCCACACTTCTTCGTCATTCTTCCATTCCTCCCTTGCTTCGTTTATCCAATCTGGTTGGATAATAGAAATGGCACACAACAATGCTTCCACATCCTCATCCTTTCTTGAGAGTGCATCTGCCACCACATTTTGCTTCCCTTTTTTGTAGATGATTTCAAAGTCATAACCCAACATCTTTGTGACCCACTTTTGTTGCTCTTCAGAGGATAATCTTTGTTCTAAAAAGTATTTAAGGCTATCATGATCCGTTTTTACCTTGAAGTGTCTTCCCATTAGGTAGGGTCGCCATTTCTTAAGTGCATGGAGTATTGCCAACATTTCCTTCTCATAAATAGCTTTGCTTAAAAACTTTCCCTTGATTGGACGACTTTCAAAAGCAATGGGTCTTTCATCTTGCATTAGAAAAACACCAATTCCATTTCCTGAAGCATCACATTCCACAATAAAGGTTTTTGTGAAGTCCGGTGTAGCTAAGACCGGTGCTTGGCACATTGCCTCTTTAAGATGTTCAAAGGCCTTTGTTGCTTCCGGAGTCCATGAAAATGAATCTTTCTTCAATAATGTTGTTAGAGGTGCTGCTATTCTCCCATAATTCTTAACAAACTTGCGATAATACCCTGTCAACCCAAGAAATCCTCGCAGATGCTTTATGGATGTGGGGATTTTCCATTCCTTAATGGCTTTAATTTTGCTAGGGTCTACCTTAACTCCTTCATGAGATACAATATGACCCAAATATTCCACCTCCTGGACTCCAAAGAAACATTTGGATCTTTTTGCATATAATTGTTTCTCCTCCAATAGTTGTAGCACCCTGTCAACATGTTCAACATGATCCTTCCAAGACTTGCTGTAGATTAGTATATCATCAAAAAATACTAACACAAATTTTCTAAGGAATGGTTTGAAAATTGAATTCATCAAACCTTGAAATGTTGAAGGTGCATTGGTAAGGCCAAAAGGCATGACCAAAAATTCATAATGACCCTCATGAGTTCTAAATGTTGTTTTCGGAATGTCTTCAATCTTCATTCTGATTTGATGATATCCCGAACGAAGATCCAACTTGGTGAAGTAAATTGATCCATGCAATTCATCAAGTAATTCATCAATAACAGGAATGGGGAACTTATCTTTAATAGTGAGCTTGTTGAGCTCCCTATAATCTGGACACATGCGCCATGATCCATCCTTCTTGTGCACCAATACTACTGGAGCTGAGAAAGAACTTTGACTCGGTTGAATTATACCAGCCTCTAGCATTTCTGCAACCATACGTTCAATTTCACTTTTTTGGACATAGGGATATCTGTACGGCCTGATGTTTGGAGGAACACTTCCTGGAATCAGATGAATAGCATGATCATGATCACGCATAGGTGGGAGACCCTTGGGAGTCTCAAATACCTTGGAATGATTGTCCAGACTTTTTGGAGATCTGGAGAAATAGATGATTCCAATGTGGAAACATCTAGCGAACATAATTGTGCAATTACACCTCTTTGCTCCTTTTTTAGAAGCTTTGTCATACCATTAGAGCTGATTATCTTTCCTGGTTTCCCTGCAATACCCCTTAATTCAACTTCCTTTCCTTTCGTAGAAAATTTGATGAAAAGTTCTTGAAAATTAAAAGCTATTGTACCCAAGGATTGTAGCCATTGGACTCCTAGTACAACATCAGCACCTCCCATTGGAATGGAAAGCATTGGGCTAGTCAATACATATTCTCCCATGGATAGCTTGATATTATGGCACTTTCCAGAGCAATTTATTGTTCCTCCATTTGCAATCATCACTTGACACTCTGGTGCTGGATATAGGAAGCAATTCAATTCTTTTGCTACCCTACAATGAATAAAATTGTGGGTGCTTCCTGAATCAATCAACACTATTACCTTTTTCTTCTTGATTTGTCCTTCTATCTTGATGGTTTGAGGAGTGGTAATTCCCGCCAATGCATTACAAGATATGGTCGGATTTATTTGTTCTTCATCTAGGCTTTGTTCCTGAAGTATATCTTCTTCTTTTGACCTTTCTTGCTCCTTTTCTTCTTCCTCTTCACAATCTATGTAGAATAATTTCTTCTCAGCACACTTATGACCTTTAGTGTATTTGCTATCACAACTGTAACAAAGCCCTTTTGCTCTTTTTTCTTCCAATTTTTGTGGTGTCAACCTTATAGGTTGTGGAAGACTAGAGGCAACAACACTTCCGTCTTTATAGTTGTGAGTGGTATGCTTCCTGGTTGCCATAATTTTGCTTTCCATTTTTCTTGCTAACCTGAATGCCTTCTCTAATGAATCAGGTTCCCAAAGGCGAACATCATGTTGGATATTATCCTTTAAAGACCCTATGAACACATCAATCCTATGCTCCTCTGGAATATCTTTTACCCTTATGTTCAATTTTTGGAACTCCTCAATGTGCTCCATTACTGAACCCTTTTGTTTGAGACTTATCAATTGGCTAAAAAAAGTGTTGCTTTTTGTATCTTCATAATGTGCTATCAATTCTTCCGTAAAAATTGCCCAAGTGATAAATTGTTTACGAGAGCAAAGCCATTGATACCATACAAACTGATTTGGTTCCAAATATACAGTTGCCATACGTACCTTTTGTGTGTTTTGCACATTATTGAGATCAAAGAATTGCTCCATCTGTAATATCCATGTGGCGGGATCCTTGCCATCAAACTTCCTCATATCGATTTTTGGAATATGGTGATTCTTCGATCCAACATTAGCATTTATGGAATCATGATTAACATTTCTTTTGTTCTCATCATGAGTTTCCTTTACTACCTTTTCACCATTAGTGACCCTTTCTTGTAGCAACTTCTTCAATTCTTCCATGTCTGTCTTCATATCTATCTTCAAATCTGCCATGTCTCTCTTCAAATCTGTCTTCGAATCATCCATCTTAGCTTCCATGCCCTTTATCTTAGATTCCACGCCATTTATCTTAGATTCCACACCATTTATCTTAGATTCCACGCCACTTATCTTAGCTTCTTTAGCTTTTGTGAGCGTGACATTTGTTGCACTTGTTCTTGTAATTTTGATATATCATGTAGCATTTCTTCCTCTTCTTCATGAGTCATGCTAGAGCTTTCAGGTTCCTTACTAGGTGTTTGCATTTTCTTTCCTCGGGGCATCAGTTACCGATAATAATGCTTTACTATGCCCTTTGAATTCTGTTAAACCAAGCTTACACAAAAATTAAAAAAAAAAAACTACACACCTTTTTTCACTTTATAGAAGCCTGATATTGAATCTGATGTATCTCTGTAATTTCGGATCATCCAATTCTGAAATTGCTGCCTGTAGTAGCCTTTCGCGTCCTCTTTCCAATGCCACAAGTCTGAGCCAAATTGGATTCTCCAAGGAAGAGTTATGTGAAATCTCCCACAGTGACCTGTTTTTAGACTGGTTTAGTAGAGCGAACTTGTACGACGTGCCACGAGTCACTGTTTCAACCTTTGAATCTAAAACACACAAACAAGAAACTAAAATCCGTCCTCTTTCTGTACCTTCTTACGAAATTTCAATCCGATCCCCAGAGAGAAAGTTATGACGATTTTCCCCAGGTCACCTGTTTTGAATGTAATTCAGAGTCTGCAAAAAGACCAACTTCCTCATATCATATCTCCGCAAATATCACGCGAAAGGCTCTAAAATTCGGACCCAAGGTTCAGCGCGATTTATTCTCAAATGGGTTTTTTTTGCGACTTCTGAAACGTCACAGAAAAAAAGTTATAGTGAAAATGCCACGATGACCTGTTTGGAGCAGCGAAACCCTAGAATCCAAAGCTCTGATACCAAATGTTATGAAACCAGCTCAAGAAAAGATAGATCAACGCCTTAGAATTCAGCCTCTTCGAGGGGGCAACCTCCTTTACATTACATAAATGAAAAATTCTTGGATGATACAAATGACAAAACCTCCTTTCTATATATAGGAGTCTAGGGAGTCACAATATAATCCAGCCGACCTAACAATAATAATATAAAGCCACAAAAATAACAATAGAGGGATTCTATGGGGCACAGAAATAACAATATGGGGGTAATAGGGGCACAACAATATAAATAAGGGGTATAACTACAATAGTAATTGGGTAATCACTAGTATTATAGGGACCCAACATACAAGCATTATCTCTGTAATCTATTTTTGAGTCTTGGAGGAAAGGCCCTATAACTTAGTGCGCGAAGGCCTAAAGTCTGTAGCTGATTTCACAGACACCTATAGTTGAATGCGCAGGACGAGGATTTATATGTTGTTCCTAAAAATTTAATATAAGAAGTATAGGTTTTATGGACATGTGTTGTGTATAATTATTTTATATATTTGCTTTATGTTCAGTGTTCTTGTTCCACGAAGTATTGTTTACGATTGATTATGGCATGTTTAAAGTGAAGAATGTGATAGGGCCAAGTAATGTATGATTGTGAAGTAACTTAGGTGTGTTAGGTATAAAAGAATATAAAAGTGCCACATTGCATCATCCCTCAAGGATGTAGAAACCTAGTTCTACAACCACCCATAATCACTTCGGGTGAGTGTTGGCTTAGTGGGTCCTAACCCAGGTTCAAAGTTATTTTTGCCAAATAAATCCCTACACTACTAGCCCTTTCGACATCAACTCGCAGAGAGCAAACTGAAGTCTCACCCAATGTAGTATGGGGGGATGCTAGAACCAAGTTTCTGCACCCAGAGATTAGTGTAATGTCATTTTATGCCATAAAAATGCCTTCGTGAAAATCGATAAGCCCTTACAGATTATTGATATAACTTCCCTTAATTACATTCTATCCCTATGCGAATGTTGACAACTATCTTTCGCGAACCCTAAGCAAGTGAATCAACAACTTACGTGCCTCTATGGTTACCCTTAATCCCGAATTCACCCAGATCGACTTAAGTGTTTGATAACTTTAACATGCAACAAGATATGCTTCGTGTAAATAGTTATTATTACGTGCATCCATATAACAAGATAAATCATGTAAAATTTCACATCAATATAATATTAATTCATAAACCCATCATTCATCATAACATAAAAGTGCATTCATTCATAATAGAAGGGAATAGATAAACACATGAATTTCTAGAATAATCTCTTTATTAATACTTCAGTTTTTCTTACATACTCAAGACTTCCCTGCGCGCTCAACTGTAGGGGTCTGCGCACTCAACTACGGACTCTACTCTAGGCCTCAATGCATAGAGGTGAAGAGCCTCTCGTCTACTCTAAGACTTCTTTGCTCTTTATTCTACTGACCCATTACATTCTTCTTCATTCTTATCTACTACTACCTTAGAGTCTCTAAGATTCTCCTTTTTATACAATCCTGTGGTCCACGGACCATGGGTGGATCTATAAAATACAACATAACTTACATAAAATAAAGGAAAAAACCTTTATGACACTTTACTATCTATACACTCTGTGACCACAACTTGCGGAGACTATACACTTTTTACAATAAAACTTGGATTTTTTGCCCCAAAACTTGGGATTTTGTCCCAAAATTGACCCTAGGGTACCTTGGCCCAATATGCCCCAACACAAATATCGTGACTCGTCCCTGAGTCACTTTGTTGGCATGAAGATCTTACTTCAGAGACCTCCCAACTCTACTTGTTTTGCTACTACCTCAGTCGCGCTTTGCGTGGCTTCCTGTTTAATTTGTTCCACCAACTGCTCTGTTGCTGGTCCTGCATTGTCTTCAGTTATCTTATGTTTCATTCTCTGCAGGCTTGCCAAATTTTCCTTAATGGTGGTAGAGATAATATAGGCCTCATCCAGCCAAGGCCCCAATCTGGCCTTGAGGACCACCTCTTTCCTTTACGCTGTCTCCACCTGTTCGAGTAGTTGTTTTACCTCATGCAGCTTGGCCAATCATTGTGCTATAGCGACGGTGTGCACCGTCACTATTGCTTCATCATACCATTGCTACAATTCACAAGATTCTATATTTAACCTCTACAGGTTAGGATCTTCCTACAACATCGTGACTACATCCATGGATTGCTCGAAAAGCGTGGTGCAATCCACCACTGCTGCAACTCCATCCCTCACAGCGGCTTCGTGTTGTTCTTTGACCTCTCTCAGAGTTGAAGGTTGTGACTTCAACTCTAACTCTGTAATATTCAAGTTCAGTTCGAATTGAACCTTGTCCACATCCGTCTTCATGTCACACACACTTGTAGCCAACTTCCTGATCTTCTCATCCACTAGTGCTTCCTTCGAGATATGTAGTTCAGGGACTGTTATGCATGCCTTGGCCACCACAGTTGTAGTTTGTTCATTTTGCACCTAATCTTTCTTCCATGCTTCCAATGCTGTTGTTTTCTCCATGAACATCTATTTGTTGTTGACCTTATACTCATTGATCATCCTTAGCGCGCGCTGCACTTAGGCCTTAATCTCTGTGATCACACCTGCTTGTAGTGTGTGAAGGAACTCACTAGGGAGCATGGCCAAGTTAAGGCCCACATTCTTCAAAGTGTTGAAAATATCCTTGTCACTGACCGCCTCTGCGCTCAAAGCTCCATTAGGAAGTGCGACTGCTCAGAGATCCATTGACTAAACGATATTTGTTGCCTGAGTGGTCCCCCGTGCCAAACTGGTTGATGCAATAGTGCTCTATCCTATAGCTTCCTGGAGTCTAGTTGTTTGGATCTGCAACTTGTGCAGACCCGTCTGGATGTGCTTAGTGCCTACTTTTGCTGCTGCTCAAACTAATGCAATAGTTCTGCTGTTGTATCCTGCACCTTATCTCCAATATCATCCAAGTCGCCCTCCGTCAAGGTAATTGGATCTAGCAATGACTTAGTGGCTTTTGTCTTTTTGCTTAGTCCTTCCTTTTCCTGCTCCCTATAAGACTTTACTTGGAAGGGAGTGCTCTCCTGATTGTAGGTTTTAACCCTGTATAGAAATTACCTGCATACGAATTCTTAAACAAAGAAAATAAACAATGCGAGAGCATAACCCATAAAACACATATGCACAAAGATTTTTCCCTGGATCCCAAAACCGGGACTACCAGCTTGATTTTTCATTGTGTTCCTTTCAATGTTACAATACATATTTATACATGCCGGAGCATCCAATACCATGGACTGAAAACCATCGCGTCCAAAAAACATGTGCGAAAATCATGCACAAAACCATAGGTGGGTCCGCCCAACCTAACATATGGTCCAAAACCAAAATTTTCCGGGGCGCTGCCCCGGACCCCATAAAGTGGGGTTACGGGTGCCCTTCAAACCCCCTATTAACTACGTGGAAAGAATATAACACAACCCAACAATCTCCCACTTGTTGTTTTCTTTCCACAGGGGGCCACAGGAGAGCTTAGTCATTTTTTCAGCCCTGAGATTCCCATTGCTTCTCTACACCAAGAGAACTTCTCAGAGCTCACAGATTTTGTCAATGCATCTACTAAACATTAATGTGCTTTGTCTTTGAATGATAAGCAGGGTTCTTTGCCAAGAAAATTTCACTTTGGCTGTCACAGTCTATTCTTATAGCTCCCTGTACTAACCCCATACTTGAACACAATCTCTGCAACCAAACTGCTTCCTTGCTTGCATGAGTGGCTGCCATGTATTCTGCCTCTGTAGTTGATAGTGACACTACAGATTGTTTCTTACTCATCCAACTGACTGCACCTCCAAATAGGTTAAACACATACCCACTTGTAGATCTTCTCTGATCCAGATCTCCAGCCCAGTCTGCATCAACAAAGCCATGAATATCCAACACTCTGTCCAATCCTGGTCTTCCTTGGTAGCACAAACCATAATCACTAGTGCCACGCAAATACCTGAAAACCCGCTTCACTGCTGTCCAGTGCTCCTTCCCAGGTTTTGACATAAACCTGCTCAATACTCCCACTGCATGTGCAATGTGTGGTCTAGTACAGACCATTGCATACATCAGGCTACCCACTGCACTTGCATATGGAACACGGGACATGTCCTCTTCCTCTTCTTGTGTCTTGGGACACTGTTCAGCAGATAACCTCACACCTACAGGAATAGGAACCTTCACCGGTTTACTATCCTGCATATTAAACCTCTGGAGTATTGTCTCGACATACTTCCTCTGGTTTAACCAGAGCTTCCTCTTTGACCGATCTCTTTTAATTTCCATGCCCAAAATATAGTTTGCAGCACCAAGATCTTTCATGTCGAATTTGGAGGACAATTGGGTCTTTAAATCCTGGATAATTTCTTTGTCATTTCCAACCAGCAACATATCATCCACATACAAGACTAGATAAATAATACAGTCACGAATTAATTTAAAATACACACAATGATCTGCTTTGCTTCTGGTGAAGCCAAGTCCCCGTATAAATGTATCAAATTTCTGATACCACATCCTTGGTGACTGTTTTAACCCATACAGAGACTTCTTTAACTTGCATACCAATTCTTTCTTACCCTTCACCGCAAATCCTTCAGGTTGCTTCATGTAGATTTCCTCTTCCAAATCCCAGTGAAGAAATGTTGTCTTCACATCCATCTGTTCTACCTCAAAATCAAAAGCAGCAACAACAGATAAAAGTAATCTAATAGAAGTTACCTTGGCAACAGGAGAAAAAATATCACCAAAATCAATTCCCGGCACCTGGGAATAACCTTTTGCTACCAACCGAGCTTTGTATTTCTCCACCTTTCCTTCTGCATTTGTCTTCTTCTTGAACACCCATTTGCTGCCAATGGGTTTCCTTCCAGCCAGCAACTCCACCAGATCCCAAGCCTCATTTTTGTGCAAAGATGCCATTTCATCGACCATGGCCTCTTTCCAGAGTTTTCCATCCTCTGAATCCACTGCTTCCTTCACAGTTCTGGGATCATTATCAGTAACAGACAAAGCAAAATTTGAACTGAAAGCAGATGGACTATACCTTTCTGGCTGCCTTATTTCTCGAACTGATCTTCTCACAGCCGGAGTTTGTGACTCTTCATCTTCTAATTCCTCCTCTGCTGCAAAGTCTGAATCTTCCTCCTTTGGCTCAAACTCTATCTTCTCAGGTTCCTTTGGTTGGACTTCATGTTGAATAACATCTTTTACCTCTCTGAACAACACATCTCAGCTGTACACAACCTTCCGTGTGACTGGGTTCCAAAGCTTATAACCCTTTAAACCATCCTTATACCCAATAAAGATGCACTTTTCAGATTTACTATCCAACTTGGTTCGTTTCTCCTTTGGAACATGTACATATGCATCACATCCAAATACCCTTAGATGTGAAAGAGAGGGTTTCTTACCAGTCCATACTTCTTGTGGAGTCTTATCCTCCAACGCTGATGAAGGTGATCTGTTGATCAGGTAACATGCAGTATCCACCGCCTCTGCCGAGAATTCCTGTCCTAACCTGACACCACTGAGCATGCTTCTTGCCCTTTCCATCAACGTCTTGTTCATTCTTTCTGTGACTCCATTTTGCTGAGGTGTATATGGAGTATTCTTCTGCCGTGCTATACCACACTTCTTACAAAATTCTTCAAATTCCTTGCTGCAAAATTCTCCACCATTATCTGTCCTCAGCACCTTTATCTTCTTCTCTGTCTGATTTTCCACCAGAGCCTTAAATTCTTTAAACCTGTCAAAGACTTCAGATTTCTTCTTAAGAAAATATATCCATGTATTCCTTGAGAAGTCATCTATGAATGATACATAGTACACAAACTACCCAGTGATGGAACCTTCACAGGTCCAAACACATCACTGTGCACAAGCTCTAATATCTGTTTCGTCCTCTTACCACCAGAGGGGAAACTCACCCGATTCTGCTTCCCATATACACAATTTTCACAGAAATCAAAATTCAGAGAGCTATTATTCATACCTTCTACCATACCTTTACCATGAAGTATTCGAAGGCCCTTCTCTCCAATATGTCCAAGCCTTTGATGCCACAACATGGTCTTCTCTCCAGAGACCACTAGATTCTCTACTCCATTTTCAGGAACCATAGAACTATTGCACCCATCAACAACAGTGCTACCTTGCAGCTTGTACAGAGTTCCAATCCGAACTCCCCGCATTAATATTAGTGCTCCTCGAACCATCTTGCAGGTATCTTTCTCGAACACAGTCTTTACACCTGCATCATCCAACTTGCTTACAGAAATCAGATTTCTAGCCAATGCAGGAATATGTAGAACACCCGGAAGTGTTCTAACCCTTCCACCTTGCAACTTCAACTTTACTTTTCCCCGACCAATGATTATAGCCTTCCTATCATCTCCTAAGAAGACATCACCACCATCGTATTTCTCATACTCGCAGAACCACTCTCTATGGGGAGTGAAGTGAAAGGATGCACCTGAGTCAATCAACCATGCCTCATGATCTACATGTGTACTTGAAGAAGCCAAGTACACATCCCCGGACCTTCATCTGAGGTGGTTTTCGCCTCTGCAGAAGGAGCATCATCAGATCCCTTTCCTTTATCAGGAGCTTTAGATTTACAATCCCTTCTGAAGTGCCCTTCCTTTCCGCATTTCCAGCACACCACCTTTGTAGGTTTTCCTGGAGATTTAGATCTCCCTCTAGATTTAGATCTCCCACTCGATGACTTATTTGTGTTTCTGTTCTGGGACCGTCCTCGTACAGACAAGGCATCACCATTCTGGTTGTCCATATTTTTTCGTCTCATCTCCTCCGTCAGCAAGGCTGAGACTATTTCATCAAACTGCAAAGCAGTTGCATTGCTACCTATTGCAATAACCAGACTATCCCACGAATCTGGTAGAGAACACAACAGACTGATGCACTTATCTTCATCTGAAATTTTAATATCAACAGATAATAACTGACTTACCACAATATTAAACGCATTGAGATGCTCTGTCACCGAGTCTCCATCTTTCATCCTCAGGTTATACAACTTTTTCCGCAGGAACAGTTTATTCACCAGAGACTTAGATTTTTTACAAAGTCCCTAACTTGACCCACAAAGCCTTTGCCGTAGCTTCCCCTAATACATTCAGCAATACTGAATCCAAGACACACAATCGTATTGTGCTCTTTGCCTTCCGATCCAACTTCTTCCATTCTTCATCAGTCACTCCCGATGGTTTAGTACCCGGATCTACCACGATACACTGATCTTTATCCACCAACAGATCCTCCATCTTGAGTTTCCACAACTCAAAATTCTGACCATTGAACTTCTCAATCTCTATCTTTCCACTGCTCACCATCTTCTTTCACCACTAGAATCGATCTCGCAGATCTCCCACTGAACAGGGTCTACCACAGGCCCGAGCGAAATCCCTTAGCAACAAAGGCGTCCCTTGAAGCCAAAACAGCTCTGATACCAAATGTAGGTTTTAACCCTGTACATAAATTACCTGCATACGAATTCTTAAACAAAGAAAATAAACAATGCGAGAGCATAACCCATAAAACACATATGCACAGAGATTTTTCCCTGGATCCCAAAACCGGGACTACCAGCTTGATTTTTCATTGTGTTCCTTTCAATGTTACAATACATATTTATACATGCCGAAGCATCCAATACCATGGACCGAAAACCATCGCGTCCAATACCATAGACCGAAAACCATAGCATCCAAAAAACATGTGCGAAAATCATGCAAAAAACCATAGGTGGGCCCGCCCAACCTAACATATGGTCCAAAACCAAAATTTTCCGGGGCGCTGCCCCGGACCCCATAAAGTGGGGTTACGGGTGCCCTTCAAACCCCCTATTAACTACGCGGAAAGAATATAACACAACCCAACATTGATGGTGATGAGCCCCAAAAATGTACAATTATTTGGGCTCATTCAACCTCCTAATTTGGCTTAGTCCACCATTCTCATTTGTTTATTGCATGTTTTTGATTATTTTTATGTTAATAGAGTGAATTTGGTTAGTCATTATGCCAACAAGTCTAATGGGTGCTTTGTGTAGCCTTTTTGGTCAACTTGGAGACAAATTTGAAGGTCTTAATGAGCACTTGGCAGCCAAATTCGTGGGAGAACAAGCTAGAGGATTTGTAGGAAGGTGTCCCCCTCATTTATGGGCCCTTACCTCAAATTCTCCACCATTAGCTCGGAGTTCAAGGGCCACCGAATCAATCAGCACAAGGGCAGCCAAGCAAGTCAAGTAGGACTGCTGTTAACTCCAAGTTCTGGGCAGCCAAGTCCCTAAATTTTAGGAGGACTGTTGGGTCCTCAAATTGTATAAATAAGAGGGCTTAAGACCTCATTTCAGTTAGTCATTTTTTGTGTAGCTAGTTAGTCAATTTGGTTAGCCAGTGTAAGCCAGTTTTGGCGTGATGTTACACTCTTGATTGTTTAATAAAGGCAGGCAGCTTTGGATCCAATTCTGAGTTTTTAAGGGAGCTATAGCTCTCAGGTTAGGGCCCAACCTGAGAGCAATAAACCTCCCCTTCCTTGTATTGTTACTTGTGTCCTTTCAGCACTTTATTTCCTTGTTTAGATATGCATTTAGAATTTACAGTTTGCTGATTTGATTTCTTTTATGTGATTGAGTAGGATTAGTTTACAGTTTAAGTGCTTTTAGTTGTTTAGATTAGAGTAGGAGGATTGTAATTCATTGGAGATCCAAGAAAAGGTTGATAGTGCACTCGCTGCCATCTCTGTTTAGAGATTGGGGGTGTGGGCTGTACCAACCACCAAAAAAAACGCAGTCTTATGCTTTCATGCAAGCTGCCACATAGTTATTTTAATTATAGATCCATGCATGCACTCTTTCTCCACTTTAGTTCTCTGTTCCTGAGCCATCACAAGCCTCATTTCCATCCTACCTATTCACCCATACACTTCCTCCACTCCTCCATCACCCAAAACTCCAACCACAGACCTTCCTGTAGAAATCCCTGAGTTTCCTGTAGGATCCCCTGCAGACATCCTGTAGAAGCCTGCAAACTCGGTTGCTGAGCATCTGAATGTTGTAGACTTTTGTGGGAAGATGTTAGAGGTCCCCTGGAACCTCCCTTAGCCTCCCTGACCTTTCCCAAGCTTTCCTTCCCTCTGCACCACCTCCGCACAAACAAACCCTAATAAGAATAAAATCACCATCACTCCAACCATTTAAGCAAAAACATAAAAACAATGTTCTTTTCAATAGAAGTAGTTTAATTTCATGCATTTCACATCACTAGAAGTAATGACATCATCTTTAGACATTTGCACTCTCACTATTGCATCATAGAGGTTAAACTAGTCAGATTAGGGTTTACTAGGGTTTCCTTGTTTTGGTTGGCTTTCAGTTCATTTTTGCAAAGTAGATTAGTTTCCTTTGAGACAGTCTTCGTCCATCATTTAGCAAGCTTCTTCTGAGAGCATATAGAAGTTGGCTTGAGCCCTAGCGGACTTGTGCCAGCTGACCAAGTGACAGCTGTGACAAGAGCTAGTACTTGTGCATACAGCACCATTGCTTCCAAGTTTGTACGAACTACCGGGTTGATAAAATTAGAGATAGGAAGCCCCAGGAGTTGTAGCATTATTGCTACAATACTGGAGCTCACCATCTTTTTGGCGCCGTTGCCGGGGAAGCGGCAAAGTATTGGTGATTGTTGCTATTCTTCTATTTTCTACTACAACCTTCTACTAAGTAGTTTATTTCATTTCCATTATGCAATTTCATTTATGCAAAAGTAGATTAGCATTTCTTGCTTTCATAGATTAGCATTTCAATTCCGCAATTTCATTTCTGCAAGCGTAGATTAGCATTTCAATTCCGCAATTTCATTTCTGCAAGCGTAGCCTAGCATTTCATTCTTGCAATTTCATTTGAGCAAAATAGATTAGTCCTTTCCTGCTTTTATTTCAATTCCGCATTTTCATTTTAGCAAGATAGTTAGTTGCAGTTCAATCTATTTCAGTTTTGCAAGTAGAAGTAGAAAAAAGAACAAAAATCAACCAAAAAGATTTCATTTCATGCTTTGTAGGAGTAGAGATAAGTTAGAAAGATGATTGCACAACACCCCCACTGCTTCACACAGCCAACGTTCTTCTTCGATGGCTGTGATGAAAGAACCCCTGGGTGGACATCAAGGCATATTTAAAGAACCTCTAGGGGGGAAGAAGAAGAAAACATTCCTCTGGAGAAAATGGCTACAAGCAGAAATGTTGGGAGCAGTCCCTTGTCCAGAGATGAATTTGCAAATCAGATCGAAGATTTCAAGAGTGATATGAGGCAGTTTCTTGCCATGCAACTGGATACCTTGCGGATCCAAAAGAAGCAAGAAGAAGCCAAGAGGGCTTTGGCCATTTTTTGTCCTAGGTGCACTAGAAAGCATCCTAGGAACGAATGTCCAATGCACCCTCTAGAAGTGTGTTTCATCTGTGAAGAATACCATCCTACAGATCAGTGCCCTTCCTTGCCCAGAATCAAAGCTACATATCAAAGAGCCAAGGGAGCCACTGAATCACTCTGTTATATGAACCAAAGGAGGCCACATGGACCCATACCCTACCAGCAGGAACTACAAGGGACACCCGAGACCTATTATGACCCTTACCAAGCCACCTTCATGCCTTCTTGGGGTCCCCCTGCTCATCCTCCCTGGTTCACACCTCCTCCTTATTCCTTCACAGATCCATATTATGCCCAACCAGCTGCTCATTCGTTTCACTCTTATGCTCAGCCACAGCCTCAGTGGAATGCACCTTATCAGGAGTGGAGGCCCCAGTACAACTCTCATCCCGCTCATTTTCCTCCACCACCTGCTCATCCACAACCATCGCCTCCTCCTCCACCAAGGCAACCCCAAATGCCTACCCAACCACAATGCCATCCATCTCCATCTCAATTTCACACCTCCACTCAGCTACCCGTACCTCCATTTCCAAAACCATGCAATGGAGCAGCTCAACCCAATTGCAAATCTGAGGCACAACATGTGCAAATGACTCCTCTTGAGCTCAATGATCTTCACCATAGCTCAGGAAAAGCATTGCAAAAAGGAGATCATCTTGGAAGCATTGAATGATCACATCCAGCAAAAGAAGATTCAAAAGAGGAGATCAAAGAACCATGGGCTGCACTTGATGAAGAGAAGAGATCAGAATCAGAGATCGAGAAAGTTCCCTCATGGTTACCATCAAATCTTCCATGTATTCAAGAGAAAGATCAGCAAAAAGAGGAAGATCAGAAGGTCATGATAGAAGGTGACATGAAGAATGATCCAGATCAGCAAAAGAACCAAGGATATCAAAGCTATATTGAGACATGGTTCCAGACAGTCACTAAGTTGCAGCAGTACTTTCTTCCTCAGCTTTGTTTGATCCCTTCAACGCCAGATCATTTGGTCTCTGAGATCTGGATACTTGTCCAAGCATGCATTTCGAGCCTTCACATCATTTTTTCTCTAATCTCGATGTGCACATGGCTCCATTGGAAGTATTCTTATACTTGAAAATGATTTTGTTTTTCAAGTAGGTTAGGGTATAAAAATGAAAAAAAAAGAAAAAAATAAGAGAAAAAAATGAAAATAAGAGAAAAATAAAAATCTAAGGTGAAAACCTCCTTGGAGGCGCCTTAGATTGGCTCATTGATTGAAAACCTCCATGAGGCGGTCAATGGGTTGGAAAGAAAAGAAAATAAAATGGAATAAGATCCGTGGGTGAAAACCTTCCTTGGAGGCGCCCAGGGCAGGCAATTAGGGTGAAAACCTCCATGAGGCGCCCTAGTTGTTTTTCAAAAAAAAAAGAGAAAAAAGAAAAAGAAAAATAAAGCTAATCTCCATTGAATAATTTCATGTTGCAGCAATGACATTGCAGGTTGAAAGAAGGACGTTTCATGACAGGAGGAGCACTCAAATCAAGGTTAAAGGAATTTTTCTTGTGCCTTCTACAGGAATCTCTGTATTTCTACAGGAAACATCCTGTAGAACCTTTGGACGAGCCAAATCCAATTTCAAAAGTGAATCTAATGGTGGGAATCTGTTGATTAGGCCTACAAGCACTTGTGTGTCCATCCCTTGCCTTCATCCATCATTTTTTCCACCTCCTTGTGCTTCTCATTGTGCTTCTACAGGAACTTCCTGTAGAAATTGTGGGAAACTAGACATGCATTTCAAAAAGTGGTTTGGCAAACATGGTAGCTTCCTCAAGGGTTCAGAAGCCCTCATGTAATCTTACAACTCCTCCTCCATCATCTCCATACCTGCATCACAGCCAAAATTCATTTTGTCATCCCATGCAACCAAAATGCAAAGTGCCTTGAAGCAAAAAAACATAGAGCAGAATTTGTTTTTGCCATAACTTGAAAACCATGTATCCATTTGACAAACCGTTTTATGGGGAATTGTAAAAGGGTGATGACACCATGCCTGAGCAGTTTCATGCAATTCCGATGCACGGTTTCCAAGAAATCAGCCTCCATCACCATCAGCCATTTTTGCATTTTCTCCATATCCGTGCATCCGTTTTAAAACCTGTTTCATGGGGAGATGCACATGGGTGATAATAGCCTACCCAAGCAGTTTCAGCCGATTCTGATGCACGGTTCCCGAGAAATCGACCTCTGAAATCTTCAGCCATTTTCCATTTTTCTCGAAATCCGTGCATTCATTGATCACGAATTTGCTATGGGAGATGCATAATGATGGTAGGAACATGCTCACCGAGTTTCAGATCAATCCGATCTACCGTTTGGGAGAAATGGCAAAAAGAAGTTCTGTTTTGTGACCATGCAGCAGCAGCAGCTTGAACGGGCAGAGTTGAACGTGGAAACGATTGCATGCAGCTCAGATCCGGCCAGAGGACACCTGCACAAGGAAAAGCAATCAAAAATCATTAGCCAAGCCTCATGCAATCAAAGGATCCAAGCATGCAGCAACAGAATCAGAGCATGCAGCAGCAAGAAGCTTCACAAGCAGCCGTTTGGCTTCAGGTACGTGACAAAACCTATTCCTCTATTGCATGAATCTAATTCAAGAACTGCATGAACGAATGGAGTGATGGAATTAAGCCACGAATTTAGGAAGGTTCACTTGATGTCCAGTTCTCTAGCAAGTCACGCAGCATGCATGGGTCAGCCATGCACGTGAAAGTCAAAAAACGGACAGTATGGGCAGTCTAACTCCAGTGCAACTGAATCGATGAGATTTCAAGCAGAGAACAAATAGTGACCACTGCAGTTCATGATTGCAAAACAGTCGCATAAGCCAGCACACGTATGTGCCACCTCACTCCAAAAATCACGCAGACATCACTGAGCGCTCGGCTTAAATTCAAAGACCGTTAGTCAACTTGCACTTGCATCATGTTCACTCAAAGAATACATCCTCTGCTTCCACAATCGGCTTAATCTATCGTCCTCCGCTGAGTTTCCTACCTATTTTCGAATTTCTCTAGAGCATCGGGCTCACTCAAAGGCGGAATCACGTTCTACAGGAAACGGGTGAAGTCTTCTACAGGAAATACAGCATAGCCTTCCGGAGCAGTCTGACAGAGATGGAGGATACACGACAAGGTGGGATGAATGGAAATCCAAGGGACATGGTGTTGTCAGACAATGATGCTGGACACAACACAACTGTTATTGCATCTTTTCAAGGAAAAACATGTTGATTCTGGACAGTCAAAACAGCCTATTTCAATTCCAATATTGGGAGAAATAAATGAAGATCATGCAGGGAGATGTGTAACAGAGGCTACTCAGCAGGATGTTTTTTTTTTTTTTGCCAGAAATGCAAGGACCATCAACATCCTCATGGGATGAAAATTGCAATGAAGACACAGGAAACTCTGCTGCTGGGAAGGATGTCGTGATGGCTAACTTGCAAGGATGTCCAGGACCATTGGTGGATGAACGTATTGAGATTATGTCATGTGATGAACTGAACTGTTGGACAAAAATGAAGAGTTTTGGCCAAAGATATCAGTCCTTCTAACAGTGAGGAAGAAGAGCAGAAAGGGGAGAAGATGAAGGCTGCCACAACCTAGCTGAAAGGAAAATCACCCACAGCCAAGCAGGACACAGTGAAGCTTGAAGAAAGGTAGGCTCAAAAATACCATTTCCATGCATGAGATTTTAAAAGGTGGTGAACTAGCTTGGTTGAAGTGGGGACAATTAAAACCAGTCTGCCTGTGGGTCAAGAATGGTGGTTTGCTTGTGGGATACACAGAATTCCTTTCAAAAAGCGCTGCATCACATTCTCTTCCGAGGTTCCTGTTAACAAATGCTCCATATGATAATGATAAACCACTGTAACGCTCACCTGTGCACATATAAACTACTTTTTTTTTGTGACTGTTATATGGTTAGTGTGAAAAGTAGCTCTAAATCTATCACTGAAGCAATTACAAGCTCGGCATACCTGAAACGCAGTATCCTGGATGGACAAAGAAGACTGTTCTCAGCGCTGGAAGTATGGGTATAACTACATTCATAGCAAGATCAAGATCTCAATGGAGCAGTGATAAATGATGATGAAAAATGTGACACTGTCACACGGGTATTCTCACCATGCCTAGCAGCACAGTTCAAGAAGAAGGCACCCTCAGCCGCGCAGACCAAAACAGTGAAGACAGTTCTACAGGAAGTTAGCAGACTGTTTCTACAGGAAGACAGAGGACCGTTTCTACAGGAAGCCAGCGAACTGTTTCTACAGGAAGTTTGAAAAGAGGGAAGCCAAAGGAGAAATCAGCCGAGATGTTAGCCAAAGAAGCCACCAGGGCCATCAAAGACGAGGAGAGAGATTGGTTGCTCAGAGGATGAGCAACACTTTCAGTAGGGGGGTGATGATGAGCCCCAAAAATGTACAATTATTTGGGCTCATTCAACCTCCTAATTTGGCTTAGTCCACCATTCTCATTTGTTTATTGCATGTTTTTGATTATTTTTATGTTAATAGAGTGAATTTGGTTAGTCATTATGCCAACAAGTCTAATGGGTGCTTTGTGTAGCCTTTTTGGTCAACTTGGAGACAAATTTGAAGGTCTTAATGAGCACTTGGCAGCCAAATTCGTGGGAGAACAAGCTAGAGGATTTGTAGGAAGGTGTCCCCCTCATTTATGGGCCCTTACCTCGAATTCTCCACCATCAGCTCGGAGTTCAAGGGCCACCGAATCAATCAGCACAAGGGCAGCCAAGCAAGTCAAGTAGGACTGCTGTTAACTCCAAGTTTTGGGCAGCCAAGTCCCTAAATTTTAGGAGGACTGTTGGGTCCTCAAATTGTATAAATAAGAGGGCTTAAGACCTCATTTTAGTTAGTCATTTTTTGTGTAGCTAGTTAGTCAATTTGGTTAGCCAATGTAAGCCAGTTTTGGCATGATGTTAGACTCTTGATTGTTTAATAAAGGCAGGCAGCTTTGGATCCAATTCTGAGTTTTTAAGGGAGCTATAGCTCTCAGGTTAAGGCCCAACCTGAGAGCAATAGACCTCCCCTTCCTTGTATTGTTACTTGTTTCCTTTCAGCACTTTATTTCCTTGTTTAGATATGCATTTAGAATTTACAGTTTGCTGATTTGATTTCTTTTATGTGATTGAGTAGGATTAGTTTACAGTTTAAGTGCTTTTAGTTGTTTAGATTAGAGTAGGAGGATTGTAATTCATTGGAGATCCAAGAAAAGGTTGATAGTGCACTCGCTGCCATCTCTGTTTAGAGATTGGGGGTGTGGGCTGTACCAACCACCAAAAAAAACGCAGTCTTATGCTTTCATGCAAGCTGCCACATAGTTATTTTAATTATAGATCCATGCATGCACTCTTTCTCCACTTTAGTTCTCTGTTCCTGAGCCATCACAAGCCTCATTTCCATCCTACCTATTCACCCATACACTTCCTCCACTCCTCCATCACCCAAAACTCCAACCACAGACCTTCCTGTAGAAATCCCTGAGTTTCCTGTAGGATCCCCTGCAGACATCCTGTAGAAGCCTGCAAACTCGGTTGCTGAGCATCTGAATGTTGTAGACTTCTGTGGGAAGATGTTAGAGGTCCCCTGGAACCTCCCTTAGCCTCCCTGACCTTTCCCAAGCTTTCCTTCCCTCTGCACCACCTCCGCACAACCAAACCCTAATAAGAACAAAATCACCATCACTCCAACCATTTAAGCAAAAACATAAAAACAATGTTCTTTTCAATAGAAGTAGTTTAATTTCATGCATTTCACATCACTAGAAGTAATGGCATCATCTTTAGACATTTGCACTCTCACTATTGCATCATAGAGGTTAAACTAGTCAGATTAGGGTTTACTAGGGTTTCCATGTTTTGGTTGGCTTTCAGTTCATTTTTGCAAAGTAGATTAGTTTCCTTTGAGACAGTCTTCGTCCATCATTTAGCAAGCTTCTTCTGAGAGCATATAGAAGTTGGCTTGAGCCCTAGCGGACTTGTGCCAGCTGACCAAGTGACAGCTGCGACAAGAGCTAGTACTTGTGCATACAGCACCGTCGCTTCCAAGTTTGTACGAACTACCGGGTTGATAAAATTAGAGATAGGAAGCCCCAGGAGTTGTAGCATTATTGCTACAATACTGGAGCTCACCATATTTTTGGCGCCGTTGCCGGGGAAGCGGCAAAGTATTGGTGATTGTTTCTATTCTTCTATTTTCTACTACAACCTTCTGCTAAGTAGTTTATTTCATTTCCATTATGCAATTTCATTTATGCAAAAGTAGATTAGCATTTCTTGCTTTCATAGATTAGCATTTCAATTCCGCAATTTCATTTCTGCAAGCGTAGATTAGCATTTCAATTCCGCAATTTCATTTCTGCAAGCGTAGCCTAGCATTTCATTCCTGCAATTTCATTTGAGCAAAATAGATTAGTCCTTTCCTGCTTTCATTTCAATTCCGCATTTTCATTTTAGCAAGATAGTTAGTTGCAGTTCAATCTATTTCAGTTTTGCAAGTAGAAGTAGAAAAAAGAACAAAAATCAACCAAAAAGATTTCATTTCATGCTTTGTAGGAGTAGAGATAAGTTAGAAAGATGATTGCACAACACCCCCACTGCTTCACACAGCCAACGTTCTTCTTCGATGGCTGTGATGAAAGAACCCTGGGTGGACATCAAGGCATATTTAAAGAACCTCTAGGGGGAAGAAGAAGAAAACATTCCTCTGGAGAAAATGGCTACAAGCAGAAATGTTGGGAGCAGTCCCTTGTCTAGAGATGAATTTGCAAATCAGATCGAAGATTTCAAGAGTGATATGAGGCAGTTTCTTGCCATGCAACTGGATACCTTGCGGATCCAAAAGAAGCAAGAAGAAGCCAAGAGGGCTTTGGCCATTTTTTGTCCTAGGTGCACTAGAAAGCATCCTAGGAACGAATGTCCAATGCACCCTCTAGAAGTGTGTTTCATCTGTGAAGAATACCATCCTACAGATCAGTGCCCTTCCTTGCCCAGAATCAAAGCTACATATCAAAGAGCCAAGGGAGCCACTGAATCACTCTGTTATATGAACCAAAGGAGGCCACATGGACCCATACCCTACCAGCAGGAACTACAAGGGACACCCGAGACCTATTATGACCCTTACCAAGCCACCTTCATGCCTTCTTGGGGTCCCCCTGCTCATCCTCCCTGGTTCACACCTCCTCCTTATTCCTTCACAGATCCATATTATGCCCAACCAGCTGCTCATTCGTTTCACTCTTATGCTCACCACAGCCTCAGTGGAATGCACCTTATCAGGAGTGGAGGCCCCAGTACAACTCTCATCCCGCTCATTTTCCTCCACCACCTGCTCATCCACAACCATCGCCTCCTCCTCCACCAAGGCAACCCCAAATGCCTACCCAACCACAATGCCATCCATCTCCATCTCAATTTCACACCTCCACTCAGCTACCCGTACCTCCATTTCCAAAACCATGCAATGGAGCAGCTCAACCCAATTGCAAATCTGAGGCACAACATGTGCAAATGACTCCTCTTGAGCTCAATGATCTTCACCATAGCTCAGGAAAAGCATTGCAAAAAGGAGATCATCTTGGAAGCATTGAAGGATCACATCCAGCAAAAGAAGATTCAAAAGAGGAGATCAAAGAACCATGGGCTGCACTTGATGAAGAGAAGAGATCAGAATCAGAGATCGAGAAAGTTCCCTCATGGTTACCATCAAATCTTCCATGTATTCAAGAGAAAGATCAGCAAAAAGAGGAAGATCAGAAGGTCATGATAGAAGGTGACATGAAGAATGATCCAGATCAGCAAAAGAACCAAGGATATCAAAGCTATATTGAGACATGGTTCCAGACAGTCACTAAGTTGCAGCAGTACTTTCTTCCTCAGCTTTGTTTGATCCCTTCAACTCCAGATCATTTGGTCTCTGAGATCTGGATACTTGTCCAAGCATGCATTTCGAGCCTTCACATCTTTTTTTCTCTAATCTCGATGTGCACATGGCTCCATTGGAAGTATTCTTATACTTGAAAATGATTTTGTTTTTCAAGTAGGTTAGGGTATAAAAATGAAAAAAAAAGAAAAAAATAAGAGAAAAAAATGAAAATAAGAGAAAAATAAAAATCTAAGGTGAAAACCTCCTTGGAGGCGCCTTAGATTGGCTCATTGATTGAAAACCTCCATGAGGCGGTCAATGGGTTGGAAAGAAAAGAAAATAAAATGGAATAAGATCCGTGGGTGAAAACCTTCCTTGGAGGCGCCCAGGGCAGGCAATTAGGGTGAAAACCTCCATGAGGCGCCCTAGTTGTTTTTAAAAAAAAAAGAGAAAAAAGAAAAAGAAAAATAAAGCTAATCTCCATTGAATAATTTCATGTTGCAGCAATGACATTGCAGGTTGAAAGAAGGACGTTTCATGACAGGAGGAGCACTCAAATCAAGGTTAAAGGAATTTTTCTTGTGCCTTCTACAGGAAGCTCTGTATTTCTACAGGAAACATCCTGTAGAACCTTTGGACGAGCCAAATCCAATTTCAAAAGTGAATCTAATGGTGGGAATCTGTTGATTAGGCCTACAAGCACTTGTGTGTCCATCCCTTGCCTTCATCCATCATTTTTTCCACCTCCTTGTGCTTCTCATTGTGCTTCTACAGGAACTTCCTGTAGAAATTGTGGGAAACTAGACATGCATTTCAAAAAGTGGTTTGGCAAACATGGTAGCTTCCTCAAGGGTTCAGAAGCCCTCATGTAATCTTACAACTCCTCCTCCATCATCTCCATACCTGCATCACAGCCAAAATTCATTTTGTCATCCCATGCAACCAAAATGCAAAGTGCCTTGAAGCAAAAACACATAGAGCAGAATTTGTTTTTGCCATAACTTGAAAACCATGCATCCATTTGACAAACCGTTTTATGGGGAATTGTACAAGGGTGATGACACCATGCCTGAGCAGTTTCATGCAATTCCGATGCACGGTTTCCAAGAAATCAGCCTCCATCACCATCAGCCATTTTTGCATTTTCTCCATATCCATGCATCCGTTTTAAAACCTGTTTCATGGGGAGATGCACATGGGTGATAGTAGCCTACCCAAGCAGTTTCAGCCGATTCTGATGCACGGTTCCCGAGAAATCGACCTCTGAAATCTTCAGCCATTTTCCATTTTTCTCGAAATCCGTGCATCCATTGATCGCGAATTTGCTATGGGAGATGCATAATGATGGTAGGAACATGCTCACCAAGTTTCAGATCAATCCGATCTACTGTTTGGGAGAAATGGCAAAAAGAAGTTCTGGTTTTGTGACCATGCAGCAGCAGCAGCTTGAACGGGCAGAGTTGAACGTGGAAACGATTGCATGCAGCTCAGATCCGGCCAGAGGACACCTGCACAAGGAAAAGCAATCAAAAATCATTAGCCAAGCCTCATGCAATCAAAGGATCCAAGCATGCAGTAGCAGAATCAGAGCATGCAGCAGCAAGAAGCTTCACAAGCAGCCGTTTGGCTTCAGGGACGTGACAAAACCTATTCCTCTATTGCATGAATCTAATTCAAGAACTGCACGAACGAATGGAGTGATGGAATTAAGCCATGAATTTAGGAAGGTTCACTTGATGTCCAGTTCTCTAGCAAGTCACGCAGCATGCATGGGTCAGCCATGCACGTGAAAGTCAAAAAACGGACAGTATGGGCAGTCTAACTCCAGTGCAACTGAATCGATGAGATTTCAAGCAGAGAACGAATAGTGACCACTGCAGTTCATGATTGCAAAACAGTCGCATAAGCCAGCACACGTATGTGCCACCTCACTCCAAAAATCACGCAGACATCACTGAGCGCTCGGCTGAAATTCAAAGACTGTTAGTCAACTTGCACTTGCATCATGTTCACTCAAAGTATACATCCTCTGCTTCCACAATCGGATTAATCTATCGTCCTCCACTGAGTTTCCTACCTATTTTCGAATTTCTCTAGAGCATCGGGCTCACTCAAAGGCGGAATCACGTTCTACAGGAAACGGGTGATGTCTTCTACGTGAAATACAGCATAGCCTTCCGGAGCAGTCTGACAGAGATGGAGGATACACGACAAGGTGGGATGAATGGAAATCCAAGGGACATGGTGTTGTCAGACAATGATGCTGGACACAACACAACTGTTATTGCATCTTTTCAAGGGAAAACATGTTGATTCTGGACAGTCAAAATAGCCTATTTCAATTCCAATATTGGGAGAAATAAATGAAGATCATGCAGGGAGATGTGTAACAGAGGCTACTCAATAGGATGTTTTTTTTTTTTTTTGCCAGAAATGCAAGGACCATCAACATCCTCATGGGATGAAAATTGTAATGAAGACACAGGAAACTCTGCTGCTGGGAAGGATGTCGTGATGGCTAACTTGCAAGGATGTCCAGGACCATTGGTGGATGAACGTATTGAGATTATGTCATGTGATGAACTGAACTGTTGGACAAAAATGAAGAGTTTTGGCCAAAGATATCAGTCCTTCTAACAGTGAGGAAGAAGAGCAGAAAGGGGGAGAAGATGAAGGCTGCCACAGCCTAGCTGAAAGGAAAATCACCCACAGCCAAGCAGGACACAGTGAAGCTTGAAGAAAGGTAGGCTCAAAAATACCATTTCCATGCATGAGATTTTAAAAGGTGGTGAACTAGCTTGGTTGAAGTGGGGACAATTAAAACCAGTCTGCCTGTGGGTCAAGAATGGTGGTTTGCTTGTGGGATACACAGAATTCCTTTCAAAAAGCGCTGCATCACATTCTCTTCCGAGGTTCCTGTTAACAAATGCTCCATATGATAATGATAAACCACTGTAACGCTCACCTGTGCACATATAAACTACTTTTTTTTTGTGACTGTTATATGGTTAGTGTGAAAAGTAGCTCTAAATCTATCACTGAAGCAATTACAAGCTCGGCATACCTGAAACGCAGTATCCTGGATGGACAAAGAAGACTGTTCTCAGCGCTGGAAGTATGGGTATAACTACATTCATAGCAAGATCAAGATCTCAATGGAGCAGTGATAAATGATGATGAAAAATGTGACACTGTCACACGGGCATTCTCACCATGCCTAGCAGCACAGTTCAAGAAGAAGGCACCCTCAGCCGCGCAGACCAAAACAGTGAAGACAGTTCTACATGAAGTTAGCAGACTGTTTCTACAGGAAGACAGAGGACCGTTTCTACAGGAAGCCAGCGAACTGTTTCTACAGGAAGTTTGAAAAGAGGGAAGCCAAAGGAGAAATCAGCCGAGATGTTAGCCAAAGAAGCCACCAGGGCCATCAAAGACGAGGAGAGAGATTGGTTGCTCAGAGGATGAGCAACACTTTCAGTAGGGGGTGATGATGAGCCCCAAAAATGTACAATTATTTGGGCTCATTCAACCTCCTAATTTGGCTTAGTCCACCATTCTCATTTGTTTATTGCATGTTTTTGATTATTTTTATGTTAATAGAGTGAATTTGGTTAGTCATTATGCCAACAAGTCTAATGGGTGCTTTGTGTAGCCTTTTTGGTCAACTTGGAGACAAATTTGAAGGTCTTAATGAGCACTTGGCAGCCAAATTCGTGGGAGAACAAGCTAGAGGATTTGTAGGAAGGTGTCCCCCTCATTTATGGGCCCTTACCTCGAATTCTCCACCATCAACTCGGAGTTCAAGGGCCACCGAATCAATCAGCACAAGGGCAGCCAAGCAAGTCAAGTAGGACTGCTGTTAACTCCAAGTTTTGGGCAGCCAAGTCCCTAAATTTTAGGAGGACTGTTGGGTCCTCAAATTGTATAAATAAGAGGGCTTAAGACCTCATTTCAGTTAGTCATTTTTTGTGTAGCTAGTTAGTCAATTTGGTTAGCCAGTGTAAGCCAGTTTTGGCATGATGTTAGACTCTTGATTGTTTAATAAAGGCAGGCAGCTTTGGATCCAATTCTGAGTTTTTAAGGGAGCTATAGCTCTCAGGTTAGGGCCCAACCTGAGAGCAATAGACCTCCCCTTCCTTGTATTGTTACTTGTGTCCTTTCAGCACTTTATTTCCTTGTTTAGATATGCATTTAGAATTTACAGTTTGCTGATTTGATTTCTTTTATGTGATTGAGTAGGATTAGTTTACAGTTTAAGTGCTTTTAGTTGTTTAGATTAGAGTAGGAGGATTGTAATTCATTGGAGATCCAAGAAAAGGTTGATAGTGCACTCGCTGCCATCTCTGTTTAGATATTGGGGGTGTGGGCTGTACCAACCACCAAAAAAAACGCAGTCTTATGCTTTCATGCAAGCTGCCACATAGTTATTTTAATTATAGATCCATGCATGCACTCTTTCTCCACTTTAGTTCTCTATTCCTGAGCCATCACAAGCCTCATTTCCATCCTACCTATTCACCCATACACTTCCTCCACTCCTCCATCACCTAAAACTCCAACCACAGACCTTCCTGTAGAAATCCCTGAGTTTCCTGTAGGATCCCCTGCAGACATCCTGTAGAAGCCTGCAAACTCGGTTGCTGAGCATCTGAATGTTGTAGACTTCTGTGGGAAGATGTTAGAGGTCCCCTGGAACCTCCCTTAGCCTCCCTGACCTTTCCCAAGCTTTCCTTCCCTCTGCACCACCTCCGCACAACCAAACCCTAATAAGAACAAAATCACCATCACTCCAACCATTTAAGCAAAAACACAAAACAATGTTCTTTTCAATAGAAGTAGTTTAATTTCATGCATTTCACATCACTAGAAGTAATGGCATCATCTTTAGACATTTGCACTCTCACTATTGCATCATAGAGGTTAAACTAGTCAGATTAGGGTTTACTAGGGTTTCCATGTTTTGGTTGGCTTTCAGTTCATTTTTGCAAAGTAGATTAGTTTCCTTTGAGACAGTCTTCATCCATCATTTAGCAAGCTTCTTCTGAGAGCATATAGAAGTTGGCTTGAGCCCTAGCGGACTTGTGCCAGCTGACCAAGTGACAGCTGCGACAAGAGCTAGTACTTGTGCATACAGCACCGTCGCTTCCAAGTTTGTACGAACTACCGGGTTGATAAAATTAGAGATAGGAAGCCCCAGGAGTTGTAGCATTATTGCTACAATACTGGAGCTCACCATCTTTTTGGCGCCGTTGCCGGGGAAGCGGCAAAGTATTGGTGATTGTTGCTATTCTTCTATTTTCTACTACAACCTTCTGCTAAGTAGTTTATTTCATTTCCATTATGCAATTTCATTTATGCAAAAGTAGATTAGCATTTCTTGCTTTCATAGATTAGCATTTCAATTCCGCAATTTCATTTCTGCAAGCGTAGATTAGCATTTCAATTCCGCAATTTCATTTCTGCAAGCGTAGATTAGCATTTCAATTTCGCAAGCGTAGCCTAGCATTTCATTCTTGCAATTTCATTTGAGCAAAATAGATTAGTCCTTTCCTGCTTTCATTTCAATTCCGCATTTTCATTTTAGCAAGATAGTTAGTTGCAGTTCAATCTATTTCAGTTTTGCAAGTAGAAGTAGAAAAAAGAACAAAAATCAACCAAAAAGATTTCATTTCATGCTTTGTAGGAGTAGAGATAAGTTAGAAAGATGATTGCACAACACCCCCACTGCTTCACACAGCCAACGTTCTTCTTCGATGGCTGTGATGAAAGAACCCTGGGTGGACATCAAGGCATATTTAAAGAACCTCTAGGGGGGAAGAAGAAGAAAACATTCCTCTGGAGAAAATGGCTACAAGCAGAAATGTTGGGAGCAGTACCTTGTCCAGAGATGAATTTTCAAATCAGATCGAAGATTTCAAGAGTGATATGAGGCAGTTTCTTGCCATGCAACTGGATACCTTGCGGATCCAAAAGAAGCAAGAAGAAGCCAAGAGGGCTTTGGCCATTTTTTGTCCTAGGTGCACTAGAAAGCATCCTAGGAACGAATGTCCGATGCACCCTCTAGAAGTGTGTTTCATCTGTGAAGAATACCATCCTACAGATCAGTGCCCTTCCTTGCCCAGAATCAAAGCTACATATCAAAGAGCCAAGGGAGCCACTGAATCACTCTGTTATATGAACCAAAGAGGCCACATGGACCCATACCCTACCAGCAGGAACTACAAGGGACACCCGAGACCTATTATGACCCTTACCAAGCCACCTTCATGCCTTCTTGGGGTCCCCCTGCTCATCCTCCCTAGTTCACACCTCCTCCTTATTCCTTCACAGATCCATATTATGCCCAACCAGCTGCTCATTCGTTTCACTCTTATGCTCAGCCACAGCCTCAGTGGAATTCACCTTATCAGGAGTGGAGGCCCCAGTACAACTCTCATCCCGCTCATTTTCCTCCACCACCTGCTCATCCACAACCATCGCCTCCTCCTCCACCAAGGCAACCCCAAATGCCTACCCAACCACAATGCCATCCATCTCCATCTCAATTTCACACCTCCACTCAGCTACCCGTCCTCCATTTCCAAAACCATGCAATGGAGCAGCTCAACCCAATTGCAAATCTGAGGCACAACATGTGCAAATGACTCCTCTTGAGCTCAATGATCTTCACCATAGCTCAGGAAAAGCATTGCAAAAAGGAGATCATCTTGGAAGCATTGAAGGATCACATCCAGCAAAAGAAGATTCAAAAGAGGAGATCAAAGAACCATGGGCTGCACTTGATGAAGAGAAGAGATCAGAATCAGAGATCGAGAAAGTTCCCTCATGGTTACCATCAAATCTTCCATGTATTCAAGAGAAAGATCAGCAAAAAGAGGAAGATCAGAAGGTCATGATAGAAGGTGACATGAAGAATGATCCAGATCAACAAAAGAACCAAGGATATCAAAGCTATATTGAGACATGGTTCCAGACAGTCACTAAGTTGCAGCAGTACTTTCTTCCTCAGCTTTGTTTGATCCCTTCAACGCCAAATCATTTGGTCTCTGAGATCTGGATACTTGTCCAAGCATGCATTTCGAGCCTTCACATCATTTTTTCTCTAATCTCGATGTGCACATGGCTCCATTGGAAGTATTCTTATACTTGAAAATGATTTTGTTTTTCAAGTAGGGTAGGGTAGAAAAATGAAAAAAAAAGAAAAAAATAAGAGAAAAAAATGAAAATAAGAGAAAAATAAAAATCTAAGGTGAAAACCTCCTTGGAGGCGCCTTAGATTGGCTCATTGATTGAAAACCTCCATGAGGCGGTCAATGGGTTGGAAAGAAAAGAAAATAAAATGGAATAAGATCCGTGGGTGAAAACCTTCCTTGGAGGCGCCCAGGGCAGGCAATTAGGGTGAAAACCTCCATGAGGCGCCCTAGTTGTTTTTCAAAAAAAAAAGAGAAAAAAGAAAAAGAAAAATAAAGCTAATCTCCATTGAATAATTTCATGTTGCAGCAATGACATTGCAGGTTGAAAGAAGGACGTTTCATGATAGGAGGAGCACTCAAATCAAGGTTAAAGGAATTTTTCTTGTGCCTTCTACAGGAAGCTCTGTATTTCTACAGGAAACATCCTGTAGAACCTTTGGACGAGCCAAATCCAATTTCAAAAGTGAATCTAATGGTGGGAATCTGTTGATTAGGCCTACAAGCACTTGTGTGTCCATCCCTTGCCTTCATCCATCATTTTTTACACCTCCTTGTGCTTCTCATTGTGCTTCTACAGGAACTTCCTGTAGAAATTGTGGGAAACTAGACATGCATTTCAAAAAGTGGTTTTGCAAACATGGTAGCTTCCTCAAGGGTTCAGAAGCCCTCATGTAATCTTACAACTCCTCCTCCATCATCTCCATACCTGCATCACAGCCAAAATTCATTTTGTCATCCCATGCAACCAAAATGCAAAGTGCCTTGAAGCAAAAACACATAGAGCAGAATTTTTTTTTGCCATAACTTGAAAACCATGCATCCATTTGACAAACCGTTTTATGGGGAATTGTACAAGGGTGATGACACCATGCCTGAGCAGTTTCATGCAATTCCGATGCACGGTTTCCAAGAAATCAGCCTCCATCACCATCAGCCATTTTTGCATTTTCTCCATATCCGTGCATCCGTTTTAAAACCTTTTTCATGGGGAGATGCACATGGGTGATAGTAGCCTACCCAAGCAGTTTCAGCCGATTCTGATGCACGGTTCCCGAGAAATCGACCTCTGAAATCTTCGGTCATTTTCCATTTTTCTCGAAATCTGTGCATCCATTGATCGCGAATTTGCTATGGGAGATGCATAATGATGGTAGGAAGATGCTCACCGAGTTTCAGATCAAACCGATCTATCGTTTGGGAGAAATGACAAAAAGAAGTTCTGGTTTTGTGACCATGCAGCAGCAGCAGCAGCTTGAACGGGCAGAGTTGAACGTGGAAACGATTGCATGCAGCTCAGATCCGGCCAGAGGACACCTACACAAGGAAAAGCAATAAAAAATCATTAGCCAAGCCTCATGCAATCAAAGGATCCAAGCATGCAGCAGCAGAATCAGAGCATGCAGTAGCAAGAAGCTTCACAAGTAGCCGTTTGGCTTCAGGTACGTGACAAAACCTATTCCTCTATTGCATGAATCTAATTCAAGAACTGCATGAACGAATGGAGTGATGGAATTAAGCCACGAATTTAGGAAGGTTCACTTGATGTCCAGTTCTCTAGCAAGTCACGCAGCATGCATGGGTCAGCCATGCACGTGAAAGTCAAAAAACGGACAGTATGGGCAGTCTAACTCCAGTGCAACTGAATCGATGAGATTTCAAGAAGAGAACGAATAGTGACCACTGCAGTTCATGATTGCAAAACAGTCGCATAAGCCAGCACACGTATGTGCCACCTCACTCCAAAAATCACGCAGACATCACTGAGCGCTCGGCTGAAATTCAAAGACTGTTAGTCAACTTGCACTTGCATCATGTTCACTCAAAGTATACATCCTCTGCTTCCACAATCGGATTAATCTATCGTCCTCCGCTGAGTTTCCTACCTATTTTCGAATTTCTCTAGAGCATCGGGCTCACTCAAAGGCGGAATCACGTTCTACAGGAAACGGGTGAAGTCTTCTACAGGAAATACAGCATAGCCTTCCAGAGCAGTCTGACAGAGATGGAGGATACACGACAAGGTGGGATGAATGGAAATCCAAGGGACATGGTGTTGTCAGACAATGATGCTGGACACAACACAACTGTTATTGCATCTTTTCAAGGGAAAACATGTTGATTCTGGACAGTCAAAACAGCCTATTTCAATTCCAATATTGGGAGAAATAAATGAAGATCATGCAGGGAGATGTGTAACAGAGGCTACTCAGCAGGATGTTTTTTTTTTTTTTGCCAGAAATGCAAGGACCATCAACATCCTCATGGGATGAAAATTGCAATGAAGACACAGGAAACTCTGCTGCTGGGAAGGATGTCGTGATGGCTAACTTGCAAGGATGTCCAGGACCATTGGTGGATGAACGTATTGAGATTATGTCATGTGATGAACTGAACTGTTGGACAAAAATGAAGAGTTTTGGCCAAATATATCAGTCCTTCTAACAGTGAGGAAGAAGAGCAGAAAGGGGGAGAAGATGAAGGCTGCCACAGCCTAGCTGAAAGGAAAATCACCCACAGCCAAGCAGGACACAGTGAAGCTTCTTCTTCTTGGGGTCCTTTTGAGCCCGGATGTAAACATGGTGGAAGTCCACTTTGAACTCTGTGCACCTCGAGAGTCGTAAAACATGGTTGGGCACAACCATGGCTTCTTGTTGATGGCCATGCGAATGCTCACTTGCATCAATACCCATAAGACTTTTCTCTTTATGACCCGCGCAGTGTCTTTGGTGGCCTGGAGAGATGCAAACTTCGCTGCTTCAGATAACTCCTTCTCCACAAGAGGAAACTGGCTATCCTCCGACAAATCCCATGCGACTAGCACAATTGAGAGCAACAACCACGAATAGTGAAAGGTATTACTATTGTTTTGTGCCTCTCTGAAGTTCGTGAGGAACTTGCTACACAGGTAGCATGCCCAGTTGAACTATGCGCCCTCCGTGCACTAGGTTGCCAATGAAACCATTGATGTCGGTACCTTGTCTGCGTGACACTTTCGCATAATTTTGTAAGCCAAAATTTGTGTGGCAATCTTGACCATGAGGTCAGTAATGCTGGTAATTGAATACCCGTGCAGCTTTTTGACAAGTTTAAACTTTTCCTTCATCTTCTCAACAAGGTTTCGCTCGCTCGTCTTTCTGCCAAATGCCTTGGCAAGATTCAGTCCTGAATGGGGTAATAATGTGATCTGATGGATCAACATATCTATGATAGGGATCTACTCATTTAAACAAAACCACACATCATGCACCAGGAACATCAGCTCCTTAATGACAATCAGGTTTATATTTGACTAGTGATAGTGTGACACCTATAACAGGTTCAACAACCCTGACTTGTTAACTCCGCAAATCCATTCCACCAGCTCCAACGCAGTGACACCAGACTCCTTGTAGAAAACCCTCCACATGAAGGTGTCAGTAGCAAGGTGGGGGAACTGCTCATGGTCTTCCAAATCCCAGTCTTCAAGCTTCAAGTGCAGGACCCACACCAAGTACGGACTTTCAAAGGTGATATTATCTAGCAACAGGGGTGTGTTGAGGGAGAACTATCAATCATTTGGGTTCTTCGGGACCTTCCCCTTGCTATTGCATGGAGGGATATACTTCGTTAGCTTAGAAATAGGGTCCACCCCGTCAAGTTCAATAACCTTCATGCCTTCCTCTACCTCTAGATCCACAACTTTCCCCTTCTCCTTCACACTTAGCTTTTCTTTTCATTGTGCTTGTGTAGTTGCATGCTTTTGCAGTGAGTCACACACCAGCATC
The DNA here is from genome assembly GCA_031772625.1 of Pinus tabuliformis. NCBI lineage: Eukaryota > Viridiplantae > Streptophyta > Pinopsida > Pinales > Pinaceae > Pinus > Pinus tabuliformis. Next base: position 355,932,220 of record CM062812.1, read on the forward strand.
AGCTTCTTTTTCTTATCCTTCTTTTCATTGGGGACCTCTCTCGTCGGCATAGGCTTCAGCCTAGGCAACCTCGGCACCGTAGGCATTGCTGCTAGAACCTCCATACTCATCACTTTGGGAGCATCTCCCTCAGAGGCGATAACTCCCCCAGTACTAGTGGTTTCGACTGGACCTGGTCCTAACATGATATCTTGAATAAGCTTTATGTTTGTCTCTAGATACTGATCAAACACGGGGCTTGCGAGAAAATAATCAAAGAACTCATGGTTCATGCACAACAGACAACACAACACATAAATTCTTAGAATGAAAAGTGTTTCTCGTTGAACAGCCACACTTATTTTATAGGAGGATTTGAATTTAAATTTGATTGTTCCCCCCAAAATCTATCCATAAATTCTATATTGGCAAAAGATTTCAAAAGATTTCACTCTTAATTTCAGCCTTAAATGACATAAACTCCTGGCCACCCACTCCTCTTAACAGTGAAGGTAACAGTCACTTTCTGGCTATGCCATGTGGTCTATCCTTCTATAGCGCAACTCTCTTCGTGCTTCTTCTAGTACTGTGACACCCTCCTATTTCGCACAGACCCCTTGTCGCACAACTCTACAAAATGGGCAGTGTAGTTTATAATATCGCACCTCCTTGTAGCTTCCTAGAGTGCTAAGACTGTGCTACCATCATGTATTCATCGGGTTGAATCCCCGGTGTATGCCTTCAATTGGATTCCATTTACCTCTCCCGGAAATGGATCTCCATTCAGTTTCACAAGTTAAACATCTGTACCATCGGTAATCTCTTTGATAACATATGGCCCCAGCCATTGCATCTGAAATTTTCTAGGAAACTTATCAAACTTGTTGTCATATAATAACACTAATTCATTTAACTTGAAGGTGTGTAGTTTGATGTGTCGATCATGCAAAGATTTTTCGCGTTCCTTGTGAACCTACAGATGGAATCTAGCCAAAAATCTATCTTCTTCGAGCTATGTCACCTATGCGAGCCACTCTTCAAAGGCTTCATGGTCCTCCATCCCTGTAAATTCTGCTATGCATAGACTAGGCACGATATACTCCATAGACATCATAGAATCTACGCCCTAGACTAGCCTAAAAGGTGTCTAACCAGTAAGCTTCTTACAAGTAGTTCTGTAAGCCCATAATACTGCTGGTATGCGCACATCCCAATCATTTCTTTGTGCATTGTAAACCTTTGTTAGTGCATTCTCCAATATCTTATTAAATGCCTCAATGTCCCATTGGCCTTAGGATTATATGGCATACTCTTCTAGTGATAAACCAAGAACTCCTCTGTCAACACACTGATTATTTCATTGAGGAAGTGCGTACCGTGATCACTCATTAAAATATTCTAGCAACCAAACCAGGTCCACACATATTCAAATAGAAATTTTGTAGTTGTTGCCCCTATATAATCCTTCATGGGATGTGCCTCCACCTATCTTGCAAATCATTAGTCACAGTGATGATATATTGCGCGCCTGTCTTCTTTCTCGGAGGCTAAATCGGTTCTACAAAGTCAATTGCCCATTTCTCAAATGGCTACAATGATACTGGTGGATTCAAATGTAGCTCATCCCTCCATGATGGCCTCCTGGTTCTCTGACATGCATTGCATGCCCTACAATATGCTTTGGAATCCTTGTGTAATATTGGCCTCCACAACCCAGGGCATAAAATCTTTTTCGCTATTGCTTTTCCTGCATAATGGCCTCCCGTAGCTCCTCCATGAGTTTCAGCTAGGATATTGTTTCGTTCAAAATTAGGCACATAGCATCAAAGTATCTCGCCCGATGCCATCTTATACAAGTGACCTGTAATAACAAAAAAGTCTTCTGCATGCACCACCAATTCCTTCTTCTGTTGACTAGTGTATCCTTCTAGAGCCGTTCATGTAGTCAGGAACTGGATAATGTCTACAAAGTGATTGTCTGTTGCACGCACTATAAAGAGCTGTTTGTTAGGCAACCCCTCCTCTAAATTGGTAGGCTCCTCTCCTGTTTCAATGCACAACAGATGATCTAGCCCTGCATTCAATCACCCTAGCTTCACAATTACTTCAAAATCATACTCCTGAAACAACAGTAGCCATCTGCATATTCCACCACCCCCCCCAACACAGGCTTGTTGACTAGGTACTTTAATGCAGAATGGCTTGTATACATCTTAAAGTGTCCGCCTATCAGGTAATGTCTGAATTTCTGGAGCACGTAAACCATAGCCAACCCTTCGTGCTTTGTTGTTGAGTAATTACTTTCAGCCTTAGAAAAGTTCCTACTCACAAACACGATAAGGCGATCCAATTCTCCTTCACCAGCCTATGTAAGCACTACTCCCAGTGCAATGCATGATGCATCCACATGCACATGAAACTGCTTCTTCCAATCCGGAAAAACTAGGATCAGTGCGGTGACCATTTTCTCCTTCAATACATCCAAACTCCACTGACATTCTTCATCCCAATAGAATGTAGCATCTTGCTTTAATATATTTTCCATTGGCATGGTAATATGGACATAACTCTTGATGAATTTTCGATAGTATCCAGTATGACCCAGCATTGTGCGTAGTTGTTTAACACTCCTTGGCACCTCCAAATTAATTATGATCGTGATCTTAGCAGGGTCCACCATTAATCCTTTCCTGCATACCACATGACGCAAAAAGATTTTGAAAGGGACGCAAAATAAGAACTTCTTCAAGTTTAGCGCGACCTGATACATCCGGCATGTATCCAGAATCAACCTTAAACTAGCTACATGTCATTTTATCAGTCCAAACACTTTCCAATCATCAAAACATACCTCCAAAAACTTGTGAATGAACTATTTGAACTCTGCAATGACTACGAGCGAGAAGATTGCTGGCGCATTCTTAAGTCCAAAAGGCATTACCATATACTGAAATCATCTCCACTCAGTCGAGAACATAGTCTTACTCTCGCCTTTTGGTGCGATCGTTATCTGATGGTATCTAGAGAACCCATCAGTGAACAAATATGCTTCTTGTTCACGAACATTATCCAATACCTCATTTGTGAACAAAGTTGGAAAAGGATCATGAACGCAAGCATCGTTTAGGTTCCTGAGATCTATGCAAATCCTTATCTCATCCTTCCACTTCTTTTGCTAAACTACCATTGGACTCACCCAATCGGATTCCTCCACTGGTTCAATAATACTCGCTGCAAACATCTTGTCCAACTCCAAGAAGACCATTTTCTTGTACTTAGAGTTAAGGCGATATGGTCTCTGCTTAACAGGCTTTGTGTCTGGTTTCAAGATTATTTTCATCACTCCCAAATCACCTATGATACCTTTTAAGTCTGAAAACTGTGTGGGGAACAAATGTTGATATTCACAGAGCAACTTCACAAACTTATAAACCATAGCATCATCCCAGTAGTCCCTTATCTTCACAAACTTCGGCTCCGCCTCTGTGCCAATGTTCACTTGTCTAGTTTTCAGTGGCGCAGTGATATCTAGATTCTCTATTTGTGGTCCCTCAACTCCATGGTGGCCTCTACCTCAAGGAAGTTAATGTTCCTTGGATCCTCATCTTCTTCTTCTGCAGTCACATTATAGCACTCCAGTGCATGGTGCAGCTGGGTGGTCCAATCTGGTTGAAACAAATCCAAGGGATCATGCGGTATTCTGAAGATCACTACCTCAACCTCCTAAAATGCTTCGTAAATACATTCGAACCCATCTTCAAAGCTTAATGTCATTAAGAATCCCTGTCTCAAAATATCCCACTCGTTAGTGTCGTGGCAGAGCTCCGTTTCCAGGTACCAATTCATTAGTCTAACATCCAAAGTATGACAAAAGAAATGTACCCACTCAGGTTATGCCTCCGCTCCATAAACGTCAGTCAATTTAGCTAAATGATCACGTGGATAACTCCGTCCATCATATTTATATGTTAGTTGCACTTTTGGGTGACTAAATCGCAACCTCATCATTCTTTTGTATTCATGCCATCCACCAAAACTATCATTGTGCATATCCCAACATCTTGTTGGCATAGCGCGCAGCGCCAAATCCAAGGCTTGGAAGAGATTCTTCTCTGGTAATCCCTTTCAAATGCATCCAAAAATTTATCTACATCAGTAGAACATCATAATAAGGAAAACTTCTTACCTCCAATGATACACAACACAGTGATTTAGTCATCATGTTACAACACAACGTAGATACTTCATGCAACCTATTCTACCAGTGTTCTAACTCCTCATCTGGATTTGATGTACAGGAACTTTCGTGGTCCCATGTAATGCATCCATCTATTGTAGGATTCACCAAGCTTGGTCTCACACTGTTGTTTTGTAGATCTAGTCCAAATCATTGTCACTTTCATAATCGAGGAACAGTTCAATATAACATGATCCTTCTGCAAGGTCTGAAGGTACTACTACATGGAGTGATTCCCTCTCAAATGACATTGTTCACTTCTTCAAATTGATCACCTCATTCATGTCAATATCCCAGTCGATCCCAAGGAGCATAGGGTATGGATTTTTGTCATCGACAATCTCTATCACTTCAAAATAAGCCAACGCACTCATACCTTCAATATATACTATCACTCCCTACAATCTTCAATATATCCTTAATTGAATCAGAGACCACTACAGCGTAGGTCTCCCCATTCTCTCCCATGTTTGTTTAGGCATAACATTCACATCTGACCCAAGATCCAGAGTAACTTTGTTCATTTCATATTCGCCTATTTGCACATTGAGCCTCATCTCACGCCCTGTTCTTGCCTTATGCTTACCAATTTTGCTGACTATGTCAGGTCCTTCAAGAGAATTTTCTTTACCGGCACATCTATTTAACAACTCCTGTAATCCTTTCACAACCTTGCTATCATGAAGCAGCTTCATACATGTCTCCAAGAACATGGTAAGCATGGAGGAGTCCATTTCTTCAGATAGCTTATCATGACTTCCTGAGGTAGAGGCCTCAACGAAGCTTTTCTTCTCTTCAATGAATGTTTCTTTCACTTACTCCAAGTCAAATCCAACCTATTTTTCTGGAGCTTTGCAGACCCATTCACTCTCTTCTGGTTGCTTTCCTTTATCCTCGACAGTCATCATTCCAATTCATAGCACACTATTTGTTGAAAATAGCAACAAGAAATGCTAAAAGTAGAATTGCTAAAAATAGCACTGCTATAAATAGCAATTTAGCCAGTGTTGATCTTAGCAACAATGGATGGAAAAATGGAAGTGCTAAAAATAGCATTCTATAAATAGAATTTTAGGATACCTTCCTATTTTGGTTAGTCCCTAAACTAAAATAGTGAAGTAAAATTCGAATTTGATCTCAACAGTTGTTTGTAAAATAATTAATTAATTCATCGAGTTAATTAATTAAGGAAAATCAAACATGAAGTCTATGTGCTGACATGCAACAGTTTCTCCATTAATTGAGGAATTTATCCATCAGTTAAAGAGATAAGGATGAGTTGTAATTAGTTGGCTCAATTAATTGAGTCAAGTCCAGTTAGATTAATTCAAACAGTTTGTTGAATTAATGTAAGTTTAGTTAGTTAATGCTTGCATGCATGTAACTACTACACTTCAAATAACTGAGTATTATCTCATAAATAACTCATGTATGTCAGTTCAGACAGAGACCTAGTTGAGATCAGATGGAGGGGCAGTGTACTATCAGTTTCTAGAATATTCCATTGTGAATATTCCTTGCATGGAGAAGGAATTCTTTCCTTGAGTATTGCGCAGTTACTTCTTCAGGTTTAGTGAGTGTGATGAGGCAAATTCACACTTGTAGCTTCACTGGCGCCCAAGAAAAAATACGCAAGGAAAGAGGAGGCTTGGAGGTCTTGAGGAGGACATTTACTATGTCTATTCAGTCAGTGAGCTATATTGTTTGATTGTAGAGAGAGCAGGATAGTTTGAGAGCTCATTCTTTTTGTAACTTGAACAAGATTCCCACTTGTATGATAATACAGAGATTGGTGTTTTAGGTTGAGGCTTTCCCCGGGTTATTTATTCTATGTTATGTGTGATTGATTTCTCATTCTCAGTTATATGTGTTCTCTTGATCTTGCTCAATTTGATTAAGCTTCTAAAAAGTCTTGTAGAGGTAGATCTTGTATTGTGTTTTAGTATATTGCATAATCTGTTGATCTATAGTGGGAATTTCTACATGGTATCAGAGCAAAGGTGATCAAGGCGAAGAACAATATACAAGAAGGAGAAGTTCAAGGTTTGGCTCCTAAATATAGAAATTGAGTTCTTTTCACATCTCTATTTCACCTATGGCATTCAGTGGTTTAAGACTCGAGTATTCCCTTGGTGGTAGCTCGAATTATATAGCCTAGAAGGATTTCATGGAGGCAGTGTTAGAGGATACCGGTCTAAAGGAATTCATTGATCAAGAAGTCCCCAAGCTGACTGATGCTACTCAACAGGCGGAATGGAAGAAATGTGTGGCTAGAGCAAGGAGAATCCTCCTGGAGGGAGTTCGAGACCACATTGTCTCGAGCCTCCATGCGAAGGAGACACAATTTCCGATGTGGAAAACATTGAAAGACCTATATCAGAACAACAATGATCAAAGGAAGTTGGCGCAAAAAGACGAGCTTCGTAAGAACAAGTGTGAAAAGGGCAACACAATCTCTACATATTTGAGCAAACTCACTAATTGTAGGGATGAGCTTGGAAGTGTAGGGATCACAACCGTTGATGATGACATGGTGAGTCATGCACTCCTTGGTCTTCCTAAAAGCTGGCATAGCTACCAAGACTCAGTTAATGGAAGAGAAAAACTGCCAGATTGGGAATGACTTTGGTCAGATCTGATGCAGAAGGAAATAAGAAGAAGCACCAGAGATGGATCCTCATCGAAGGAAGATGATGAGGAAAATATAGCCTTAGCAAGTAAGGCGAGGAAAGGGAAATGGAAGGAATCCCATCCCAAATCCAGTTCTTCCCATGGTGGGAAGAAGATTGACAAATCAAAAGTGCGATGCTTTCATTGTCATGAAGTGGTCCATTATGCTACGAATTGTCCACAGAAGAAATCCAAGAAGGGTTCCTCAAAGGGATCTGATGGTGAGGCACTGGCCTCACAGTTTGAGCTATATTTCTCGCTTATCGCATGCATGGTTTCATCCATGGTGGGATGTGTGTGGTACGTGGACAGTGGAGCTTCATTCCACATGTCATTTGACAAGGATCTCTAGATGCAAATCGAGATGGGCGATGATGGAAAGTACCATGTTTTAGGTGAAAGTACGGTTGTGTTTCAGAGGGAGCATGGAGCTCCCATCACCCTGACTGATGTAAAGTTTGTGCTAGGTCTGAAGAAGAATCTTGTGTTTGTCACTATGGTAGAAGATAAAGGCTATGATGTAGTCTTTAGTTAAGGAAAGGTATTCTTGAGGCATATCGGTACTGGACAGACAAAGTGAATAGGGATTCGAGTCAAGAATCTCTACAAGCTGGAGGTAGATGACTGTGCTTCTTTGAGTTCCAAAGCTGAGATGGTGCAGAGTCAAGATGTTGGCGAGCTATGGCATAGAATACTGGGCCACTTTCACCATGGAGACCTGAAGATCATGAAACAGATTTCTACCGGATTACCCAAGGGAAAACTTGAGTAGACAACTACATGCAAAGGTTGTACCTTGGGTAAGTATGCGAAATCTTATTTTCTGGATTGAGACAATAGAGCTAGAGCAATCCTGGAGTGAGTTCACTAAGTTGTTTGTGGACCTCTATCTATAGCCTCCGCCACTAAACAAAGGTACTATGTTATTTTTATTGATGATTTTTCTCGTAGATGCTGGATCTACTTTATGCAAAAGAAGGATCATACCTTCTTGAGGTTTTGTGAGTTTAAAGCATTGGAAGAGAAATAATCTGGAAAGAAAATAAAAACCTTGTGTAGTGACAATGGTGGAGACTATGTCTCTCAACAATTTAAAGACTTTTGAGTAGCAGAAGGTATTAAATGGGAATTGGCGGCACCCCATAACCCACAACAGAATGGGGTGGCCAAAAGGAAGAACAAATCAATTGTGGGAGCAGCTCGAGCGACGTTGCATGACCAAAGCCTACCACTGCATTTGTGGGCTAAGGCTTGCAATATAGTATTATACTTGCAGAACAGAATCCCACACCATATATTAGGAATGCAGACACCTATGGAGGCCTATTTTAGGAAGAAGCTTGATGTAAGTCACTTCTGAGTCTTTGGATCATCAATTTAAAGTCATGTGACCAAAGATGCCAGGAAGAGGCTAGACCCAACAGCTGAGTTGGGAATACTTGTGGGGTACATGGATAGACCTCACAGCTATCAATTGTACCTACCTTCCACTCAAAGGACTATGACACGCAGGGATCTGAAGTTCGATGAGTAGAAAGTTGTGTGCTTATCACTTGAGAGGGAGCTCGAGTTGCATGCAGATGAGGAACTTTGAGTTCCTAAGGATGAGGAGCCTTAGATTGATGTAGAGCAGCGGCATGCATAGGATTCGAGAGTGGAGACATCAACTCATGCTGATAATTCCATAGATGGGTGAAAATGCTCAAGGGAAGCTGGCAGGTTGATGCTGGATGTGCAGGAGAATGTGGGATAGCCATATTCTCAATGCAGAAAGAGGAGGTCACCTGAGCAGTACACTAGGTACATGGCCTTGGTTGGGGAGTGTGTAGATACCAAACCTTCTTCATTCGAGGAGGCATTGCAACAACCAGTCTGGGTTGATGAAATCGTAGAGGAGTACAACTCTATCATTCAGAATAGTGTGTGGGATGTTATCCCAAGGCCTCAGGGCAAGTCAGTGGTGAGTTCCAAATGGCTTTACAAGGTAAAGAACCTAGCTGATGACAGTGTTGAGAAACATAAAGCAAGGTTTGCTACCCGGGTTTCTCACAGGTCGAGGGGATCGACTACAATGAGACTTTTGCTCCTATAGCAAGGTACTCATCGATTAGATCAATGTTGGCATTATCAGCTCAGATGGGGTGGAAGATCCACCAGATGGATGTGAAGACAACATTCCTCAATGGGAAGATTGAGGAGGAGATGTACATTGAGCATCCAGAAGGTTTCGAAACCTTCGATCGCGAGTCGCATGTGTGCAGACTCAAGAGGGCTCTATATGGGCTAAAGCAAGCACCCCATGCTTGGTACACCAGGATTGACAGCTATTTCACCAGTTTGGGCTTCACCAAGAGTGAAGCAGATGCGAACCCTTACCACATCATGGTAGAAGGTAAACCATTGATCATTGTTCTTTATGTCGATGATCTGATTTTGACAGATGATGATTAGTTGATACAGTCTTGCAAGGAGGACCTTGCAAGAGAGTTCGAGATGAAGGACATGGACCTTATGCACTACTTTCTAGGCATGGAGGTGTGGTAGAAAGATGGGGAATTATTTGTGTCTCAAGCCAAGTATGCTAATGAGATACTCAAGCACTTTCACATGGAGAAGTGCAAGCCCATGTAGACTCCTCTAGCTGGGAACTAGAGGAAGGAGGATGTTACTTCAGGTGAGGTAGTAGCTGCTACTATTTATTGGCAGCTGGTGGTTTCACTTATGTATCTGGTGAACACATGACCTGACTTATGCTTTTGCGATGAACCAGCTGAGTCAAGCTATGGTTCAGCCTACCAAATTGTTTTGGAAGGCAACGAAGCATGTGCTAAGATCCCTCAGAGGCACATCTCAGTTTGGATTGTGGTACAGACGGACAGACGGAGTGAAGCTTCAGGGCTTCACATATGTGGATTGGGCAGGGAGTGCATCAAATCAGAAGAGCACTTCTGGAGGAATCTTCAACATTGTTTCAGCTGCAGTTTCCTAGTACAGTAGGAAACATAGATCATTTGCACTTAGCTCACCAGAGGCTAAATACATGGCTGTTAGTCAGGCTGCATGTGAGGCCATTTGGATGTAGAGGATTCTAGTGGGATTGTTTGGTCAGATGATGGATCCTATAGTGATCTACTATGATAACCAGATTCGTATCAAACTCTCTAAGAATCCAGTTTTTCACGACAGGTCCAAGCACATTGATATTTGGTATCACCATATTCGAGACTGTTTGATCAAGAGGATCATGTTGTTGCTGTATGTTTCGACCGAGGAACATGATGCAGATATTTTAACTAAGGCTTTTTCAAAATGCAAGTTTGAGTTCCATAGAGACATGATTGGGGTTACTGATAATCCCTTTCTTGTTGAGAGAGAGTGTTGAAAATATCAACAAGAAATGCTAAAAATAGCACTGCTATAAATAATAGTTCAGCTAGTGTTGATCTTAGCAACAATGGATGGAAAATGGAAGGGCTAAAAATAACACTCTATAAATAGAATTTCTGGATACCTTCCTATTTTAGTCAGTCCCTAAACTAAATTAGTGAAGTAAAATTCGAATTTGATCTTAACAACAATTTGTAAAATAATTAACTAATTCATCTTGAGTTAACTAGTTAAGGAAAATCAAACATGAAGTCTATGTGGGGACATGCAATAGTTTCTCCATTAATTGAGGAATTTATCCATCAGTTAAAGAGATAAGGATGAATTGTAATATTGAGTTGTCATTAGTTGGCTCAGTTAACTAAGTCAAGTCTAGTTAGATTAATTAAAACAGTTTGTTGAATTAATGTAAGTTCAGTTAGTTAATGCTTGCATGCATGTAACTATTGCACTTCAGATAACTGAGTATTCTCTCATAAATAACTCACGCATCTCAGTTCAGAAAGAGACCCAGTTGAGATCATATGGAGGGGAAGTGTACTATCAGTTTCTAGAATATTCCATTGTGAATATTCCTTGCATGCAGAAGGAATTCTTTCCTTGAGGATTGCACAGTTACTTCTTCAGGTTTAGTGAGTGTGATGAGGCCAATTCACACATGTGGCTTCACTGGACCCCAAGAAAAACTGCGGAAGGAAATAGGAGGCTTGAAGGGCTTGAGGAGGACATATACTATGTCTATTCGGTTTGTGAGCTGTATTGTTTGATTGCAGAGAGAGAAGAATAGCTTGAGAGCTGATTCTTTTTGTAACTTGAACAAGATTTCCACTTGTATGATAATACAAAGATTGGGGTTTTAGGCTGAGGCTTTCCCCGGGTTATTTCTTCTATGTTATGTGTGATTTATTTCTCATTCTCAGTTATATGTGTTCTCTTGATCTTGCTCAATTCGATTAAGCTTCCGCAAAGTGTTTTAGAAGTAGATCTTGTATTATGTTTTAGTATATTGCATAATCTGTTGAGCTACAACGGGAATTTTTACAATATTCACATTAGGATCTTCTTCAGAAGGTTTAGCCCTCATCATCTGTAGGTTCTGAGTAGGTTGTTGAGGTTGTGTCATCTTCTGCTGTATTTTAGCTATCAATACAAGGCAGTCTTCTATCGTGTGGAAAAATTGAGTATAGTATTGACACGATAAGCACATTTGGTTTATACTCTCTCATGCATAGTGTCCTGGCACTCCACAATTGTAGCAAATAACATGTCCCCAACCTCTCGCAGGTCCTCCTCCACCTTGGCCTCGTCCCTGCCCATGATATCCTCTGCGCACTCCCCCAATGCCTTGATTTAGAGGCTAAGTTTCTGTCTGCATTCAATATGCGGGCATTCTTTCCATCATCAACTCATATCTACCGTAGTTATGCTCATCGTGGCCCACTAATTTTTAGAAGTTACAGAAGAGCTGTTGCGGTGTCTGTACAAATTTCTATAGCAAGTGACAATTGTCTGTTACATGTTTCCCAACTACCTAACAGATAGCATACCATAGCACGGGCCCTCTACTTGGCCTGGCTTGAGCTTCCAGCCTCAGAGGCATTGTCCCTCCTCATGCAACGTAATTTTTGAAGATAGGGTACTAATCTTTATCATGCCCCTCGCTTTTACACTTCAGGCACCAAACTTCTTCACACACCTCTAGCCGAGTTGCTCTATCCTTCTTCAGACTTTGGAACTCTAAGAAAATATTCTACAACTATGTGTGAATCTATTGAACTCCCAAAGCAACATCTTGAAGCGGTGTCTCATGCAATCTCATCACAATCTCCATGGCTTCCGCTTGGGTCCCAATCTTTTTCTGTGGCAAAGAAACCCTTAGGTGAGATAAGAGCGAAGCTACAAACCATTCGTGGTGTTGTCCATTGTCACATGGAATGAGTCGATCTTGCGGACAAGATTGACCTTCCTAGAATCTAATGATATCTAGTGACAAACAAGCCAATCAAAAACTATCTTTCTCTAAATATGCAATTATAAACAAAGAAAACAAGTGTTTTAGGCCTACCTTGGGTCCAATGCAAGTTTGTGGAAGCCTCGCTCCTTTGATCCAATGATCTCCTTTGTAGCGAATCTGCAAACACAAACAAGCAAACAAATTAAATAGCACCTGAAAAGCCAATATCATAAAGCATACTTATCATGATGATCAAATAATTCATGAAACAAATGACATAAGACAATTTGTTGAGAAAAATAAATCTGATTGTATTAATTCAAATCAAAGAATAACTTTACAACCTGTGCCTTGATGTTGTACAAGCTCCTCCCAAGGTCCAACAAGAAGTCTCCTCTACTTTGACAAGTTTCACTCTCTTCCCAATGAAGCCAAAAAGGTATGTGATCTCTCCTCTCAAGCTTAACTAGGAAGTCTCAATTCCACCAGCATTTACCCTCAAAAATGTTCAACTTCTAACCTCCCTAGCAACCAGCCCAATGCCTTAATTTATAGTGCAATGGAGGGAAGTTACTAGGTCCTCCTTCAAAGGGATAAAGCCCTCCTTCAAAGGGATAGCTCCTCTCATCAAGGGATTAGCTCCTTCTCTTTTGGGATGCATGAACCACCTAAGAGCGAACAATCCACGTCAAAATTCCTTCTAGAATCATCTAGAATTAACCCAAAGTGAGTTTTTTAGAATAAACTTGTGCCTTTTTGACTTTCACACGGGTCCGCACCCACTCCTTTAGGGACAGAGCGGGCAGGTCTGCAGGTAATGTGAACAGGGGGTGCGGGACTGCAGGAAACAATGAGAGAAAGTGCGGAACCAGAGCTTTGTTGATTTTCAATGTCTTTCTCTCATTTTCAAAGCCTGACTTAGAGAGTTGAAGTCCGAGACTTGCTTAGGAGGACAGTACAAGTGATGATAGACCCATACTGACTGCAAATAGTCATGGTGAAGATATTTTTGTGTAACATCCATCCATAAGATTCATGTTAGATTCGCAGAGCTATCATTTCAATCTCTGATCAAGCTCCCAGGGTGTTTCACCAGGCCTCATCACAATTTCCTTGAATCCAACCACTAATTGTGATTCAGACTTGGGGCTACTGAATTCCTTATTCAGCGCAGTCTAAATGTCTGCTAACGGAGCCGTCGGGTTATCGGTATAGTACTTAATGTACCATGTTAGCGCATGATCCTATAGAGAAGTAACCAACATTTCTTTCTTCATCTTATCCTCTGTAATATTCTAGGTTGTCCACATGGCCTTCATAACAAACCAGAATTGGTCCAGGTCCTCATTTCCCAAGCCCTTGAAAAGAGGAAACTTCATTGTATTCGGCATATTGAATGGTGGCAGAGGTGGTGGTGGTGTGGGCAAAGGTGTATGCTGTGTAGGTGAAGATGGAGGTGGTATGGGTGGATGGAGTATTCGCGGGAACCCTTTTCTTATTAAATGGACAATGCTCTACAGTGAATCTTGTGCTGCTCCTTCATCATCACTCAGAGGAGGCTCAATTAGTGAGCTATATTAAGGGCCTATACTCCCTCTATCCCTGCATAAATTTCCACTTCACGTAGCTTCGAGCATTAAGGTAATTGCATAACCCACTTTTCACATGAGAGAATTTTAATCCAAGTATTCAAAGATATTAAATACTTACCTCGCAGTCCCTTGAAGAAGCATCATTCTGCTTCACTGTAACTAACCGAGGTATCGACTGTGAATTCTATCACAAATCTTCCTATGACATGATCAAGCCAATGATCGACATCGCGTGGGGTCCACACTATTGGACCATGTCTCCACCTTCCTTGGCCGTCTGTCAATTTAGTGATCCACTCATATAGGTTGATCGGGAAGGAACAAAAGAAAATTTTGTGTATCTCTATGTACAAATACCTATCCAACCACTCCTCCATTTCTTTCTTTTTTGGATTCCAGTGATGCGACATCACACATCTCTTTATGCAGATCCTGCTCCTAACAACATAACCATTTTTTGGATTGGTGGGTCCTGGCCTAGGTTCAGAGTTAGTTTTTCCAAACAAATCCCTACACTACTAGCCCTTTCAGCATCAACCCGTAGAGTGCGGACTGAAGTATCACCCGAAGTAGTATGGGGGGATGCTGGAACAAAGATTCCACACCCAGAGATTAGTGTAATGTCACTTTATGCCATAAACCTACCTTTTTGCAAATCAATAAGCCCTTAGGGCTTATCAATATAACTTCCCTTAATCAGATTCTGTCCCTCCATGAACATTCACGATTGTCTTTCACAGACCCTACACAGGTGAATCAACTGCTTACGTGCCTCTGTGGTTACCCTTAATCCTATATTCACCCAAATTGGCTTCAGTGTTCGATAACTTTAACATCCAACAAGATATGCTTTGCATAAACAATTATTATTATGTGCATCCATATAACAAGATGAATCATGTAAAATTGTGCATCAATACAGTATTGATTCATAAACCCATCATTCATCTTAACATAATAGTGCATTCATTCATAACAGAAGGGAATAGATAACACAGGAATTTTTGGAATAATCTCTTTATTAATACCTCAGTTCTTCTTACAGACTCAAGACTTCTCTGCGCACTCAACTGCAGGGGTCCACGCACTCAGCTGCGGATTCTACTCTAGGCGTCTGCGCACATAGCTACAGAGCCTCTCTTCTACTCACCCATTAGATTCGTCTTCATTATTATCTACTACTACCTTAGAATCTCTAAGATTCTCTTTTTTAAATAATCCCATGGTCTGCGGACCATGGGTGGATCTATAAAATCCGACATAAATTACATAAAACAATGGTAAAACCCTTTATGCCACTTTACTATCTACACGCTCTACAACTGCAACTTGCGGAGACTTTACACTTTTTACAATAAAACTTTGGCTTTTTTCCCCAAAACATAGGCTTTTGTTCCAAAATTGACCCTAGGGGACCCTGTCCTAGTAGTGAGACTACGATTTGCTTGCAGGTCATTGCCAAGAGGGCCAGTGATTGAGGGTTTTGTTGGTGAGTAGTAAAATCCAAACCTAGGTTAGCCCAACCTAAGCCAACAAATGGTTTCATTGCCTGGACTTGGATATGTTTTAGGGATATGTTTTAGGGATATGTTTATGTGGCATTTGTCGAAGAAGGAAATCCGAGAGTGGGTAGAACAAAAAGAACATGAATTTGCAAATCAGGAGAATAGAAACCCTCATCTCTTAGCTGAAAAGTGGTTGGAGAAGTATATTTTCAAAGATCAATACAAAAAAAATTTCATTTCATTTTACGTTGAGCTATAAGAGTCGATATCAAGGTTGAATGAGAGAAATAATTGTTTTAAAGGAGACAAACCTAAGGAGTTGACTCTTGAATTTATGCAATGACTTAAGAATATCGACAATAGGATCTCAAGAGTTGTTTAATTCTGGATTGATAGAATCTTGGGAGGATTCATTACTGAGTTTGGATTAGGCTCAACTGTGTCCTACAACAAATCAAAATGGAATTTTTTCAAAGGACCCTAAGGTAAGTAGTTGAGATCTTTAAAAATCTAGATTAAGATGCTTTTATGTAAAAAGGGAGTTCTACAAATGTAATCATATTATTAGATTACCTATGTTTGGAAGAAGATCTGAAGAAGAGACTAAAACAATGGAAAGTGGGAAAATATATAGAATAGGCACTAAAAAGAGATCTTGTGGCTAAGATCTTAATACTTTTATAGAAGCTAAATATATCCCTATGTTGAGTGAATCTAAAAATGAAGAAAACCTCCCTGAAAACCCTAAAGTAACTCTATAGTATTCATCCTTTCAGTCTGAAAGTTCACCGAAGCCTGAATCTAGCAATAGTCAGGATAATTTTGGTTTTTCCTGTCCCCCTACTCCCCCTAGCCCCCCTACCCCCCACCCCCATCCCCTTACGAATCCCCCTCCGGCCCCCCCTCGAGAAGGAATATGGTCGATGATATTAAGCTACCTATTTTTAAAGGAACTGGATCAGAGGATCTGAAGAAATTGTGGTTTTTATACGCAGGAGTATGGACAACAAAACAGGTCCATGATGAAGATATGAAGAAGGCTCAACTTGTCATAACATTTCGAGATCGAGCATTGACATGGTACATGAAGTATTCAAGCAATCAAATATGATCATTCGCAGATATTAAAACAATGTTGGTAAAAGAATTTAGGAAGCTGGAGTCTAAATCACAATGTATCAGAAAGTTAAAGGAGATTAAACAAAGGCCTACTAAGTCTTCTAAGGAATTTGGCCAAATATTCAAGGTATTATTTGATCAGATGAGATTAGACATAGCTCTGCAGTAGCATAAGGAATGGTTCATGGCTGCACTGCTACAATGAAATTAGAAGCTTTGCTGATAAGAGATACCAATGCAGGTATGCAGCCGATTCAGAGTCAGTTGGAAAATTTGACTCTACAGTTACAAGATATGAAAGAATGTAAGGAAGTTTGCAAAGAAATGTGGTGTACAAAGTGAAAATCAAAAGGCCACTCTAAGGAAAAATGTCCTCTCTTTAGAAATTACATGGCTAGTGGAGCTATGAACCCTTTGAATGTTGGATATAGCTTCTAGTGTGAGATATGTAGAACTATATGTGAACATTGTGCAAAAGATTTTTATTTGTTGAAAAAACATGTGCATACTCCAAAGAATATATATTGCAAGTTCTGTAAATCGATGGCATATGATGATAATAATCATCGAGCTTATTAATTAATGATGGATCACTGTGTTGACACATATAGAATGCAGGCTGAAGAACATGGACTAGAAGGAATTGGACAACATGGTGGTTGAGGCAGCTATCAAGGAAGAGGTCGAGGTGGCAGAGCTTGTTGAGGTCGTGGAAAAATTATTTGTTACAACTGTGGTTAGGCAGGTCACTTTGCAAGAGATTTTCAGAATCCTACTACGACACATAAGCATTTAAAATAATTTGATCATGTAATTGAAGAGTGATCGGTACTTATGGAAAAAATGCAAGAAAATAAAAGTCAATAGCCGTCACAAAACATTCAGATGATGATTGCGGAACTAAGGACCGATGAACCTCACATTATTAGTAACAAGCAGTAGATCTGTGACTGGAAATGATAAAGTAGATGGAAAGAAGGAAGCTGAAGCCACATGGGTAATAAAGACTGTAGAGAAATCTCCTTCCTTTAATGTTCAGAATGAGAAAGAGGTGTTTACGGAGGCAAGGTGAAGATTTATGGATGTTGGGGCTTTGGCCTCTAGCATGCAACCAAAACCAATGCAAAAGGATAATTGCAAAACTATATCAGTTGCGATACAAGATGTGGAAAAAGGTATTTTAAAGTATTTTCAATAAACTTGCATGAATTTGTTAAGAAACCAAAAAGTTTTAGAAGGGCTGCAGGAATTGATAGATTCCTGTGCTTCTAAAGAAGTACCGTGAAGAGACATGCGTGTAGTTAATAATTTACATTGACATAAGAGAAGTAATGGAAAAAAAATGAGGCTCATTGCACATATCTGAGAATACAACATGGATCGGGTTATTCTGGATCTAGGATATGATGCCAATGTTTTACAAAAGAAAACCTAGGAATTGATGGGTAAGCCAAAGTTACAATGGTCACCAATTCAGTTGAGAACTTCCAACCAACAGAAAATCTTCCCTATGGGAAGGTTATTAGGTGTTATTGTAGACATTGAAGGAGTACACATTATTGCAGATTTTGAAGTCATAGAAATTATGGATGAACACAACCCCTATCCAACAATTGCTTGGACTAGATTGGGAATTTGATAATTTAGTAATAATCAACTTAAATAAGAGGCAAATGGTATTTGAAAAATACAACATGAGAGTAATTGTTCCATTGGACACATAAGAAGGGGTAAGATATACAGAACATGTCAAAGATGAGTAGTGCGCAACAGATATAGGCAACATTTATCAGATAACAACCAAAGAAAATGAATGGATCAACCCCACTGCATATGGAAAATTAAGCTAGGAACAGGACAATTTTTGTACCTCAGATTCAGAAGAAAAATTGGAAAATTGGCAAAATAGGCTGCACAAAGTGTCCATAAGGTGATGCACAAGGATCACTAAATCACTCTGCTTTAAAACCTCTGAGGTATGTAACTTGCCTTACTATGATGGTTTAGGTAATGTAAGAACTTTCCTTGATGATTATGAAAGACAAACGCTAGAAGAGAAAAGGTTGTTAGATTTGGGTGTAGACTTGATATCTACACTTGCTAGATGGTGGGTTGCACATAAAATAAATATAGCAGATTGGCAGGAGTGTCGAAGATTAATGTAGATCAAGTTTGGGCCAGTAGATATAGAAATGGAGGTGAACTATGATGGTAAAATTGAACCTAGGTAGCATATTCATCGATGCACTATAGTATGGGAGGATATCCCACAACGTTAATGGGTACATGGGTTTATCCACACATTAGAGACAATTCCTATGAACTGGTACCTAGAAATAGAACTTTGCCATGGTACTACAAATTTGGTAGATTTGGTGATAGGCTTTATATTGAGATTCAATTTTAAAGATGATTGCCCATGCATAGACATATCTCTTCACATAGTCAGAGAAAAGATCTTTGGTATGCAACGTCGCTGACATGGCAACAACCAGATTGGATTGTGCAACTAGAACATGTGTTGGAATGCTATAACATTATTGTAGAAGAAGATGAAGATCCACGCAATATCGACATAGCAGAATTGGAAGGACAATGTGAAGTTGTTGGACTTGAGCCAGAGATACCAGATATAGTGAAGCCAATAAAGACTAAGAAGGTGAATATAGGATCAGAGGAAGAACTAAAGTTCGCAATGATTGGCAATTATTGGGATGAGGATAAAGTTAGTAAAGTTACATAATTTCTTCATGAATATAAGGAGTTGTTTCCAACTAGGTTTTCATACTTGAAGGGTACAGTAGGAGATTTAGGAGTTATGAAGATACTTCTTAAGTCTGATGCGAAGCCATTCAAGCAAAGACCCTAAATATTGAATCCAAAATATAAGGAGAAAGTAAAAGTTGATTTGGATAAGATGATAGCACCAAAAGTCATTGACCCTGTGGAAGAATCAGAATGGGTAAGTCCCATGGTGGTAAAAGAAAAGAAAACTCAAGGAGAAATTAGGATTTCTGTGGAACTAAGGAAGTTAAATGATGCATGTGTGCATGATCCATTCCCTACACCATTTACAAATGAAGTGTTGAAAAACATAGGAGGATAGGAGGCCTACTCATTCACAGATGTATTTTATGGCTATCATCAGATTGGGATTTCACCAAAGGATAGGCATAAGACCACATTTGCAGTAGAGTGGAGCTCATACCAGTATATAGTGATGCCTTTTGGGTTGAAGAATGCCTCTACTATATTTTCAAGAGTTGTGATTGCAAAATTCAAGGAGTACATACACAAATTGTCGGAGGTATACTTTGATGATTGGAGAGTCTTTGGACTGTTGAAAAAGATTTTTGCGAGCTTAAGATTTATGTTGGATACATATAGGCAGTACCAGATCTCATTGAACTTAAAGAAATGTATATTTTGTGTGCATTTTGGTATACTATTAGGGCATGTTGTGTGAAAGAAGGGTTTGATGGTGGATCCTGTGGAGATAGTTGTCACTGTGAACATGCCACCACCAAAAATAGTGAAACAACTATGCACTACAATGGGAAAAACTACAAATTACAAGAAATTCATTAAGGGATATGCGCAAACAACTGCGCCAATGGAGAAACTATTGAAGAAAGATGTGACTTTTCAATGGAATGAAGAATGCCAAAAAAATCTTAATATATTGAAAGAAAAAACGGTAATTGCACCTATATTGGTTTTCCTAGACTGGAATAAGGAGTTTCATGTTCATGTAGATGCATCTTGCATAGATTTAGGAGTGGTATTGGCACAGTCTGGTGCAGGAGAAATCAATCACCCTATAGCTTTTGTAAGTAAGAAATTATCTAAAGAAGAGAAACTATACAAGTACAGAAAGGGAAGGACTGGCTATGGTATATTCTTTACATAATTTTAGACATTATTTATTGGAATCACATTTCAAGATGTTCACAAATTTCTCTACACTAAAGTATTTGGTCAATAAGCCTATTTCAGGAGGAAAAATTTGCAGATGGCTATTATTATTTCAGGAGTATGACTTTGAAGTTGTTGTTAAGCCATGAATACTAAATGTTGGACCTAATAATTTGTCAAGGTTGGAAACAGGAGAAGAACCAACAAATATAAAAGATAATCTCCCTGATGCGTAGTTGTTTTCAATTAAGATTGTAGATGATGCCTTTGAAGGCATTATTCATTTTTTGGCTACAGGAATGGCCCTTCCAAAACACACTACACAGTAGAAGAAGGAGTTGGTGGTATAAGAAGTTGAGTTTTTGTTGATAACAATACATTTGTATAAGATGGGACCAGATGAAATACTACGCAGGTATGTCCCTGAACATGAAAGCCATAATATTTTGGCAGAAGCTCATGGAGGCATAGCTAATCGACATTATGTAGGGAAGCCTATTTTGCAAAAGGTTTTAAGAGCAAGATTATGGTGGCCCACATTACACAAGGATGAAAAGGAATATTGTCAAGAATTTGATGCATGTTAGAGAGTTGGGAAGCCATCAAGTAGGGATGAAATGCCATTAGTCCCACAGGTGACATTGCAGGCCTTTGAAAAATTGGTCACTGATTTCTTTGGACCTATCAACCCACCTAAGAAGAAGACTCGTGCGAGGTATATAATCACAACAAGCGATTATTTGACAAGTTGGAATGAGGCACAAGAAGTAAGGGATTACAGCACATAAACTGCTACGAAGTTCATTTTTAAGTATATTTTGTCCAGATTTAGGTGTCCAAAGGTCTTGATGAGTGATTAAGGATCACATTCCATAAATAAGACCATTGAGGCATTCACTGAAGAATTCCAGGTGTATCATCAGAAGAGCACCCCATATCACCCTTAGGAAAACGGAACAGTCGAAGCTTTTAACAAGATTTTGGAGAATGCACTGACCAAACTGTGCAATGTGAATAAATATGACTGGGATCTAAGAATTCCAGCTATGTTATGGGATTATAGAACCACATGCAATAATATGACAGGCCAAACACCTTTCAGGTTAGTTTATGGGAAAGAAGTTATGATGCCCATGGAATATATTGTGCCAAGCTTAAGGATTGCAGCCTTTACAAACATGGTTGACCCTAACATAATGAAGGAAATAATGGTGTAGTTTCTCGCATTAGATGAAGAAATATTCATAGCAGGATTTCATTATCAGGTGAAGAAAACAAGAAAAAAATCTTGGCACAACTGACATATCAAGAAAAAGACATTCCAGGAAGAATATCTTGTCCTTATGTATGACAGTAAATTTGTGAAGTTCTCAGAAAAGTTTAAGATGCACTAGTTGGGCCCCTATATCATCAAGCATATCATGGTTGGAAGTGCATTTTAGTTGTCAAAGTTGAATTGACAATTGATACTAGGGAGGCTGAATGGTAGTAGGTTGACACTATATAGGGACAACCCTACCATGGTAGCTTCACTCTAAAAAGAAAGGAGGAAAGTGTTAATTCCACCTATAGTTGAAAGTGGGCACTGGACTATAAACTATGCTGCAGAAAAGAACTTCGACATAGGAAGGTTAATTCACGATAGAAAGGAGTATGTCGAAGTTCATAAGAACTATGACATGGGAAGGATTGTTGACCACAATGAAAGATGCATCGAAGTTCGCCAAAAATATGACCGTTAAAATGGGAACTAGCCGTTGGAGGAGCGGAAAATTACATTTATGGAGAGAGGTTGGCAAGGATATAGGGATATATATGTAGTTAATGAACAAAATCTTAGCAATATCTAAGATAATGATGGGGTTAGGATATCAGGAGCATTATAAAAGGTCGTGTCCCACCAAGATTTTGGCACTTTACTGTCTGAGAGTTAAAAAATTGCTAGGTATTGAGAAATTGTAGAAGTTGCACTACTGTATGTGATGAGCCCCCAAATTGGGTAACTTATTGGGCTCATTTTTCCTAATTTTCCTTGTTCAGTCCTCCATTTTTCATAGATTATACATGTTTTCTAGTACGTTTGTGTTATTTGAACGAATAAGGGTGGTCACTCTACCTAGGAGGCTAACACGTGGTTATTTCGGGATTTTTGGACAAATTTTGGAGCAAAACCAAGCAATCATGGGTCAGCTGACAGCCAAGCTTGAGGTTAGGATTCGTAGGGAGGTTGTCTCTCGCATTAAATGGCCTTCCTCGAAATCTCCACCCTCAACATCGAGCTCCAGTGGCCACCAAAACGAGTTTTAAAGGCAACCAAGCAGTTTTTGGAGGAGTGACTATTTACTAGCAGTTGGGACAGTCGAGTCCCTTGAATCTAGGAGGGCTGCTAGCCCCCTCATATTGTATAAGTAGGAAGGCCTCAGCCTTCATATTTTACCTTTGGAACTATTGTTATTTTTGCACTATAGTGTTGTCATTTTGCTCAGCCTGTTTTATTGTAGCTACTGTTGTACAACTTTCATATGATGGTTATTTTTGAATAATGAGAAGCAACTTTACTTGGCATCAGATCTAAGTTCTTTATAGGAGCCTGCAGCTCTTGGGGTTGGGCCCAACCCGAGTGCTAAGGCCTCCTCTATGTATTGTTAGTTGTTCTTTATGCATTTGCAAAAACATTTCTGTTAAGTAGATTAAAGTTTGTTGATTAACTAGGTCACTGTTAATGGTTAGAAAGACTTTTTGAGTGCTCAGATTTAGTTGATAGGTTGTTAACAGAAAAATCTTCAAGAAAAGGGCCATCAAACATCTCTGGTTTCACCTCTCCTTCAGTAGGATCTAGAGCTGGGATCAGGATAACTTTGCTGCCCACAAAAACACTGATTTTGCTTTGCCATGCAATCACTAGTGTTTGATTTTCATGTGTAGAAGTTGGTTACAAGTTCAAAATTTTGTTTGCTTAGTTGCATGAGTTAAAATATGGTTTCATTGTAGGTCACACTTCTGTTCATTCTCTCTACTGGCAGCTAGCAGATTAGGTCATCGTAGTTAGGTTTTCTGAATTTACAAGTCTTCATTGGATTGGTTGGAAAAACGCCTTGCAGAGCACCTATACCACTCCTTCATCTATTTATTCTCCATCCGCACCATCCACTCTACCCTCTGCTTAGAATCCTTGCCTCTCGTTCGCCATTTGCTCCCATAACCCTAGTTTTATGTGTAACATTGCTTCAGTCTTCCCTGAACCAAATCCAGCCATCCACACCTGTCAACAACTCCATCCACCGAGTCCTAGTACCATCTCCAGCCCTCACCCTATCTCCACACTCACTCCTTCACCTTTCCCTCTCCATTCATCCACCAAAAACCTCATTTCTAAACATCTTGTAGAAAGTTACAGACATCCTGTAGAAAATCACAAACATCCTGTAGAACCCCTGCAGACTTCCTGAAGAGGCTCATGAATGAGGTTTCTTGATAGCCAAACTCAGTGAGACTCTATGGAAGGGTTTTAGGGACCCCTTAGGCCCTCTCTGAACCTTCTTGACCTCCTCCAAGCATTTCCTCTCTCCCATCCACCTCTGCACAGCCCAAAAACAATCAAATCATATGCATAATAACTCTGGAAACTTATTCAAAATACAAAAAGATGGTTTTTTCCAAATGTTACTGTAGAAGTATCTTAGATGCATGTATTTACCTTTCTAGAAATCAAGGGCATCTCCTTCAGTAGCTTACATACTCTTTCTTGCATCGGTAGGGTTAGCTGGTAGAATTAGGGTTTGCTAGGGTTTACGTTTCCTCTTAGCTTTCCAGTTTCTTTCTGCAAATAGATCAGCCTTCTTTAAGTTAGCTTTAATCCATCAGTTAAAAAGCTTCTTCTCAGAGCTCATAGAAGTTTGCTTAAGCCCCTAGCGGACTTGTGCCAGCTGACCAAGTGACAGTTGCGGCAAGAGCTAGTACTTGTGCATACAGCACCATTCTTCCAAGTTTGTTATGAACTACTGGGTTGATAAAAGTAAAGAAGGGAGTCCCAGGAGTTGTAGCATTATTGCTGAAATACTGGAGCTCACCACCTCTTTTTGGCGTCGTTGCTAGGGAAGCGTCAGAGTATTTGTGATTGCTGCTTTTCTTCTATTTTCCTACTCTCACCTTCTGCTAAGTAGTTTATTTCATTTCCATTCTGCAATTTCATTTCTGCAAAAGTAAATTAGACATTTCCTGCTTTCGTAGATTAACCTTTCAATTCTGCAAGCGTAAAATAGAATTTCAATTCTGCAAGCGTAAAATAGAATTCCAATTCTGCAAGCGTAAAATAGAATTTCAATTTTGCAGGCGTAGTCTAGTATTTCCTTCTCACAATTTGATTTCAGCAAAATAGATTAGTCTTTTCCTGCTTTCATTTCAATTCCGCATTTCCATTTCTGCAAGATACGTTTTAGTTAGTTGCAATTCCATCTATTTCAGTCTTGCAGGTACAAGCAGAGAAAAAAAAGCAAAAGCAACGAAAAATCATTTCATGCCTCGTAGGAACAGAGATAGTACCAGAAAATTCTGACCCAACACCCCCACCACTTCACTGAGTCACCCTTCTCTCTTCTTTGGTGGCAGTGATCCAGAAGAACCTATAGGTGAACCTCCTGAGATATACGAAGATCCTATAACAGAAGAAGAGCAAGAAAACATTCCTTTTGATACTATGGCTGACAACAGAAATGGTAGAGTCGATGATGAGAGAATAGAAGGTACCTTCCCCATCTGAGAGACTAACAGGGACATGAAAATGAAGAACATAAGTCCCTCAGCCTTACCTCATTTCCATGGATTGACCACTGAAGACCCTGATACCTTCCTGTTTGAGTTTGTTGTCCTTTGTCGAACTTATGACTATACAGAAGACGAGAAAAAGTTGAAACTCTTTCCCTCTACCCTCAAGGATGCAGCATTACACTGGTTCATGGGGTTACCTGGAAACAGTATCACTACTTGGGCTCAGATGCAGCAAGCCTTTGACAAAAAATACCGAGATTACTGTAGGTCAAAGGAAACCAAGGGATAAATCTTTCAGATGACCATGGGAAATGATGAGTCTTTAGAGGACTATGAGAAAAGGTTCCAGCTTATCTACAAACGGGTTAGGTGCACACTTTACCCTGAGTCTCTAAAGTTGGTTCTGCTCCTAGGAGTCCCTGAAGACCTTCTAGATACCCTTCACATGCTAGATGGAGGAGATATTTACCAACTACCTTATGAGGACATAAAGACTGTGTTTAGAAACCACTCTAGGGCAGCCCGGAAAAGAGGTAGGGGAATCCAGTTTCAGCTAGTACTACCTTCTCCAAGCATGAGTTTCCTAATCAGATGGAAGACCTCAAAAGTGAGATGAGACAGACCATTGCCATGCAACTTGATACTTTTCGAATCCAACAAAAGGAAGAGGAAGCTGAGAGGGCTTTGGCCATCTTCTATCCCAGATGTACGAGGAAGCACCCTAAGAACGAGTGTCCATTACACTCAGTAGAGGTATGTTTCGTTTGTGAGGAGGACCACCCCACAAACCAATGCCCAACCTTGCCCGGATTCAAAGCCATGTACCAAGGGACTGAGGCACCCACGGAACCTCTCTACTTCCTCAACCAAAGGAGACCGCATGGACCTAGACCTTACCAGCAGGGGATGTAAGGGACATCCCAAGCTTATTATAGCCCCAACCAATCTGATCACATGCCTTCTTGGGGTCCCCTTGCTCATCCTTCCTGGTCTGCACCTCCCCCATGGTCTTATCCACCTCAATACCATACTCAACCCACTGCTCATTCGTTTCACTCACATGTCCAGCCACAGCCTCAGTGGAATGCACCTCAACCAGGGTGGAGGCCCCAATATAACTCTCCTCCCGCCATTCTGCCTCCACCACCGGCTCAACCACAACCATTACCTCCTGCTCCTCCAAGATAACCCCAAATGCTTGCCCAACCGAACCCGAACCCCAACAACCGACAAGCCCAACAGGTATACACTGGGGAGACAACATGTCCTACCTATGCTGTGGAGATCCAGGAGATCAACCTGCAATCCGGAAATACCCTTCTAGATCGCCAACCTCCTCCCTCAGAGGACGAGGAAGAGAAACAGGAAAGTGAACCCAAATCCATTCCACCCTTTCCTGAGCGACTAACAGTAACCACATAACCAAACCTAGAGGAGACTGAACTTCTGGGAGAACTGAAACAGTTGTGGGTGAAAATACCCCTTCTCTAGGCCATCAAAGATGTACTGATATACAACAAATTGATTAAGGAGAAGTGTTTCAGGCACCCAAGTAGGAGAAAGAGAGATGCCTCGACTATCAATGTCATAGGACAACTGTCTGATCTAATGTTGGGGCAAGTAATCTGTCCAAAGTATTTGGACCCTGGGAGTCCTGTAGTTGATGTCCACATCAATGGCACCATTATACCCCATACCTTGATTGATCTATGGGCTGCCATTAATGTGATGACCAGGGACACCATGCTTAAACTCAACCTTCAAATTCCTTAAGGAAGACATCGACAGTCCTGTAGTTGGCAGATTGCTCCACCGTGACTCCCGAAGGGCTTGTGGAAGATGTCTTGGTCTCTGTTGACTATTGGGAGTACCCTGTGGACTTCTTGGTACTTCAACCAAAGGAAAAGCTTACTAGATACCCCCTCATTTTGGGAAGGCCTTGGTTAGCCACTGCGGATGCTTACATCAGTTGCCGAGCTAGAAACATGACCACCAAAAATGGTCCTATGTCCAAGCAGCTAGTCCTATACCCTCCTGCCCAGCCTCTACTAGAACATGACTTACCGCTCTGGTTGGAAGAAGGAGATGAGGATGAGGTCTACTCTGCACCCTTGTGCACAATAGAAACCACTAGGGGAGGTCCTCAAACCGAGGATGATTTGATTGATACTTTGATTCAAAATCCACCTCTCAGTGCACTATCCTTAGAGGAATTGGTGGAGGACACCCAAGCCAACACCTTAGTGGACCTCTGTGTGACTGATCCAACCTCTCCCAGAGTTAAGAATGTGGAGTTTGGTCCCAGAAGACCTTTAAAGATCAGCTCCTCCCTATCTCCTTCCCAGGAGAAGGAGCTGTGTAGCTTACTGAACAATCATTTAGATGCTTTCGCCTGGAGCTATAAGGAGATGAAAGGAGTCCATACCTCGATCTGTACCCATCACATCTACATTAAAGAAGATTGTAAACCGGTCAGGAAGCCTCAGAGGAGAATGAACCCAGACCTTAAGGACATTGTCAAAGAAGAATTGCAAAAATTATTGGATGCAGGATTCATCTATCCTATCTCTGATAGTGAGTGGGTCTCGCCTCTAGTGCTGGTGCCCAAAAAGAACGAGAAGTGGAGAATCTGTGTAGATTACCGAGAACTTAACAAATCCACTAAGAAAGACCATTTCCCTTTGCCTTTCATAGATCAGGTGTTGGATGGACTGGCAGGGAAGAAGTTCTTCTCTTTCCTTAATGGGTTCAGCGGGTATAACCAAATCCAAATAAGCCCAGAAGACCAAGATAAAACCACCTTCACTTGTCCATGGGGTACCTTTTCCTATCGAGTCCTTCCCTTTGGGCTATGCAACACTCCTGCCACTTTCCAGAGAGCAGTATTGAGCATCTTTTCTGAGTTGGTCCATGATTCGGTAGAAATTTATATGGATGACTTCACTCCTTATGGGTCCAACTTCCAAGAAGCATTGACCAATTTGGGAAAAGTTCTAACCAAGTGCATTGAGATGAACCTGTCCCTCAGTCCTGAAAAATGTGAATTCTTGATGACTGAAGGGATCGTGCTAGGTCATACCATTTCTCGACAAGGATTACAGGTGGACCCTAATAAAATTGCTATCATCCAAAAGGTCCCACCTCCTCAAAAGGTAAGAGATGTTCGGAGTTTCCTAGGCTTAGCAGGATATTATCGAAGATTCATTAAAGACTTCAGTAAGCTAGCCTCGCCTTTGTTTGGACTCTTAGGGAAAGATGTTGAGTTTAAATGGATTGAAAATTGTCAAGGGGCACTGAACGAATTGAAAGATAAGCTGGTGTCGGCCCCGATCTTGAGAGGTCCAAACTGGGCCCTACCTTTCCACATCCACACTGATGCCTCGAACAAAGCCATAGGGGCAGCCTTAGGACAATTTGAGGAGAAACTCCCATATGCCATATACTTCTTCAGCAAAAACTTGTCCAAGGTAGAAATGAACTATACTGTAACCGAGAAAGAGTTCCTAGCTGTAGTCCATTCCCTAAACAAGTTCAGACACTACATCGCCGGTTATCAAACATTTGTGCACACTGATCATGCTGCGATTAGATACTTAATGAATAAGCCTGATGTCAATGCTCATATTATTAGATGGTTACTTTTGTTACAGCAATTTGATTTGACAATTGTCGACAAGCCGGGTAAGGAAAATGTTGTTGCTGACTTCTTGTCTAGATTGGACTTGCCAGCAGGTGAAGAAGGAACCGTGGATGACCAGATGCCAGATGCACATCTATTTGCTATCTCAGTACTCTCTCCATGGTTTGCTGATATAGAAAATTACTTGGTGTCAGCATAGTTCCCTCCGCATCTATCCTCAAAGGAGAAGAGCAGAATTGTAAGGAAGAGTGCCCTGTTCACTTGGATCGGGGGCAACCTGTTTAAACTTGGCCCAGATCAGATCTTGAGACGCTGTGTTAGGGAGGAGGAAGTCTTTGACATCCTCCTAACCTGTCATGATGGACCTTTTGGAGGCCACTTTGCAGCAAAAAGGACTGCCTTCAAAATTATACAGGCAGGCTACTATTGGCCTACTCTTCATCAAGATGTCAGAAGATACATCAGCCAGTGCGATCGATGTCAGAGGATGGGGAAACCGACTCCAAGAGATGAAATGCCTCTCCAACCCCAAGTGACCTTCGAGCCATTTGAGAAGTGGGGCATGTATTTTGTGGGTCCTATCAACCCTCCTTCAAAGCAATGGTCTTACATCATTGTGTGCACCAACTATCTGACCATGTGGGCAGAAACGAAGGTGATCAAAGTAGCAATAGAAGAAAAGGTGGCTGAGTTTCTGAGGGAAAATATCTTCTACAAGTTTGGCTACCCAAGAGAGTTAGTCATAGATCAAGGAAGCCAGTTCCCCTCCAACGTGATTGAAGATTTTCTCACTCATCACAAGATCAAGCACAAGACTTCCACCCCCTATCATCCTCAAGCAAATGGGCAGGTGGAAGTCACTAATCGAGCATTGGAAGGGATTTTGACTAAGGTTGTGAGCAGCAGCAGAAAGGATTGGGCAGATCACCTGGTTGAGGCCACTTGGGCCTACAACACCACTTGGAAGACCACAACTGGTTTCACACCTTATGAGCTGGTCTACAGGAAGAAAGCTTTGTTGTCCATAGAGTTCGAGTACAATACATTGAGGGTGGCAGCTCAGCTAGACCTAGATCTCAGCCATGCTCAACGTGAAAGATTATTGGAGCTGAATGGATTAGATGAACAAAGGATGCAGGCCCTTCTCCACTTAGAGGTAGTTCAACTCCAGAGGAATATATGGCATGACTGGCACCTTAAAGAAGTAATTCCATCTGGGAGATTGGGCGTTGCTGTATGATTCAAGATACAAGGATTTCAAAGGGAAGTTGAGGACAAGGTGGTTAGGATCATATACAGTGGAGAAATGTAACGACAATGGTTCAGTCCTTATCAGGACCATTGATGAAGATGCCATCCCCATGCTTGTCAATGGGCATCGACTGAAAATCTACAAGAACCCCTCTCGAGGCAGGAATTCATTGAAACTGTGGAAAAATCAGTGCTGGTAATATAGCAGGGTTCTGCCTCTGTTCCGGCCGCACCTTGATCATCAAAAAAGGAAACAAACAAAAAAAACAAAAAAAGAGAGGAATAAAAAGATCGCTGGATGAAAACCTCTCTGAGGCGGCCAGGGCAGGTAGTGAGGGTGAAAACCTCAGGGAGGCACCCTAGCTGTCTCTCAGAAAATAAAGAAATGGAATAAAAAAGATCCTTGGGTGAAAACCTCTTTGAGGCACCCAGGGCAGATAGTGGGGGTGAAAACCTCATAGAGGCGCCCCTGCTGCCTCTCTCTCTCAAAAAAAAAAAAGGGAAAAAAAAATAAGAAAAAGAAAAAAAACAGGTCTGGTCTTTGAAATTATTGCAGGTTGCAGGGATATAATGCAGATAAAGAGGGTCGCGCGAATCAAGGACAGGGGTCCATCACAAGCTACCAAGCATCCTCAACGACACTTCCTCCATGGCCACACACTTTTTCCAGGGTTTGGACACATTCGGGTCAAGATTCAACCTCCTACAGGAAGTTTCAGGGCTTTCTACAGGAAGTTCTGCATTTCTACAGGAAACATCCTGTAGAACCCTTATGCAAGCAAAAATCGATTTTGGAATAGGATTTAAAGCTTGAGGTTTGGTGATGAGGCTTGCAGCCACCTCTCTCTCCCATCCATCACCTGTTTCATCTCTTTCCACCACCATTACCACAATTTGGTCCCGTATTCCTGCACAGTCATGTAAAAAGTCCTGTTTTCCTCAGAGTGATTTTTTTTTTCCTAAGGGACAAATCAAGCATTCAAAAGCTCGCACACTCTACCTGTCAAAAGCTTCAATAGGACCCTTCATCCATGACCATAGCTGTGCCCATTTCAGCATGCAGCCCAGAGGAGAAGCAGCTACAGGATGTCCTACAAGAATCCTGTAGCAACTGATCCGCCTGGAATACACACTATGGAGCCAAGAGCAGTTTAAATCAACACAGGAGGCATGCAGCCAGCTCCGCGTAAATGTGAACACCTCCTCAACAGCCGAGAACAGACGGGGTCGTGCATGCAACGTTCACCACCAGAGGACCAGGTCCTGAAGCCTTGCATCCAGCATCAACCACTGAAAGAGGGAATTCAAACGCCTGTGCACGAAGTAGGAGTGAGCAAAGGCAATGTTTCACGTCCAAAAACCTGCGAAACACATCCACGTCACCCCAGGTAAGTGCCTAACCTTATTTCGTCAAATTGCATAAGCTATACTATGAACACTACATATCTGTGAATGGGGCAGATTGAACGAATGCAATGGCCAGTCAACTGGCCACCCATAGCTAGTAGAATTGCCTCGTGGGATCCGAACAAGCATGGTTATGCTCGATTCCGCCAGAAGGACGTGGAGCCGACACGTGGGAAGTGTCCAATCGGGAAATCAGCAGATTTGCAGTGAAATAATTGGACTGACAGGGATGACGGCGGGCAATGGTGGAGATAGACATTGGCAATCAGATACACGCCAGGGAATGATGGTCATGACGTTATTTAACGGCTCGGCCTAGACACCTCACCCCCCATGCCATGAATTGCGCCGTATTTCAAAATCATTCGGCCAGAGCACTCACATTAACCATAGTCATTCATGCCTACCACCCATTTTCGGCAACGTGAGCGTCCTCCTCCTCTGCAGTCGTTAGCCCGAGTTTCTCAGCCCGATTCAAACTCTTCCCGCATCCCAGACTTGCTCAACAGTGCTGTGACGTCCTCCAGAAGTAGCAGAAGCTCTCTACAGGAAGGAGCTCTACAGGAAGCACAACGAAAGCTCCCGGAGCAGAGAAACCCATGTTTGTTGCATCGGAATTCGAAATTTCAAAGAGAGGTAGGCACGAACATGCCATCCCCATGCTTAATTTTCGAAAGGTGGTGAACTAGCTTGTTTGAAGTGGGGAAAATTAAAGCCAGTCTGCCTGTGGGTCAAGAATGGTGGGTTGCTTATATGATACACAAAATTTCTTTTAAATGGTGCTGCGTCATATTCACCTCCATCGTTCCTGTTAACAAACTCTCCCCATTATAACGATAAACCACTGTAAGGCTCACCTGTGCACATATAAAATTTTTGTGACTGCTATATGGTTGGTGTGAAAATTAGCTCTGCACTCTATCTATGAGAGCTTAATTCCTTTTGACAAGTTGGGTTTTGGGCGGCAGCAGTATTATAACCAGAGAATTGGTGAAAGGGGAGATACAAACAGCAGAGAAACCCTATCCTAAGAGTCGAGGAGGAAAACCATATCATAATTTCCATTCTAACCAGAGCTCAAGCCGAAAACAGGGTATTTTCACCATGCCATGAGGGTTTATCAGAAAGGGACCCTCGGATTCCAAGAAGTTGAGAGAAACTCCTGAGGTGGTCAACCTGTTTACCCATGCAAAGTGGATGACCTTCTGTGACAGAATTCAAGGTCACGATGATGAAATAACAGAGGAGTTCCTAAGGTCCCTGCAGCCCAAATCAAAAACATTGGCAACTGTAAATTTCAAAGGATCGACCTTAAAACTCACTCCACAACTCATTAGTCGGGTCATGGAGTTGCCATTGAGGATACCCTAGGATAAAGAGGAAAGGAAATTGGGCCAGAAGGCCAAAAAGAATTCTTCCTACCAAAAGAACAGTTTTCAGAGGATAAGAATGGGGTCCGGAGAGCCAGCCTTCAGCCATTTTGGAGCAAGGTCAGCCTTCAAATTATGAAATATATTACCTATGAGGGGAAATTTAGCATTGTGTATGGTATCACTTCCGCTTGTTAACCGAGCTCAGGCATAAGATGGATTTTCCCTCAGAAAAAAAATTGAGCATCCCATACTTCCTCCTACAGTCATTGGTTGAGTGTGGCACAAAACTAGAGGGGACACCAGACCAACTGGCTCATCATGGGCTTATCAAGCTCCTTGTATAAGATGCCCTCCATACTTATACTATCCCTATCTCCTGGGAGATTTTTCGCAATATGACCAAGGATGATGATATCTGGATTCTGGCCCAGGAACTCACTTCATCCAGCAGTGAGGAGAAGGAGCATATTGAGGCAGAGAAGAAACCTAAGGGTAAGAAAACCCAGGGTAGACCATCACAGGAAACGCCACAGGAAAGGCAAGATGAAAAGCAAGAAAAGGACCAAGCTACTGAGGCCAAAGCTGTGGGAGAAATAAAAACACAAACGCCAAGGGAGAAGCGGTTGCAAACCCGGGCAGAGAGGACTGAAAAAGTCCAAACAAGTAAAGACATACCCAAGGCAACCATAGCACAATTCAAAGAGAAGAAACCCCCAGCCAAGCAAGCCAAATCAAGGAAAACTGGTTCTACAAGAGGCCAGTAGATTGTTTCTACAGGAAGCCACAAAACTGCTTCTACAAGAAGCCATAAAATGGTCACTATAGGACTTTCTATAGGAAGTTTGGGGAAAGGGCAGCAGAAGGAGAAATCGCCCGAGATTTTAGCTAAGGAGGCAACAGCTATGCTGGCCACCCTAAGCACATCCCCCAAGCAGAAGGAAAAGCGAAAGAGGGAGCCTTCCCTGTACTTTAAGGCAAGAAGAAGTGTAAGAATTAAAACCGGCAGACCCCAACCACCGTCTGAAGAACCAATCACCATTGTCGACACCCATACCACACCAAGGGAGAGGTCCCCCTCCAAGGCAGCCATCATTTATGAACGGGGAAGCCCGAAGACATCCACATGGAGGGAGAGGATGAAAATGTTGGGCACCAAGGCCTCTCTATAGGATGCTAAGGCTATTCTACAGGAAACATTGGCTAGATTGAAGGAGACCGAAGCAATGGAGGGCGAAGCAGCTAAATCACCTCAGAGGGAAGAAAATGTAGAAAACATTATGGAACCTAGCCCCCAGCCCAGCTTGGGCTCCTATTATAACTTCTTGGAGGCTAGAAAGATCATTCCTCAGAAATTCACAGTGCCACTTTTCCTTGCACTAGAGGAAGAGAGAGTGAGGACCCACACTTGGATGAAAATCGCTAAGTCAAAGGGTTTGGCGGATATAGGTCCTCTAGAGGAACAACTCAATGAGGCAAGGAGGGAATTGGCTCTAGTACGACATATGGAGAGCAGCCAGTGGGTCAGGCTATAGGAAGAAAATGAGCTGCTTAGACAACAGCTACAATTACAGGGACAGAGGAAGGAAGACAGACCTCATATCTTGGGAAAGCAACAGCAATAGGAGGGGCCCACAATAGCCACAGATACCCCTTATGAACAACAAAGAAAGGAAGGGACACAGACTGAAATTGAGGCACTAAACCAGCAGCTACAGGAACAAGAATTGCAGATACATTCTCTGAAACAGCAGCTGCAAGAAAAGGAGGCCCAACTGGCCTGCATGGCCAGCTGGGCAATGGAAGCTCTGCAGTGTAGGCAACCTGCCAAATCCTATGCCCTATACCTCAAGGACCAATGGTTACAGTTTCAAATCAATACCTTGGCTCAAAGGGGCATCACCCCTTTCCAAAATTATCATCAGTTTGCAGCTCTATGTGGCAGTAGTTCATCTGAGGATAGGGCCAAATTATCAGAGTTCTACTTGCACAACTTTGCCCTTCTAGACATGAACGCATGGGATCCTAACATGGTGATAGGAGATGTCCAGCTTATGGCCATGGCCTCTTGGATGAGCCATGAGGAGAAGAGAGCAGCAGAGGTCTGCAGTATCATAGGCAGAGAGCTCAGTGAGCCTCTCATGATCAGAGCAGAGCCGGATGACCCCTCAGCAGTGATAAGCGCCCACCAGCACTTGGCCAATAGTCCTCAAGAGCTACCAGA
Source organism: Pinus tabuliformis (assembly GCA_031772625.1). Lineage (NCBI taxonomy): Eukaryota > Viridiplantae > Streptophyta > Pinopsida > Pinales > Pinaceae > Pinus > Pinus tabuliformis. The sequence continues at coordinate 355,967,237 of CM062812.1, forward strand.
ATACATTGAGCAATAGGCTCAAGCCATTGCCCACTTTGAGGACATGGAGAGACTGTTGGGAGAAAACTACATGCATGCCTGCACAAGGCGGTGGAACACACTGCCTCATAGCCTAAAGATAAAAGAATACCACTCTCCCACCAGGATGAGGGAAGCCTTGGCAAGGGTACCCCTCTACAAACAGTTGATGCAGAACTTGCAAGCCAATTGGATTGGCTTGAAATTTAGTCCTCCTTTACTTTTGGGATTGCTAGAAGGAGTGAAGGAAGAGGAGGAAGGTAGACAATGGGAGGAGGTGGAAAGGAAGGCAGGATTCTACGATCATGAAGAGGATATCACAGCAGAGGCTTGGGATGTGAGGGAGGTGATCAAATCCATAAAGGATGATGAGCTGGACTAGTTGCTCAGAGGATGAGCAACCGATTTAGCAGGGGGGTGATGATGAGTCCCAAAATTGGGTAACTTATTGGGCTCATTTTTCCTAATTGTCCTTGTTCAGTCCTCCATTTTTCATAGATTATGCATGCTTTCTAGTATGTTTGTGTTATTTGAATGAATAAGGGTGGTCACTCTACCTAAGAGGCTAACACGTGGTTATTTCAGGATTTTTGGACAAATTTTGGAGCAAAACCAAGCAATCATGGGTCAGCTGACAGCCAAGCTTGAGGTGAGGATTCGTAGGGAGGTTGTCTCTCGCATTAAATGGCCTTCCTCGAAATCTCCACCCTCAACACCGATCTCCACAGGTCACCAAAACTAGTTTCAAAGGCAGCCAAGCAGTTTTTGGAGGAGTGACTGTTTATTAGCAGTTGGGACAATAGAGTCCCTTGAATCTAGAAGGGATACTAGCCCCTCGTATTGTATAAGTACGAAGGCCTCAGCCTTCGTAGTTTACTTTTGGAACTATTGTTATTTTTGCACTATAGTGCTGTCATTTTGCTCAACCTGTTTTATTGTAGCTACTGTTGTACAACTTTCATATGATGGTTATTTTTGAATAATGAGAAGTAGCTTTGCTTGGCATCAGATCTGAGTTCTTTATAGGAGCCTGAAGCTCTTCGGGTTGGGCCCAACCCCAGTGCTAAGGCCTCCTCTATGTATTGTTAGTTGTTTGTTATTCATTTGCAAAAACATTTTTGTTAAGTAGATTAAAGTTTGCTGATTAACTAGGTCACTGTTAATGGTTAGAAAGAATTTTTGAGTGCTCAGATTTAGTTGATAGGTTGTTAATAGAAAAAGCTTCAAGAAAAGGGCCATCAAACATCTCTGGTTTCACCTCTCCTTCAGTAGGATCTGGAGCTGGGATCAGGATAACTTTGCTGCCCACAAAAACATTGATTTTGCTTTGCCATGCAATCACTAGTGTTTGGTTTTCATGTGTAGAATTTGGTTACAAGTTCAAACTTTTGTTTGCTTAGTTGCATGAGTTAAACTACAGGGTTTCATTGCAAGTCACACTTCTGTTCATTCTCTCTACTCGCAGCTAGCAAACTAGGTCATCGTAGTTAGGTTTTCTGAATTTACAATTCTTCGTTGGATCAGTTGGAAAAACGCCTTGAGAGCACCTGTATCACTCCTTCATCTGTTTATTCTCCATCCACACCATCCGCTCCACCCTCTTCTTATAATCCTTTCCTCCCATTCGCCATTTGCTCCCATAACCCTAGTTTTATGTTTAACATTGCTTCAATCTTCCCTGAACCAAATCCAGCCATCGACACCTATCCACAATTCCGTCCACCGAGTCCTAGACCATCTCTAGCCCTCACCCTACCTCCACACTCACTCCTTCACCTTTCCCTCTCCATTCATCCACCAAAAACCTCATTTCTGAACATCCTGTAGAAAGTTACAAATATTCTGTAGAAAATCGCAAACATCCTGTAGAACCCCTGCAGACTTCCTGTAGAGGCTCACGAATGAGGTTTCTTGATAGCCAAACTCGGTGAAACTATATGGAAGGGTGTTAGGGACCCCTTAGGCCCTCTCTGAACCTTATTTACCTCCTCAAAGCATTTCCTCTCTCCCATCCACCTCTACACAGCCCAAAAACAGTCAAATCATATGCATAATAACTCTGGCAACTTATTCAAAATAAAAAAAGATGGTTTTTTCCAGATGTTACTGTAGAAGTAGCTTAGATGCATGTATTTACCTTTCTAGAAATCAATGGCATCTCCTTCAGTAGCTTACATACTCTTTCTTGCATCGATAGGGTTAGCTGGTAGAATTAGGGTTTGCTAGGGCTTACGTTTCCTCTTAGCTTTCTAGTTTCTTTCTGCAAATAGATCAGCCTTCTTTAAGTTAGCTTTCATCCATCAGTTAAAAATCTTCATCTTAGAGCTCATAGAAGTTGGCTTAAGCCCCTAGCAGACTTGTGCCAGCTGACCAAGTGACAGCTACGGCAAGAGCTAGTACTTGTGCATACAGCACCGTCCCTTCCAGGTTTGTTACAAACTACCGGGTTGATAAAAGTCAAGAAGGGATTCCCAGGGTTTGTAGCATTATTGATGCAATACTGGAGCTCACCAGTATGAACATTGAAGAGCTCATCCACATATTCAACAAGAGAGGTATAGAGGTACTTATGGAAGCCACAACATCATCTGGTATGCTTGCAACATCTCTTACACCCGTAGCATCGACCCTCTCGCAACGAAGATCGCCAAGGAAGAAAATGACTCAGGAGCAGAGAACCAAGAAAAAAAATGATAAGAAGCGTAAGAATCTTGTTGAAGCAAAACTAGAACCTCATTCCTTTAGAGACAATGAAGAAGAAGTAGAACAACCACCAATGGAGATAGAGAGTACAACAATTCCACCCTTGTTGCCGCCATATTTTCCACCTAGAATACCCAACGCTAAACCAGTCATAGATTCTAAGGATATGAAGTATGGCACATTCACATCATTTCTACCAGAGAAAATACCATTTGAGGGAGAATTTCTTGGAAAAATCCCACAGTTGAAGTTCAAGGATATCTAATTCAGCAACTGTGTAAAATACCTACAGTTCTCACCAAACAAATACCTTAACCAAGTCCATTACCTAGAGAGTAGAGTAACCATATTATAACCAAATCAATGGGGGCAAGGATTGCAGTGATCAAGCTTGTTGAACATGTTGAACATGCTGCACTTCAGCAGAGGTATAGCCAACACATCTTGTGTGAGATAGTTTCTTATGTTGGTGCACGAAAGATGCCTTTGGATGGCAAAGAGAGTCCCCATTGATGAAATGTTGATCTCGTGAATTACCAGGTTTCCATACCAAGGAAGGGACCTTGTAGAAGAGTTCATAGATAAATATTAGGATAAGGTGATAGCACAGAACATGAAGAATAAGTTCGGCTTGGTTAAGAAAACGTGAGGCTATGACATCAATTCCATAAGTGACCAAGGGTTATGCTTCATCACGCATATCTTAGCTGGGAAGATCATGTGAAAATGTCGAGCCAACGAAGTCCCTGTAGTAGCTGTTTCCTTAGTTGCGCAGTGCAGTTACAGCATCCAATACAACTAGACCAAATATCTATGTAGAGAATTCCTTGAATATTGTCATGAAGCCCGTGAGGAGATTAATACATTTCACTATGCATGGCTGATTTTGATCATAACATTGTTGGCATGGAAGGAGCTGCAGGATATGCACGTTCCTCCAGTAGAAGCAGACAAATGTGAAGCCGCGCAATATGCCTTGCTCTGGTATACAAAGGAGCCATTGCGAGCCCAGGAGAAAAGGATATTCTTTGTCTTGTATCACATGGATTTACACATGGTGGTAAATCAGTACCCTATACTATCACCAAGCTTGTACCACCAATACAAGTATGTTGTGAACTTCAAAGCAGACTTTCATAGGATCTACATACAGGCTCGGAAGGATGCAAGGAAGACATGGAATCCTCTACCATATTTAGTCACCGAAGATTATCTTCTGACATTGATACAACATTGGCCTTCAGAATGGATGACTATGACAGAGAAAGATGCGAGAGATAGCGAAGTAGAGGAGGAAAATGTGCACAATGTCAAAGCCAGTGGGAAACATAAGGAATAGGAAGAAAATGAATCTGAGAAAGAGGAGCAGTATGATGAGGGTCAATAGGATCCTCCTGGGGCATATAAGTAGACAGAAATAGAAAAAGTAAAGAGGAAGATGCAGAGCAGAACTTTGTCGAGGAGCAAAAAGAAGCACAATGCAGATAAGTCCAAGGGTGCACTACCATTGGTCCTTACTAATGGGGACCTAGATGAAATTGGGGAGAAATTTCAAGAAGTTACATTGGATTAATGGAGCAAGATTGAGGATCGCTACGGTGCAATCCTGATAGACATCAAGCAGAGTGTTGTGAAGCTAAAAATATTGGCACAAACATCCAAAAAACCGATGGAGATAGGCCAAGGAATCCATCAAGAAACACTGATAGAAACAACATTTGGGATGAGGATAATGTAGATACATGCCAAAGCTCTACATTTCAAGTCTATCGAAGTCAAATAACAGGAAAAAGTTTGGGACCATGTCAATATGAAGATGGCAAAGCTGCCCACTCCTGTATTACATGACTTACACCAGGGCATCAAAAATGAGATTAAGGAGCATGAACAACGCACCTCGCATTTAAATATTCACATAGAACAAGAGAGCACTACACTGAAGAAACAACTTGACCAGGCCATCAAGGATAATGAACAAGAAGAGTTGCATCGGTAGAGATTGAAAGAGGTGGTTGAAGACACTTGCAAGGAAGTTTTGGACATGGATGTCCAAGAGGAGGAATCAACAGAAGATAAGGTCGCGAAGCTCAGACTTATAGTAAAATAATCAAAGAAGAAGATCATGGATGTAAACTTTAAATATGAAGTAAAGATTAGTTAGTTGCAATTGAAGCTACAACTAGCCATGCTACCAGAAGTACACAAACAGAGGGAGAGAGACTCGAAGAGTACAGTGGCAAGAATCTTCGAGACAGTGCAAGAATATGGAAAATTATTGGACGAGCCCATGCAGATTTGGACTTTGTTGTAGGAAGATTTGAACATACAAAAGATAGAAGACGACATCTAGCAAAACCGGAAGCAGCTAGATGAGATTCGGAAAATTGCGAAGACTTTTACAGTCTCACAAAATCTCGCCAGACTCAGTGAAGGCAAGGCACTCCAGAAGAAAATAGAAGAACTAATAAGAGAAGAGATAATTTTATCAAAGAGAAATCAACCATGGTAGGATGAGGCTCTCCAGCTATCGTGGGAAGTGGATGGGAAGCTTCAGGAACTTCAACAAATAGAATTAGCAGTGCTGCAAAGACTACAAGACTAGTGATAGAGACACTGCTAGAAGAAGTAACCAAGGAAGAGAAGCAGGCAACAGAGATATTATAGTAGTACAAGATCACATACAAAATTGTCACAAGAAATATTCGAGGCAAAGCAGCTGAGTGACTCGGGACGAGTCACATGTGAGTGTTGGGGACTTATTAAGTGTATCCCAGCTTGGCCCAAGTTTTGGTCAAAACTCCACATTTTGGGGAGTGGAGTGCATAGTACCATGGAGCTATGTATGACATGATGTTTTAGGGGCTTCAGGGTGGGTTGATGTCCCTTATTTTTGTAATGGGTTTGGGCAGTAGTTGAGTGTTTCTTGAAGAACCATGGTATTAGGACCATGGAATTTTGATGTACCCATTGATGTATATATATATATATATATATATATATATATATATATGTAAGTCAAAGAGAATAATAATGATAGTAATGACATGATACAAGTATTATCTTTGTAATTGTTTTTGGGTCTTCGAGGAAAGGCTCCAAAGATGAGTGCATAGACACCTACAGTTGGGTGTGTAGGTCAATTATTTGTACGTTGTTCCTAAAGATTTAATATAATAAGTACAATTTTGATGGAAATTACTTGTGTATAATTATTGTATATATCTTTGATTTTTTTTTTTCAGTATTCTGGTTTCGCACAGTATTGTTTATGGTGGACTATGGCATGTTTAAAGTGAATAATGTGATAGGGCGAAGTAATGTATGACTATGAAGTAACTTATGTGTGTTAAGTATAAAAGAATATAAAAGTGAAACATCACATCATCCCTCAAGGCTACAGAAACATGGTTCTGCAACCACCCATAATCACTTCGGATGATACTGCGATCTTCTTGTAGGTCATTGCCGAGAGGGCCAGTGATTGAGGGTTTTGTTGGTGCACAGTAAAATCCGATCCTGGGTTAGCCCAACCTAGGCCAACAGTAACCCTAATGCTTACAACAACCATGAATCACATACCTGCATGCCAAACATACAATACATGTATGATCATATTCTCTTACCCCAAGGTCTAGTGCTACAACCTCACTCTGATGGTTTGCATCTCCCGCTTCACCTCAGTCAACACATTAGAATCATGACATAACAACTACATCATGATGACCTGAAATGCCTACAATGACCTCGTGCACGACAACCATGCCATAATAATGAATGCATAACAACATATAAAGACTGACATGCATAAAAAATGGATATACAACTGACATGCATGCATGACAAACACATCCTGACCATCCAATCAAAGGGTTGAACCATGCTTTGATACCACTCCGTGGTATTAGACATGACCCAAAGGGAGTGCAGCCTACTTTGATACCACTATATAACACCCTCATCCCACATCTACCCAAGTAACTGGCCAACCTGGGTAAGTATGTGATGAGAGGCCATTGTAATGGGATTCAACCCCCTAGGTGACCTTAAGGAAGTGGAATCATAAACACACCACATAGGCCTTCCACATCAACAATAGAACTCCTAGGAGCTGTCTTAACCACTCAAGTAATCTGCCCCTGAGACCAACTGAAAATTTAGTGCATCAAACCCCTGGACTCTCCCTTGATATGGAGAAGGATGCGTCTGGGAGGATCCAGACACTCCCATAGTAAGGCATGGGAAAATCTAGGGAATTTTCTCCTTAGACTTGTGCCTATGACTCCGAGATTTATGCCACATTTTTAGGACCAGAGCCCAAGTCGCCGCCCAGAACTCAATGATAGGTTCATAAATGAAATTTCACAGTGGAACAAAGATACATTTTTAAAAAACATCAACAAGGACTAAACTGGACCCCTACTAGCCATGACAGGAATTTCATCAAACATATCACAAATATGAAATATACAAGTTTAAAAAATATATCCGAGCATAGGGGTCTCATACTTATCTAGGAATCGCTAAGAAGAATTGTTCCCTTAGATCATTAGTTGCATTATCATCTATTAGGTCATAGATACATTATTCATTCATTTACAAATCAAAACATGAGGAGAGCCATACATCATCATTGTCATAATACATGTTTATAAACAACATAATAACAATAGAAATATCAAGGATACATCATCCATATAATCCACATATGAACTAGTACATTTACACATAAGATAACAAGGAAAGAACATCTTATTAATGAATGCAAAAGCCAACCTAGTATGGGACTACAACATTCCACCCGACCATATAATGGTGGAGCCAAATTTCTCTTTAGCCGATCACCCACATGCCATATTTGAAACATGAATGTGAAACTCAAACCAAAAGAACCAACCACGGAATCCCAAGGCTAAACCACCTCACCCTCATCAATGGAAACCAGGCTTTACTGCAATTCACACTGGATCACTAGGGGAAAATAAAAAACATGTAATAACAGACTTTACCATGATATTCACCTGATCACTAAGCCAAAAAAAGCATGGATGCCAACATATTTCTCCACCCACATCATGAGGAATTTTCCTATCCCCTAGTCTCTAGGCTTTACAGCAATCCACATTGGATCACTAGGCCATAATCGAGACTCCAGTCTCTAGGATTTACTGTATATCCCATCCCAGGATTTCTATGCCTGATGGGGAGCACCCACCTCTAAGCTTTACCGTTTATCCTGCCATTCACCAGTCAAGGATTCCTAGGCCCACCAAGGCAACACAAAATCTGGCTTTACCGCAACCCACAGTTTGGTTCTGGAGTTACTAGGCCATGTGTTCTTTTATTCAGAGATCCACCTCACTCAGCTTCAAATCCATCCGACAATCCAGCTCAACCAAAATATGAACACCCCATCATAACATGGCTATCTGGAAATGGAGAGGCTAGGATGAAAAACATTGTCACGCCAGACAAAACCCATGCCAATGATAGAAAGAGAACCAAGAACACAAATAGAACACCATGCATGCCAAAATATAGCAAGGAAACCAAACATGAAAATTGATACATGTAAAGAATCATGATGTAGTTGCTTGATCTTGCTCTTCCTTGCTTTCTCCTTCCTTCCTCTTTCCTTCTTTGCCTTTCTTGATCCAATGCCAAAGTGCTCCACGAAAACTCTAAGTGTCCAATAGTGAGAAAGAGATAGAGAATAATGAGAGATCTCCAAAAATAAACTGACGAAAGGTTACACTTACCAAGCCTGAGAAAAATATTCCCAACTGATCGTCAGAAGCCTTTTTATCAATGAGGTCTCTATTATGTTGAAGTTCCATTATTTTCCTTCAGTTTCCTCCTCACATGCAACATGTGACCTTTCACCTTCCTTTTCTCCTAATTTCCATTATTTTCATAAATAAATGTGCCAAAAATAATATTTTTCCTTTCCAAAGCCTTTTCCAAATTCCTTTCGCCATAATAACTGAAATGAACACCCACTAGGTTGTTTTTCCCACCATTCAGCTTGGAATATGAGTCTCATGACCGTGGTCTTATATATTTTTACATGGATATTTAACTAGGGTTGTTACAACAATCATGGGATACTTATTCCAACATGAATGTTGGGTAGAACATCCTAGTGTGGGTGTTAATTTGGTTTATTATGGCTAAGGAAATTGGAAAAGGAAATGAAAATACTTTGGAAAGATAAGAGTTACTAATTGGCATTTTATTAATGAAAATAATGGAAATTAGGAGAAAAGGAATGTGAAAGGTCACAAGTGTCATGTGAGGAGGAAAATGAAGGAAAATAATGGAAAATTGAAGAAAATAGAGGCCTCATTAATGAAAGGGCTTATGAGGATTAGCTGGTACCATTTTGTCAGTTCAGTTTTGGAGCTCTCTCTCATACTCTCGGACACTTAGATAATTCTTGGAGCATTCTAGCATTAGATCAAGAAAATAAAAGGAAGGACAAAGAAGGAAAAGGGAAGCAAAGATCAAGTAAGGAAGAGAAATATCAAGCAACTACAAAAGGATTATTTTCAAGTATCGATTTACATGTGTGATTTCCTAGATAGATGTGGAATGATTGGTATATGCATGTGTTTTTCTTGGTTCTCTTGTTGTTATTGGCATGGATTTTTCCAGGTGTGACAATGTTCTTCAACCTTGCCTTTCGATTTCCAAATATCCATGGTGTGGTGGGTTCTCTTGTGTTTGGTTGAGCTAGATTGTTAGATGGATTTGAAGATGAGTGGGGTGGTCTCAGGATTATTCATAAGGCCTAGGAATCTCAGGATGGGATACACGGTAAAGCATGGTTGTGAATGCCTCAACTAGGCCTAGGAATCCCTTGACTTGTAATGGTGGAATACATGGTAAAGATCATAGGTGAATACTCTTGGTGGGCCTAGGAATCCCACAATGGGATACATGGTAAATCCCAGAGGGTGGAGACCTCGTAGGACTAGGAATCCCTTGATCGGTAATGGTGGGATACAAAATAAAGCCGATAGGTTGAAACAGAAAAATTCTTCATGGTTAGGTGGAGAGATCTGAAGGCATCCATGATTGTTTAAGGCCTAGTGATCAGGTGGGGATTGTGGTAAAGCCTGGTTGTATTGATGAGGGTTCGGGCCTAGGAATTCATTGGTGGGATATATGGTAAAGCCTGAGGAAGCCCTGGTTGGTTTTGTTGTAAGTCCCATATTCATGCTTGGAATATGGCATGGGGGTGATTGGCTGAAAGAAATATTTATTTAAGCCTAATCTACAGTCAGGTGGTTCGTGGAAGTCCCAGATCTAGTTGACTTATGCATTCATTAATAAGAGCTCTTTCTCCTTGGTATTTCATGTGTAAATGTACTGGATCATATGTCATTCTTATGGCTGTTATATCCTTGATATTTCTTTTGGTTATATGTTGGTTATGAGTATGTTTTATGATAGACTTGATGTATGTCTCTCATCATGTTTTGATTAGAAAATGAATATAAAACTAATAAATGACCTAATAGATGATAATGCATCAATGATTCTTTACGAATCTCAGATAAGTATGAGACTCTTATGCTCATATCTATTGTTATGACATGTAGATTACATATTTGTGACATGTTTGACGAAATGTCTGTCATTTCTAGTAGGGGTCAGATCAAGTACGTGTATCAATTATTGCATTAGTATCCTTATTGCATTGTTATTCACCATTTCTAAAAGTTTCATAAGGTTTTGGGCAGTGGCCTCAGACCTAGTCCTGAAAAAGCGGCTTAGAATCTAGGGTTGTTGGCTCAAAACTCACCGAAAAATTCCACATTCGTTAGCATGACTTACTGTGGCAGCGACTGAAAGGTCTCAGTCGCATCCATGGCTTTTCATGGGAGCAACTGAGGGTTAATATTAGTCAAATTTCAAGTTGTCTTAGGGATTGGTCACTTGGATGGGTTGGTTAGTTCTTGAAGGTTCTATACCATGTGTGAAAGGACAAAATAGTCTTGTTTTGTTGGCTTGAGTACCTTAAATATACAATGGGAGTTGAATCATATCATATTAGCCTCTCGTCACATGTTTACCCCAGTGGACCGGTTAACTTGGGTAAATGTGGGAGGAGGGTTTTATAGAGTGGTATAAGAGCCAAGTTCACCCCTTGGACTGGATGGGCCGTGTGTTCGTCATGCATGCATGTTGGTTGCATATGTGTTCCTTATAGTTGTGGTCTATGTGATATGGCGTATGCATGGTGTTGGTCATGGTCGTGGTTGTGTTGCCATGTGAAAGTTGATGGTGTTATTGTTGGATGTGGTCATCATGAGTGTATGTAGGTTATGCATTGATTATGCATAATAGTTCTTATATGTTTTATAGATACATTGACATGGTGATAGTTTTCGTGCATGAGGGCATGGTATGTGGTCAGTATGGTCATGCATTGATAACTAGATAATGGTTGAAATCATGATTATATGATGATATGATTATGATTATACATGTATTGTGCTAATTTGGTTGATCTTTCTGACAAGATATCCTCCCCTAAACTATACTAAGGTATGTTGACTATGTTATGTTTTGGTTTAATCTAACATGGTATACTTGCACGAATAAGATCAAAGATGACTAGCAAGATGGTAGACTACAATTCATGAGACTCTCCCTATGGATCAGATGAGCAATGTGGTGTTGGGAACTCTTCTAACTTAGAAGCCACATTGAGAAGTTTGAAGGAAGAAATAAGAATTTGCAAGGCATATAATGAAAAAATCATGCAGGCACGAGAGAACCAAGCAGAATTCAATGCAGTAATCCTTTAGAGTTTGTTAGAATTGCAGAGATAGGGATCGCTTAGGATCATCCATGAGCAAGAGGACGAGACTAATGGGGAATATAATAGTAGATACCATGGTGGGGATAGGTAAAATAGGGATGTCACGATCAGAGATGGAAGCCTCTTGGATACCCCAGATATGATAGAAGATGGGTAGAGGTTCTATTCTAGTTTTGGTTCTAACAGGAAGTATGATTGACATCATTATCAGCCTTACATGAGGAGTGATAGCAGATATTTTCCATATGAGTTCAAGAAAGTGAAGCCACCTACTATTGATGGGGATTTAAAGAAGTCAGAGGATGGATAAGCATGGCTTCTAGGATGAAGAAATTCTTTGAGCTGCATGAGTACATAGAGAATATGAAGGCTAGAATAGTTATCTCCAACCCCAAAAGGAAAGAAGAAATCTAGTGGGAAGATTTGAAGCAGGTCAGAGACATCAAGACAAAAGAGTTGAGTTGGCATGAATTCAAGATACTTTTCAAGAAGAATTGCTTGTCAAAGAGGTGCTTCAACAACAAAGCTAAGGAATTCTATGAGCTAAAGAGGGGATCAATGACATATGAGAAGTATATGACCAAGTTTCTAGAGTTATTGAGGTATGTATCGTATCTTAAAGATGAGAAGGCCAAATTTCAAATGTTTGTTAGTGGATTTCCATTAGCATTTGGATATCAGGTTGAGTATGATGAGCCTCAATCACTTGAAGAAGTCATTGGACAGTTGAAGCATGGTTATGAGAAGTCAAAGCATAAGACAAAATCACAGTAGGGTTGGAAAGGGAAAGACAAAGCTAAAGGTAAATGGAAACCGAAAAGAGAAAGGCCTCAGGATACAAGTGAGAAATAAAATGTTACACCTTATAAGAAGTTCAATGTAGTTAGACATGGACATGGGTCACAACCTAGAGGGCAACAAAAAAGAGGTGATGGGACATGGTTCACAGCCTAGAGGGCAACAGAAAAGAGGTGATGGTATGGGACCATTGTAATGTTGGACATGTGGCAAGAATGATCTCAAGAGAGATTTTCCACAGTATCAGGGTGGTAGGCCTCAGATCTACAGTGCACAAGAGGTGCAGACTATTGGGGATGTTGGGCAGAAGTATTCCTCATATATATCCAACATTGGACAACAAGCAGGTGGATCACCAGGCAACTATTATCAAGATGGACAGTAAGATTTGAGATCAAGTTCTTTTTATTTTGAATGACCTTGAATCTAATTATTGTTATGTTAATCGTGGCTGAGTGTATAAGTGTGGCTTGAATAAAGAAGCACATGCAGAATCATGGTTAGTACAATTGGATACATGTACAAAGAAGAGAGTGCATCATTGGGTAAGAGTTTGTGCATTTGAGTTGAATGGTATGCCTACCTCAACACATTTGAATGCATTTTTGTTCAGATCATAAAGTGTGATTTTGGGAATGGATTGGTTATATATTCACAAGACTAAGGTGGATTGTTATGAAAAATATATTGAGTGCTTGGATGACACTGGGGAAAAAAGGATCTTGTGGGGTAAGAAGAATGTAACACAAGTTAGGATTGTGACAACTATGTAGGAAAAGTGTAGTTGCAAAAAAGGGTGTGTGTTATTTGTAGTAAATATTTCTAATGATAAAGGTGAGGATGTTGAGGGTGCAAAGGTATTGAGAAGGTACCTGATCTTCAATAGTTTTAGGATATTTTTCCAACATAGGTTTTAGAGTTTTTGCCTCACAAAGAAGTGGAATTTTCCATTATTTTGGTACTAGGGGAAGGACTAGCATCGAATGACCTTATAGGATGAGCACTCCATAGTTAGTAGAGCTAAAGTTACAGTTGAAAGAAATGCTTGAAAAGGGATACATTAGGCCAAGTGTATCATTGTGGGGTGCACTAGTGTTGTTTGTGAATAAGGATGGTACTCTTAGGCTGTGCATTGATTATAGGAAGTTAAATAAGGTAACCTTCAAGAATACGTATCTATTGTTGAGGATTGGTGACTTATTTGATCAATTAAAGGGAGAAACAATGTTCTCAAAGATTGACTTGAGATCAGGATATCATCAGGTACGCATTAAAGAAGAGGACATTTACAAGAAAAATTTCGAGACCAAGTATCGACATTATGAGTTTATTGTAGTTCCATTTTGTTTGACTAATGCTCCAGCTACTTTTATGTGCTTGATGAATAGTGTGTTACGTCCTTATTTGGAATTTTTTTTATTGTATTCATTGATGACATCTTGATATATTCTAAAAATGGGGAAGAGCATGTCGATCACTTAGCAGCAGTATTGAGATTACTAAGATAGAATCAGTTGTATGCCAAGATTAGTAAATGTAGTTTCTTTCAGACACAGGTACATTACCTGGGATATGTTATTTGTTATGAGTCACATACACAACATGTAGTGTGTTATGAGTCACAGAAAATAAATGAGAATGAGTAGAATTATCTGAAACGTGATCTTGAGTTGGCACTAATCATAGATGCATTGAAGATGGGGAGACACTATCTTCTTGGTGGGAGGTTTTCATTGATGAGTGATCACATTGGATTGAAGTATCTATTTGACAAACTGAATCTGAATGCGAGGCAAGCTAGATGGTTGGTCACAATTAATGAGTTTGACTTTGAGATCAGGTACATTAAAGGTAAAGAGAACAAGGTTTCAAATGCTCTTAATAGGAGGATACAGGAAAATCACAAAGCAACTATAATTTCTTATGGGAAAGGCTTACAGAAATGGATCTTACAAGAAGGACAACATGATGGTAGGTACATGGATCTTAAGCATAGGTTATAGTAGTGTACAGGTGAGCAGGAAATGGACTATCATCTTACAGTAAATGGTTGGGTTATTTAGGGATAGGATCTATGTGTCAAATGATAGTGAGATGAAGAAGACTATATTGAGAGAATTTCATGCAAAACCATTCAGGTCACCCATGATACCAGAAGACATTGAAAACAGTGAAGAAGTTTTATCATTGGTAAAATCTGAAGAAGGACGTGGCATAGTTTGTGGCTAGATTTTTGGACTATTAGGAGGTGAAATAAAAATGTAAGAACCCAGGTGGACTACTACAACCAATTTTGGTTCCCAAGTGGAAGTGAGGGGTCATTTCCATGGATTTCATCACAAGTTTTCCAAGGAAAAATAGACAGCATGACTGAATCAAGGTTATGGTGCACAAGTTGACATAGGTAGCGCACTTCATTCTAATGAAGTCTACTTATCTAGCTAGTGATGTGGAAAATTTATTCATCAAAGATGTAGTGAAAATGCATGGTGTTCCAAGGAATATTGTGTCAGACAAGGATGTTAAGTTCAATTACAAGTTTTGGAAGGAGTTATTTGCAGGTTTGGGGACAGAGTTGCCCTTCATCGCAACTTATCATCTGTAGGAAACTAGACAGGCAGAGATAGTCAACAGGATATTGGAGTACATGTTGGGTACGTATGTGATGCATCAACAAATGAGATGGGAGGAGTACTTTTAGTTGGTTTAGTTTGCATACAATAATGGTTATCAGGAGGGAAGAGTTGTAATACTCCCACCAGTTGGAGTGATCCAATTAATATGTGTTAATTGGACCATATATGTTTGGAGAGATGGAACAGGAAATGTAGGTAACTAAGAAGAATCTAAAGGAAACAGAGGTGTTGATGGTGCTAGACCCACCAGCATTCACAGGATCACCTTGGTATGAAGTCCCAGCTAGACCTCACACCATTTGGTGTGGGAGTCCCATCCAGTATGATGGCTCAGTTTCCATTGTCTTAAGTATTTGCATCAACTCTTGCTTGTTAGCACAGGAGAGTGGTATACTTTGTCTTCGGGATATGAGGTTCACATGCTTGGTGAGTGTAAGTGTACTTCTGTCAATGGTTCTTTCACTGTGATGGGAAGAGAGCGAAGGTGAGTTCCAGGTTGAAAGGGATCAATCCCAACTCGGCTAGGAACACACAACACAAAAGGACATACACAACGTCCGGTGGAGCAGTCCACTCGGATGCAGTAGTCACAATATACAAGGTAAGATAACACGTACAACACTCACTGATCAATCCCAATGAGTGCAACCATTGTTATAACAAGGTTCATGTAAATGGTATGTCTGATGTCCGACAGAGTAGTCGGCATGGATGGGACAACATTAACAACATATACAACACATTTCCATTAATAGATTATGCATTACAATAAATGAATTATTTCAGATGTAGAACACATGTTAAAGAAACATGCATTACACGTGTTAAATATCAGTCTTACAATAAATACAATACATGTATTAAAACGTGTTGGCCTGTTAATAGGCTTCTAAATTAAGTGAAAGTTCCAAGACACATCATTACACCATACATCACTAACCCCATTAGCAGGGAATTGGAGCCACTACTTATTCCTCAAAGAAAATATTCCAAACTCTCTTGGCTATGTGGGAGGAGCTGAGGTGAAAAGTCCTTTCATGTACACATGAGGGGAGTATTTATAGCCAAGGGTGAAACTAACCCTTGTGGTTGTTCAATTACCCTCATGACAGTTCAAATTCCATAATTTTCTAACTTACATGACTCTATGATCAACAAGTTGGTCTCTTGGACTTCCACATTATGTCACATTGATTGACAACAAGCCCATAGTGGAGATGTGGGCAACATGACTCGTGAATTGACTCGACATGACTTGACATGACAATGCTGGTACATTCGTACTGCTGCTGGAGTGCATGTCAATCTGCAATGCCGCTGAGTGATGGATGTCTTCATGGTGTATCACAACTTCACCTCCACATGGCGAAGTGCATGGAGTCTTTGATGGTCCTTGGTTCGCTTGATGAAGCTTTAGCATGTTGTTCCTTGCTTTCATGTTGGAAGGCTTGATAGGCTCACTTGTTCACGAAGGTGCATGTTCATCGCATTCGTTCGATTCACATGCTTCCTTCTTTTGTTCGTTGGCGAAATTTTCCATCTACATGTTCTCCCTTCATTCATCCCATTCACTGTCTTGAAATGTTTGTTGGTGTACCTGTACCTGTAGTCACTCATGACAAGATGACATCAAATCCAAAACCTCCTAGTCAACCATGACACATGATCATTTGGATGCAAGCGACCAGGAGAGGTAGTAGGGTTGTGATGCAGGATGATGGATCTGGGCAACTGCTGATGAAAATTGTGCAAGAGACACTGAAAGATGGAGACAAACACTCTGAGTCGACAGTGGCTGTCTGCAAGGTTTGGCTCGGTTGGGAGGTAAAATTTCCCAAATTTTTGGAGGTACAATCTAAGCTGGAGGAGGAAAGGTAGGCATGCTCTACACATTTTCTAGAATGAACAGTTAACAGGGGCTAGACAACTAGATTTGCGCAATTTGCTGGAGGAATGGGTTGGGCTGCATGCAGGGTTAGCAAGCAGGGATTGCACAATTTTTCTGGGGAACTGCCTGAGAGATTGGCATCCAGAACTACACAATTCCCAAAGGGAACTACCAATTGTCTATTGGTTTCATTGGCAGCCAAAACTATGCAATTCCAAGAGGGAACTGGCAACAGGAACAAAACAATTCTTGGAGAGAACATGCAGTCTGTTGTTAGGAGTTGCTAGCTGGGAAAAATGCACTGAGGCTGAGAGGCTGGCCTGCTAATCATCTCTGCACAATTTCTGAGCTGAGATGATTGATGGGCAGTAAAATGCCTACTCATGAGCACTACTAAATTTATGATATGAACAGTCAGTTGACTGTCCGGATGACTGACTGGGAAAACTGTGAAATTTTATGAAGGAGACAGGGATAGGCACTTGGTATCTATCTAACCTGTGTGCGCAATTTCCTCAGTCAGCTGAGTAGGTGAGGTTAGTTCCCTTTGCACAAATTTGGAGGGGAGTTAGTCTCGGGGTGACTATCGGGTTTGACTGTCCAGGTGACCAGCATGGGAGTTGATTGGATTTCTTGTAGGCAATGCAGCTTGGAAGGACTAGCTCATTGACTCTGCATTGTTCTGGTTAATAGTCGATAAGTTGAAAGCAGGGTGATGGTTTGGTTGTCAGTGAGGGTTTTGGTCATAAAAACTTTAGCAAAAATGACTAAGTGTGTGAATAGTCAAAAGGTGCATAGGTGATCATACGAACACTCACTCACATGACTTGACGACAAAACAACCAAACCATCCAGACACACATGTTCAACATGACTGACCGATGGTGCAAGCGACAGGTGTGACACTTGTGATTTATCGGTCATTGATCGAGACAACGCTTGTACGAAAACGAATGTGACTCCGTATTTGAGTGTGACAATTCTTTCATAGCCAACACAAAAAACACATACAAAGTGAAGACTTCGAGCATAACCACAACATGGTCGCAAGCATGACTTGGACATCAACATGCAGAGTCTTGAATGTAATGAACAAGCAAGGCAGATGTAAAGACTCACACGAGCTCATAGAGTGAACCCGAGTGTGTGCATTCATCAAGTGAACTCTTCAAGGGAGG
Source organism: Pinus tabuliformis (assembly GCA_031772625.1). Lineage (NCBI taxonomy): Eukaryota > Viridiplantae > Streptophyta > Pinopsida > Pinales > Pinaceae > Pinus > Pinus tabuliformis. Next base: position 355,985,285 of record CM062812.1, read on the forward strand.
CTCTGAAATTGGCGCAGGTCAAAATTTTGGAGGGTGGTTTTAGCCATTGCAACACTTGGCGACACACTGGTAGAACTCCAACTTCTATGTTTCAGTTCATTGATAGAATAGGGCCTTGGTCTTTTGGGGAGTATTGAATCGTTATGCAGGTTACATCGGTTTCCCCACTTACCCCATGGACATACATGGTTCACCCTTTGCTAACTCAGTTAAACACAATCAAAATTTCAGCTTGAATATCAGTGTTTTGAATCTAGGAAGGGTAGCTTAGCTCGTGAGTTGAAGATTTTTACAGTATAAGTTTTCATCTCTGGTGTTGCTCCACTACCAGCAGGCCTGGACAATACCCCGAAGGAGTCATGCAGGAACACACACATTGCTCCACTATTAGCAATCCTTGTCAGTACCCCGGTGGAGTTGCATGCTTCACCTCTCTGCATAGGAAGCCTTTCTCTTCTTTCGCCTTTGTATTTTTCAAGAGGACTGTGCATAGGAACTTATTTATTTTTTGGTGGAATAGGGATCCTGAATTATTGAGGCAGAAGAGGTTGTTCCTTCAGAGAAGCATGTAAGACCTCTGACATAGGTTTTCTCATTTAGATTTCCCCCTTCTATGTCTCTACTAGTTGGATTAGCTTGAACACATAGAGAAGAAGGCTGAGTATATGCATGGGGCTTCCCAGTGTGGACACAAGTTCATGGTTGGACGAGAGCTTCCCTTACAGAAGGTTCGTACCTTCCATCAGGACCTCATCAGATAAAGGTTGTAACCAAGCTTAGAGAAAACAGACACAAGACTGGCCAAGTGTTGCAGTGTCACAAGTCTCTTCAAATTTCAGCCACATACTCTATTCAAAAGCCAAAACGTAGTAGTTAGTAGCACTTATTTCTGGAAACAAAAATAGTAATATATCAAAAAAACAAAATTAACGTGAACAAAAATAGTAAGCAAAATCAAACAAAGTGAAAGAAAAGATAATAAGAAAAATAAACCAAATGAAACAACAAGCAACAAGTATACTATGTACATGGAACAGGCATGACCCGACCTATTGAAAGTAATGATTGAGATCTTGGTTGTTCAAAGGAAGGTTGTCAATCATCCCGTCCAGTTATCACAAATGATACGTGTATGGGCCAAACTTCTCATGAACTGTGTACGGGCCAATCCACAGGGACTAGAACTTCTTATGTTTGCCTTTGTCATCATGGGGCTTATCCCATTTCAAAACTAAGTCATCCACATCAAAGTTAGCTTTCCCTACAGACTTCTTATCGAACAACCTCTTGATATGGTTCTGGTGGAGTGTGAATTTTTCTTTTTCTTTCATCCTTTCTTCTTAGAGCTTATGGAGAGCATCCATCCTATGTTGAATTAGCTGGGAAGACTCACCTTGAGATTCCTTGGAAAGCTGAGGAGCAAGCAAGTAGATATTTGGTGGGAGGATAGCTTCTTTACCATAAAACAAGAAGTATGATGAGGTATTCATGAGGGCTTACGTGTTACATGGTAAGCCCATAGTGCATTCTTCAGGGAGGATGCCTGTTGCGCTCCTCAGAGAAAATGATCTTCTTGATTATACAGATGAGATTTTTTTTCGTAGACTCTACTAGACCGTTTCCTTGTAGATAGTGATTCGATGAACGTTTTAGCACAATACCATTCCATAATGCAAAGTCATAAATTTTTAAAGATCAAAAATAAGTTGCATGATAAAAAACAAGTGATACCAGAACGCCGAAGCATGAGATGATATTTTGTTGGAGGAAGCTGATGACCTCTTGATCGTTCACTTTTTTGAGTGGAACTGCCTCTATCCACCGCGTAAAGTAGTCAGTTGCTGTTAGGATATACCAGTGTTGCTTTGACGAATGAGGGGAAAATTCCCCAACGATTTCCAGGCCCCACTATTGGAATGGTTCAGTCACTGTAACAGGGTGTAGTGGGGCTGCTGATCTTCGTGTTCTACTAGCACATCACTGACAAACTGGGCATAGGCATGTGCATCCTTAAATAATGCGGGCTAGTAAAAACCAGATTGCATAACCTTGTGTGCAGTTTTATTTCTCGCAAAGTGATCCCCGACGGGTCTGTCATGAAGATCTTGAAGTACCTTCTTTGATTCTTGTGCCTCCAGGCACCTGAGAAAAACTCCATTACTATGCTTTCTATAAAGCACTCCATGCACCGAATGATATGCTAAGGCTTTCAGGTGTAATGCCCTCTTCTATCTGATAGAAAAGTTAGAGGGTACGATGCGATGCTCAATGTACTGGTGTACATCTATGTACCAAGAGGTTATTTTTTCCGTGGGATTTTCTCACCTTATTTCGTACATTTCAATCTCCTCCTCCCAACCGGCGAACTCTTGTTCATTCTCTAGAGCGGGTATTGCTTCAGCTGCAAGTCTGCAAAACCCATGTCCTTTGATCATGTGTACTGGCTTGATTTGAAGATCATATTCTTGCAAACTTGTCATCCAATTTGCTTATCATTCTCCCAGCTCTTGCTGTACCAGCAATGTATGAATTACTGGGTGGGGAACAAAAACTATGCAGTGGTTCTTCAGTGTGTAGGGACTAAAGAGTTTCACTGCCTTGTAAATTGCATAAGCTTGTTTTTCAATGGTGAGGTAGTTAAGCTCTGGTCCCTGCATGCTTGCACTCATGAAAGAGATGGGACATTCATCATTAGCTTCATATTTCTGAGTGAGTACTACAGCTAGTGAGTTATCGGAAGCAAAGGTGTATAGCAGGAAATATTTTTTGAAATCTGGGTTGTGAAGTGCGGACACGTCATAAATGGCTTGCTTAATCTGGGTGAATGCATTCTTTTCTTTCTTGCACCAGGTGTACATTGCATCTTTCTTAATCATTTCCTACATGGGCTTGACTATTTCTGCATAATCCGAAATGAATTTCCGAAGGAAGTTTATCTTGCCCAAGAAGGACTGTGTGGCTTTCTTATTGAATAGGTGAGGAATCCGCATGATAGCTTGGACCCAGTCCAGATCCACCTTGATCCCGCTCTTGGAAACAATGTGCCCAAGGAAGTTCCCCTCTGACACAGTGAATACACTCTTCTTGGGATTCAAGGAAATCCCGTATCTTCAGTATCGCTTGAAAATTTTCTTAAGATTGCATATGTGGTCTTCTCATCTTCTTGACAACACCCAATAACATCATCAAGGTATACCACCACGCTGTGCCCAATGAGTCCGCGAAAGGCGATGTCCATAGCGCTTTGAAATGTTGTGCCTACGTTTACAAGCCAAAATGGCATTCGTCTATATGCGAACATACCCCATTGGTACGAAAAGTAGTTTTGAGTCTGTCAGGTTCTGCTACTAGAACCTGATTGTATCCTGAAAAACCATCAAGGAAAGATAAAATTTGTGCCCTAGATACTATTTGCAAAATATGGTCCATAGATAGCACGGGGTAGTTGTCTTTGTCTGAGGCATGGTTAATGTTCCAGAAATCGACACACAAGCAAATTTCCCCAGACTTCTTTCATACAGGCACAAGGTTGGAGACCCAAGTGGAATGACAAACTTGATATATGATCCGTGCATCCAAAAATTTAGCAAGCTCTTTTTGTATGAGGGGTTCAAGCTACGGATGTACTTTTCTTAGCTTTTGTTGATATGGCTTGACCCCTTCCTTGATTGGGATGATATGTTGGATGATCCGCATGTCATAAGTTTTTAGGTCATCATATGTCCACACGAACACATCTCAGTACTGTTTGAACAAGCGGATGAAGGCTTGCCATTCTTGTTGTGTACAACATGTACCAAGATTAACAAACTTTGGATCCTTTTATGTTCCCAGGTTTATCAGTTCATGCCTCATGGTGGAACTATGGGTCTTGTTGTTCCTTGGCCCTTGGAACCACTCTTGCAAGTCATATAGCTTTTCCAGTGATACCACACCTTTTGTGATAATGTGGCCTTTCATGCCATCAGCTCCTGCTTGCAGAGAGCGCTCGTGCTCGTCGTCATCTATTGCTGCATCTTTGAAAATGTCAGCGTTGGCCATAAAATGTAGTATATGTTGATCATCATTAAACACATGTAAGTTAGTTATGTTGTTTGGGATAGATGGTTTGTACAAAATTTCAATAGTAAATCTATCCCTAATCGGTGACATTCTTGAGGTTGCATTTGCTAGTGCATTGGCAGCTGCATTATGCATACGTGGCACAACAATGATATTAAATGCTTGGAAGTTTGAGATTAGTCACCATACCTCTTCTTGGTAGTTTTTTAGATGTGGTGATAAATAGTGAATGGTGTCATGTACCTGTCATACCACTATCTCTGAATCACCTACCACTTTAAGCATGACCACTTTGAGGCTAATGGCTTTCTGCAAGCCCAACATGAGTGCTTCATATTCTGCTACATTTTTCATGCACTCAAACTCCAAGCGGCTTGACACCATATGCTTCCTATTGTAGGGTTCGATCAGAACACACCTAGCTCGTGAGTTGTCCTATGTCTTTGATCTGTCGAAGTACAAAGTCCACAACTCATCTATACACAGACCGCTTGATGTGATATTAATGCTACTACTATTGTCACTGCTACTATTGCTACTATTGGTACAGTGTGATGCACAAGTTTCATTACCATTAGTTGGGAAAGGAAGGAGTCCCAACTATATGTCTAGTGTGGTTGGACCTGATTGTGCAGGATAACACCCGAACGTTGTCTCAAGGAGGTAGCTGCAGAACATGAGTTCTACAAGAGCCAACGGTTCATTCTCACCATTGATGGGAGTGACATTATGCTTCATGTACCTCTCAGATTCTACCCAGATTTGGTTTCACTTGCCATTGTACGGAAGCCACATGTGAGACCAGTCTATAGCAAAATATCCATCTAGCTTGCTGGACTAGTCTCTGTTGAGTAATAAACCATATGTTTCTGGTATGTCCATAACAACTATGATGATGCATTGGTGGAATCGACTATCATGGGATAGTCAGATGTTCACATTCCATAGTTCACCAATGGATGGTATGGATGTTTGATCAAATTTGATGATTCACATGGATGTCTCGCTCCATTGTGCATTGATCTTCTTAGCAATGGAGAGCGGCATGACATTGGTTGTTGCGCTAGAATCAACCGAGTAGTTGTGAACATTGTAGTTAAAAACTTGAAATGAAAGTAGGAATGGAGGGAAATCTGAGTTTGATTCTTCCATCCGGAACGTATTGACCACTTTGGAAAGTGATCCGGCAAGTGTGCTTGCTACCTAGCTGGTAGAGGCTACACTATTTTCTGTTGTTTGTCCCAAAGTGCGCAGCAGGATATCTCGCTTACTCTAGATCTTAGCCAGCTCGAACAAACTGATGTTCACTCAAGTTTTCTTCATGTCATCAATAATGTTGTAGTCCAAAGGTGGTTAACTCACCGAGGTGTCTGGAGTGGAATGTGTTAGCTACCTATACCAATAGGTTTCATTTTTCATGATTGGCAAGGGAAGTGCCAATATGATCTACTTTGGTGATGCAAAGATCTCATATTCTTGTGAAAGACACATACCTACAGTTGATTGATGCTGTCCTACTTCTGAATGGGTGATCCAACAGTCTAAGCTGGGTCATGCCATGTTTCAATTGTTTGTTGTAGATTAGAGAAAGAAATCTGTCCAAACTGTTCAATCTTGGCAGATAAAGTAGTTAGGTAGAGAATGAAGGTTCCCAACTGTTTAATCTGGGGCCTTGGAAGTAATAAGGGTAGCCTTAGATAGAAAATCAAAAGAAAAAGCCAAAGGAAAAGAAAAGGCACATGAGGGTTTGCAAGTCTAAGTGCACCCTCCTTGAAGTAACAAAAAAATGCTAGGCAATAGAATGGGTAGGTAGATGGGGTTGCAGAAGCATGATTTATGACCTTTCACTGGCCTAAGCAGAGGAAAAACATGGTGTCAGTGCAGATCTTCCTATTCAGCAGTGTTGTAGCAGCAACATGAAGCATGTCTAACTTCCCAATCATCCCCCATCACATTCCTTGCTAACATCCCAATACCACCTCTGTTCATGAGAGAAGTCAAACTCTTTTGTTGATTCTTGTTTCATAAAGAGCCACATTTCCTGTGTAAAATTCTTTTCATTTTGATCTACTCCCTAACTAAGTTTGTTTCCTAAAAAACTTAGTATCTATCACTTCCCATTCACATTCCCCTCCAAAACTAACTACTGACTCTATCTATACTTAACTCCCTATGTTTCCCCCTCCCTATTACTATAACACCATGGTGTATAAAACCCCAAAAAAATTGTATATATCCCTCCCCTTTGGCATTATAGCCATATGTCCAAATATTGGACAACCATGCAGAATCTAAGTCTGGTTCAAGATGTTTTGTTCAAAATCAGGGATTAAACTAACCCCACGTTGGTTTAATAACCTAGGCCCTACCCTTTTTCCCTTTACAACCCTTTGAACTATTATGTTTAACTTGCGCTATTTGCAAAAAACACCAATAAACTCACTTTATCCCTTAACCCAAAGTTTTGATCAAAGCGCATTGAAAACAAAAAACATTGGAAAAACCCATACTTCTTTGATTTCCAAAGTACCGCCCGGGCACACCTTTCAAGAAATATAATAAATTATTCCCCGCCCCGCTGCCATATCATCCTTTTATTTTATTAACCCTTCGACCGTCGGATCTGGGCTTTCCCATCCGACGGCCCATATTGATATCGGGCCGCCCCCGAGGTCCGGACATTACCTCCCGAAAAGTGTCATACCATGACGTCAGGCCTGTGCCACGCGTCGCTCCCATGGCGTATCGGGAGGCCGCCTGCCAATACCGCCCCCGTACCATAAGCGGTCCGATAGAACCGCTTACCGCCCTCCGTATACCGCCTGCCCACGTCACGCCCACGACATGCCAAGTCGGCCCCACATCAGTGCCCGGCCTGCCATCGCTCCGACCTGTCCGCCACCTCACCAGTCCCCGTGGATCACTCACAGGCCGCCACGTCACCCGTCCGTACCCGACACCACCCGATGACATCATGCTGACGTCATCCAAAAAGGCGCCAATAGCCCAAAAAGTCCATATTTTCACCAAAATTCGCGTTGTTTATCACTTTTGCCAAAAACAACTATTCCTGCTCTCTGCATGCACATTACGACCATTTCACCGTCAACCTGCAGAAATCAATTTCAGAGACCGTGGGTGCCCCTGATTTCGCCTGCATTGCCACCATTACCGCAGTTCACCAGGTATTTTTCCAAAATCTCCCCTCCGCACCTAGTTTTGTGCATAATTCACCAGAACCAACTAGGAAGAGGAGAAAGACACAATGAAATTCCATAAATTCTCATGAACCAGTCCTTTTCCTCAGCTATAAGCTTGAAATTCACCTACAGAAGTCCACATTGAGCCAAATTTCCATAAATTTACAGTCAGTTTGCGCATTCATGAACTCAAACCTCTGCTGCACTAATTCACCAGGAAAACCACGTGTAAATCTCAATATTTGCTCATTGAATCTCTTTCAGGAGCATTGTGACTTATTTTCACCATAATTCACCTGTTTTCCTCTGCAAATCGCCCTGCTCTTGCAAAATTCTCTGCCTTGTGTTGCTGTGCCTACAAAATCAAGCTCAAATCCATTTCCAAGTGTTAGTGAAACATGGAGACCCTAGTTGCACTGAATGTTGCACCTCTTAATGCCCCACACAGAGAGCTGGAATGGCAAGCCCTGGGTGACAGAGATTACCAGATGACAGAAACACTCTCAATGCACACAAAATATAATATTCATATGCTCAATGAGCTGAAGGCCAAGCACCTCAGTGGAACTGATATTCTAGGGATTTGGGACTCCAATTTGCCCATTTATAACCTCCCTCAAGTCAATGTCCTTCCAGATTTAATTCACAGATGCAGTGCCAACTATGACCCATGTCAAAGAGCTGTCCTCAATACCTCAGGTGCAGTTTTGTTCCATGTCACCCCTGAGGCTATAAATCAAATGCTGAACTTTCACTCTACAAAGCCATTGACTCCTCTTTCCATGATGGACTTGCTAAAGAAAGGAGGCAAGCTGTCTAGTGCCCAAATCATAAAGATTAATCAGCTATTCATTGAGTCAGGCTCTGAAACTGTGAGGACCCCTCCTATAGGAAATGTATATTTCAATGAGTTGGGCAAGTTTCTTGTAGATTTGATTAGTTATGTCCTGGGTTACAGATCAGCTGAGGATGCTGATGAAACCATTCTGACAATGATGTCTATTTTCTCCCCTGGAATGCCTCCTTCTGTTCACTATGATTATGCTGCATACATTGCCAACAAGATTCATGAGCAATTGATGAATCTAGAAAGGGAGAAGTTGTTTAGATACACTTCATACATCTATCACCTGTTCCTATTTTATCAACCAGATAGCTTCCCTATTACTCTCAAGAAGCTTGATGCTCAGGGAAACCCAAGGTCTGTGGTATTTTGGACTTCAGTCTTTCATCACATATCTTATTCACCATACAACTACTGTGAGTTCATAGACCTCTTTATCCATCCAGCTATGTCCTTGCTATTGGGTACCCCTCCTCCAAGATTAACAGATGAGATGCAAAGGATTCTCCAGCTCTCAAAGGCCTACAGCATTGGGGATTGGTATTTTTACCAAAACCACACAGTGATCAGGATATATGGCTGTGAGCTAGCCCCATATAGACTACCAAGATATGTCCCAATGAGACTCTTTGCCCTAGAGTACTTCAGGTAGTTTGGAAATGTGGACATGGTCCATTTCCACAGCAAAAAAAAGAAGGTACAGCTGAAGGTCAAAAATCAGCTAGGCCCATTCATTTACAACAAAAGAGAAGAGGCATGGAAAGAAGCAAATAAGATCCTAGAGGGCCTTCGATTGCAAACCGGTTTCCTCTGGTCACCCTATGACCCAAATCACATCATTAGTCTTAGAAGGGTCAAGTATAAATTGGCTAGTTATGATCATGTAAGGCTGCCCCACATTGAAAAATATGCTAATCTGTTAGGATGGAAGGAGGGCACTTTAGAGGAAGCAAGTCCTAGAGAGGAAATACTACAAAGAGAAGCTAAGAATCTTGAGAAATAAGCTGACTTGGAAACTTGTGGGCATGTTTCCTCCTCTTATCAAAGGCAACTTGGAGCAACTGCCTCATCCTCTACAGCCCACCAGCAAGCAGCTAAAACTACTCATCAGGCAGCCAGCAAGGGTAAAGAAAAGGAGATGGAGCAGGAACAGCCACCCCCTACAGCAGAACAGCAAAAAGAGCAGCCAAAGCAGCAAGAAGAAACAGCTGAGGCCCCAATTTCTACAGAGCAGCAGGCTCAACAAAATGTGCCTCCAAGGCAAGAAACAATAGTGGAGACCTCGGTGCTCCAAACTCCACTCAACGAAGAACGAAGCAGGAAGAGGGATAGAGAACAGGAAACCCCCCTCACCACATCCACAAATCAAGGGGAGAAAAGGCAGAGATTGAATCCTCTTTCTGAAGAGGAAATGCCTATTGGGTAATCCTTGGGTATGGGCCCTCCTAGCATGGAGGCATCTGCCAGTTCCTTTCAGCAGGAACAAGAACGAACCCTTGGAGGAGAGGTCAACTCCTCAAGTCAGCAAAGGAGAGTTGAATCAGGCATAAAGCAGCAGTTTATCGACATCAAAAAGAGAAATGAGCCAGTCAGGCTCCAACTCTACAACCATTTACTAAAGATGGCTCCCACAAACCAACAAAGGCTTATGTCAGCATATGACATAACAGAGGGGAAAATGACCATGAGTCATTTCATGCCTACCATGCTGCAGCCACAGTCAGCTGCAGATTATATAAGGACCAACCTTGAGGTTCTTGCCAAAGACATCCACCCTATGGACCAGATAGAGCTTCACAAGCAAACGGGTGAGATGGTCTATTCAACACTTGCAGACAAGACCTTCCTGGCACATAAGTTGCAAAACAGTCTGCATAATACAACTGCTCAACTTGAGTTGGAGAAGGCATCCTCTCAGGCCAAAGACAACAGGATCAGGCCTTTGGAAGACATCATTATAGAGCTTGGGCATGACCCAAAGGATCCCAAAGCTATACAAGCGCTGCTAAAGATAAGAGATTCAGACATTGCAGCTTTGAGAAAAATGATAAAGATCCCAGCAACCCTTCACCCTCAAACGGAAGAGGTTGCTCAACAGAGAAAAGACCAAGATGTAGCAGCCATGCTGCTAACACTACATAAGCAACTGGTACAAACAGAAGGGAAGCTGGTAGAGACAGAGGCTGCACTTCAGGAGGCATTAAAGCAAAAAGGGGAAGGCCAAAAATCTCAGCCCCCTCAACCAGTGATCAACCTTGAGGAGCCCCCTCAAACTATCACTCCTCCCACAGGGCAAACAGTTGAAATAGGCCCATCAACATCAGCACCAGCAACGACATCAGAACAAGCTCAAAGCCTTGACATGCAGAAGATGATGAAAGAAATTCAGGTTCTAGAGGCATAGATGGCAGAGCTGAATGAAGCCAAGGAGAAATCGGCCACACTTAATGAGAAATATGATAAATCCAAGCAAAGTGTAGCTGAGAAAGCAAGAGAGGTGAAGGCTCTTAAGGAGAAAATAAAAGAGCTAGAGAAAGAACTCACCCTTGAGAAAGTAGTGGCCGAGATCAAGAAAGTCCTATGGGCCAATATTGGCCAATCAATAATAGATCAATGGCAGTACATAGAGACCATTCATGAGCACATGCAGCTCATAGACAGGGCACACAAGGAAAGCCAAAGAGCAAGGGCATCTCTAGGCAATATGCCTGAGATAGCCAACAGAATGATAAATGTCCTTAATAACCGCACAGGCCCTCAGCTGGCAGCAATAGGGATCACCAATAGAACTGACACCATCTTGATAATAAAGAGGGTCCTAATTTTGAGAAGTTTGCTGCAGACATTGGATAGAAGGTGCCAGGAGATGCAAACAGAGGTAAATAAATTTACAGACAAATTGACAGCCTTACACAACAGAGGCCTTCCCAGCTTACTGAACAGCGCAGGAAGGCTACTATCCCATGAGAACTATGCAAAAAGGGTGAAAACATTTGCCACCAATCAGATCAAGCACCCCAGAAGAAGCAGGGCCTGCATCTAGGCAGAGCCTTTATGAGAAAATAGAGAATTTATTTTTCATCATGAATGAAATCAGACATTTGTTTGAAGTACCTCCAAATTACTTCAAATATACAGAGGCAGATGAAACATTAGGCACAATTTTGAGGCATTAGTTGCCTACACAGGAATGGTGGACCAGCATGATACAACTATTGTTGTGAACCAACAGGTATTCATCAAGTTTTTGCATAAAAAATATATAATCAGCAGGTTCAGAAAGTTAATGCATTCAGTATGACTGAAAAGGACTGGGATGAGCCAACTCAGCAAAGTAATTCAGCCACGAAAGCAACAGTGACAGGTGCAGATGACAGGGCCGAGAAAGCCACAGCACGACAGAGCCATCAAAACATATCATTCAGAATTAATGAAGAGCGCTCAACCGACTCAGTGGCCTCCAAAGGTCAAAAGACTTCTGACAAAAGTAAAGGATATTCATTATAAATTTAAGACAACAATAACTTTCATATCTGCTATTTTGAAAGTTGGTGAACGCATTTATTTATCAAATGACTCAGCGATTCAGATATTTTGTAAAACCGATTGTATATATCTCCCCTCGCATAAGCTTGCAGGGGTTGTTGATTTTCTCTTCAAAAGAGCCTATGTTGTAAATTTCAGAGTTTAATACAGGGAGATAATGGAATTTCCAAAGTTCTGTGTTGTCTGATGCGTTGTGATGTGTTTGCTGATTGCTACAGGATTCCTGCATATTTCATGGCACAATAAGTTTTCTTCAACCTTCATGTTATGTATTTCATTCTTTCATAATCCGTTCATGCTCTATGCTTCACAGTTTAATAGCACAGAAAAAGAATAGTTTCAGGATTTATTCATTGAATACCCTGAACTCAATCTATGTTGTTATGAATGTTTTTCTCCAGTTATAGTTATGAAAGTGTAATTCTTAATTGCTGCACCTTCAGACTAAAACTTTCACAGAGACTATTATTCAGGAATTCAAATCTGCTCCTGGGTGATATGCCTCTTTCTCACGTCACCAGCTTAGTGAAAAATTCTTAATTGCCTTTCACTGGCTAATCATATTTTATCACCACAATTTTAAGTTTGTTTCATGACATATCCAAAGGCCCTGCAGTTCCAAGCAATCTCACTCAACACCTCAAACAACCCACAATCACAGACTCCATTGCCCAATGGACTGAAACTGTCTGAAGATCTCATCTTAGGCACTGAAAGACATCATTCAACCAAAATTTAAATCGAAACCCATACCTCACAACTAGCCTAAGATCCTCAAGAAGAAAGTAAAAACTAAAAGAGAGAGCCCTCTCTGATTACAGGTTGGCTAGAACCTGTAATCCAAAGCTTGGTTAGTGGTTACCCCGGCCGTATTCCCTCAGGAGTCAAAGGGAACAACCTGGGTGTTAACAGAATGGATGTTCATGTTGTCAAGCTAACTGTTTGGCAACTTACTACTCATGGATGTACTCTTATCCGTCGTTGTCTTCCCAGACTTTCTTTGTGTCTTCTGCTTTCGGATAGCCAGTGGATCGGCCTTCCTTACTAGCAGTATGGTCTTTTCTTGCATCTCCCCAAGTGTAGGGGGAGCCCCTTTCATTCTAATATTGTAATGGTCAGTTTTCTTCCAGGGCTTCTTCTCGATGTTCATTTGCGAGCACTTATACACATTCATCTCATGCCCAGATCTTGATGGCTCATCAGGTGCAACCTCTTGATCGTTATCAGTGTTTTCTGGTTGCTCCTGCATATTGCTTTGTGCATTGAGTGTATGACTGTATAAAGTGTTTGTGACTCGCTTCCAGTCCAAACAAGAGTTAACGAGATGATGTTCTTTGTGGAAAGAACATAACTTAGGATCCGCACACTGTTCGAGCTAGAACACAGGCTTCTGCACAGTTTTGAAAAGAACTAGTCATTGCTTGACGAGTTGCTTGCCTATCTTTGCCTAGGCAGATGATTGCTTGCAAAAGTGTCTATTTTACATTGTTTGAGTTCGAACACTTTAGTGGTCAAGCTCTTGACAAGGCAAGTGAGGGTCTCAATATCGATCGCTTCCTTGTCTCTACCCTTGCTCGTCGTTGTTTGGGGCATCCTACTCGCATCATTGGAATCCTTCGATGGTTCACCATCCTTGATGACTCCAACTACATGCAGGTCTTTCTCAACAATGTTAGTCTCTTCACAGTTTTCCAATAGTGTTGGTCTCGCAGCTCGTTTGATGAACTATGCCATGCTAGTTGGAAGTGAGGACATGTAGTAATCAGTGGTGATGGAGTCATGAGGCTTAGTGTCTGTTGGGAACTTGTTCAACATACGTGTAAACCTCTGATTGAAATATTTCACTTTCTCGTTTCCCTCCATCTTGAGGCTTCCCAACTCTTTCAGTAGCATAGCTGGGGTCTTTTCATCAATGAACTTCTCAAGGAACATGCATTTGAATACGACCCAGTTGTGTATAGAGTTCAGTGGAAGGTTGTGATACCAAGCAACTGCGCAACCAACAAAGGTACATGGGAACAATCTACATGTGACATCATCATAATGCACCTCGAGGGTCTGCAATTGTAGGTAGAAGTTGTCTAGGTGGTATTCAAACTTTACCATGCTATCGAGATCAAACTTGATGTTCATTCTCTCTGCTCACCTCGACATCTTATGCAAGATGGTCGGGAGAGCCAGTGATCCCTGATTCATCAATTCAAGATTTGGGTCAGACATATGTTTGTCTTCTTCATACTCTTCCTATCCTTTGAGTCTGATGTTTCCAACTCTAACTATGTTGGTTCGCCTCTCCCTCTGCCTCCTCTGCTACCTTCCCCTCCACCTCCTACACCAACTTTTGATCCTGAGATCGCAAGATTTCCTTGTTCACTTTGCCGAAGTATTGGATATTTCTTTTCATCTTCGATAACTTCTCCTAGACCTTCAAGTGTGGCAAGGGTTTCTTCTTCCACTAATGATACAAAAACACTCATGGGAGTGGCCTTTGGCTTCCTCACTACGTGTGGAACATGTTGTCTGTTTGGGAACAATCCAAATACTTTCACGAACAAGCGAGTGATGGGATGAACAGAGTGAAGGTTTTGACATGAAGTCTCGTACACAACACTAGGAGGTGAGGAGTAACCAACCACTGAGTCGCGTGTAGGTGAGAGAGAGTGTTAGTTACTACCTTGACCAGATATTTGTTGAATGAGTGTGAGGGGAATTTCAGCCATGTACAACTGGTGGCCCTGCTTCTAGTGCCAGAAATGTTGATGGTGTTGGACCCACCAACATTCAAGGGATCACCTCAGTATGAAGTCCCAACTAGACCTCACACTATTTGGTAGGGAGTCCCATTCAGTATAATGGCCTGGTTGCCACTGTCTTAAGGATTTGTCTCAACTCTTGCTTGTCAGCACAAGAGAGTGGTTTGATTTGTCTTCGAGAAGTGTGTTTCGCATGCTTGGTGAGTTTAAGTTTACTTGTGTCAATGGTTCTTTCACTATGAAAGGAAGAGAGTGAAGGTGAGTTCCAAGTTGAAAGGGATCAGTCCCAACTCGGCTAGGAAAACACAACAAAAAAGGACATACACAGCTTCCGGTGGAGCAGTGCACTCAGATGCAAAAGTCATAACATACAAGGTAAGATAACATGTAAAACACTCAAGGATCAGTCCTAATGAGTGCAACAATTGTTATAGCAAGGTTCATCTGAAAGGTCTGTCTGATGTCCAACAGAGTAGTCGACATGGATGAGACAACATTAAAAACATATACAACAAATTTACATTAATAGATTATGCATTAAAACAAATGAATCAGTTCAGATGTAGAACATGGGTTAAAGAAGCATGCATTACAAGTGTTGAAGATCAATCTTACAACAAATACAATACATCTATGAAAACGTGTTGGCTTGTTAACAAGCTTCTGAATTAAGAGAAAGTTCTAAGACACACCGTTACGCCATACATCACTAACTCCGTTAACAAGGCATTGGAGCCACTACTTACTCCTCAAAGAAAATATTACAGACTCTCTTGGCTATGTGGGAGGAGCTGAGGTGAAAAGTCATTTCATGTACAAATGATGGGGGTATTTATAGCCAAGGGTGAAACTGACCCTTGTGGTTGTTTGACTACCCTCATAATCATTCGACTTCCATAACTTTCTAACTTACATGACTCTATTTTCATCAAGTGAGTCTCTTGGACTTCCACATTACATCACAATGATTGTGAACAAGCCCATAGTGGAGATGTGGGCAACATGACTCATGACTTGACATGACATTACTTGACATGGTGATGTTGGTACATTCGTGTTGTTGTTGGAGTGCATGTCGAGCTACAGTGATGCTGAGTGATGGATGTCTTCATGGTGTATCACAGCTTCACATCTGCAAGGTGAAGTGCACGGAGTCTTCGATGGTCCTTAGTTCAATTGATGAAGCTTTAACATGTTTTTCCTTGCTTTCATGCTTGATAAGCTCATGTTGGCTTGATGGGCCCTGACCCAGGTTCACCATTAATTAGCCAAGAAAATCCCTACACTATTGGCCCTTTTGGCATCAATCCATGGAGCATGGACTGAAGTCTCACTCGAAGCAGTATGGGGGGGTGTAGGAACCAAGTTTCTGCACCCTGAGATGGTTGTGATGTCAGTTTTATACCTTCAACTCTTTCCTCACGCAAGTCGATAAGTCTTTTAAGGCTTATCGATATATTCTCCCTATTTTTCCTCTAAACCTCCGTGAAGGTCTATGAAAGTCATTCACACTTCGAGAAGTTGCGGGCTTCTATTGTATAATTACCCAAATTATCTTAAGTGTTGGCCAACTTTAACATGCATTTATGATTATTTTGCGTAAATGTAAATCTCTACCTGCGATCATATAACACGAGGAAATATATATATTCAAGCATCAGAATAACAATAAAACATAAACCCAGTGTTCAACGTAACACAGTTGCATGCAATTAATAGAAGTAAAATACACTTGTAAATCTAGAATAGTCCTCTTTATTATTGATTCAAATCTCCAGTATAGACTCTGACTACCCTGCGCACGCAGCTACATGCGTCTGCGCACTCAGCTGCAGAGCCTCTTCCTACACTAAGACTCTTCTCTCTTAGCTTCACAGACCCACCAATGACTCCAAATTATCCACTACTAAACTCTTATTGACTACTGAACTACCTTAGACTCTCCTAAGACTCCCTTTTTATACAATCCCATGGTCCGCAGACCATGGGTAGATATCTAAAGCCGACATGACTTATACAAAATAAGGGCGGGAAACCTTTAGTAACTCTTTACATCTTCACGCTTCGTGGCCACAAAATGCATAGACTTTACATTCTTTCCTACAAAATTTGGGCTTTCTACCGCAAAACTTGGGCTTTTAACCCCAAAATTGACTCAAGGGGACCCATTCCCAATAGACCCCCAACACAAATCTAGTGACTCGCCCTCGATTCACTCTACTGGCACAAAGATCTTGTCGTGATGGCCTCCTATCTCCACTTGTACAACTGCGACTTCGATGGTGCTTTGTGTTGTTACCTACTTCATCTACTCGATCAACTGCAACGTTGCTAGCCCTACGCCATCTACCTGTACCTTCTGTTGCGTTTCCTGTAGACTAGCCAGTTTGCCTTCAATGGTGGCTATGAGCACATATGCTTCATCTAGCTAAGGCTTCAATTGAGCCTTCAATAATGATTCCTTATGTTGTGCTGCATCTAACTGCTATTTCAGTGCCTTTACTTCCTGCAGCTTCGCTAGCCTTTGGGTAATGGTGACAGTGTGCACCGTCACTTTAACCTCTTCATATCACTACTACAATGCTTGCGCCTCCATTTCTAGCCTTTGCACATTGGGATCCTCCTGTAAGCTGGTGACTACTTCGAGCGACTTCTCGAAGAGCGAAGTGCAATCCTTTATTGTGCTATCTATTATTGCAACAACGTCCTTAACATCTGCCTCGCGCTACTCTCTGACTTCTAGTGGAGTCGAAGGCTCAGCCTTCAACTCAAGTTCTTCAATCAAACTAAACATTTTCCAACTCTATTCTCACTTTGTGCACTCCGACAACGCTCTTTCGAATTCTCACATCCACTGCCTCATCTTCGGGAATGTCCAATTCTAGTACATACCTGGATGCCTCATCCACTACCTTGGTCGTGCACTCATTCTTATATGTGATGGCCTCAAAGAGGTCAATAACAGAGTTCTTCTGTGCATCCATCTAAGCGTTGTCACCCTTTACTCATTGATAATGTGTAGAGCACACTGTTCACGGACCTGAAGTTCTACGATCACACCATCCTACAAAGTGTGAAGGGTTTCACTTGGAAGCGCGGGTAAATTGAGTCCAACCCCCTTGAGGGCACTGACAATGGCCTTGTCAGCTTCTGTTGCTGTAGTGAGTGCTCTGTTTTACAGTGCTATGGCCTGGGGATCCAATGTGCACACCATCCCTACTACTTCTAAGGTGCCATGCGCCAAACTAGTTGACATTGTACTGCTTCGTCCCACACTGGCCTGTACTTGCGATGCCTGGATCTGTAGCTCGCGCAGACCTGTCT
Organism: Pinus tabuliformis; assembly: GCA_031772625.1. Lineage (NCBI taxonomy): Eukaryota > Viridiplantae > Streptophyta > Pinopsida > Pinales > Pinaceae > Pinus > Pinus tabuliformis. The sequence continues at coordinate 356,003,014 of CM062812.1, forward strand.
AAATGGCACTCAAGGCCTATTTTTGCTACAGCAATTCCACGGTTGCATCACTTACCACATCACCAATGTCGTTCAAATCACCTTTAGTCAAGGTGATTGGGTCAAGGGAAGTCTTGCTGGCCTTGGACTTCTTTCGCGGCCCTACTTTCTCTTGTTCCCTATTGTGCTTAATCTAGAATGGAGTAGTCTCGAGGTCCGCTCCTCCCTGCTCTTATTACAATTCTTCCTCCTCTGTCTTTGGGGAAGGCTAATTCTAACTCCTATCAGAGTCATGATCCTCCTCTTCTTCATGTCCTCCTATTTTCTTTGCAGCAATGCGCTCTACCTTGGTTTTATCCTTAGCCTCCTTCTTCTTTTCTTGACCAGTTGTTCCATCTTCAGCCTGACCTCTTCCTTTTTTCACTTTGCTGCAGAATTTCTAGACTCAGCTGTCAAGTCTGAAGCAGTGCACCAATCTACCAGCCAGCAGTGAAGGAATACTGTGATCGTGCCGTCTGTGGCCAGGTATGGAACGTCACACCAATTTTGTTCAAGATCCTTTCATGTGTGCATGGATACATGATGGAAGTCCACCTTGAATTCCACATACTCTGTCAGCTCATCAAAAACTGTCGGTGACAACCACAGCTTGTGGTTGATGGCCATGTGGATACTCATCTCCATCAAGACCCAAAATACCTTATTGTCCTTAACCCTTTTAGGGTCCTTCATAGCCCAGAGTAAAGCGAACTTCACTGCTTCTGGTAGGTCCTGCACAACCGGAGGAAATTGACTATCCTCTAGTAACTCCCACATGACCAGCACTATGGACAACATAAACCATGCATAGTGAAACATTTTTATTTGATCCTGCGTCTCTCTGCAGTTCGCGAGGAACTCACTGTAAAGGTAGCATTCCTAATTGAACTGTATGCCCTCTGCGCATTGCCCACTAGTCACACTACTGGTGCCAACACTTCATTTGTGCGACACTTCCTCATAATTTTTCTACCAAGGATCTGAGCGGCTACCTTGACCATGGGGATGGTTATGCTAGTGATGAAGTATCCATGCAGCTTCTTAGTGAGCTTAAATTTATCCTTCATTTCTTCGGCAAGGTCATGCTCACCTGTCTTCCCATCAGATTCCAAGGCCATATTTTCTCCTGCGTGTGGTAGCCGAGTGATCCCATGGATCAGCTTGTTAGTGATCAGTGTCAACTCCTCTAGCCGCATTCACCCATCATGCACCAACCAAAACAGAAACTTAATCACTATCATGGTTATGGGCGTGCGGTTGTAATGCGATACCCACAACATGTTTAACAGACCAGCCTTATCCACCCCTTTTACCCACTTTCTTAGCTCCAACATGGTCACACCAGAGTCTTTATAGAAGACGCAGTGCATGAGTTGATCTGTCACTAAGTAGGGAAAGTGCTCTGTATCATCCAAATCCCAATCCTCTAATTTCAAATGGGGGACATGCCCCAGGCACGGTCCTTCAAAGATTATTTTGTCTGGCAACAACGGTGTATGCAGCGTGACCTTGCTTTTATCAATGTCCTTCGGAACCTTTGTCTTGCCTTTGCGTGGAGGAATGTACTCAGGAAGTTTACAGATAGGATCGGACCCCTCAATGTCAACATCCTCTACCCCCATGTCAATGTCTTCCTCACCCATATGGATTTATTCAACATCCTCTTTAGGCCCCAGGTCAACTACCTTGCCCTTCTCCTGCACGGTGGGATTTTCTCTCTATGGGTGATTCCTAGGTGACGCGCGCACCAGCGGTTTTCAGACCCTCTTTGGTCAGTGTAGGCCTCAGTCTGGGTGTCCTTGGAAATTTGGGTACTTTGCAGGTATTTCGCCACTTGCAACCTCAGGGGAAGCTCCCTCAGCTGCCATTTCTACCTCCAGGGAAGCTCCCTCAGTGGCCACTGCCTCTCCAACACTCATGGTTTCTGGGGGCGCCAACATGATACTAGAAAACAACTCCTATGTTTCCTTTGGCAATTTCTCAAACATTGAACTTGATATCAAAGCTTCAAAGTACTCACAGTTCATATGTGCCTGAGAGCTCAACACCTCAATTCTCAAAATGCCAAGTGTTTTTTGCTGGGTAGCCACCTATAATTTATATGAATTTTCGAATTCAAATCCAACTGTTCCCCCCAAAATTCATTCATAAATGTTGGATTGATGGCATATTTTCAGAGATCTTGCCCTTAAATTCCGACTTAGATGCGACCACCCCACTCCATTTAGCCATTTTCCAACTGTCAAGTCATGAACAATGTCATAACGGTCACTTTCCGGGTGCCCTGTGTGGTCCCTTCTTGGATAGCACAGTTATGCATGCGTTTCTGCTGACACTATGACATTCCTTCATTCCGTTCAGTTTCCCAATCGCGCAGCTCCCCAACCCGGGAAGTGTAGTTTATATTCCTATGCCTCCTTTCAACTTCCTGGAGTGCTAAGACTGTGCTTCCACCATGTAGTCATCTAGTCGGATCGTTGGTGTATGGCTTCAATCGGCTACCATTCACTCACCCTAGGAATGGTTCTCCATTCAACTTTACCAACTGAACTGCTCCACCATTGGTAATCTCCTTAATGACATATGGCCCTAGCCAATGCATCCTAAATTTTCCTAGAAATTTATCAAACTTGCTGTCATATAATAGAACTAAATCATTTACTTTGAAGGTGCATAGTTTGATGTGTCTATCGTGCCATGCCTTTTCGTGCTCCCTTTGAACTAGTTGATGGAATCCAGCTAGAAATCTATCCTCCTCAATCTCTGTTAGCTACGTGACCCTCTCTTCCAAGGCTCTGCGATCCACCATTCCTGTGAATGTCACTATGCGCAAACTAGGTACAATGTATTCCATCGGCATCACAACTTCTATGCCATAAACTAGCTTGAGTGATGTTTGTCCATTCAACTTCCTGCAAGTCATTCTGTAAGCCCATAGTACTGCGGGTATGCACACATCCCACTCATTCCTTTGAGAATAAAAAACCTTTGTTAGTGCGTTCTCCAATATCTTATTAAAATCTTCTACCATTCCATTAGCCTGCAAGTGATAGGGTGTGCTCTTCTAATGGTAAATCTCAAACTCTTTTGTCATCGTGCTTATTGTCTCATTAAGAAAGTGTGTACCACGATCGCTCATTAAAATTTTTTGACAACCAAACCTTGTCAGTATGTACTCAAAGATAAAAAAAATTGATGTCATGTTTTTACAGTCCTTCACAGGCTATGCCTCTACCCATCTAGTTAAGTACTCAGTCGCAGTGATGATGTCCCGTGCACCTGTCTTCTTCCCTGGAGGCTGAATTGGTCCTACAAAGTCAATCGCCCACTTCTTAAAGGTTTGTAGCAATATCTACGGATTAGGGAGTAGCTCATCCTTGCGTGAGGGTCTGTGAGTCCTTTGGCATGTGTCACATGCCATACAATACGCTTTTGAATCCTTATGTAAGGTTGGCCACGACAACTTAGCACATAGAATCTTCTGTGTTGTTGCTTTTCTTGCATAATGACCTCCCACAGGTCCACCATGAGTCTTTGATGGTCCTTGGTTCACTTAATGAAGCTTTAACATGTTTTTACTTCATTTCATGCTGGAAGGATTGATAGGCTCATGTTGGATTGATGGGCCCTAACCCAGTTTTGGCGTTAATTAGACAAGAAAATCCCCACAACACTGGCCCTTTTAGCGTCAATTTGTGAAGCACGGACTGAAATCTCATGCGAAGTAGTATGGGGGAATGCAGGAACCAAGTTTTCGCACCCTGAGATGGTTGTGATGTCGGTTTTATACCTTTAACTCTTTCCGCGCATAGGTCGATAAGCCTTTTAGGGCTTATTGATATATTCTCCTTATTCGTCCTCTGAACCTCCGCGAAGGTCTACGACTGTCCTTCACACAACCTTAACAGGTGGTTTAGGCACTTACATCCCTCTATTATATAATTACCTGAATGATCTTAAGTTTTGGCCAACTTTAACATGCATTTATGATTATCTTCGCATAAACGTATATCTCTACTTACGGTCTTATAACACAGGGAAATATATAGATCCGTGCATCAGAATAATGATAAAACATAAACCCAATGTTCAAAATAACATAATCACATGCAATTAATAGAAGTAAAATACACACGTAATTCCATAATAATCCTCTTTATTATTGATTCAAATCTCCAGTACAAACTCTGACTACCCTGTGCACACAGCTACAGGGGTCTGCACACTCAGCTGCGGACTTCTATGCTAGGCCTCTGTGCACTTAGATGCAGAGCCTCTTCCTACACTAAGACTCTTCGCTCTTAGCTTCACAGAACCAACAATGACTCCAGCTTATCCACTACTAAAATCTTATTAACTACTGAACTGCCTTAGACTCTTCGAAGACGACTTTTCTATACAATCCCATGGTCCGTGGACCATGGGTAGATATCTAAAGCCCGCATGACTTATACAAAAGAAGGGTGGAAAACCCTTAGTAAGTATTTACATCTTCACACTTTGTGGCCACAAAATGCGGAGACTTTACATTCTTTCCTACAAATTTTGGGCTTTCTGCCCCAAAACTTGGGCTTTTAACCCCAAAATTGACCCCAGGGGACCTGTTCCCAACAGCTCACTTGTTCACGAAGGTGCATGTTCATCACGTTCATCCACTTCACATGCTTCGTTCGTTTGTCTGTTATTGAACCTATCCATCTACATGTGCTCCCTAGGTTCTTCCCATTCATCGTATCGACACGTTTGTTGGTATACCTATACCTGCAGTCACGCATGACAAGACGACATCAAATCCAAAACCTACTAGTCTACCATGACACCTGATCATTCGGATGTAGGTGACTGGGAGAGGAAACATGGTTGTGATGTGGGATGATGGCTCTGGGAAAATGCTAATGAAAACTATGCAAGAGTCACTGAGAGATGGAGACAGACACTCAGAGTCGACAGTGACTATCCGCAAGGTCTGGCTTGGCTGGGAGGAAAAATTGCGCAAATTTTTGGAGATACAGTCTGGGCTGTAGGAGTGAAAGGCAGTCATGCTCTTTGAATTTTCTGGAAAAAACAATCAGCGGGGGTTGGATAGCTAGATTTGTGCAATTTTCTAGATGAAGGGTCACGCTGCATGAATGATCAGCAAGAAGGGATTGCACAGTTTTTCTGGGGAACTGCCCTGGAGATTGGCAGTGAGAACTGCGAAATTCCCAGAGGGAACTGCCAATTGGTTGCTGGGGTCACTGGCAGCCAAAACTGCGTAATTCTTAGAGGGAACTGGTAGTTGGATGCTTAGTCACTGGCAGCAGGAACTTCACAATTCCTGGAGGGAACAGGCAGTCTGCTGCTAGGAGCTGCTAGCTGGGAAAAATGCACTAAGGTCGGGAGGCCGACCTACTGATCATATCTACATAATTTTTTAGCTGAGCTGAATGATGGGAAGCGAAATACTTGCTCATGAGCACTGTGCAATTTTGAGATGAACAGTCCGTCGACTGTCCAGATGACTGACTAGGAAAACTGCGCAATTTTCTCAAGGAGACAAGGATGGGCACTTGGTGTCTGTCTGGCCTGTCTACAAAATTTCCTCAGTTAGTTGAGTGGGTGAGGTTAGTGGCCTCTGTGAAAATTTGGAGGGTTTTTAGTCTCAGGGTGACTGCTGGGTCCGACTGCTTGGGTGACCAACATGAGAGTTGATTGGATTTCTTGTAGGCAGTGCAGCTTGAAAGGACTAGCTTGGTGCTTCTAAATTGCTCTGGTTGAAATTTAATCGAGTCAAAACTAGGATGATGGTTCGGTTGTTAGTGAGGATTCTGGTCATCAGAACTTCAGAAAAAATGACTAAGTGTGTGAACAGTCGAAACGTGCATAGGTGATCATATGAACACACACCCACATGACTTGACGACAAAACAACCAAACAATACAGACACACATGTTCAACATGACAGGCCAAAGGTGAAAGCAATAGGCACAACACTCGTAATTTATCGATCATTGATCGAGACGGTTCTTGCATGACAATGAATGTGATTCCTTATGTGAGTGCGACAGATGCTTTCATGGCGAACACAACAAACACATATGAAGCGAGGACTTCGAGCATAACCAGAACATGGTCGCAAGCATGACTTGGACGTCAACATGTGGAGACTTGAATGTAATGAACAAGCAAGGTGGATGTAAATACTCACACGAGTTCACAGAGTGAACCTGATTATGTGCAGTCATCAAGTGAACTCTTCAAGGGAGGCTTCGAAATTGGTGCAATCCAAAATTTGAAGGGTGGTTGTAGTCGCTACAACAACAGGACATGAAAAAAATTTATGCAGATTGGAACATGTTCTTTAAGGAATTTCAGGTTGAGTAACAAGTGTATTTGCACATCACTCCTAAGAATATCTCCTTAAGGATTAGACCATGTGCCAAGCTAGTGCCTCGGTTTTGTGGACCTTTCAATATTCTTCAAAGGATTGGACCAGTGCCTATCAACATGCATTGCCTCTAACAATGAAATTCCATGATGTTTTCCATGTGTGCTTGCTTAAGAAGTATGTTAAAGATGTTGATCATGTGATTGACTGGTCTTTATTGTAGGTGTTATAGGTAATTTTGTCACATCTGATGGGTGAGCATCCTAATGGGATCTGCTATCACAATGAACTTTGTTCTTTTTAAATTTTTATAAAATTTTGACAGTTGCGTTGTCAGCATTTTAATTGTAATAAACAGGTTGACAAAGCAAAGCCCATGGACACTAGACAAAAGAAGAAGCACATATTAGACAAGTTGGATGTGTTACTTGAGGCTGCTAGTACCCAAAAATGTCGACCATGTGTCTGTCAGCGAATTTTATAGAAAAATCACAGAGCAATAGAAGACATCCAGGAGCACTATTGATAATTTATAGAGGGACCTATTTTGTTGAAACAACAATGATAATATACAGAGGGACATGTTCTATTTTCTAGCTAAAAAGTGGACTACATGACAACGAACTTATCAACATTTTTCTATAAAATGGTGAGTTAAAAAACTTTGTTTTACGTGTATAGCACAGTAATTTTCAAAATGGCTTCTAGACAAATGAAAATGAATTATACGAAAATGAAAGAATGTTTTGTCCATAATGGACCCATCTAGAAATACCTCTCTCGGTTTTCTGACAGGCATTATGTTGTCTAATACTCTAAGGTATATTTGAATGGTTGCTTTTCAACATTTTACAATCCTGTTTTAGAAACTATTTTCAAAACCTAATCCTAGAAAAATGAGAATGAATTTTATGAAACTGAAAGAGGTTTTTTTCACAAGGGAACCATCTAGAAAAACCTCTCTCATTTTTCTAACAAGTGTCAGGTGTTTTGAATTTAAAATGGGTCACTAGACCCTAATTTTCAATATTTTGTGAGGAAAAAGCTCATGGAAAGTTAGTGACTTGGATGTCACCTCATCAAATTTGACTTGTTGTTCCTTATCTCCAGCAATGGCTCCAAAAAAAACATTGTCTTTAGATGTAGATAGGATTAGAAATTTTTATATGCATTTATTTGAGTTGTACGTTGTTATTGTTTTTAGATTTTGTAATTAAGTTTTGCTAGAAACTTGTTTTAGTTATTTTGTCTTTTCTACAAAGACAAAGACTGAAGAATGAGAAAGGGTTGGGTTTTCTATCAGAAACCTATTGTGCCCTATGTATTCTCTAAAGGTTTAATAAAGGAAGACTAATTTTGCAGCAATGATTGTTGTGTTGAGAGAGTTTCAGTATGTGTTTTCTTGTTTTTGTTTTCCTTTCTATGTTGTCACATACATGTTCTTCTATGAGTGATAAGAGTAAATGATAAAAAAAATCATATTTATTATGATTAGTTTATATGTTCAGTCATCCATATCTTTTTTATATATGCTTTATAGAATTCATCATTGTGATTATCTTATAAGTATATCATTTGCCCTCATATTCTTCTTTCCATCTCAGCTATTTGAAATCTCAAAGTATTTCAATTATCCTGCCATTGTGAAGGTTTAAGTTTGCCTCCTTGTTAAGTTAAACATTTGACTCCATTGCCCAATATAAATCTACCAAACCCTACCACATTTTTGAAATCCTATTATAGAAGATCTAGTCATTGTGTTAAGTACATAACCAATCATTTTGACAGAGTTATAGAAGGGATCCCCCTTTGGATTGAAAGGGATAGCTTTCAATTCAAGATATTGGTTAGAGGTTCCCATAGTTATTTCCTTCCACAACCAGGGATATTTCTAAGTGATAACATTCTGGCATCATTGCCAGGTAGGTGGAGTTTCATGTAAAATTATCACTGGGATTGCGAAAAAGATCAGATCTTCTCTCTGATGGTGAATAGAGGACAAACACGAAAAGGTTGTGCATCATTCACCTTGTGACTCCATTCTCAACTAAACCTAGAGTTCACAGATTCCATGAAGACTCCATTGGCTGAAGATTCAGTTGTCTGAAGAATTTTTTGGTGACTCCACTATCTCAAGATGGAGGCTTATAGATCTCCAATGTTTTCTCCTATGAATTGTGCTCATATTCCTAGTTTTCTTAATCACATCCCTCCCATAGATTAGCAAACTTCTCTACCAAAATTTAATGATTAGGAAAGGGATGATGTTAGTTTACAATTGATCAAATTTCATTTTCATATTCATAAGTTAGGATTGTACTTGCCTAAAGACTGCCTCATGAAGATTTTTATGGATACCCTAGAAGAAGACATGAGATCATGGTATGAAACACTACAACCTGGTAGTTTTTGTTCTCTAAAGGATTTCCACACAACATTCTTTGAGAATTGTAGAGAAAATTACACTCCCTTATTTTTTTTTTAAGATTGTTGTGAAAACTATGAAAGTTTCATTCAAAGTATAGAATATGTGCATTGTAATGAAGAGTTAATATATGAAGAAATCAAAGAAGCATTCTATGAAATTTATTTTCAACAACAGAAGGAGATATTAGATGATAATAGTCATGATGTACAGGAACATTTTCAGCAAATAACATTTTCTCCCTTGGATGAAAACAAAAATGATCACAATCTTAGTGAGCACAGTCATGTTCCTTTTTCTATGGGTGATAAAGACATACAACAAGTTGATTAATTTTCTTGTGATGAAGAGTGTGAGAATTCTTTGCTGTTGACCTACAAGAAGATACCAGAATAACAAACATGCGAAGAAATATACCCAGAATACAAAACAATAATAAATAACAACAAGTATTTTATTATTCAAAAAGGAAAGCAAAGTTCACTTGCCTCTTCGAGGGGGCAACCTCCAATAGAGCTGGGCTCAATTACAAAATAAGACACGATGCTCCTTGAGGGGAGTCTCTATCCTTTATATAGGATTCATACATGCAATACCATGGGTCAATACCATGGTTCTTATTAATACCATCTATCTAATACCATGGCCCATTTGCAACTAACTGTGGTCCCTTCTTTAAATGTGGGTCAACCACTTACAATTATTAATATGGGCCTTATTGACTCTTTACTTAACTATAACTATGACTAGATCCTATTACATAAATAAGGGGGTTAGGGTTGGACCCTAACATGCCCTCCCCCATAAGAATAGCCTTGTCCTCAAGGCTGAAGCTATGGAAATTGTTGAAGGATGGTGGTTGGTTCCCAGGTGGCACCTTCCCAAGAGGTGTCTTTCCACTTGACAAGGACCTCCTTGATCGTGCGGCTGGGTAGATGCCATTCTTGTATGTCAAGAACCTATTTAGGTTGGAGCCAGACTGACCCTTCTTCATCCAATTCAAGTATACTGGTTTGAATTCGGCAATGGTTCCCAATCACTTTCTTGAGGCATGAGACATGGAAGACTGGATGGATTTTTGTAGTGGGTGGCAAAAATAGCTTGTAGGTGACTTCTCCAATGCGTTGAAGCACTTGATACAGTTCATAGAATTTTGGAGATAATTTCTGACAACCCTTGTCTTTGAGTGATGTTTGCTTATATGGTTGCAGCCTCAAAAATACCTGATCCCCTTCTTGAAATTGGCATTTTAAACAATGTTGATTTGCCTGTTGCTTCATGCGGTTTTGAGCTTGATGGAGATTCTCTCTGAGGTGGGCTAGCATGGTTTTTTGTTCTTTAAGAGTTGATCCACTGCTTGTACCTTTGAGCATCCCTTGATATAAGAAGTAGCTAAAGGAGGGAGTTGACCATAAACTACTTCATATGGAGTCATTTTGGTGGTGGCATGATAGTTGGTGTTATACCACCATTTGGCTAGAGGTAACCACTATACCCATAGATGTTGATTTTCTAAAGTGAAACACCTAAGGTAGGTCTCTAGACATTTGTTGACTGCTTCAGTTTGACCACCAGTTTGGAGATGATAGGAAGTACCGAGTTATAGTTGCGTATCTTGTAGCCTGAAGAGTTCCTACCAAAAGTTACTGGTGAAGATCGGGTCACGATCAGACACAATGGAAGTGGGCATGCCATGCAATTTGAAGATCTGGTCCATGAAAGATTGAGCAACCAAAGTCAGTGTAAAAGGGTGGGGTAGGGCATAAAAATGAGCATACTTCGAAAGTCTATCCACAACAACCATGATGACTGACTTGTTTCCTAACTTCGGAAGACCCGTAATGAAATCCATAGAAACCTCCATCCAGATTGAGGCCGGGATGGGCAATGGCTGTAATGTGCCTGGGGATTTGACTGTTTCTCCTTTGTGGCATTGACATATGTTGCACTCAGCTACAAAAGTAAGAATGTCCTTTTTCATGCCTGTCCAAAAGAATGAACGTCTAGTGCAAGCATAAGACTTTTGAAAGCCTGAATGGCCTGCAGTGGGAGATGAGTGCAACTCCGCCAAAATGCGGCTTTTGAGGGTGGATGCTGGTGATATCACGACTCTGTCCTTGTAGCAAAGAATCTCATCCTACCAAGAGTAGCCCGCTGTGGAATTTGGATCCGCCTGTAATTGATTAATGAGTTGAGAGAGCAAGGGATGTGAAAACCATTCCTTGCAAGCCTCTTCAATCCATTCTAGAATAGGAAGGGAGATTGCGAGTAGGGTTCTTTCCTCCTCAAATCGGCGTGATAACGCATCTGCTACGACATTTTCACACCCTTTCTTTTAAATTATCTCATAATCATATCCCAACATTTTGGCGAGCCATTTATTTTTTTGTGGTAAGGATAGGTGTTGCTCCAAAAAATATTTAAGGCTTTGATGGCTCATGTAGATTTGGAAACGTTGCCCCAATAATTATGGTCACTAGGTATCTGTTGCACGTAAGATGGCCATCATCTACTTCTCATAGGTATATTGTCCCAGATTATTCCCACTTAGTTGTTGGCTAGTGAAGGCCAAGAGTCGACCTTCCTACATTAAGACTGCCCCAGTACCCGTACCTGAAGCATCACATTCAATCATAAAAGATTTGGTGAAGCCGGGTAGTGCTAATACAGGAGTGGAACACATGGCATGTTTGAGAGCTATAAATGCCTATTGCGCTTCATCATTCCAAAGAAATGAAATTTTCTTGAGGAGGTGAGTGAGGGGTCTAGCAATGTGACCATAATTGCGGTCAAATTTGTGATAGTAGCCCGTGAGACTCAAAAATCCTCTCAAGCTCTTCAAGGTCTTTGGTTGAGGCCAATCCTGCATTGCCTGGATCTTTTTAAGGTCCACCCTGACACCTTCACATCCCATAATTTGGCCCAAATACTCAACTTCTTCCATGCCAAAAGAGCACTTGGATATCTTGACAAATAATTTATGCTTTTGAAGCAGTTGCAAGAGCAAATCTACATGCTGAAAATGTGTGGCCCAGGTGTGGCTATAGATGCATATGTCATCAAAGAAAACAAGGACAAATTTTCTGAGATATGGTTTGAGCAAGTGGTTCATAAGGATTTGAAAAGTGGATGGGGCATTACGAAGACCAAATGGCATGACCAAGAACTCATAATGGCCTTCATGAGTTCGGAAAGTAGTCTTTGGAATGTCTACTTCTTTCATGTGAATTTGGTGATAGCCTGAACGAAGGTTGAGATTAGGAAAAAATTGAGCCCCGTTTAGTTCATCTAGCAAATCATCGACAACTAGGACGGGAAATTTATCTTTGACCGTCAACTTGTTGAGGGCCCTGAAGTCTAGACACATATGCCATTCCCCATCTTTCTTGAGCACAATGACCACAGGCGATGAATAAGGACTAATGCTAGGATGAATGACACCTACTTTCGAGAGTTCCTTGATGATTTTTTCAATTTAATTCTTTTGGGCGAATGGATATCTATATGGGCGCACATTTGGTGGTTGGGCCCCTGGGACCAAAGTAATGCTATGAACATGTTCCAGTCTTGAGGGTGGAAGCTCATGAGGCTTTTCAAAAACTGGCATATGGTTGTTTAAGATCTGTTGCATCTCAGGATGAATATGAAGAGAAGTGGGTTCAAAGGCCTGGATGGCATTAAATTGGGCTATAACTCCATGGTTTCCCTTTTTTAGCAGTTTTTCCATCCTATGTGAGCTGATGATAGAGGGATCACCCGCCTGGAATCTGCGGAGGGTATGTGTGTGGTTGTTCTGCTTAAAGCTCATATATAACTCTTGGAAATCCATTGTGATTGGGCCATGTGTGTGGATCCATTCAACACCCAAGACAATGTCACACCCTCCCATGTGTATGGAAAACATGTGGGTCTTTAATTGATAATCCCCCATTTGAAGTTTGACATTTTCACAGCGGCCTTCACATTTCATTGTCCCCCCATCAGCAATTTGGACCTGGAAGTTAGAGACTGCTCTAAAAAACAATGCACTGCTTCCACGACTCTTTGATGGATAAAGTTATGTGTACTGCCACTATCAATCAAGACTACTATAGGGCAATGCTTAATAAAACCTCTAATTTTTAGAGCTTGGGGAGAAGAAATCCCTGCCAAAGAATGAAGCGAGATAACTGGTTCTTCAGGTACATTGTTCGGCTCGTTGTCCTCATCTTCCTCCTCTAATTCCTCAAGTGGTGGGGCTTCCTCCGATGAACTGTGATCAGTAGCATCAATTTGAAAGCATTTGGGCTCCTTGCATTTATGCCCGGGGGAGTATTTATCATCACAGTAATAACACAATCCTTGCTTTCCTCTTTCCGACATTTCTGTTGGTGACACCTTTTGAACCTTGAGTGTTTGGGTAGTGCTTTGAGCCTGGGTAGGGTGACCCTTGGCTAGGAAATTTGGGCGATTGGACTGGGATGCTGACACTTTTTCTACTTCACGAGCTATCTTGCAAGCATCCAGCCATGAGGTTGGGTGTTGCAGTTAGACATGGGCTTGTATGGCTTCTTTGAGACCACTAACAAAACATTCCGAGTAGAACTGATCCTATAGACCTCCTGTGCGGAAGGCTAAGGATTCAAAGGCTATAATATATTCGTTCACTATTCCTGTCTGTCAAAGCTTAGTGAGATGACCCAAAAAGTTAGATTCATGGTCAAAGCGATCCGTAAGAGCTTTTACAAATGTCTACCAAGTCACGAGCCTTCCATAGCAATGTTGATGCCATTGCCACCATTGCCATATTTCATTGTCCAAGTACATGATACCCACACTAACCTGAGTCGCATCATCTCTGATGTGATTCAGTACGAAATATTGCTCCATTTGTGCTAGCCATGTGGCTAGATGAGAGCCATCAAATTTATACATGTCCAGCTTGGGTGGTCACGTTTGGGACTATTGGGGGTTGCCAAATAGGTGAGAAGAATGGCTAGACTCGCCCTCAATGTTTTTATTGAAAACATATGCCTCCACAAATTCCTATGACTTGCCCTTTGTGAGTGTGTCAGCTAAGGTCTTGAGCAACAACAGTACTATGTCCAACTATGTTTCAAGGGTGTAAATCTTCTCATTGGCCATAACTTGAGCTCTAGTTTGTACCATGCACCGATCTGGTGCACTTAAAATTTGCGACCGCCTGAAATTTTTTACGCTAACAATTGAATGGTACAACCTCGTCGACCTGATTCTTATGGGCTAGGTCTCCTATAACCGTCTCGGGAGGGTATCAGACTTTTTTTTTTTTACTCCAAAAGGAGTTTTACTCCTCGCTTAGGAATATTGCAGTAGTCGAATCCCATAAAAGTCAATTCTGCCCAATGTCCTGCAAGAATCACGCCCAGGTGTAGGAGCCCACAAAAATAGGCAGATTTGTTGACGAACCCTCAACTGTAGAGTATGAGTAAGAATGTGGCTGTGATCGAACCCCTACTACTATATTTGAATGGCGGATCTATTTTTATGACTACTACAGAATACAAACTGCTAGATCTAGATGGCAGATCTAATAGATCTAATTAGCGGATCTGATAGATCTAATTGGCGGATCTGATAGATCTAAATGGCGGAACTGATTGTTTCTACTGTGAAAGAACCCCACTTGCTAGATCTAATCTGGAAAAGATGATGCGTGATCGAGAGAGAGACATGGGAACATGGTCTCAAGGAGTTTCAGGTGCTACAGATCGCAATATACATAAGTGTCTGACAGTAGTACTCGGCCCAATCTTTTAGGGAACTAACCAAGGATCAATCGTACCCTTAGTCGTAGAACCCAACTACCCTATCATACGTGCAAGTAATCTCCCAAGTGTTGTTCTCAGTGTACTGTAGCAGTAAGACAACCGACGGTTTATCTATGGCGAGGTTTCAAGAGAGCCTAGGGGTCTTCCGATATACCCAGAGGGTACTTGGAAGACAATCCATGTGCGGTTCTATCTAATGCCCTACTACTCAAAGGGGTACCCATAGGGGTTACAAGGGAATCCAAAAAGCGTGACCACCTCTTATATTTCCTGCGTGCATGCCTCCCCAAATCCGCAGGTTCATGTGCTCAACGACAGATCCCGTGGTTTAAAGACACCGGAACACGTCTCTAGCCAATTCTTTTTTTGCTAAAAATGGAGATCCCACCGGCCCTGGAAAGTGCTCTGATACAACTTCTTATGCTCTTGACCTATGAGAAGATACCAGAATACCAAACATGTGAAGAAATATACCTAGAACATAGAACAATAAGAAATAATAGCAAGTATTTTATTATTCAGAAAGGAAAGCAAAGTTCACTTGCCTCTTCGAGGGGGAAACCTCCAATAGAGTTGGGCTCAATTACAAAATAAGACACGATGCTCCTCGAGGGGAGTTTCTATCCTTTATATAGGATTCATACATGCAATACCATGGGTCAATACCATGGTTCTTATTAATACCATCTATCTAATACCATGGCCCATTTGCAACTAACTGTGGTCCCTTCTTTAAATGTGGGTCAACCACTTACAATTATTAATATGGGCTTTATTGACTCTTTACTTAACTATAACTATGACTCAATCCTATTACATAAATAAGGGGGTTAGGGTTGGACCCTAATAGAGAAAAAATGTTCAAAATGTTTTTCAGCTCATTCATTTTCAGAATCCTTATGTCAAAATCAAGATTTTGACATCACATGTACAAAATCCTTATATGAGTTGTTTTATCATCAAGAAGAACTAGTAGATACTAGTTTCTTAGATATACAAGATCAGTCCCATCAAACATTAGCTTCTCCCTTACTTGAAGATGAAATAAATCTACATCTTAATGTTAATAGTCATATCCATTATCCTGAGTTTTTTGAAGACATTCAGCAGTGTTTTTAGTTTATAGATGATGAGGAAATATATGAGGATACCCAATCATTTGTTCTTTAAAACAATCTTTTTCTGTGTCTTTTTCTCATGATGAAAATGGTGAGAATCATAATTTTGAAAGTGCACACATCGAAACTCTAAGAAGTGAAACTAGTAATGAGGATGGATACTTATTGTTTCAAATAAATACTGAAGAAAAGAGGGATATTTTAAACTCCTTCAATGGCACTGAAACTAATCTTGATTTTACATCCTTGGAAATGAAAGACTTAGAAATTTTAAAGGCCAAGATAACAATCTCATTAAATCACAAGAAAGAGAAATTTTAAATGTTTTTGGTCCACAGGATGTGGTTGTTCTGTTTGAACCTACTCAAGAATGTATAGAGGTTGTTTTCTAATGTGAATGGTGAACAATCTCCTACCATATTTTTTTAGAACAATATTGAGAATAAAGATATAAAACAGGAACAACCAACATCTAATCATGGAAAGGATGTTGGATTATTGGTAGATCATCAAGAAGGGGTGAATTGGAATTTTTTCCAGGATCCTTTGGCTAATTTTTTGGAGTCATCACTGCAAACATATTTTATGTTGTTTATGGACCATGGTTTTCAGTTTCAGCTAGAGTTTGAGCTGCCATTTTTCAAGTTTTTCTTTTTTCAGAGTAGTGAAAACATAGTCCAAGCATTAAGCCAACTGCTTACATGGGTGCATTAGGTTTTTTATTTCACCTCATTAGGAAAATAATTTTAGTAGGTTAGAGTAGGAAATGGCATGCAATAAGTGTGGTTTTTCAGCAGTGAGTTTTTCAATTTCAATTTTCATTTTGCAGCATGTAGCAGGTGTGGATTAATTTTCTAAAGGACTTGAAGCCTGAAGTGATGGCCCTAAGTTTTTGCTGATATTCATAGAAAAATAAGAAGCTTTTTAAAAACAATTTTATATATATCTATAGATATATATATATATATATTCAAGTTCGGAGCCTTTAAAATCATCTTTTAAAAGATGAAGTTCTATTTTTTAGTCAACTTTGCTTTAAACTAAGTTTTGTAATGGATGAAGAAACCGGTGCATGGGAGGTCCATTAGGGGAATTTTGAGGTCTAAAATGGGCCTCCTAAGGAAATTATAAAATAAGATTAGAGTACATCATCAAATTTTAGAGGGAAAAAAGAAAAAACTATTTTTTCAACTCCTATTTTGAACTTATCTCCCTATGGGTTTACTCAAATTTCGAGTGGAAACACTTGTTGGATGAAAAATTTCATTCCTCGTACAAAGAGTACCCATGTTGCATACTCTCGATGGACTGCACTACATGTAAAATGAGAAATACATGGAAAACGTGATTGCAATCACTTTTTTTAATGTATCTCTCATTTTTCATATAGAAGGGGCCATCGAAAGTATGCAACATAGGTACTCCTTAAATGAGGAATTAAATTTTGCATCCAATGAGTAGTCTGGATTGAAAATTGATTTAAAACCTTAGGGAGATAAGTTGAAAAATTAGTCTTATTATTTTATTATTTTTTAATCTTTTTACTTTTTACTCCAAAAATGGTCAATCATCCCCCATTGTTGACATCATCATCTTAAATCCTATTGGTTCTTATAAAGTTTATTTTGGTTGCACATTTTTCTTAGGAGGCCCATTTTAGACCTCAAAATTCCCCTAATGTTTGTTGCCATAATTCATCGACAACATCCTTGTGGAACTAGTTGTTATCACAATGAACTTCATTTTTTTAAATATTATAAAATGTTGATAGTTGCTTTGTCAACATTTTAATTGTAATAAACAGGTTGCCAAAGCAAAGCCCATGGAGACTAGACAAAGCAAGAAGCATAATTTAGACAAGTTGGATGTGTTACTTGAGGTTTCTAGTACCCTTAGCTAATATTCCAGGCTATTTTGAGCAAAGTTGTGCATACTGGTTAGTAAAGGAAACCTACAGGAAAATGCGACGACATGCCTGTCAGCGATTTTTCCAGAAAATCACAGAGCACTCAGACGAAATCTAGGAGAAAATTTGATAATCTATACAGGGAATTATTTTGTTGAAATAATGATGATAATGTACAGAGAGAAATGTTATATTTTCCAGCTAAACAGTTTACTAGATGACAATGGACTTATCAACATTTTTCTGTAAAAATGGCTAGTTAAAAAACTTTTTTTTCTTGTACAGCATAGTAATTTTGGAAACAATTTCCAAACAAATGAAAATGAATTTTATGAAAATGAAATAGGTTTTTGTCCAAAATTGACCCATCTAAGAAAATATCTGTCTTTTTTCTAACAGGTGTTATGGTTTGTAATATTCTAAGGTATATTTGAAAGGTTGTTTTTCACGATTTTACAGTCCTGTTTTAGTAACTATTTTCAAAACCTGATCCTGGTCAAATGAAAATGAATTTTACAAAACTGAAAGTGTTGTTTTTCCACACAAGACCCATCTAGAAAAACCTCTCTCATGTTTCTAACAGGTGTCCCAGATTTGCAGTTTCAAAGGGATCATTGGACCCTATTTTTCAGGATTTTGTGGGGAAAAGTCTCATGGACAGTTAGTGACTTGGATGCCACCTCATCAAATTATACTTGTTGTTCCTTATCTCCAACAATGACTCGAACAAAAAAGTTATATGTAGATGTAGATAGGATTAGAAATTTTTATATGCATGTATTTGAGATGTACGTTGTTATTATTTTTAGAATTTGTAATTAATTTTTGCTAGAAACTTGTTTTAGTTATTTTGTCTTTTCTATAAAGATAGAGACTGGAGAATGAGAAAGTGTTGTGTTTTCTATCAGAAACCTACTACGCCCCATGTATTTTCTGAAGGTTTAATAAAGGAAGACTAATTTTGCAGTAGTGATCCTTATGTTGAGAGAGTTTGGGTACATGTTTTCTTGTTTTTGTTTTCCTTTCTATGTTGTCACATA
Organism: Pinus tabuliformis; assembly: GCA_031772625.1. Lineage (NCBI taxonomy): Eukaryota > Viridiplantae > Streptophyta > Pinopsida > Pinales > Pinaceae > Pinus > Pinus tabuliformis. The sequence continues at coordinate 356,021,678 of CM062812.1, forward strand.
CATGTTCTTATATGATTGATAAGAGTAAATGAAAAAAACTCATATTTATTATGCTTATTTATATGTTCAGTCATCCATAGCTTTCTGATATATGCTTTGTAGGAGTCATCATTGTGATTCTCTTATAAGTACATTTTTTTCCCTCCTATTTTGCTTTCCATCTCGGCTATTTGAAATCTCCTGAAATTTCAACTATCCTGCCACTGTGAAGGTTTTAGTTTGTGTCCTTGTTAAGCCAAACATTTGACTCCATTGACCAATAGAAATGTATCAAAACCTACCAAATTTTTTAAATCGTATTACAACAGATCTAGTATTGTGTTAAGTACATAACCAATCATTTTGACTGAGTTATAGAAGAGATCGCCCTTCAGATTGAAACGGCTAGATTTTAATTCAAGATATTGGTTAGAGGTTCCCATAGTTATTTCCTTCCACACCTAGGGAGATTTCTAAGTGATAACATTTTGGCTCCATTGCCGGGGAGGCAAAGTTTCATGTAAAATTATCCCTGGGAGAATGACAAATATTGGATCTGCTCTCTGATGGTGAACAAAGGACAGACATGGAAAGGTTGTGCATCATTCACCTAGCGACTCCATTCTCAACTGAACCTAGAGTTCAAAAATTCTATGACGACTCCACTTGCCGAAGATTCAGTTGTCTGAAGAACTATTTGGTGACTCTACTATATCAAGATGGAGGCTTACATATCTCTAATGTTTTCTCCTATGAATCATGCTCATATTCCTAGTTTTCTGATTCACATGCCTCGCATATACTCGCATACTTCTCTACCAAAATTTAATGATTAGGATAAGGATTATATTTGTTTACATTTGATCAAATTTCATTTTCATATTCATAAGTTAGGAGTTTACTTGCCTGAAGACTTCCTCATGAAAATGTTTATGGCTACCCTAGAAGAAGACGCAAGATCATGGTATGAAACAATACAACCTGGTAGTTTATGTTCTCTAAAGGATTTCTGCACAACATTCTTTGAGAATTATAGATAAAATTACCCTCCCTTATTGTTGTTTGAAGATTGTTGTGAAAACTATGAAAGTTTCATTCAGTGTCAAGAATATATGCATCGTAATGAAGTGTTAACAGATGAAGAAATCAAAGAAGCATTATATGAAATTTCTTTTCAATAGCAGAAGGAGATATTAGATGATAATAATCATGATGTATAGGAACATTTCCAACAAATAACATTTTCTCCCTTGGTTGAAAACAAAAATGATCACAATCTTAGTGAGCACAGTCATGCTCCTTTTTCTATGGGTGATAAAGACATGCAACAAGTTGATCAATTTTTTTGTGATTAAGAGTGTGAGGAAGACCATTAAAAAAAAATCAACTCATTCATTTTCAGAATCCTTATGTGAAATCAAGATTTTGACATCACATGTATAGAAGCTTTGCATGAGTTGTTTTCTCATCAAGAGGAACTAGTAGATAGTAGTTGCTTAGATATGAAGATTAGTCCCGACAAAAAGTAGCTTCACCCTTTCTTGAAGATGAAATAGATTTGCATATTAATGTTAGCATTCATATTTTTCTCCTAAGTTTTATGAAGACATTCAATAGTGTTTTCAGTTTACATATGATTAGGAAATATATGAGGATACACAATCGTTTTTTTTTCTTAAAATCAGTCTTTTTCTAAGTCTTTCTCTCATGATGTAAATGGTGAGAATCAGAACTTTGAAAGTGAACACATGGAAAATATAAGAAGTGAAACCTATCATGAGGATAGATACTTATAGTTGCAAAGAAATACTGAACAAAAGAGGGATGTTTTAAACTCCTTCAATGGCACTAAAACTACTCTTGATTTTACATCCTTGGAAATGACAAACTTAGAAATTTTTAAAGGCCAAGATAACAATCTCATTGAATCACAAAAAAGAGAAACTTTAAATGTTTTTGGTGTGTAGGATGTGGTTGTACTGTTTGAACCTGCTCAAGAATGTATATAGGTTTTTTCTTATGTCAATGGTGAACAACATCCTACTATATTGTTTTAGAATGATATTGAGAATAAATATATAAAACAGGAACAACCAACATCTAATCATCAAAAGGATGTTGGATTATTGGTAAATCATCAAGAAGAGGTGAATTGGAATTTTTTCCAGGATCCTTTGGCTAATTTGTTGGAGTCACCAGTGGAGGCAGATTTTATGTTTTCTATGGACCATGGTTTTTGGTTTTAGTTGGAGTTTGAGCTACCATTTTCCAAGTTTTTCTTTTTTGAGAGCAGTGAAAACAAAGTCCAGTGATTAAGCCAACTTCTTACATGGTTGTAGTGTGATTTTTACTTCACCTGATTGGGCAAATACTTTTAGTAGGTTAGAGTAGGAAATGGAAGGCAATAAGTGTGGTTTTTGAGCAGTGAGCTTTTCAATTTCCACTTTTAGTTTGTAGTATGCAGCAGGTGTGGATGAATTTTCTAAAGGACTTGAAGCTCGAAGTGAAGGTCCTGTTGTAGGAATTTACAGGGTAAGTTCCTCAGATAGAACACCAAAGGACACCGCTCACAAACAGATCACAGATCAATACACCAGTATTTTGACGTGGTTAAAACCCTCAAAGAGGGAAACAGTCCATGGCCTGAGCCAACGCAGCCACTTCAGGCAATTTATTAATAAAAGAATGAAAATTTACATATGCTTCTCTCATAGACGGATTACCCTACAAATGACCCTCCATGCTCTTTAAATAGAGATCATGGACCAACCAGGTGTTAAGCCACGGATCAAGTGTCGGTAATACGGAGGAGAGAATGAACTGTCGAATCACTACATATCGTGACCGTCAGATTGTAAGTTACAAAATGTACATAGTAAAGAAACACACTTTACCTAACTCTATACTAGACCAAGTTGTACTTAACTATTTCCTATGTGTCGAAATATCCTAACAAGGTTTTCTTGATATTCATCAGAAAAATAAGAATCTTTTTAAAAAAAAAATTATATATATATATAGGGGGTTGGAGAATGGTTATAAATATGTTCATATAGGAATGATTCAGTTCAACATCAATCCTCTAGTCCAACCTGGTTTGAATACTTCGTGTTTGACTTGTGTATTAGATACCAGGATGAATAACTTTCATGATGCTTTGCTAGGAGGATTCCAGAGCCCTCTCAATAATGGCCCTGTTTGGTCTTCTGTTATTCCTCGCTATCAAGTTTCCTTAACTGACCCATATATCAATGAATTCCTTAATGCTTATATACAGTTTTATGGTTTTTATGTTTCTCCCCAATCTCAAATTGCTCAGCTACATGCATCTATTTGCCCACGGTTTGTCTCTACCTCTATGCCTACACTCAATCCTAAGTTGGAAGATAGAGCTTTGAAAGAAGAAGTAATTGTTGGCCCCGGAAATACTGCTCCACTACAGATTGGCTTTTGTGAATGTACTTTTCCTGATGAGTGGAATAATACTTATGTTCCATTATCACAGAAATACCCTCAGCTTCATACTCCAAAGACACATCAACACTTGCCTTTGATCCAACATCCTGATGGTACATCTAGATTAAAGCTTAGTTTTCCCACACTTACCCGCTCCATTTCTACTGTCAATGCATCTCCACTCTTAAGAGGTAGGTATATTACACCCTATTCCTACCTCTCTGTGCCCAGACACATGCCAACTATCCCAAGAAGGATGACCCAAAGGTCCCAATCTCATAAATCTATTGATTGCCAGTTTTGTGTCCCATATACTTCCTTTTAGACTAAAGAACCTCATTCTCCTAAAAATGATTCTCAAGTCTGCATTCTTGATATTAAAAGCTTTTCTCTTCCAAGAGCTCAATCTGAGATATCTGCAAAAATAAGTGAGGGACATTTAGAACATCGAAATACTAGAAGGAAATTCAGCAGTGGAACAAAGAAAGCATATTTACAATGGTTATCTATGAAAGATATGTCTGATCCAGATCAAACAGAATCAGCAAAGTTACACAACTATACAAACTATCAAATTGTTTGTATGCTGAAAAATATTGATGATATAGCCAGACATGTTTTAGAAGTCAAAGAGCATATTAAGAAATTGCATTCTGGCTACAATGAAATTTTGAGCACACAAAATGAACATACCCAAAAATTGAATGATATCAATTCTAATATGGGTATTATTTCCAAATCTCTTGGTAATTTACGAGATGCTCTTCCGGTCCTTACTTCTCCTCCACATTATAGAGAAGTAGACCTGTCAAGTTCCAAATTAACATTCACTTCTTTGAACCTGAGTCCTCCCATAAAAGTATTCTTTTTAAGGGGGTAGAGAATATTGGTAAACTTCAGATTGAAGGAATTCAAAAAGGAATAGATTTAGCCAAGGAGAAAACAAAATTAATGAGAAATCAGCTAAACAGATTTCCTTCTCTTGACAGTCTGAGACTACCAAAACAGTATGTTAGTCTCAAAAGTTTGATTGAAAATGGTCAACCATCTGCTCCAAAAGAAATATTAGCCATGTCTGGAGTAACTGCTAACCAAGGTGAGTTAAGTTTTAAGAGAGATAGACATGAGCCTTATTTCTTTCACACAAAGGAAGGAAAGACCAAGAGGACACTACTGCTCATGAAGCTTCTACTTCTAGTCCTTTTGGTAGATATTCAGAAAGATTACAGACCACATCCACAAACCTAGATAATCCCTCAGGAAAGGGATATGGTAATACTCTGCTAGTGAATATTGACTGCTTAAGTATTGAAGAAGTGATTAATGTCCTACATAATATTCATGCTTGGGCATTACAAAGGAAAGAAAAAACTAAGGATGTTGGTCTGATATTGTTACCCAGATTGTTTGGTCTTTTACTGGTATTGCAAAAATGTGGTGTAATAAATTGTCTGATAGAGATATGACACAGATTGTTGAAAATGAAAATGATCCCTTGAAATCCTTGTTTGATGCTTTAAAACATGAGTTTGTGGGATGTGTGCCAGAAGACTCAGCTCATCATGCCCAGTTATTCCTGTCTCATAAATTATGTGATATTGATTATCTATAAGAATATTTTTGCACTATGAAAAAATTGCTTTATAAGCTCATGACTCTCATAATGTTGCATATATGAGATATTATATAGCCTCTATGCCAGGAAAAATCCCAGATCTGATAAACCAGTACATAGAGACTAATAAGGTCAATATTGAAAATTGGTCTTTTGCAGCCGTCCATCAGATGATAGTCTCTATACTTCAAAAAGAATGTGCTACGGGAAAGGCTAAAAATAATTTCATGAAGCAGATGCATTTTAGCACCAAGTTATGCAATACTTTTCTTGAAACATATAATTTTGGTTTCCAGTCAAAATCCAAGAGCAAAGCATTGAAGAAATCTAAAGCTACTTGTTCATGTAAGCCTGAGAGGTATTTTCCTAAGAAAAAGAAATATTATCCTTCCAGAAAAACTTTCAGCAAAAGAAGAGTAGTATTTAGGAAGAGATCAAAACCTTCAAAGAAAGTTACTTGCTTTATTTGTGGGAAAGAAGGTCACTATGCAAATAACTGTAGAGAGAAGAAAGATAAGAAACAAATGAAAATTATCGATATTTTCTCTACAATTCATGATCCGAAAGAGTGGGATATTATATCTCATTCTGAATGTGAATATTTTTAGGTTTCTAGTTCCTCTTCATCTAATGCTGAAGAAGATATTCCTGATATAAGAAGAATAGATCTGGATGACAGTTCCTCTGATTCAGAAGAAACCTTTATTCCTGACTTAAAAATGTTTTACAGTTCTTCTGACAATTTACAGATGAAGATTGCAACAATCAAAGCTGAATTGGCTTAGATTGGTCGAGTCCAATTCACTGCAAGAAGGAGATTGGCAAAAAAACTTGAAAGTCTAGAAAAACAGCTACCTTCTCGGAAGAGGAATAAAGAAAAATTCACAGATGAAGAGTTCATAGAAAAAGAATTTGATTCCCTGTTCAAGCCACTCCAGATAAAAGAAAGTTCATCATCAGATTCAGGTATGGATAAAATCATTTCTTTAAAGAACAAGATAGAACAATTAGAATCATCAATTCATCATACTAGATTAGAGATGATTCAGTTATCATCCAAACTCCAGATGCTTATCTCAGATTATGATGATTGTAATTCCAAATTATCCAGTTTGTTGCTTAAGAATGTTTCAGAAGAATTCCCTCAGAAAGATACCAGTATAGAAGTAGTCAAAGTAATGGGAATAGGGGATAGAGTGGTAATCCCTATAAAAATCAAATTGCCAAAAATAAAAGATTACACTCTAGATGCCCAAATTGATTCTGGAGCCATGAGTAGTTGCTGCAAGTATGGAGCAATTCCTTCCTATTATTGGTAGCCGACTAAATTGTAGTTTATATCTATTACAAAAGATGTGATGGAAATCAATCACATAGCTCCAGGTTTTCCAATTTATCTGAATGATGTCCAGGTGAAAGTTACATTGTACAGTTTTGATACAGGTTCTGACTTTCTTCTTGGACAAGATTTTTTGAATGATCTATTGCCTGTCACTTTTGGTAGAGGCACAGTCACCTTCACCACTTCTGAAGGACCAGTCAGCTTGCCCTCGTCTAGTGATTATCAAATAAGAGTGCAGCCGACAGACCAAGATTTAGTCTACCACAGTCTCTAAGATCTAACCAAGATCAACAGGACTGTCAAGAATGTAGAACTTCATGGTCCTAAAACTTTGGAGAAAATATTAGACAAGCTTCAGAAAGATTGCACTGCCTCTATGCCTGATGCATTCTGGACTCGCGAAAAGTATTTTGTGGCCCTGCCTTATAAAGAAAATTATGTTCCAAAGCCATAAAAATCCAGTGCTAATCATATGATCCCCTCAGAGCAAGATTTATGTCGACAAGAGATATCACAATTATTAGAACAGAAACTGATAGAGCCTTGTAAAATCCCTTGGGCTTGTCCTGCTTTTTATGTGAATAAACACAGTGAGCAAAAAAGAGGTAAGAAGCGGCTCGTCATCAACTATAAAGCTCTAAGCATGTACCTTTCATTTCCCAAAGTTTCATCCCTAAACTGCATCATCTAAGCCAGTTTAAGGACCAATGCTCCCTGAAGCCTATTGGGGTGCATTCACCAATAGGTTTCTCCATTGTGGCCTACATTGGTCATCAATAGGTTGCTCCCCTTTGCACCTGCATTGGTTCTATAAATCCGGGAGAATGATCACGATTCTGAAAGTTTCCCCTTCTAGGAGTTTCCAGAAGTTGTTACAACTACTTACCATTGATAAAACATTCATATCTTACCTTCCCTACATTGGATTTTTCACCACTTATCATTTGATCCTATCCCTCCATCAAAGGTGGATCTCTTACCCTAGATTTGTTAATTGGATAAGAACTCCTAATTTACCCTACTTCTCTATATATTCCCAACTTTCTATGTGGTTGTGTGTTGGCTTTTGGAGAGTGATTTTTCCCTAATGCTATTCTAGTGTGTGTTCATCTTCTCATGCATTTAGGGTGATTGAAGGTTCATATTTTGACAAGGAAATGACAAGTCAACAATGTGAAGGAGCTCTTATACAAGATCAACTGCTACTTATGGTTGTAATCTCCTTCCATTTATATTAATGTAAATAATTGATTGTTTTCCTATCTGTGATATTGTTATTTCACTTATTTCGATACCATGTTGATATATTGAATGAAGTACTTAGATGGTAGTACATAGATCTCATAGTTTCTTGGCTTGTGTTATTTGACTGTGCAGGTTCCAATTTTGGCAATCGGAGTTGGAATTTGAGCTTCGAAGCTAAAGGAGTGAAGTGTCCAAAGGATTCTAGGTAGGCATCACTTCACGATCTATTTAATTTAAGGAAAAGGATTGTGTTCCATGTCTCTTTGTTGTTATAGGTTATCCATCGACTTAGGGGAGATACTTTTGTCCGCAATCGTAAATCTTGTATAAAAAAATTGGCGACATTGCTAGGGAAGAGAGTATTCCCTTGGTGGTATCCTTGTCCATTGTGTTTGATTACCTCCTTGACAGACCTTTTGTGTATCATCCAACCAAGAACATACCTAGGAAGTGATTTCATTGAGACTTTTTTACAATTTTTTTGCCGGAAACCTCTTTCCTGGACCTAACACACCCCCTTTCTCTTTCATAGAGCACTGCACCTCACCTAGTTTTGGCCCCTATTTTTGCATGAATTTTTCCTTGGTTCTTGAGCCTATTTTTTTTCAACCTAATTCCAGTTGAACTTCCCTAAGTCTTCAATGTCTTGTGGTCTCTCTAAATCCTACATTTAGTTTGAATTTGTGTTGATTTCCTTTGGTAAGAATTGGTTTTGATTTTTCTTTGTTCTTCTCACTAGGTCACTAGTGAAACTTATTTTGTCTGATTTTTTATCGCTTAGATGAATTTTTGTTTTAGTCCTCATTATGAAAAGCGTAATTGAATCAGTAATTGAACATTTCCATCTTAGTTTTCTCCATTTTGAAAATTAATTATGGTGAAAATAAAAAATCTGCATCGACATTTAGGCTTTTGCATGGTATTATCATAGGAACAGTTGCATCGAAAATGAAATTGCATCTTACGTCTTATTTGCTGCATATTATGTGTTGCATCTTGATTGTTTCTTCCCTTCCTTAGATAGATTTTCATTGAAAGAAAAAGGATTTCTATCTTCTCATGCTAGATTTTCCAAATAGGATATTTAGGTGACATTCGTGGTGAGCCCTAAAACTAAAGCATAATCTAAGATAACTAGTATAATTTACTAGATCAACCTAAGGATCATTTGTAACATTAACACAAACATTTAGAAGTCTAGGCTAGAGATGTGTTTGGGCATCATTAAACGTAGGATTTTTCATTGTTTTCCAGTGTTGCATCCCAGGGGTGAAATCTCGTTCCATGTATGTGAGTGTATAACATAGTAATCCACATACCTTCGAGTATACTGGTGGTGTTCCACATACATAAATCATATGGGAGCACTCTCATAGAATGGTTATGCATGAGACAACACTACTATGGAATGTACTCCCACGTATATTTTGGGAGTCCCCAATAGGTTGCTATCCATCCATAGGTAAGTAAGTCTACCACCTTGTATACCATGATACACTGAACACAACATTCTGGGAGATTGGTTGTCGTACATTATTTCCTTGGTTCGTTAAGGTGTATATCGCAGTTCATGGTTTCTTGGTAATATTTTACGCTTATATTACCCTATTTTTTATTTATTTCTTTTTGTGTTAATAAAATTTATTGCCCAACATGGAAGAACAAAATCTCCCTCCCCGTCATTTGCTTAGAATGCAAAATAAGCCTCCACTTCCTCCAAAGGCTTCTCTTAACCATCGTTCTAAACATAGTTAAACGCAAACTACTGAATTAGAAACATAGAGAACTACTTTAGGCCCTCTTCCCAATATTGATATGCCAGAATCATCTGCCCCTTTGAGTTTCGAACCCAAGATCACATCTATTCCTTTTGGTGACACTGACACAATTAAAGCAGAAGTCCCTGAAACTTTGTTACCTGAGGTCATTGCATCTGATCTCCCTGAGTGAGAAATTTTTTTCCTAAGGTTAGTGAACCTAAGGATCCTCAACCATCTTTACCTGAGTCAGTGGGACCTTCCTCCTCTCTTCCTTTGTCTCAAACAGAACCAATATATCTTGGGCCCAACAGTGAACCTCTTCCATACAGACTCTTGAGTATTGAATAGATCTCTCAAGAAGAGCCTCGACCTTCTACTCCTATTCATTGCGAAGAACTTCATTTTGATCCAACCAATCCTCTTTTGTCTCCCCAACCTTAGGCATAATCTCCTTTACCTGATTCTTTGGGCTTACCTACGGATTTCTCGTGGGAATCTTCATTGGGATTGTTAACCATGACTAGAACAAATTCAAACTCCCTGATTGTGTCCACCACTATGGTTGAGACATCAAGAGTCGTATCCTCATCTAAGTTTGCAACATCACCAGAAGCTTATTTATATGGTGGTTTGTCTTTCCCGCCTGGCTATCAATCATTATCTAGCACCTTTTCTGGTGTGGCTTCCAGTCCTTGGATTTCTCCCATGGCATCCAATTCGATAATAATGTCTTGTATTTGTCTTATGAATGCCACATAGTCTACTCCTCTTCCTCCATCTACACCTACAATAGAGCAGCAGGCTAGCCCTTATGTTAGTGGGCAAATATACCCCAAACAACCCAACCCTCGTTATGTTGGGTAACCTCCATCTTGATTGCAGTTGACTCCATCATCCTTTCCTCCCATGGATAGGGAGTAACCTGTTTTTGGTATACCTCAATATGGTAATATTCCTACTTATAGTCCTCCTCATACTAGAATGGATTCCATTGTTTGGAAACCTAATTTACGCGTACAAACTAATTTAGATTGGGATCGATTGTTGAATTCTCAAACTATACCATCTTCATCACAAATTCCTACCTATCCATCAACACCTCAAAAAGCTCAAATACATGTGAGCCAACCTTTATATCTCATTCCAACAGTGTTTGGTTCTCGCCAGATCCTGGTTCGTCAACCTATACAAGGTCCCTCGCCTTCTCAATAGCTTGCACAAGGTGATCCTCAAATTTCAATAGGCAAGATTATTCAAAATTTTGTGCAGTCTCAAGTGAACCCATACTAGGGGGAAATGAAAACCCCGAACGAGCAAAAATATGGATCACGTTAAGTTTATTTTTAAGGCCAGCAAATCCAAACCCACCCATTCCAACAGCTTTATCACCATCCTAGGGCTTGGCAACAAATCCCACTTATATGCTGGTTATCAAAACCTTCCATATTTTGGTAATGAGGTTCCTTATTATCAGAACCCTCCTCATCTAGGAATTCAAGTGCTTGTTACCCAGGCTATCCCTTCATATCTAGGTCATCTGCCTAGGGAATTTAATCGACAATTACATTTTGTGGCTACTCTTGAATTACCATATTTAATGTAGCTTACTAATGACCCCATTACTCATTCACCATGGTAACTGATTATTCCCACTAAGTTTCCTTTTGATATCCCAAAATTCAATGGGAATCTTGGATAATATTTGTCAATGTATGTTATGATGTATCATCTATGGTGTTCATCCAATTCACTTAATGATGATTCCATTCGACTCCATATTTTCCAACGAATGCTTACGAGTAATATAGCTAGATGGTATATTCAGTTACCTAGAGCCTCGTCTCATGAATTCATCGCTTTAGCAACAACCTTCCTCACACACTTCCAGTTGCCCATCATATATGAAAATGGACTGAAAATATTGACTAACTTTAAACAATCAGACTCTACTCACATTTCATATCACATTAATGAGTGGAGACGTAGTCATCGGTTGGTAAAAAATTATATTCCCAATCAATTGTTAGCATAATGGTTTGTCAAATCTCTGTTAGCTCCCATAATGTAAGATATGGCCAAAGGTGGAGTCGTGACCGAAGAGCATGTTATTTCTCATGCGCAGTATTTAGATCTGGTTTATACCCAATCGGGCATGCTCTATGATAAGATGCCAAATGATCTGAGACCCTGAAATAGTGTTCCTCCTCCACCTCGTAAATAATATCATGTTGTCTATGGAATTATAGGTTCTTCCAGTATGCAATCGACGAATAAACTATCTAGTATTTCCCTCGCCGCTCCTCCACAAAACCCTTCATCGCATCCTCTTGTGGCTTCTACTTCTAAGATACATGTTGTCTCATCTGATAAAGGGAAGTGTCAACAAAAAACTTGAATCAATAAGAAAGGTAAAGTCAAGAGAAAGAAAGATTCCTCACCACATGGTAAACAAACAAATTTGTCTTCCGATGAGAAATGCAATCCTCAATACCCATGCTTGATTTGTAATGAGGATCACTTTAAACGTGATTGTCTCCACTGCGCTAAAGTGAATCAGTTCCTTAAATCATCCACTTCTCCTGTTGTGCTAACCAACTCATTTCCCAATTAGGAGACCCATATGGTTTCCCAAGATGCCTCTTCCTCTAACACAATTTTGATGCTTTCCTCCTCAAAGATGAAATTTGATGTCATGGTGGCCACTCAAAATAAGGACTATGGTAATGTGAATCCACCAAATGGTTAGGCTACTGATCAACCTTCTAGTTTGGCATCACCTTCATTTGATCCTGTTCCACCTCCGGATCCTACGAAATTGACTATCAAGCCTGTGAAGAGTGTTATCCATAAGTTTTCTTTTAACCCTCATTTGATAGGCACTCAAAATTACAATGTAGATGAAGATTTGGCTCAGTACCCATAGGCTCATTCCCAAAAGAAGGCCTTATTTTCAATTATCAGATGTGTGGATCCATCAGATTCCAACCTAGTGGTTTTATCTCATGAAAAATATACCCCTTGACATTCATCTCAGCTATCTTTTATGATTGAGGTCATTTTCCATGGTAAGAACATCCATCATTCTATTTTGGATGAGGGAGCCTCAACCTGCATCATGTCTTTGTCTTGCTGGAAGGTGATCATTTCACCCCAACTAAGTCAATCGAACACCACATTAAAATCCTTTGATGGAAGGACATACAAACCTTGTGGGATTCTAAACTCCCTCTAAGTGGAATTAGGGGGAAAAGACATCTCCATTGAAGTAGAATTTGTTGGCGAACATTTGGATTATAATATTCTACTAGGTCATACATGGGTTTATGCTATGCATGTCGTCATCTCAACTTACTTTTGCATGATTGCATTTCCTCATAAAGGTGGGATCACGACCATAGATCAACTCACCTTTTTTGCCTCCAATTCCAACGTTACTGGAAGTGCCCCTCTTGTAGGGGAATCCCTACATTCCTATTAGCATGTTGGAGTTGGTTTATTGAAGGATTCATCACTTATGGGAACATTTTTGGTCCCTTCACCTCCCCTTCCTAGCTCCTCCACTTCGGTTGCTTTTATCAACATGATATCATCATCTATGATCTTGCCTGATCCATAGATTGTCCCTCATGAAAATGACATAAAAACTTTTGGCGACTGAATACATCTTAACCCCATTGAGTAAGATTACGAAGCCATCTACTTAGCTTGTGTGGCCCATACTTTTTATTCGATTAATTGGGTAGATCGATCACTGGATTATAACACACCCTCTGATCCTTTCTCACATACATTCTCTACAGACAATAATGTAAACTTTGAAATGGGAACTCAAACCAAAAAACCCCAAAAAAGCATGAAAAACAATGATAAAAACGAAAAGTGTGTATACTAGAACAATGGTTTTTTTTAGGGTCAATTTTCAACATTTTTAAAAAATGGTAGTAAAACCGATTTTGTTTTTGCAAAAAACAGTTGTTTTTGAGGAAAAAAACACACTAATGTTTTTGGTAGAAAAACATTTTTCTTTGCTAGTATAATTTCAACATTTTTTAATAATGACAATAAAGATAAAATAATGGGATCTGAAACACATTAAAATTCTATCATTTTTCATCCATGTTGTTAAACATATAATAACATGACACTAAAGATTGCTAAAATTCTAATTGTTTTAACCATAACATTAAAGATACAAAAAAAATTGGAAAATTTTCAACCATAAAATTAAAAAATTGTGACATTATGAACAAATTACACGACTAAACTAATCAAAATTTCATTACTTGTAGATTGAATGAAACATACATTATATCTCTAAGTTATTGTTGCATTGTAGATATTCTAAACAATAAAAATCATCATAGTTAAAACATATAATTAAACAAAGATAAAAATGATTCATAACTTCATTTAACACCATATGGAAATCAAAATTTTTATTTCAAGATATGATGCAAACATTAGTTATATAAAATGTCTTAGATAATTATTCAAAATCACTCATATTTTCTTGTATACACCATCATAATTCACATCTTCATATGAATGAGCGGATGTAGATGAAGATATTCCATATTCTTCTCTTTCATCAACTAGTTCTCTTTCATCAACTAGTGCCCCATCTGAGTCCACATGCATTCCCACCATTTCTGGTTTCAAAATTCTTCTAGATCTTTGACTAGTTTCAGTAAAATCCCATCTCAACATTGTTGCTCCTGGTAAAAACCTCTTCAAAATCTCTATCATCTTGAAGTGAAGAGTTCCTCTCTTTGTTAAATTGAAGTCGTAAACAATATGTCAACATCCTCTAATTTTAATAGGTTTGTGCGGCGACGATTTATATTTGTACCATTTCTTTTTCTCTTTCCACCATTTTTTTTTTCAAATACCATCTCTGGCTTATACACACAATTGAATGGGTGTGTATTTGTGGCATACCAATGTACTTCAACACCTGCAACATCTTCATTTTCTGTAATGACCTTTACAACCTTAGCAACCCAAAATGGATAGCCATTTGGATCTCCATCTTCTAACACTGTGATCATGCAACCCTCCTTAATATCTTGTACCGAACCCCTGTAAAGGTCTTCTATGGCTTCACATTGTGCACGAGATCTTATGGAACTAATATACATTTCTCTTTCATCTGACTGTGAAGAATTAATAATACCTTGAGATTGTTGTTGTTCAACAATGTTCCTTTCGTCATGTTCATTTGACACATTTTGTGCCCAAATAAATGGATTTTTCAAAGGTATATCTTCATGTGTTGTTCTTGAAATGATAGCACTTTGATTATTGAAAAAAGACTCACACCAAAATGAATCAGCAATATCAAAGTACTCATATGTATATCTAATACATTTTTTAATTTATTCTAGGCAACCAGAATAATTTATATCTTTATTCTTCCTACGTGCATTATGAACTTCAGTAATTCATTATGATAACAATATATTTGATGCAAATATTGGATGATCTGGAATGTGCTTCAAAACTGCCAAACCTGATGACGGTTCCCATTCTACAGTAGTTGAATACTTCTTGCCCCATATTAGTGTTTTCCCATCAATTTTTTTGATATGAAATTTATGTTGGAAGCTAATGTCATTAAGTTGTTCAATGCATTTCTCCTCACCATGTGATCCCAGAATAAACCTTCGCATGTCAAGATTTTATTCCAACACATCAAAAGTAGGCTTTAGCATGTATGATTTCTGAATACATTCAATTAATGATGACAAGGTCCCAACTTCCTTCCTCCTCAATGTGATGGAAAAACGACTGAACATTTGATCAATATGGTCATGAGTGTGCCCAACAAGAAGGAAACCAACCTTTACCTTCTGAAAAATTCTCAATTCAACAAGCATGTTTAGATATCCAAAAACAATCTGATTTTTGTTTTCATGACAAGTGTTGTCCAATTGTAGATACAAAACTTTAGGAAGATTACCAGACCAATGTGAAAGCACATCATTATGGGTATTGTCATATTTGTGTCATTATGAATATTTAGAGTTTTGAAGTATACCCTTGGTAACATTTCCCATTGAATACATTACAACAGACCAAGTGATACTGAATAAAATTTTCCTCCTGTAAATTTTTGGGTGTACGAACAAAATGTGGTAGAAATGTTTTCTTCTGATCCATACCATCAATTATCAAACACAAATAATTGTTTGGATTATCATAACACTTCTTTTGATGCTTGCACAAATTTTTCCTTTCACTTGTTTGTTGTTCACGATGCTCTTGAAGTTCTTTGACAATGTAATCTACACAACATAAAATAAATTCAATAAGAAATATCTTTTCATAGTTGATGACTATACAATTTTAAAAGTTAAAGTTATGAATTCTTACATCTTTCCGACCCTTCACATTTATCCCTTTTTCATTGAAGAGAAGCACATGTACTGAAAATCCACATCCTTGTCTTCATAGGAATACAAACATTTTTGAACTTTTTCTTCCATATCTTCACAAAATATTAATATGTAATAAATCGACCATGTCCCTCAGCACCTTCTGCATATTATTAGTATAAGTTGTAGATTTCTTGTCTTGAGAAATTACCCGTAATATGTTTTGTCTCTCTATTTGGCATACACTCTCCATGCTTTGAAAAGAAATATTTCACCCATGACATTGTAGTATTTGATAATGGGCCAAACTCTCATTTATGATGTACTTTTGAATAAAATGTGGGATCCCTTTCCAAATTTTCTTGGATTCTTGATAAACGAAAATTACCCATTGAATGAAACATTTTGAAAGCCTTTCTACAGATAAATAAAGACCCAATATGATAATCATAACCTGACAATGTAGATTGCATGCACCCCACTAAATATGAATTTTGCATGCTTTTATTAATTGAAAAAATATATCTTCCTTTTCTCTAATGCAAACCTGAAATCCATATTTTTCAAGCAATATTTTTTACAACATTCACTTGAAATGAGAGCACTGATAGAACTTCTTCTCATCAAATATTCTGCTCTACCCCTTGTATAACTAGAACATATTGGATTGATATGAAAAGTCTACTCCTACTCCTTAATAAAATATTTCTTGGCAACATCTCCATCATTAGATCATCATTTGTATAAGCATTCTCATCATCATTATGAGGAATGTTGTCATCACTATGATCATATGTGCATTTGAAGCACTGACTTGGAGGATATTCTTCATATTTTCCTTCTTCAATACTACCCTCATAGTCCTTAGAATTGGGACTAAATGTAAAATTTGACTCGATGTTTATTGAATATTCTTCATCATGTGCATTGTCAGTGTTTCTCTCATAGTCCATAAGATAAGGACTATGTCGAAAATGTGACTCTTTACTTACTGAAAATTCTTCATCCTGCCCTTCATCACTACTGCTCTCATAGTCCTTAGGATTAGGACTAAGTGCTTCATCATGTCCTTCGTCACTACTACTCTTATAGTACTTGGGATTACGAGCAGGTGGAAAATGTGACTCTCGATTTATTGGAAATTCTTCATCCCAACATTCATCACTGTTGCTCTCATAGTCCATGGGATTAGGACTAAGTGGAAACCACAACTCTTTATTTATTTGAAAATCTCCATCATGCTCTTCATCATTGCTGCTCTCATAGTCCATATGATTAGGACTAAGTGGACACCATGACACTCTATTCATTTGTAATGATTCATCATGTTCTTTATCACTACTATTCTCATAGTCCATAGGATTAGGACTAAGTGGATACTATGGCACTCTATTCATTTGAAATTCTTCATCATATTCTTCATCACTACCACTCTTGTTACACAGTAATTTGTCACCATTGGTCACCGTCCCTGTTACCCCTTTCCCGTACTTTGGAGGACTCATTCTGGGACCTGTGAGCAGTGACATAGCTTAAAAACACTTGCATTATGTTCCCCTAAGTATGGACTTCATGTGCCCTGAAGACACCTCCTACAAAATATCCCTGAAAAGTGCCCTTTCTCCATTAGCGCGGTTCCACAATGTACTACCCGCGCCAATGAGGGAGATCCTCAAAAGAATGCGCGCCCATTGGCGCTCTGTCTTAGAGTAACACCCACGCCAACCAAGTTTGGAAAAAAATTTTGACAAACGTGCGCCCAGATGTTTTTTCCCTTCAAGTCATGAAGTATTTTGAGGATAAAGCTCATCTTCTAGATGTCGAGAGTCATCATTTATCCCTTACATCTATCCACAGCAGCTTTTTGGAGATAATGCCAATCCATAATGGGTGTCTTGATGCATTGTATCTTCCTCCTGCCTTTCGTCCCATGTGCCTTTCTGGGTTACAGTACATGCCTATAATAAGGTGATACCTGGCACTGTTTTGGATGAGGGTACATCTGTTAGTCTTATGCCTGCCACTACTTGGCAAGCTTTGGGTTCCCCACAGCTTGTGTCGGTCGCGTCGAATCTGATGGCTTTTGACGGAGGAACTAGTCAACCATTAGGGATCCTTCCAAAGTTCCCTATTACTTTGGGAGGCAAAACCGTCTATATAGACGTATCGGTTACCCAAGGTGCTTTCGATTTCAGTCTTCTCCTTGGCCGTGACTATGTTTATGCCATGGGGGCCCTTGTCTCTTCACTTTTCCGTGTGGTTTGCTTTCCACACGATGGAAGAATTGTGACTATCGATCAATTATCGTTCGTTCGTCCACGGGTCCCTCCTGCGCAGCCGTCATCCCCTCCTGGTTTTCATCCACCAGTTGCATCTGCCCCACCACAGATCATCTACGTGGCCACCTATCCCGTGCCTGTATCCAGCGATGCCGCCATCATGCACAGTGTCCTGGGGGCATTGGGTCCTGACTTCCGAGATGTTACCCTTCCACCCAGAGTGGCACTCTTGGAAGCCCCGACTTCCTATTCATTATGATGAAGTTTGGGCGGAGCATAGTTCCTTTCCTGTGTCAAGCTCCTTAAAAAAAATAATGAAACTGGTACTAGTCGGAGCATAGTTCCTTTCCTGTCTCAAGATCCTTAAAAAATGAACCTCGATCTGGCCGAGGAAAGTTCTTTTACTTGTGTCAACCTCGCTCAAGCAATGAAACAAGAGCTCGTGCAATTCGAGCGCAATAACACTAATGTCAACCTTCACTCCATTTTCAATGGACTGAAGCTTGGGGGGCATGTACCTCGAATTGAGACACCATGCTGGGGCGCATGCCCGTTCCTTTATTCTCAAGCATAGTTTGCACGCGTATGAGTGCTTTTAAGCTTGCATAAAAAATAAAATCATCTCCAAGCATAGTTTGTATATGTGATTATCATGTGTGTTTTCAAGCTTGTGTAAAAATAAAATATACGTGTGTGTAAATACATTTCACAATGGGTCGTTTGTTACGCAACTGATACATTAGATTACATTTTGTGTCAAATATTCGCATAGCATATAACACATCATCACATGTGAAAGATCCATATAAACCATAGGCATATGTATATATATATGTGTGTCATAATGTTTGCACCGTGTGCATTACAAAACCCAAAAAATAATATGTGTTCTGATACATCCTCGGACAACATGTCCCTCAAAATATGCAGGAAAAAACCTAGGAGTCTACTCATGGTGGTGCTCATGCTAGCACGTCACCGCGCGCACCAAGCGTCTCAGCAGACGATGGATGCGAGATGGCAACCCCACCGTGTGCCTCTGATATGTGAACGGCACATCCACCAATCTAGTATAGCCTGGAATTCCTTGGGTAAGTCCCTCGAGATTCTGCACCAGCTCTTCCCCCACGGCGCCTCTTGCCTGAGGGTCAGCTGCAGGTTGGCCCCTCCTCGCTATAGGAGACAAACCGGCTGGACGTTCTGGACCCACATCTGCATTTATATATATATATATATATATATATATATATATATATATATATAGATATATATATATATATATATATATATATATATATATATATATATATATATATATATATATATATATCATTATCATCATAATATGCATATGATATAAAAAAAACACATAAAAAATACATAAAAGACAGGGGAAGATCATACCTAGCTCCTCTTCCCATTCCTCCCCCTCAGGCAGTGGGAGGTCTGGGTCCCCCATGAAGTTGGTTCCCGCATATGGCCAGTCTTCCACCACGATCAACTGGCGGCAAAGCCATATGAAGAACTCGGGCCGTGACGACATCTGTTGCCCCCCTCCTCCTCTAGGCATCAATGCTGCCCAGCGAGCCATCCTAGGCTCTCGTGGTAATGGGTCCGCTACCACAGCTCCCTGGTACTGGAATAAAGGTAATCGTTCTAGGAAGAACGATACCACAATCGATCCATATCCAAACTGTTTCACCCCCCCGCGCTTACACTTTGTAAGCTGCCTCTTGATGTTTGTAGTCACTGCTGTAGCCCAGTCAAAAATGGTGGGGCTAAGACATTCTGACGCCAGTAACAGATGGTTCTTGCTGGCCTCATGGGGCGCCTGTACCCCAGCTGCACGTGTGATGGTGAACAGTATCACCTTAAGAACCAAATCATGGATGGTGGCGATATCCACCTTGGCGCTGCTCTTCCCAAATTGTGCCTCTGGGCACATACGATCTGAATACTTCACCCATCTTCTCTCCGAAAGGCCTGCTTCCAGTCAGAATGGGGACTGCCCCTCTCTGTGACAACCCAGTAATGAAGTACATATCAGATACATCTAGTTCTAAGGTTTGATCCCGTAGCCGAAATACTTGGTCATCGACATCCCAAGCATCCACTATGAATTGTAATAGCTCTGGTTGAGCTCGTAAATAGGAGGTGAGAAAGAATTTCTTGAGACCACAGTCTCTCAGCGCATTCATACATCCCTCATCTGTGATGGCTAAGGCATCTATGGCATCGTGCTCTCGTTCTTTCCATTCCACCGGCATTTTTGCGTGTTTCCTGCACCCACAAGGATGAATAAATCATTAATGAAGCCTTGGTAAGCTGATACACCAGACAAATTTCAAAATTAATGGGAAAATTTAAGTGAAAATTTAGGTCGCGCCAATGGCGCGGCACCTTTGGGTAAATCACCCCATTGGCGCAGACCCGTGCTGGATACCCACGCCAACGGGGCGCAACCCTAAATTTTGAAATTCCCCTTGTAGAGACTCAAAGCAGGAACAAAATGCATTAAAAAAGGAATGAAAATGAAGCTTAAGAGAGCATCTCTTACCTGGAGCTGGCGGAATCTCAAATGGTTGCCCGGATTGGTGGCAATCGACGGTTGAAGTTTACACCCAAAACCCTCCAATGGTAAACTCACAAGGTGAAAAGTAAAAAGTGAATTTGTTTTTTACCATTTCGCTATTTTATAGCATTTTTTGACCTAAAATGCATTAAAAATATTATTTTTTGGGTATTTTTGAATATATTTATATCAAAATGGGTTTTACGCTGTTTTTGGTATGATGACAGGTGTTGGTGCAACTCAAGTGACGAAACGAGCTCCTTTTTTCTACTTTTTCAAGCTCGGTAAAACATGTGAAAAGGTTACTTTGAGGTCCGCTTTCAGCTCTTTTCTGACCGTTTAAAGACGAAAATATTGCCGAGTTACTCCTCTTGACTCGTTAAACGTTAATAAGGGGCAGTCGTTTTAAGTTCTTTTTGTCGACCGTTAAAACATAAAAAGATTACCGGGTTTTTGTCGTTTCAGACTCGTTAATGGTTTCGAAACGACGTGGTTTTGATCGCTTTTTTACTTTTTCAGGTTGAAATCACTATTTATGAAAAGTACTCCTCGATCGTAATGGTCGGGCGGTTCTTTCGAGCATTGTTTTATACTTTTTTGGGCTCGAGAGACACAACTTTACGAAAAAGGACACCCCTGGAGTTTCCTTTTCTGCTATCTTTTCAATCTCTCTAAACATGAAAAGACGCCGAGTTCTTCCTTTGTCAGACTCGTTAAAACCTGATGACATCGGATTCTGTCGAAATGACACACCACAAGCATATGCTATCCCCATCAAGCTTGTTAAAAATAATTGGGGTACTCGCCAGAAATGGCGTGGGAAAAATGGAACCATAATTATTGTCGTGTCGGCAGTATGTTGCTCTTGAACATGGCACTTGTCTGCTTTCATGTCTGGGTGGGGATATCTCATCTCATTTTTCACTTGCCTCCGTGGATTTGGGTAATCCTGTTTGACCTCTCATCTGCTCATTGCCTCGTCACCATGACCTCTGATCCATTGATGTCAAATACTGCCAATTCCACTATCGTGCTGCCGATATGTTCAAGAGAAGTTGACCTCTGCAGAAAAACAACCTCCCTCTGATAGCTCACATAATCCTGATTCACAACATTATCTCTCTGTCTCGTGTCGATGATGTGGGAAACATTATGGCCCACCTTCGATCAAGGTCACTTCCTGTCGACCTCAGCTCATTATCCAGGAAGCTGATCTAGAGACTCCCTTCCGGTGCCTTGGAGCCTGCATGCCTCAATGGCAGGTTCTTCGTGTTCGACGTGAGGTTTTCATCATTGGCCTCCGATCGAATTATTCTACGGGTGTTCAACATCAGCTCACTAATTCGTATGCCGTAGATTGTACCTATAGTACCTTGAGGGCCATTGTCATTATTGGTGGTACCTCTCGCGTCTGTTAACGGTTTTCATTATTGACTGGTAATCAGACGATGTTCATGCATGTTCGACTTCAGCTCATATATTCGCATGCTTGAACTTGTACTTTTGTTCGGGTCGAGATGGAGCGCAAGACCCTGGATTTTGTCTATTGTAATCCAGGCGTGATTCTTGTTACATGACTCATTCACTGGATGGCTGCGACCATACCTGAGTCAATTCATTGATCCTAACCAGATGGCTGCGCCCATACTATGGATCTAGATTATTATGTACTCTCTTATGGATGGCTGCGACCGTACCACATATATCATGTACTTGAGCTATCAGTTGTATCTCTCGATGCAGATTCTCGGCGGCAGCTACATGTGTTCTTGTAAAGCATTTCACCCCTCTCTCTCTCTCGGGCCTCATGCTTTAGGGGGCATCTGTTACACAGTAATTTGTCGCCATTGGTCACCGTCCCTGTTACCCCTTTCCCGTACTTTGGAGGACTCATTCTGGGACCTGTGAGCAGTGACATAGCTTAAAAACACTTGCATTATGTTCCCCTAAGTATGGACTTCATGTGCCCTGAAGACACCTCCTGCAAAATATCCCTGAAAAGTGCCCTTTCTCCATTAGCGCGGTTCCACAATGTACTACCCACGCCAATGAGGGAGATCCTCAAAAGAAGGCACGCCCATTGGCGCTCTGTCTTAGAGTAACACCCGCGCCAACCAAGTTTGGAAAATATTTTTGACAAATGCGCGCCCAGATGTTTTTTCCCTTCAAGTCATGAAGTCTTTTGAGGATAAAGCTCATCTTCTAGATGTCGAGAGTCATCATTTATCCCTTACATCTATCCACAGCGGCTTTTTGGAGATAATGCCAATCCATAATGGGTGTCTTGATGCATTTTATCTTCCTCCCCTTCTCCATCTATAAAAGTCTGTCCTCATGCATTTGATAACGCGCGTTTTGGAGTAGTGGTGATAGTGCTAGTAGTGATAACGCTTGTCTTGAGTGATAGTAAGAGTCTTGGAGCATAGGGAGGTTATGCTGCCAGAAGTCTGAGCTGTGTATTCATAATCAAAGAGAGAGAAAGGTCTATTGCAAGACATATGTAGCTGCTCGCCCAGCCAGAGGAGAGATTCAACGTCAGAACTTTGGTTGTACTTTTCTCTGTTGATTATTCATTAATAAACGACTATCATTATGGTTCCGATCTTATTGTTCGTTACGATAATGTTTGATCTATATCTTTTCTGACTTATATATAGTTGTATTTAGTGGATTTTATGCTTGTATTCGCTTCGTTCTTTGCATGTGCAGGTATCCATTCGTGGAGATCGTGAGGATCGTGACCTGCCAGAGCAAGGGAACGGGAGTATCAACTCTTCTACGAAACTAGTGTTGGACTCCAGGTTGGTTCTCATAATCCACTTTCAATTTGCAACTAGGAACTTGCATGGTAGCGTTGATTGATTGTTGCTAGACCCATTTTGGGCTAGTGGGATCGCCTCTGTCTGCAGAGGGGATTTACCTCTCCAACAACTCTCATTGTCCACAGGATTAGGACTAAGTGGACACTGTGACACTCAATTCATTTGAAGTTCTTCATCATGCTCTTCATCACTACTTCTCTCATAGTCCATAGGATTAGGACTAAGTGGACACCATGACACTCTATTCATTTGAAATTCTTCATCATAATCTTCATCAATGCTTCTCTCATAGTCCATAGGATTAGGACTAAGTGTAAACTACGACTCTTTATTTATTTGAAAATCCTAATCAAGCTCTTCATCATTGTTGCTCTCATAGTCCATAGGGTTAGAAATAAGTGGAAACCGTGACTCTTTATTTATTTGAAATTCTTCATCATGTCTTTCATCATCACTTCTCTCATAGTCCTTAGGATTAGGAATAAGTGGAACATTTGACTCTCTATTCAAAGTGGACGAATTTTTATTATATTCATCAATATGAATAGAGTTGTTACGCGACAAAGATGTTAATGCTTCACAAAGCGAAACTTCACTATCAGAAGAATCCATGCCTTTCAAATAGAAGAGGTTGAATGATACAAATACACTCTCTCCTAATGATAATATATAAGCTTAAATAATGAAAATTTCCCTCCAAAGTTTCCCTCCAAAAATTTTCGCCAAAATTTTTCCATCCAAAATTTTCATTTCATGTATTTTTCTCCATAATTTTCTTTTAAAATTTATTGAAATGTTTTAACTGAAAATTTATTATAAAATTAATCTTTAAAACTAAATATTTAAATTAAAATTGTAAACTGAATCTTTTAGCTAAATTTATCTTTTACTTAAACTATATAACATTTACTAGACAACTAAATGTTTTTTTTAATTTTTATTATATCTTCTATCACACATTTAAAATAAATTTTTATATCGCCATAAGACAATTTATATGTTAAGTTTTTATAAATAAAAATAAAAATAAAAATAATACCACATTCACCATGCGGTAAAACAATTCCATAATATTCCCTTTATCATAATTTACTATATCGCCATAAGAAGATTTATATGTGAAAGCCTTTATAAAAAAAATTAATCCCACATTCACTGTGCGGTAAAACAATTCTGTAATGTTCGTTTTATCATAGTTCCCTATATCTCCTTAAAAAATTTACATGTTAAAGTTTTTATAAAAACAAGTTAATCCCACATTAACTGTATGGTAAAACCATTCCATAAATTCCGCTATATCATAAATTTCATTATTACTATTCCTCACATCACATCAAGGCTTTTCGAGGTTCGTTAAAACACTTGGATTGAATTTGTGGAGGAGCAACATTGCTATCAACAACATATTCAACGGAAGATTATCACATTTGAAAGGTTAGTTTCCATTTTGATGTGTGCAAGTTTAAAATTCAATAAGTTTAATGATTTTTCTTTTTTAGAAATTAAAAATTTAGATGAGCGAGATTTACCCAAAAATATCATGGCAAGCAGAAGGCCACTGCATCCATAGTGGCTGTGGTGGACTCATTTTCGCTCGCCGGTGGCACCCAGCCCCGTGGCCCAATGGGCCTATGGGGGAGGGATGCGAGGGGGTTGCACGCAGCCCCTCCCGCCCCACCCCAACGGCCCAACAAACCCGTTGGGGCCGCCGGGGTGGGGTAGCAGAGGTTGCATGGGACCGTTGGGGCTGGGCAGGAGGGGCTTCTCAAAATCGTGACTCTACTCCCTGTGGCTTTTTGGGCCACAGGGTTGGGTGGGAGGGGCTGCATTTTTTTATTTTATTATTTTAAAAAAAATAAAAATTTAAAAGATTATGTTTTACAAAATTATTTATTGTTTATCGTTTTGTTTGTTAATTTAAGCTATAGTTTTTTTTTGTAATTCACTGATTTATATATAAGTGTATTTTTTTGCAGGAAAATGGCATCAAAGAAGATTTCTGTGAATCTTTCTCGACCAATTACTACTAAAATTGAAGGTGTATCCTCAAAAGGTAGTGTTGAATGAACCAAACCTGAGCTAATAACTACAAATCTATCAAGTTCCTCAAACAATAAGAAGACGATTTCATACTGGAAGAAATCAAAAGAAGTGAAGCTTACATAAAATGTATGTAATGTGAAATATAGAGAAGGAAAAGATGTGTAGATATATCTATATGTTGATATCCCTAATGATGGTGAAATTTATGAGGTGCTAGGAAAGGTCATAGACATGTGTTTGATACCGGACACTAAATTTTTTTATGTACTACAAAACTGCCCAAGTTACATGACATGATTAAATATCAATTATCATTTTCATTGTATGACATGATAGAGGAATCTAAAAAGTTGTGTAAACAAATTATAAATGACATTGCAAAAGAAATGGTAAGTATTGTTATTTATATTTGTTTTTTGCGTTATTGTAACTGTCTCATTATATTTTTATAACTTAATTTTTATTGACATATGATATTTTGTATGACAGAATTTTATTTAAAATATTTCAGTTATGTTGGGAGGCATTCATTTCATAGAGAAATATATTATGAATGTTGTCAAAAGTTTCTACTTAGGGTCAAAAGAAGATATGGAAAACAAGCAAAAAGTAGTAATTCATGATGCTTTAAAACTACATCCAAGGGATCAAAAAAAAAAAAAAATGCCTCTAGTGGATAAATCTAGCAAAGGTAGACATGTTACTTTTGAAGATGAGGAAGTTGAAACTCACGTTAACGAATATTTTTCCATTACTCAGGATGACATTGGAACTGATGTTAGAAAGGAGAAGGGTCATAAAATACCAAAAGTAACAAAGCCCATAATTGTCTCTGTTCTGGTTAATTATGAGAATTTTAGGAGGAAGAAAATTAAAGTTGAACATTCTCAACTAGTCATTGCCAACAATGAAGATCCTAGTGAGAATTAAAAAGAAAGTATGGAAACCATTACACTAGGAGCTGATTTAGAGGATGGAGTTATTAAAATAAAACAAAATTCCATTCGACAGAACTTGACAAAGATAAACTTAATTGAGGGTGGTCGTATATTTCAGCTTAATGTGAGGCAAATCTATAAGCCAAGTGAAGGACAATGTAAAGATGAAATTAGAAAGCCACGCCACCTCCATGTTCAAAACTTGAAAACATTGATGAGGTACAATCCATATGCTCATGTGGTTAATTATGTTCTCCTTGTTGATCCAGTTCACGTTCCCAACAAAGAAGCATTTGATAAGTCAAAATTTCTTGAATAAAATTATTATGTGCTTGGGGGGAACCATTCTATAGAAGCTCAAAGGCAATTGATAGAGGAATATCCCAATAACCCACGTTTTGAAACAATGAAATGTATCATTTATATTTTACAAAATTAGTTATCATTTATCATTTTGTTTGTTAATTTATGCTATTGTTTTTTGTAATTTGTTGATTTATATATAAGTGTATTTTTTCTTGCAGGAAAATGGCATCAAAGAATATTTATGTGAATATTTTTGGACCAAATACAACTAAAATTGAAGGTGTATCATCAAAAAGCAGTGTTGAACAAACCAAAATTGAGCTAATAACTACAAATCTATCAAGTTCCTCAAACAATAAGAAGACGATTTCATACTGGAAGAAATCAAAAGAAGTGAAGCTTACATAAAATGTATGGTATGTGAAAGATAGGGAAGGCGAAGATGTGCAGATATATCTATATGTTGATATCACTAATGATGGAAGAATTTATGAGGTGCTAGGAAAGGTCATAGACGTGTTTGATACCAGACACTAAAGTTGTTTAAGTACTTACAAAACTGCCCAAGTCACATGACAAGATTAAATATCAGTTATCATTGTCATTGTATGACATGACACATGAATCTACAAAGTTGTGTAAACAAATTATAAATGACATTGCAAAAGAAATGGTAAGTAATGTTATTTATATTTGTGTTTTGTGTTATTATAACTGTCCCATTATATTTTTATAGATTAGTTTTTATTGACATATGATATTTTGTTTGACAAAATTTTATTTAAAATATTTCAATTATGTTGGGAGGCATTCATTTCATAGAGAGAGATATTATGAATGTTGTCAGAAGTCTATACTCAGGGTGAAAACAAGATATGGCAAACAAGCAAAAAGTAGTAATTCATGGTGCTACAAAACTACATCCAAGGGATCATAAAAAGAAATGCCTCTACTGGATAAATCTAGCAAAGGTAGACATGTTACTTTTGAAGATGAGGAAGTTGAAACTGAGGTGGAAGAATATGTTTCCATTACGAAGGATGACACTGGAACTGATGTTAGAAAGAAGAAGAGCCATAAAAGACCAAAAGTAACAATCCCCAGGAATTTCTCTGTTCTAGTTAATTATGAGAATGTTAGGAGGAAGAAAGTTAAATTTGAACATTCTCAAGTAGTCATTGCCAACAGTGAAGATCCTAGTGAAAATTCAAAATAAATTAGGAAAATCATTACCCTAGGAGTTGATTTAGAGGATGGAATTATTAAAATAAAACAAAATTCCATTCGACAAAACTTGACAGAGATAAAATTAATTAAGGATGGTCGTGCATTTCAGCTTAATGTGAAACAAATCTATAAGCCAAGTGAAGGACAATGTAAATATAAAATCATAAAGTCACACCACCTTCATGTTCACAACTTGAAGGCATTGATGAGGTACAATTCATATTCTCATGTGGTTAATTATGTGCTCTTTGTTGATCCAGTTTAAGTTCCCAAGAGAGAAGCATTTGATAAGTCAAAAAAAATTGAATACAATTATTATGTGCTTGCAGGGAACCATTCTGTAGAAGCTCAAAGGAAATTGATGGAGGAATATCCCAATAACCCACGTTTTGATACAATGAAATGTATCATTTATGTTTTACAAAATTATTTATCATTTATCATTTTGTTTGATAATTTAAGCGATTGTTTTCTTGTAATTTACTCATTTATATATAACTGTATTTTTTTGCAGGAAAATGGCATCAAAGAATATTTTTGTGAATCTTTCTGGACTAAAGTATGCTAAAATTGAAGGTGTGTCCTCAAAACGCAGTGTTGAACGAACCAAACTTGAGCTAATAACTAAAAATCTATCAAGTTTCTCAAACGATAAGAAGATGATTTCATACTAGAAGAAATCAAAATAAGTAAAGCTTACATAAAATGTATGGTATGTGAAAGATAGAGAAGGCGAAGATGTGCAAATATATCTATATGTTGATATCCCTAACCATAGTGGAATTTATGAGGTGCTAGGAAAGGTCATAGACATGTGTTTCATACGAACACTGAAGTTGTTTATGTACTTACAAAATTGTGCAAGTCATATGACAAGATTAAATATCAGTTATCATTGTCATTGTGTGACATGATAGAGGAATCCAAAAATTTGTGTAAACAAATTATAAATGACATTGCAAAAGAAATGGTAAGTATTGTTATTTATATTTGTGTTTTGCATTATTGTAACTATCTCATTATATTTTTATAACTTAGTTTTTATTGACATATGATATTTTGTTTGACAAAATTTTATCTAAAATCTTTCAATTATGTTGCGAGGCATTCATTTCTTAGAGAAATATATTATGAATGTTGTCTGAAGTTTCTACTCAGGTTCAAAAGAATATATGGCAAACAAGAAAAAATAGTAATTCATGACACTACAAAACTACATCCAAGGGATCAGAAAAAAATGCCTCTAGTGGATAAACCTAGCACAGGTAGACATGTTACTTTTGAAGATGAGGAAGTTGAAACTGACGTTGAAGAATATGTTTCCATTACTGAGGATGAAATTGGAACTGATCATAGAAAGGAGAATATCCATAAAAGACCAAAAGTAACAATGCCCAAGAATTTCTCTGTTCTAGTTAATTATGAGAATGTTAGGAAGAAGAAAATTAAAGTTGAAAATTCTCAAATAGTCATTGCCAACAGTGAAGATCCTAGTTAAAATTCAAAAGAAAGTATGGAAACCATTATACTAGGAGCTGATTTAGAGGATGGAATTATTAAAATATAACAAAATTCTATTCAACAGAACTTCACAAAGATAAACTTAATTGAGGGATGTCGTACATTTCAGCTTAATGTGAGACAAATCTATAAGCCAAGTGAAGGACAATGTAAATATCAAATCAGAAAGACACACCACCTACATGTTCACAACTTGAAGACATTGATGAGATACAATCTATATGCTCATGTGGTTAATTATGTGCACCTTGTTGATCCAGTTCAAGTTCCCAACAAAGAAGCATTTGATAAGTCAAAAAAGATTTAATACAATTATTATGTGCTTGGGGGGAACCATTCTGTAGAAGCTCAAAGGCAATTGATGGAGGAATATCCCAATAACCCATGTTTTGAAACAATGAAATGTATCATTTATGTTTTACAAAATTATTTATCGTTTATCGTTTTGTTTGTTAATTTAAGCTATTTTTTTTTTTGTAATTTACTCATTTATATATAAGTGCATTTTTTTGCAAGAAAATGGCATCAAAGAAGATTTATGGGAATCTTTCCGGACCAAAGACTACTAAAATTGAAGGTGTATCCTCAAAAAGTGGTGTTGAATGAACCAAACCTGAGCTAATAACTATAAATCTATCAAGTTCCTCAAATGATAAGAAGACAATTTCATATAAGAAGAAATCAAAAGAAGTGAAGCTTATATAAAATGTATGGTATGTGAAAGATAGAGAAGGCGAAGATGCACAGATATATCTATATGTTGATATCCCTAACGATGGTGGAATTTATGAGGTGCTAGGAAAGGTGATAGACATGTGTTTGATATCAGACACTAAAGTTGTTTATGTACTTACAAAACTGCCCAAGTCACATGGCAAGATTAAATATCAGTTGTCATTGTCATTGTATCACATGACAGAGGAATCTACAAAGTTGTGTAAAAAAATTATAAATGACATTGCAAAAGAAATGGTAAGTATTGTTATTTATATTTATGTTTTGCGTTATTGTAACTGTCTCATTATATTTTTATAACTTAGTTTTTATTGAAAAAAATTTATTTAAAACATTTCAATTATGTTGGGAGGCATTCATTTCATAGAGAAAGATATTATGAATTTTGTCAGAATTTTATACTCAGGGTCAAAAGAAGATATGGCAAACAAGCAAAAACTAGTAATTCATGATGCTACAAAACTACATCCAAGGGATCAGGAAAAAATGCCTCTAGTGGATAAATCTAACAAAGGTAGACATGTTACTTTTGAAGATGAGGAAGTTGAAACTGACATGGAACAATATGTTTCCATTACTGAGGATGACATTGGAACTGATGTTAGAAAGGAGAAGAGCCATAAAAGACCAAAAGTAACAATCCCCAGGAATGTCTCTGTTCTAGTTAATTATGAGAATGTTAGGAGGAAGAAAATTAAAGTTGAACATTCCCAAGTAGTCATTGCCAACAGTGAAGATCCTAGTGAAAATTCAAAAGAAAGTAGGGAAAACATTACACTAGGAGCTGATTTAGAGGAGGGAATTATTAAAATAGAACAAAATTCCATTCAACAGAACTTGAAAAAGATAAAATTAATTGAGGGTGGTCATACATTTCAACTTAATGTGAGACAAATCTATAAGCCAAGTGAAGGACAATGTAAATATCAAATCAGAAAGCCGCACCACCTGCATGCTCACAACTTGAAGACATTGATGAGGTACAATCCATATGCTCATGTGGTTAATTATGTGCTCCTTGTTGATCCAGTTCAAGTTCCCAAAAAAGAAGCATTTGATAAGTCAAAAAATTTTGAATACAATTATTATGTGCTTGCGGGGAACCATATTGTAGAAGCTCAAAGGAAATTGATGGAAGGATATCCTAAGAACCCACATTTTGAAACAATGAAATGTATCATTTATCTTTTACAAAATTATTTATCATTTATCATGTTGTTTGTTAATTTAAGGTATTGCTTTTTTGTAATTTACTGATTTATATATAAGTGTATTTTTTTGCAGGAAAATGGTATCAAAGAAGATTTCTGTGAATCTTTCTGGACCAAAGACAACTAAAATTAAAGGTTTATCCTCAAAAAGCAGTGGTGAATGAACCAAACCTGAGATAATAACTACAAATCTATCAAGTTCCTCAAAAGATAAGAAGATAATTTCATACTGGAATAAATCAAAAGAAGTGAAGCTTATATAAAATGTATGGTATGTGAAAGATAGAGAAGGTGAAGATGTGTAGATATATCAATATGTTGATATCCCTAATGATGGTGGAATTTATGAGGTGCTAGGAAAAGTCATAGACATGTGTTTGATATCAGACACTGAAGTTGTTTATGTACTTACAAAACTGCCCAAGTCACATGAAAAGATTAAATATCAGTTATCATTGTCATTATATGACATGATAGAGGAATCTACAAAGTTGTGTAAGCAAATTATAAATGACATTGCAAAAGAAATGGTAAGTATTGTTATTTATATTTGTGTTTTGTGTTATTGTAACTATTTCATTATATTTCTATAACTTAGTTTTTATTAACATATGATATTTTGTTTGATAGAATTTTATTTAAAATCTTTCAGTTATGTTCGGAGACATTCATTTCGTAGAGAAATATATTATGAATGTTGTTAGAAGTTACTACTCAGGGTCAAAAGAAGATATGTAAAAAAATAAAAAAGTAGTAATTCATGATGCTACAAAACTACATCCAAGGGATCAGAAAAAAATTGCCTCGAGTGGATAAATCTAGCAAAGGTAAACAGGTTACTTTTGAAGATGAGGAAGTTGAAACTGGCAGTGAAGAATATGTTGCCATTACTAAGGATGACATTGGAACTGATGACATTAGAAGGGAGAAGAGCCATAAAAGACCAAAAGTAATAATGACCAGGAATGTCTCTGTTCTAGTTAATTATGAGAATGTTAGGAGGAAGAAAATTAAAGTTGAACATTCTCAAGTAGTCATTGCCAACAGTGAAGATCCTAGTGAAAATTCAAAATAAAGTAGGGAAATGATTACACTAGGAGCTAATTTAGAGGATGGAATTATTAAAATAATACAAAATTCCATTCGACGGAACTTGATAAAGATAAAGTTAATTGAGGGTGGTCGTACATTTCAACTTAATGTGAGACAAATCTCTAAGCCAAGTGAAGGACAATGTAAATATAAAATCAGAAAGCCACTCCACCTGTGTGTTCACAACTTGAAGACATTGATGAGGTACAATTCATATGCTCCTGTGGTTAATTATGTGCTCCTTGTTGATCCAATTCAAGATCCCAACAAAGAAGCATTTGATAAGTCAAAATTTTTTGAATACAATTATTATGTGCTTGGGGGGAACCATTCTATAGAAGCTCAAAGGAAATTGATGGATGAATATCCCAATAACCCACGTTTTGAAGCAACGAAATGTATCATTTATGTTGGTTTATCAGATACAAAAACAAAGTTATTGGCGTGGGATCATAATTCAAATAATGAATATAAGATGTCTATGACTTTCATCCAAAGTGTTAGATTTATTCATATTGAATTTGAAGAAAAATTGGTGGGGATAAGATAAATGTTACTATAGAATTCCGAAAGGAAAGTTGTATGGAAATAGGCTATTGAATTGAGGAAAAACTCAGTTCAAAAGGTGGAAGAGTAAATACTAATATATTCAGAAGTATTGATAACATTTTCGAGTTAGCATTTAAAACTGAAGATATATGGGAATTGATTAATAATATTTTTAGCATGTGGGAGAACATTGGAATTAAAAGCTAGAATGTGAATAGGTCTAAACCATTGATATGTAGCAACAGTAAATCAGGTCCTAAAATGAAGCAACTTCTAGAAGATATGACTATCACACCTTGGAGAGCATTGCAAGGAGTGAAGGATGAAAAATTTTCAAAGCAATATTATCTCGTGTGAGATCAAGGGAACTATCATTGGAGGAAATGCTTGCGGAATTTTAAAAGTAAGTTTGTTGAATTATTTTTACTTATTTCTAGATTATAATTTTCTTTTAAATATAAGGTATTGTTCTTGGTAGTATTTGTTATACATATCATTATATTAATTTTTTTTACTTTATTTATTCAGTGACAAAGTTTACATGAAAATACAAGAACAAATGGTTAAATTGTTGAATGAAGATAGTTGGGAGGATGTTGTACACAACTATCCAGATTGAAGTTCTACATCAACACTAAAAGATTTTTATCTTGCATTTAAAAAGGTATGTTGATTTGTACATTAATTTTTATTCATCTGTATACTATTTTAATTTTATAACTTATACATATATTTGTTTATTTTCTTCAATTTGAGGAAGGATGCAAATGGAGCACTAGATAGTTTCAGAACCTTTATTGAAAAAATGAAGATTGAAAGACTGAAGATGCAATGTCTTAGGAATGTTGAACTTGATCCAACTCTTACTCATTTCATTTGGAATGGGCATGAAACTATTCAATATCAAGTAATATAAGGCAACTGTGAAGGAATTTCTAAACTCATACCTAAAAGTGAGTATTCCCTAGTTATTGCAGATATTCCCCATGGTTTCAATATCCCAAACATTGACTATGATAGTGACCCTTATACTTATCAATCTCTTAGTAAAGTGGTTGCGGGATTTGTTGAAGTCACATCATCACCATTATGGAGATTTGTGACATTTCATTCAGACACACAATTGACAATGTTATTGTCAAGCTTCAAGGGGAAAACAAACTCAAGGATGCAGCTTACATGGTAAGACGTTGAAAATGCATGTTTGATTAGTGTTAAAAAACTCATTTATGTACAAGTTAATTGAAATTTTACTATTTCATGCTATAGGAAAAAGTCAAATATTCTTAACCGTGAAGATCAACCATTTATAAATGATTGTGAATTCATCCATATTGATAGTTGGGCAAAATATGATAGCTATCTATCTATGCTTTTTAATCAGGTAGATGCAAAAAGTCATAGCCAAGTACTGATTTATGATGTTGTTGTGAAAAAAACTAACATATGAAGACAAAGAAGCAAAATGAGAGATAGTTAACATTTATAAAAAACCACAGTCATTGATTAACTATCTTATATACATATGTTCAAATGAAGGAGATTGGGTTCTGGATTTATTTTCAAGCTCTCGTAAGTTTTATTATATATAATTGAATTTCAATATCTTATTTCTTAATGTATATGTCATTATACTAATTTACTTCATTATTTCTTTTGTGCTTGATAATTAGGTACAACACTAGAATGTTTCCTACAAAAAGGAAGAAATTTCATTTCCGTTGAAAAAGATCCAGTACAATGCAAATCTATTCAGCAAAGAATTAATGCTCTTCAATTTTTTCCAGATGCAATGCAAGAAATTCGGTTGAAGAAAGGGGATTTTAGTGAATCGCATGTGGCAAAAAATGCAAAGGAACCTCAACCACCATTGCATGGAATGATTGCAAAGGCATACATTGGGAGACTTGCAAACATCAAAGATCCATTAGAAGAGGAAAATGAGGAAAATGAAGCAAAAAATATTGTGGAAGAAGACAATGATGAAACTCTAGAGGATGAAGAGTTTGGATTATGTGATATTTTTTATTAAATTTAAGTTATGCTTGGAAATCAAGCTCATTTTTTGTAACTATTAATTAGTTATACTTGTAATGTTTTGACTTTAACATTTTATAAGAAGAATAAGCATTCAATAAATGTTGTTATGTGTTCAATATTTGTATTATGTGATTTTCGCTTTAATTTTTATGTGAGTCATTATTTTTTGAAAAAAACAGTAATTATTATTATTTTTTGACATGAAACTAATAATAAATAAATAAATAAAACTATTATTTAACCATTTTTTGTTAAAATGTTCCTATAAAAGATGTGATTTTGACATGTCATTTCTATCAAAAAATTATGAAAATGTGTAACTTTTAGTTATATTTATGTTCAAACTAGTTATTTTTGTGTCAATTGTTAAAATTTATTGTTTTTTAGAGACAATTATTTGATGCGCATTGAAAAATTAATTAACGATATATAAATATGTAGAATATTGAAATTTTAAAATATCGAACTTCTTCTTTAAGTATGCAAAAAAAAAAAAAATCTAACTACAAAAAAAAAATATAAAAGAAAAAACAAGAAAATATAAAGAAGAAGACCACTTCAAAATTTTTAAATTTAGAAAATAATTATTCACATTTAATACATTAGAAAATTTAAAGTCAAAAAATATGTCTTTAAAAAAAAGGGCTTGATGTAGAATCAACACTTTTTAAAACTAGCATGCAAATCACTAACATTCCAAAAACTAATGTACATAAAATAAAAATAAAGTGTCAAAAACTATTCTAAAAAAAATGTGTACTCTGCATCACCACTTTTCAAAATCGTGTCACTTTTTTACTACCTCAATGAAATGGGTAATCATATCAGTTCTCGTTTCAAAGTTTTCCTTGTTAGATGAAACAATCATGGATATCTATATAAAATCTTGTAGATTCACAAGCTAATGCAATTTGTTAAAGAAAGAGACAAGAATCTACTTCTACTTTTTACAGCGGAAGCCCATAAACATTGAGCAAACAATAATCAATAGAGGAAGAGATTCAAAGGCACATAACACAATAAATATCTGGGGAAAGCCACAGCTCGAAACCCCACTATCTATTTTGTATTAATCTGGAAAATCAAGATGAAATTACAATTCTTGTTCTCTCTAGAACAATCCCAACACTTAGAAAATTCAATCTCCAACTCATAAGCAAGATCAAGGCCAAAGCTTAGCCTCTTCACAAGCTCTCCAAGTCTCTATTCCAATGTGTAATTCCTATGGAGGATAGCTTGTATTTAAAGGGAAATAAACCCTCTAAAAATTGCATAATCCCTCAAGGATCAGTTCTTGAATGCATGCACTGTCAATGCAACTCAAAAAAATCTAAAACAAGTAGCACACTATCCCTGCACTCTAGTCTCAACTAGGTCTTTCTCAGAATCGACATGCATGATTTTTTGATGACTAAATATTCAGTTAACTAGAGTATCATTGGTGGAGTTCATTAGTGACACCACTGACTGTTAACTCACTATTAGTTCTCTCAATCAGTTTGAGAACTAATTTAACTAAACTAATGCATGAAACTAAGTCTTCTATTTTACAACTCACAATTAACTCACACTGGACTCCTACAAAGTAGGGAGAACATACACATGATGAAAAAAGACTTCCAACTTGTATTTCCTAAGTTAAGTAAGTTTAATAAACTTAATTAACTAATTCTAAGTTGTTATGAGAATAAAATTCAAATTTCATTTAAAGTTTAATTCAAGGACAAATTAAACTAGAATTTCTTGTTGCCATTTCTCAACACTCCCTCTCAAAAAGAAAGGGAATATCAACTACCCTGATCCTGTCTGTGAAACTCAAATTTACATCTTGACAATGCCTTTGTCAAGATGTCAGCATCTTGCTCCTCTGTGGGAATGTAATCTAACAACATGATCTGCCTCAATACACAATTTCTGAGATGATGATACTAGATATCAATATGCTTGGACCGATCATGAAAGACTAGATTTTCAGGGAGTTTTATACAACTCTGATTATCATAATAAATTACTGTCAAATCCATTTGCTGACCAAACAAACCAACCAGGATCTTCCTAATCCAGGTAGCCTCACATGTCACCTAACTTACAGCCATGTACTCTACCTCTATCAAATTGAGTGCAACTGATCTTTTTTTCCTGCTGTGCTAAGAAACTGTCACTGACCCAATACTAAAGATCTCTCCTGATGTGCTCTTCTTTTCGGATGGATTCCATGCCCAATATACATTGGTGAAGCCTTGAAGCTTCACTCCCAGGTCTATCCATCTGTACCATAACCCAAACTAAGTAGTTCCTCTGAGGTATCTCAGTACATGCTTTTCCACCTTCTAATACAACTTGGCAAGCCTAATCATTGTTTGAGTAAGCTAGTTAACTGCATAGCACATATCCGGTTGTTTTTTCACTAAGTACATGAGTGAACCCATAAGCTACCTGTAAACAGTTGCTTCCACTACTTCCCCTAAAGTAGCATCGTCCTTCCTCTAGTTACCAGCTAGATGAGTCTCCATGGGTTTACTACTCTCCATGCAGAATCTCCTGAGTATCTCATTGGCATACTTGCCCTAAGATACAAACAACTCCCCATCTCCCTCTCATACCTCCATTACAAGAAAATAATGCATGAGCCCCATGTCGTTCATCTCAATCTCTCTTGCAAGGTCCTCCTTGCAATATTTGATGAGATTCTCATCGCCTGTCAGTATAAGATCATCTACATAAAGTACAATGATTAATAACTTACCTTCCACCACTATGTGATACAATTTTGCATCTACTTCACTATTTGTGAAGCCCAAAAAAGTGAAGTAACTATCTATCAGTGTACCCCACAAAGATCCCCAACTCTGTTATTAGCTCAAGCTTCTTCCATGCATCTTTGGTCACATGGAAATAAACCGATGACTGAAAAATCCCGAAGTGACCAACATCCGGCCTCTTACTTGAATAAGCCTCCTTTGGTGTCTTCATCTCAAGTATTTGATGGGGGATACGGTTCTGAACATAAACCGTTGTGTTGCATGCCTCAGACCACAAGTGTAGTGGTAGGCCTTGATCATGCAACATCGCCCTTGCTACACCTACTATGCTCTTGTTCTTCCTCTTGGCAACCCCATTATGTTGAGGGCTATGGGGTGTCGTCAAATCTCCTTTAATCGCTTCCATTGCACAGAAGTTCTTAAACACATTGGAGACATACTCACAATTGTTATCACTCCGTAGATCTTTAACATTCTTTCCAGACTCTTTCTCTACCAATGCTTTGAACTCACAAAAATTTATGAAATTTTGTTCCTTTTTCTACATAAAATATACCCAACATTTACTAGAATAGTCATCAACAAATATAACATAATACCTATGTTTGGTCATGGATGCTATT
The DNA here is from genome assembly GCA_031772625.1 of Pinus tabuliformis. NCBI lineage: Eukaryota > Viridiplantae > Streptophyta > Pinopsida > Pinales > Pinaceae > Pinus > Pinus tabuliformis. The sequence continues at coordinate 356,060,169 of CM062812.1, forward strand.
GAGAATGGTCCACACACATCTGAATGGACTCTCTTCAGAATAGACTCTGCTCAACTTTCTCTATCTCCAAAGGAATACTTGGTGTATTTTCCCATAGTACAACCCTTGCATCTATCAACTTTCTCAAGTGTACCATTGGGAAGATCAGTAGAGATTTGTTGCAATATATTCAAAGCCCCATGATGCAAGTGGTCCAATCGCCTATGCCACAACTCACCAACATCTCAGCTCAACATATTTTCTGCTTTTAAACTCAAAGAAGCACAATCCTCTACCTCTATCTTATATAGATTCTGAACTCGAACCTGTATCTTCTTTACTTGACCCGTGGCTATGTGTTGAAGGAAATCCTTTCCTTTCAAAAATATCACATCATAACCTCTATCCTCAAGCATGGCAATAGATACCAAGTTCTTCGTCAGTCCGATTACATGCATAACATTCTTCAAGGTGAGTGGAGTCGCATGCTCCCTCTAAAAATTAGTAGTTCCCACACCAGTAACACTATACTTACCATCATCACCCATCTAGATATGCATCTTGAGATCTTTCTCCTTTAGTTCACTAAATAAATCTTTATTGCCAGTCATGTGGAAAAAAGCTCCATTATCTAAGTACCAAACACTTCCCATCATTGAAGACACCATGCATGCAATGAGGGAAAATTCCAATTCCAATTGGGAGGCCAAAGCCTCACCTGTCGCTCCTCTTGAGGACTTCTCCTTGGACTTTTTCAATGGACAATTTGTAACAAAGTGACCCATCTTATGACAATGAAATCATTTAACTTTCATCATGTCCTTCTTCTTACCTCCATGATAAGAATCTGATTTAGAATGGGAAATTTTACCTTTCCCCTTCCTCGCCTTAATCGCCAAGGCACAATTCTCTTCATCATCGGTCTTTGATGAAGAGCCATCCTTGTTGTTCCTCTTGATCTCATCCTACATCAAATAGTACCATAGTCGTTCCCAATCTGACATCTTCCCCTGACCATTGACAGAGTCCTGGTAACTACGCCAACTCTTTGGGAGTCCAAGAAGAGCAAGGCTCACCATATCCTCTTGGCAACCGTGATTCCAACATTTCCAAGTTCGTCCCGACATTGAGTGAGCTTGGTGAAGTACTTTGGAATTGTCTAGCCTTTCTCCGTCTCCATTTTACAAATTTTATCCTTCAGTGCCAACTTCCTTTGATCACTTATATTTTGATAAATGTCTGTCAATGTTTTTCGCATAGCATGCGGGGTTTCGCCACACACTTCTTCCACTAGGCCAAGGTCTCTGCATCAGTAGTTGTTGGCTTAGGAATTTCTTGTTAAAAAATTCCTTCAAGCCATTGTCCTCTAGAACAGCCTCTGTCTTGTCCCTCCAGACTATGAAAATCGAGCTGCCTTCCAAGGCATACTCAAGCCTCAACCCATGGAACGCCATTTACCAATCCTGAAGTGTATTGAAAATTTGACTTTCACATGTAATCCAAAAGCTCAAAACTTCAAAATGTCCTCTAATATATTGTTCTCAATGCTGATACCATGTAGAAAATCGTATAGATACAAGCTAATGCAATTTGCTAAAGCAAGAGACAAGAATCTACTTATACTCCTTACAGTGGAAGCCCATAAACATCGAACAAACAATAATCAATAGAGGAAGAGAATCAAAAGAACATAACTCAATAAATGTCCGAGGAAAGCCACAGCTCAAAAACTCACTATCTATTTTGTATTAATCTAGAAAATCAAGATGAAATTGCAATGCTCATTCTATCTAAAACAATCCCATCACTCAGCAAATTCAATATCCAACTCATAAGCAAGATCAAGTCCAAAGCTTAGCCTCTTGACAATCTATCCAAGTCTATATTCCAATGTGTAACTCCTATGGAGGATGGCTTGTATTTAAAGGGAAATAAAGCCCCTAAAAACTACGCAATCCCTCAAGGGTCAATTCCTGAATGCATGTACTATCAGTGCAACTCAAAAAAATATAAAACAAACAATACATTGTCCCTGCACTATAGTCTCAACTGGGTCTTTCTCAAAATCAACATGGATGATTTTTTGATGAGTAAATGTTCAGTTAACTAGAGTAGCACTAGTGGAGTTCATTAGTGACACCATTGACTATTAACTCACTATTAGTTCTCTCAATCAGTTTGAGAACTAATTTAATTGAACTGACTCATGAAACTAAGTCTTCTATTTTACAACTTAGAATTAACTCACACTGGACTCCTACAAAGTAGGGAGATCATACACATGAAGAAATAAAGACTTCAAACTCAAATTTCCTAAGTTAAGTAAGTTTAATAAACTTAATTAACTAATTTTAAGTTGCTATGAGAATAGAATTTGAATTTAATTCACGGTTTAATTCAAGGACAAATTAAACTCGACTTTCTTGTTGCCATTTCTCAACAAGATCATGATGTCAAATGACGCATCGTGGGACAAACATCATCACTATTCCTCCTTCGCATATACCATTAAAGATAATATAATATATGTGTACCCAACCAATCTTATCAAACCCTTTACGAGTTATGTTTCCATTCATGAGATCGACTCTGAAAAAAACCTTTTGAATATCAAATAAACCATTCCTCTAGATATTTCAATTAAACCAAGAATAGTCAAAAATTATATATCAAAGCATCTTGCACTTCACCTGAAGTAAAGATTTTTCGAGCTCTTTTTCATGAGTTCAGAGATGTATTTTCCTGGACATATGAGGAAATGCTAAGTATTGACCAAATATCGTAGTGCACGAAATCAAGACGTTCTGTGATGCCAAAACTGTTTGACAGTGCCTCCATCCGGTTCATCCCAAGAATGTTGCTAACATAAAAGTTGAAATCAAAAAGATTCTTCTAGCTGGCTTCATATACCTCGTTCCTTTAAACTGATTGGGTATCGAACATTTTCCCTGTTATGAAGAAATAGGGCATGATTCAAGTATGTGTCGATTATCGGGACGTGAATCGAGCTTGTCCAAAGGACAACTACCAGACCCTATTTATTGACCAGATTGTTGATCATTGTGCTTGTTGCGATATTTGTTCATTCATGGATGTATTCTTAGGCTATAATCAAATCAACATTCTCTCGATGGACCAACCTAAAACTACATTTATTTTTCCCTAGGGTACTTTTTCTTCCCTTTTGATTTAAAGAATGCAGGGGCCACATTTCAACCTGCGATGGACTATTCTTTCCATGATTTCAAGAACATCATGCAACCCTATTTTGATGATCTCCCTACTCACTCTAAGTTTCGGGTTGATCACCCCATCCATTTATGGGTCATCTTCCTCCATTTTAGATAGTGTGACATTCAACTCAACCCGCACAAATGTGTATCTTGTGTCGGTTTTGGTCGAATTCTCAATTTCGTAGTTTCGAAACAAGGAACTTGTACTAATCCTTTAAAATTCTAGGCAGTCATTGACTTTCCTATGCCTTTTGCTCTTGTTCAGTTACAAAGAATCTAAGGGAAAGCCAACTTCCTGAGAAGGTCTTTCCCTAACTACATTGAACTAATCAAAGGATTTACTTGCTTATTGGAAAAAGGGATTCCCTTCCATTTTGATGACGTTGCGCGGAAAGTGTTCGATGCCTTGAAAGATGTACTGGTTCAAGCATCTGTTTTATATCCTCTCGGCTATCAGCGCAATTATTTCCTATACCTTGTTTTCGCCATCTCTACTATAGCTATGGTGTTGATCCAAGAAGACGATATGGGGACTGAACATCACATTTATTATCTGAGTCGGAACCTCAAAGATACTAAAATCTGGTATACTCATGTGGAAAAGTTAGCTTTGGCAATTGTTCAAGTCATCTAGATATTTCACCATTACATCTTGCTTCACAAAACTACAATAATTTCGGATTGCAACCCAATGACATACATATTTTCACATCAATTTCTGGGGGGGGTGGAATACTCTAAGTAGATCGTTATTCTCTGAGAGTTCAACCTTAAATTCATCAAATCCAAGTTGAAGAAATCCTTCTTTTTTTCCAAGCTAATGTGCAATCTCCCTTCCCATGATGTTGAATCTACATCTGAAGATTTCATCCCAAAAGAATCATTGTTCCTAATCTCATCATATAACCCATGGTATGGATATTTTCTCATCTATCACTAGACCCATACTTTCCTTCCTAATACATCTCACTTAGAGAAGTGACATATCCGGTACCAATCCCTGTTATAGACATTTTTGTGCCCTACAACTCCAAGCATGAAATGTCCATAAACCAAGGGCTCCTAAGTCCCTAAAAGTGTTGTTCTAACCCCTAAAGGAACAAGGTCAATAGATTACAGCTTCTCCCAGAAGTTCTCCACCAGAAACTGCTCAGAATAAGTCAAAACAGGATCATTTCAGCTGCTCCACTGGCTAGGTGCGTTGCATTGCACCTAAATACACTGTGAGGGTGCGTTGCATTTCAAAAGTCCCTTCTGTGGGGTACGATGGGTGAGAAATGACAAATGGCAGTGTCATTCCGTGAGGTGGAGAGACAATGGAAGCTTCCAGAATCTTCTCCTGAGACACTTGCCTCACTGAGTTCGACCAAGGATGAGTAAGAGGCCTTCGGTCTCCAAGTGGAAGCAAGAACTGACAGAGAGAAGACACTAATCAAATCACAAGCTGACTCATCCTCCTTACACATATCTATATATGGATCCCTCATCTCAGAGATCCAGAGGCTGGAATTTTTCATATGGTAAGGAATTGTTGTTGGTTTTTTGAGACAAACATCAAAGTATTGGGTGATCTATGCTTTGTTTGAGGTGAAGAGGGGCTTCTTTGATGGGAGGTTGATGCTGGGTCAGGAACCACCGGTTGTAACTCCTCCTGGATCTTTTCTTGTTTATCAATAAAAACTATTTGAGTTTTTCCTCCATGCTTTTGTATCATTGATGCTTGTTACATTTGTATGGTTAACTTAAATCTGATCCTAAGTTGTTTATGAATATAGATCCATGTCTTTGTATAGTGTTCTTCTTCTGTGATCTTACAGGTACTTTGTGAAGCTGGGCAAGTAAGGGAGCAGGTAGCTGGAGACTGTCAAAGAAGAGAGGGATTGGATCAAAGGATTAGCGCAAGACACAGGTTGGTTCTTTCTATTCCTCTTTATCTATAGTTCATAAAGGAAATACAAAAGTAGTTTTTCTCTGTTTGTTTCTAAGGCAGTTGTCACACCTTAGTGGGATAGAGCAGTTCTAAATAGACACTTTTCCCTGTAACAAAATGGCGACTCCACTGGGGATTGTCTAATTAGTTTGTTTGTGTATCTCTTTGTTGTTTGTTTGATAAACTTATAAGTAGCTTTCAAACTGCATTTGCCATAACAAATGCAAAGTAGATAATTGCTACTTCAATCCATTCGCTGGATCTGTTTATGATTTAAACAACTGATTCACAAACTATCTGATTGCCCTTGTGATAGCTCTTAGACCCTCCTTAGATCTACCCCTGATTGTTGCATTACTGATTGCTTTTTACTGGGCCAAAAACCAAGGATTGAACTGCAAACTGTGACCCGAAACCCGGACAGAGTCTCGTTTCTGGCCCAGTGCAGGTACTGTTAATAGATTCTGAATTTCAGCACACTTCCCGAAGGGGCAACCTGCGATGCATTTCAGATTCTCTGTGTTACAGGTGCGCTGATCAGACTAGCTATGTGCAGTTGTGGTTCTTGTGCTTCATTCTTTCCAGTTCTATCCCTGAATTTTGCTGCCTGTGATCAATATATGTCTGTTTGAAACCTCTTTTCCTTACTGTTATTCCGCCTCCTTTGTGCAAAAGAACTGTAGATGTTTTTGTGTGTTTGTTGAGTCGTTTACAGTTTTCCATTGCAAAAGTAGAATAGTCGTACTGTCGTCCTTTGATTTGGATCTGTCGCAAGTGTCGATTTCGATCATAGGAGAAAGTTTGATTGTTGTTGATGGTCGATTATACTGTTACTATTGCCTTTGGTCTGAATTTGTGATTTTCTAGTGTCAAGAACAAGTGTTCATTTCAAAATCGCAAGGTGTCGTAATCATCTTTGTTTTTGATTTCGAAAAAGAGCTTGTTTATATTTGTCTCTTGAAAAGAAATTCAGATTTGTACATCAACTTTCTTTTTAGCATCAATACTAAGAAAGTCGAAAACAAATACATGCATGTGCATTTGCATATAGACAGTCTGTTTGGCTTGATTTAGGAAAGTGCATTTACAGTGTGCTCTTTGCTCTTTGTGAAAAGATTGTGTCTTTCTTTTCCCCTTGTAGCTAGGATTTTCATTGCACAAAAGAGATAAAAGTTTGTTTATCATCTTTAGATTGCATTTTAGGAATTACATCTACATCTCGTGGTGAACCCAAAAGGCAAACTTCATAAGCAAGATCAACTTAAAATAAATTCAATGAATCTAACAACGCTTTGGAACTTAACGCACAACATTTAGAGGTCTAGGCTAGAGACGTATTTCGGCGTCGTAAAGCCTGGTAATTGTCGTCCTCACTGATGGTTGGGTGATTCCTCCACTTTGAGACGATAAGTGCCAGTATGGACTTGTGCTCCCACGTACCGTTGAGTATATTTTGGGAGACCCCTATAGGCTTGAATCCTTTATCCATAGGAAGCCGTGTCTGTCGCCCTATCGATCGCAATGCACTGAACACAGCATTCGGGAAGATTGACTGCCGTACCGTAAAAAGTATTCTGCAGTTTTGCGATTGGTTTGGTACTCCCTCTACCTAGACTTCCAGATTAGTCCCTTTCGTTCCTTTTCAGACTCCTTAACGGAAAAGTTCCATCTGAGCACTTGTCACTTTAGGCTCATTAAAAATCGAAGGCGACTAGAGTCATCTTTTGTTTTTTCTCGACTCTTAAAAATTGAAAAAACAAGTTGTGTCAAAGCGTCTAAAATTCATCTAATTCGGAAACATATTTCCCCTTGATTTTTAGTTGATTAAGTAATCCGCGATCATGGAAGAAAGTCAATCGAAATCGCTAGAAAATATTTTGGATAGACTACATATGTCTGAACAACCGTCGACATCCAGGACTGTGTCATCCGACGCAGCAGCAGCAGAGCCTCCTGCTGCTACTCCAACGATGTTCGCTGGTGTACCATCTGTCCCGGCAAGTTATCAACAACAAGCCGGAGTCCAATTAGAGACTGTTTCGACGACATGGTCAGTTCCTATTTCTTCATCTGGATTATCATCTGGTATTTCTTATGTTGAAACTCAACAAATTGATCCAATGTGTCTTCAAAGGCCAATCTACCCTTTAAGTACTGGATTGCCACCATATGGAGGGCAATATGCCTTTTCGTTGTTCCCTCCCGGAGAACAACCATATGGGAGTTTACAACAAAGTTCAGGTCAAACTGGAATTACATCCAGCGGTTGGGTACCAATACTGCCTCAGCAACCAAGGGTTGTATATTCAATGCAACCAGTCCACCCTATGTCGAATATTCCCACTATACCTGCTATGGTGACTGCATCGCAAGTACAAGCGCTACCTGTTGTATGTCAACCCCAACAGCCTCAGGTTGCAATACAACAGCCTCTTGTCTCAACGACTCAATCACAACCTCAGGTTAGTGCCTCCTTATTCGGAGCGACTCAGGCTCAAACAAGTACTATGACTTCTCATCTTGGTCAATCATCCAGTACTGGGCAACAGCCAATGGTCCAACAACCATGGCTGATTCAATCTCAACAACCGCCATTCCAGCAATCATATCAAGGACCTGAGCAACAAGTCTTTGTAAGTAATGGGAAACCGCATTTCCAAAGCAGTTATCAACAACCATATTATAATGGTTATTCCCATCAACCTTGTCAAAGTTGCCAGCAGCAAATACATTATGCTGGTATGCAAAGACCCACTGCTCAGGCGATTCCATCTTATCCTGGGTATGCTTCGCCTAACCTGAATCAACAGTTTCCCTTTGTAGCAACTCTAGAATTACCAGATCTAAACCGGTTGACGAATGATCCAATTGCTTATGCCCCTTGGTGGCCAGCGATTCCGCATAAACTTCCGTCAGATATTCCTAAATTTAATGGAAATCCGGGTGAAGATCCGTCGAATCATGTGATGACCTTTCATCTGTGGTGTTCATCAAACACCCTGAATGATGATTCGATAAGACTTCGCCTTTTTCAGAGGACGTTAACTAGTCCAGCAGCAAAATGGTACATCGAATTGCCTAGAGCTTCATTCGACAACTTCAGTACCCTAGCCACAACCTTTTTAACCCATTTTCAATTACCGATAAGGTATGAAACAGGAACGAAACTCCTTACCAACTTTAAACAAACGACGACCACTCACATATCTGATCATATACATGAGTGGCGACGTCGTCGTAGAATGGTAAAAACATATGTTCCCGATCAGCTTTTAGCTTAATGGTTTATCAAGTCATTAGTACCTTCCATCACGGAAGATGTGGCAAAAGGGGGAGTCGTCACAGAAGAGAAAGTTATCGCTCGTGCGCAATATTTGGACTTGATTTACACTCAGTCCGGCACGCTCTACGATAAAATACCTGACGCCCCTAGACCGGAATTCTCAGTTCCTCCTCCTCCTAAATCAAACAATGACTCTCATGCCGTCGATGGCGTGATTGGCGCGACAAACACGAAATCGAAAAAGGCTACATCTAAAAAGGCCTGTAAGATTTCTAGTCAAAATGCAAATGAGGAACTTCTTGCCTCGAAAGTAAATGTTGTGTCGACTGACAAGGGCAAACAACTGAAGCAACCAGGGGGCAAGAAGAAAAAGAAAGGGAGAAAAAGGAAGCAGGATGAGTCATCTCCTGGAAAGCCTTCTACAAACCCTTCTGGGCAAAAGAAAACCCCTGCGGGGTGTCATATATGCGATGAGGATCATCGGACGAGAGATTGTCCACATAAAGTTGAAGTTAAGAAACTCTTTAAGAGTTCAAAAACCTCAGCAGTATTGACTGATCCATTTCCAAACCCGGGAACCAAACTGGTTGCTAATCAAAATGCTTCCTGATCCCAAGTGCTTATGTTGTCTATCTCAAAGCAGCAAAATGATGCTTTGACAAGGAATAAAGATTACGAGAATCCACAGCTGTCGAATAACAAGGCTAATGAACAACCTAGTAGTTCGACAACAACTTTGACCGAAGTTGTGCCACCCATCATTCCTGAGCCAATGATAAAGTCGCCAAAGGGAGTAGTACACAAATCGACATTTAATCCTTGTGCAAAAGTAGCACAGAATTATAATATAATAGAGGACCAGGCCCAATCGCCGTCCGCTATGTCGACACTTGAGGTACCGCAAAATTGCCCCTCCCAAAAGCAAGCTTTATTATCAGCAATAAGTGGGATTGACCCAATGGATTCCAATCTTGTGGCCTTTGATCATAAAGGATATGACCCTCAGTTACCAGCTCAACTAGCTTTCCTTATTCAAGTGAAAGCCCTCAACAAAATTGTTCATCGAACAATTATTGATGAGGGGGCATCTACATGTATTATGTCGATGAGTTGCTGGAAAAATTTAGGCTCACCACCCTTGTCGAGATCGTCAACGACATTAAAAGCATTTGATGGACGATCATACACTCCATACGGGATTTTAAGTAACTTGCAAGTTGAACTGGGGGGCAAAACAGTAGAAATTGATGTTGAGGTTATCCATGAAAACCTTGATTACAACATCCTACTGGGAAGGCCCTGGATATATGCCATGGTTGCAGTTGTGTCGACCTACTTCAGGAAGATTGCATTTCCCTTTAAAGGAAAAATTACAATCGTCGACCAACAAACATTTCTCCCCAACAGTTCACAAGTTACAGGAAGCATTCCAATGATCCATGGAAGCAATCATTCGCTTCAAAATATTGGAGTAGGCCTCCTAAAAGACCCTGCCTTAATGGGTACTTTTTCCCTACCGCCTCCGAGCAATTTGGCGGAAGTGGCCACAGTGAAAACCTGCAATATGAAATCTTCTATATCTAATGGATTCGGAAGGTTCCTAAACATTTTGTCAGCATGGATCATCGCCATTTTAGAAATATTGTAGCAATCAATTTTCTATAATGCAAATCAACGCTCATCGAGTGTTTGGATAGATAGGTCTAAGGAATATGGCACCTCTTCAAATCCTTCGTCACACGTACATTCAACAAACGAAGGAATCATTCATTCAATGATAGGAGAGGCACCATGGGAAGATTACCACCATCACTCCCGTCTTCCAAATTACCACGAAGATTATTCCAGCAACCTTAATCATCCTTCAGTTTTTGATTCTCTATCAAATACTGTAAATATGGTGGATTTTGAGGATGGTTCTTTTACTGTGTCAACCTCATTAAAAAATGAAACAAATCCCCTTTCCAAATCTCAAAGGTAAACCTTCATTCCAACCACCGAGTTGAATGCAATGAAGCTTGGGGGGCATGCACCTCGATTTGCGTTATTATGCTGGGGGCATGCAAACTTATTACGAGCAGTTTTACTGTAGGGTTCAAGCTCGTTAAAAAATAAACCCGCCATGAGCAGTGTTACTACAGGGTTCAAGCTCGTTAAAAAATAAACTTGCATCGAGCAGTGTTACCGCAAGGTTCAAGCTCGTTAAGAAATAAACCCGCATCGAGCAGTGTTACCGCAAGGTTCAAGCTCGTTAAAAAATAAACCCGCATTGAGCAGTTTTAGCACATAGTTCAAGCTCGTTAAAAAATAAACATAAGACATGAGCAAATGTTTCCACCCGCGTTTAAGCTCGTTAAAAAATGAACTATTCCCCGGTAAATAACCACCGTGAATGTAGTACTTCAGCCATTAAAGCCTTGGTCGTGTTTGCACCGTCACCTCCACTTTTTCATTGGCCGATCATTCACCTCCATTTGAATGTTTACCCATTTTGAGGAACAGCTGCGAAGAGTGATTTCATTAGCCATCCTTGTGACACTGCCGTGATTGGAAAATTCCAAACCTTACCTGGAATCAGCTGCTACCCGTTTTATCACTCGTTCCTCAAAAGATGAGTCTCCTTTAAGCTCTTTTCAACTGACTCGTAAAATATGAAAAGATTGCCGAGTCCTTGGCTTCCAGCTCGTTAAAGGGACAGGGAGTGCTATCCCTCATCTAGATTTTAATCTTTTTGGACCTGAGGGATTATTGCACAAAAAGATCAAGCGCTTGTTTTGTTCAGCTCGTTAAAACTATCGAAAATTCATCCCTTCTGTATTGTTTTATACTTTTTCGGACTTAAGGGATTAGATGACGAAAAAGGAATTTTGGAGTTACCTTTACATTCCTTTTCAGACTCTCTAAAATTAAAAAGGACCGAGTTATCTTTGTCGTTAAACTTGTTAAAAAGATTAATAGCGACAAACTTGTCTTTAGACGAGAACGAGTTTCACTATCGCTAGGCTCGTTAAAACATGGCGATGGGTTTGCCCGAAGGGAAAATTATAGAACAAGCATATGTTATCCTCCTCAAGCTTGACAAAAATAAAGAGGTACTGGTCAGCAATGTCTGGGGAAAAATTGGGAAGAAAACTCAAAGAATCTTTATTGGTAGCAAGTCGCTCTTGAACATGACACTTCCACTCCGTGTCCGAGTCGGGTTGGGTTGTTTCATTCATCGGTCACATTGCCATGGTCACGCCATACCATCCACATTTGGGGTTAATGCTACCAATCCATCACATCAGTGTCACCGATATGTTCAAGAGAAGTCATCCAGAGAAGTCACCTGTGTCTCACCCACTACCATATATTATACTCCATTCTTTCATGACCGCCACCCTGAACATTATATCATCAGATCGTTTTCACCTCCATCAAAATCATTTGCTCCGTTCCATGTCATTGATGTGGGATTCATTAAGGCCCTCCTGTGATGGATCACTTCTTGTCGACATCAGCTCATTATCCAAGAAGTTGATCTAGGAACACCCCATTCAGTACTTTGAAGCTTGCATGCCTCAATGGCAAGTTTCTCACTTCCGGCGACAGGTTTACATCAATGACCTTCGACCGAAAGAATTTGCGTGGTGTTCGACGCCAAGTCCTTTATTCACACCACGTGGATTGTACTGCAGTACCTTGAGGATCATTATCATTATCAGTGATTCCTCTCGCGCTTGTTAACAGTTTACATCATTGACTGGTAATCAAGCGATGTCTTTCCATGTTCGACTTCAAAACATTTCTCACATGGATCGACTTGTACTTCGAGTAAAGATCGAACGAGATTGAAGACCCCGGATCTAGTTTCATCCATCCGGGCTGCGATATATATTCAGGGAAATAAAGACATCAAATGTACAACATTGCAGCACAGATAATCATCCTACCAAAAGGATGATGGCTCTATCAGAATCATCAGTCTACGCTCAGACGATTATCTGTCCTATGTACATGAAAATGAATTTATAAAACTGAGCATGGGAATGCCCGCCTCAGCTAGATCATGAAAACAGTATGAAGATAATGTATTGTATTGTATCTTATTACAGGTCTCCTCCCAGCATTGAAAGAACTTCGGATCCTCATAATAAAGCATTTCACCCGACACCAAAAGGTTAACGGCCTCATACTTTAGGGGGCAACTGTTATAGACATTTTTGTGCCCTACAACTCCAAGCATGAAATGTCCATAAACCAAGGGCTCCTAAGTCCCTAAAAGTGTTGTTCTAACCCCTAAAGGAACAAGGTCAATAGATTACAGCTTCTCCCAGAAGTTCTCCACCAGAAACTGCTCAGAATAAGTCAAAACAGGATCATTTCAGCTGCTCCACTGGCTAGGTGCGTTGCATTGCACCTAAATACACTGTTAGGGTGCATTGCATTTCAAAAGTCCCTTCTGTGGGGTGCGATGGGCGAGATATGACAAATGGCAGTGTCATTCCGTGAGGTGGAGAGACAATGGAAGCTTCCAGAATCTTCTCCTGAGACACTTGCCTCACTGAGTTCGACCAAGGATGAGTAAGAGGCCTTCAGTCTCCAAGTGGAAGCAAGAACTAACAGAGAGAAGACACTAATCAAATCACAAGCTGACTCATCCTCCTTACACATATCTATATATGGATCCCTCATCTCAGAGATCCAGAGGCTGGAATTTTGCATATGGTAAGGAATTGTTGTTGGTTTTTTGAGACAAACATTAGAGTATTGGGTGATCTATGCTTTGTTTGAGGTGAAGAGGGGCTTCTTTGCTGGGAGGTTGATGTTGGGTCAGGAACCACCGGTTGTAACTCCTCCTGGATCTTTTCTTGTTTATCAATAAAAACTATTTGAGTTTTTCCTCCATGCTTTTGTATCATTGATGCTTGTTACATTTGTATGGTTAACTTAAATCTGATCCTAAGTTGTTTATGAATATAGATCCATGTCTTTGTATAGTGTTCTTCTTCTGTGATCTTACAGGTACTTTGTGAAGCTAGGCAAGTAAGGGAGCAGGTAGCTGGAGACTGTCAAAGAAGAGAGGGATTGGATCAAAGGATTAGCGCAAGACACAGGTTGGTTCTTTCTATTCCTCTCTATCTATAGTTCATAAAGGAAATACAAAAGTAGTTTTTCTCTGTTTGTTTCTAAGGCAGCTGTCACACCTTAGTGGGATAGAGCAGTTCTAAATAGACACTTTTCCCTGTAACAATCCCGAAACTATGTGATTATCAGCGACACCCTTTACCGTCGTGGTGTCAATAAAAATTTTCGGAGGTGACTCACTCTTGAGGAGGTCGAGAAAGTATTGAATGAATGCCACTCAGGAGCATGCGGTGGACATGTATCTGGTTATGCTACAACACAAAGAATATTACACGCTAATTACTTTTGGCCCACCATTTTCCACCATTGTATCCTCATAGTCTAAAAATTTCATTCATGCCATATCTATGATAGACAATTCGACGCTCTACCTACTCCTTTGCATCTTTTTGTCACCATTGGTCCCTTTGCAAGATGGGGCATCGATTTTATGACATGTAACCCTCACTCGGCTGAGGGGCATGGCTACATCATTGTCGTTGTTGACAAAATTACTAAGTGGGTCGAAGCGATGCTTACATTCAACAATACCGGTGAAACGACTGCATACTTTTTCTTCAACCACATGATTTCTAGGTTCAACGTTCCGCAAGAAATAGTAATAGATCATGAGAAGCACCTTTGGAATCATATGATGACTGAATTAGCTGCCAAATTGGGAATTTCACATGAAAATTCCACTCCCTATTATCCTTAGGTTAATGGACAAGTTGAGGTGGTTAACAAAGTTCTTAAGACAATGCTTCAATGTATGATAGGGTCCACAAATCAAACTAGCACTTTATTCTCTTTGCTTCCTTGTGGGAATATCGAACATCAGTCATCATCTTTGACTCTGCACTTTAGGGGGAATTATGTTTTAGGCCATTTTGTCACATTTGATTAGTGAGCCTCCTAATGGGATCAATCAACATCCTATTTCCTCCTGTCACCATCTTGCACAAATCCCTAAGCATGTACCTTTAATTTCACCAATAGGCTGTTCCACTATGGCCTGCATTGGTCACTAGAAAGTTTCTCCCCTTTGCACCTGCGTTGGTTCTAGAAATCTGGGAGAATGATCCAGATTTCAAAATTTTCCTCTTTTAGCGGTTTTTACAAGTCATTACAACTACTTACCTTGGATAAAACATTCGGATCCTATCCTTCTACATTGGAGTTTTCACCACTTATCCTTTGATCCTATCCCTCCATCAAATGTCGATCTCTTACCCTAGATTGGTAATTGGATAAAAACTCCCAACTTACCCTACTTCTCTATATATTACCAGCCTTCTATGTGGTTGGGGATTGGATTCTGGAGAGTGATTCTGCCCTTATGCTTCTATAGTGATTTTCATATTGTCATGCATTTAGGGTGATTGTAGGTACATATTGTGACAAGGAAAGGGAAAGTCAAGAACTTGGAGGAGCTCTTCTACAATATCAACTACTACTTATGGTTGTAATCTACTTCCATTTATATTAATGCAAAGAATTCATTGTTTTCCTATATTTGATGTTGTTATATCACTTATTTCAATACCATATTTATCTATTGAATGAAGTACTTAGATTATACTACATAGATCTCGTAGTTTCTTGGTTTGTGTTATCTGACTATGTAGGTTTGTAGGTTCTAATTTTGGAAATCAGAGCTGGAATTGGAGTTTCCAAGCTAAAGAAGGAGCGAAGTGTGCAAAGGATTCCAGGTATGCCTCACTCCATAATCTATTTACTTTAAGGAAAAACATTGTGTTCCTTGTCTCTCTGTTGTTCTAGGTTAGCCATAGACCTAGGGGAGATAATTTTGTCTGCAATCATAAATCTCGTATAACAGCAAATGGAGCCAGATGGAAAATTCTAGCTAGAACCTCAATGTATATTGCAGAAAGGAATTCTCATGCTTTGGAATCAATAAATTGAATAGGTTAAAGTTTAGTGGAAGAACTTTGGTCTTGATGAAGCTACATGGGAGATGGTGGATCAGATGTGGGTTATGTATCCTTCTCTATTCCCTGGTTGAGAGAATGTTTTTGGCATAGGTTTTAGTGTGATTTTTTGGTATATGTACATATGTATATGGATGTCAATACCAAAATGAGTTGTGTTATAAACCTCCAATAAGTAGTATGGGTGTCATGTCATTATGGTTGTCATGTTTTCATGTTGTCATGTTTGTTTTCTTCTTAGCAGGTTTCTCATTGTAAATATTGCATCAAGCTAAGTTATAAACCTCCATGGGCAGTATGTTTTTCATTCAACAGTCTTGTTGGTTGTAGGTGTCATTGAACACCAAGGACAGTGTTCCCCCAAGGGGAGGGTTCTGTAACAGCCCTGGTAAAAAATCCATGTAATAAAGTTAATAAAGGAAAAATAATGACCAAGGACATGGGACACTTATTCCGAGTTGAATGTTGGGAAAAACATCCTAGAGCAAGTGTTCATTTGGTTTATTATGGCAAGGAAATTGGCAAATGCTTTGGAAAGGCATGAGGCATTAATTGGCATTTTATTTATGAAACTAATGGAAATTAGGAGAAAAGGAAGGTGAAAGGTCACAGTTTGCATTTGAGGAGGAAAATGAAGGAAAATAATGGAAAAATGAAGAAAATAGAGGTCTCATTAATCAAAAGTCTTCTGAGGATCAGTTGGTACCTTTTTCTTAGTTCAATTTTGGAGCTCTCTCTCTATCTACTCTCTCTCTCTCATACTCTTGGACACTTAGAGCATTCTTGGAGCATTATAGCATTCGATCAAGAAGAGAAAAGCAAGGACAAAGAAGGCAAAGGGAAGCAAAGATCGAGAAAGGAAGAGCATGATCAAACAAGTACAACAAGATTATTTGTAGGTATCAATTTGCATGTGTGATTTCATAGCTAGATGTGGCATGCATGGTACATGCATGTGTGTTCTTGGTTATCTTGCTTTCATTGGCATGGGTTTTTCCAGGTGTGACAGTGTTCTTCTATCTTTCCTTTCCATTTCCGGATAGCCATGTCGTGGTGGTTTCTCTTGTATTTGGTTGAGCTGGATTTTTGGATGGATACAAATCTAAGTGGGGTGGTCTCATTATTATTCACAAGTCCTAGGAATCTCAAGATGAGATACACTGTAAAGCCTAGTTGTGAACACCTCTATTAGGCCTAGGAATCCCTTGACCGTTAATGGTTGGATACATGGTAAATCTCAAAGGTGAATACCCTTGAATGGGCCTTGGAATCTCGGTATGGAATACATGGTAAAGCCCAAAGTTTTGAGACCTCGTAGGCCTAGGAATCCCTTGACCAGTAATGGTGAGATACATGGTAAATATGAGAGGTTGAGATGCAGAAATTCCTCACGATTTAGGTCTAGAGATCCAAAGGCATCCACTCTTGTTTAGGGCCTAGTGATTCGGTGGGGATTGTGGTAAAGCGTGGCTATATTGATGAGGGTTCAGGCCTAGGAATCCCTTGGTGGGATATATGGTAAAGCCTAAGGAAGCCTTGTTTGGTTTTGTTGTAAGTACCACATTCATGCTTGGAATATGGCACGGGGGTGATTGGCTAAAAGAAATATTTGGTTCAGCCCAATCTATGGTTGGGTGGTTCATGGAAGTCCGAGACCTAGTTGGCTTATGCATTCATTAATATTATTTCTTTCTCCTCGGTATTTCATGTGTAAATTTATTGGTTCATATGTGATTCTTATGTTTTTTATATCCTTTGTAACAACCCCTGGTTAAAATTCCATGTAACAAAGGTAAATAAAGGCAAAAATAGGACCACGGTTAAGGGACATGTATTCCAAGATGAATGTTAGGAAATACATCCTAGTGTGGGTGTTCATTCGGTTTATTATGGCTAAAGGAAATTGGTAAAGGCAATGGAAAAAATATTAAAAAGGAAAAAATACATTTTTGGCACATTTATTTATGAAAATAAAGGAAATTAGGAGAAAATTAAGGTGAAATGTCACAGGTTGCATGTGAAGAGGAAATTAATGGAAATTGAAGAAAATAGAGGCCTCATTGATAGAAAGACTTTTGAGGATCAGCTAGAAAGCTTTTTGTAAGTTCAGTTTGGAGCTCTCTCATTACTCTCTCTCTCTCTCTTGGACACAGATATTTCTTGGAGCACTCTAGCTTTGGTGAAAAGAAGGAAAAATCAAGCAAAGGAAAGGAAGGAAAGTAAGGATCAAGCAAGGAAGAGTGGGATCAAGTAGCTTCAGCAAGAGTACTTATAGGTAACATATTGCATATGTGATTTCCTAGCTGGTTTTGACATGTATGGCTTTGCATGTTGGTGTATGGTTCTCTTGTTTTTGGTGGCATGGATTTGTAGGATTATGATGGTAGTTTTCAGCCTAGACTTGACTTTTTCAGATAGCCATGGTGTGATGATATTGTTTTCTCAGCTTTGAGTTTTGGAATTGCCGAATGGTTTCAGAATTCGGGCGAAGGTGGTCTCACAAAAATCCCAAAATCCTAGTAATCCCTTGATTGGTTTTGGTAGGTGTTAAGTTTAGGTATGTTCTATGCTAGAGCAATTTATTTAAATTTTCACAGTTAGCAATCACATCAGCATTATGATAAACTGCAGATAGAACATAAATATAAAAAGCAAAAGACAAGCCAAGACAAGAGGACACAAAATGTGGCGCGAGCCAGGGACAAACCCCACAATGTGTGGGGAAACCCTTTGATCAAATCTTCTTTTATCTTCAAAGTTCAGCAGAGAAAGAGAGAGAGTACTTCTACAACAGAAGTCAACACTTTGACTTTATCTAGATCTAAGCATAGATCATCTCCCATCATCATGCTGCATCTGGTTCTCTAGTTGCACCACTGCATACTACAACATGCGGCTGTCCATGTCCATGATCTTGCTCAAACTAATGTGCATCATCATCATGCTGCTGCCCCTGCTAATGTATCATTGTGCTGCTCATGCACATGATTTCATAGTGCTTCCCATCATGTTGCTGCCCATGCTCCATGTATTCATTTCACAGCCCATCTACAATATATCATTTTGCTGACCATGCTCCATGTCATCATGCACTTATGCTACCCATCATGCTACTCATAATGTTGCCCATTATGCTGTTAATAATGCTGGCCATCATGCTGTTCATAATGCTGCCCATTATCATTATTATCTTGATACTAGATCTAAATATAGTAATGACTGTTGAGACTGTATGTCTCCTTTTACAGGTATGAGAAACATTGACACTTATTGAGATGACACCCAACGTAATCCTCATTACTGTTGTTTACAGCGTCCTCATCACACCTCCTAGGTTAGGTTACAACTGTACCTCAGAGACATCTGGGACTGATAACCAAAGTGACCTTGCTGCTGCCTTAATTCATTCAAGAATAGCAGATCAGACCGGTTTGTGTGTTACCATTCATTGACTACGTTGTACAGCATATAAGATCTCCTCCATTTGCTGCGTATATGTATCTTCATGACCTGTGCATATATATATATACATATATATTTTTGCGTATATTCTATGCCAAGTCTTTGACTATGGCTATGACTGCGTATATGTATAATGCCCAGCGTATCCACGTGTAATGGCAAGCAAGTTCAAGCCAAGCACCACAGAGACCGGCCATTGTCGAACCGCGTTTAGGAGCAGTAGCCTCGAGAGCGGGCCTCTTGTTGTCTTTATGGACTCTAACAATGTAAACTTCGAGCACATTGGCTTTTGTTATGACGAGATTGGGGATGGGAGCGGGCAGTCCTTTGTTCTTCTTTGTGAGCCACTCACCCTCCATGTCTTCGCTGGACAGAGCAGGAGGAGCAGGCGTATCAGAAAACGAATGGGTTATGTATCCTGCCGCACAATTCTCTACTCCAGTGGGTCCGTGCACCATTGTGAACGCTGCGTAGCTCATCTTCGAAGTTTCTGTTTACCGTCCTCCTTGATACCAATCCCAATATTCAACTGTGAATGTTGACTGCGTTCGGGCGGACAACAAAGGCTTGAATCGATAATGCAAAACCCTGTTTCTTAAACCTCGACCCGCGAGGGAAAGACTGAAAGCTGAAATGTGACATTCATTCCCGTATGTATATTATAACTGCATGGTATGATTGTGTTCTGTTGTCGTCACGAACAACCCCCCTCTTTGATTGGTATTAGCAATAACACCAGGCAAATGGGGACCCTTAACAAAAAATCCAAAAAAAAAAAAAACTTTTATATCAAAACTTTGTATTTTGACTCCGTAAAGCTATATCGCATCGCGAGGAGAGAACGAGACGTTTTCCTATGCGCATAATGAGCTGCGAAGAAGCGACGCGAAATTCATCGCATCACTTATGTTGTGAAGCTCTCTCAAATGAAAATCTTAAGGAATCACTGACGGCTGATATGTGACATCTCATATCGCAACATCGCATGAGCAGCACACAATGATTATAATTATTTGCAATCTGTGATATTTGCGATCTGCGATATTTGCGATCTGCGATATTTACGATCTGCGATATTTGCGATCTGCGATATTGCGATTTGCGATATTGCGATCTGCGATGAATGCGATCATCAAATCCTGCGATAACACATCTTAAACGACGCAATCCTCGACACTGCGATGCGAGTCGCAGAAATCACTCATCGCAAAGGTTCCTCGGCACAGCATTCAAGGAAAGCTGTCTGCAGACCAAAATTGGGCGCGCACCTAAAAAAGAAATTAATGATTGTACGCCAAAGTATCCGAGAAGGATTGTGTTGTGTTTTTCAAAGAGTTAGTTCATTATGAGTGTCATGATTATGCATTCATTAGAGCTTAAAGCTTTCATGTCAATCTTTTCGTCGTTACTCTTTTCCTTTGCGTAAACTATAAGACAGCAACTAATATAAATCAATGTGCAGGAAACATCTAAGGAAAAGGGGAAAGCGTCAATACTCAGAGAACAAAGAAGAAATGCCTTCGCAAACTAATGCCACATGCAGCAGGACCGCGGATTCTAGAGTATCACTCAATAGAGACTAATGGAAATAGACTATCCAAGACTCAGAGTCAAAGGCGCACAAAAGCAACATGTTTTCAAAAGATCCTGAAGCTTAGACTAGGTAAAGCAAAAAGAAAAACGCTAAAGGAGGAAAACGCACCAGAAAAGCCTGGAACAAAGAACGGAAGCAGTTTTCAATACAGAAAATTGTTCAGAGAGCAAAGTCCTAACTCGCTAAGTCATTCGCGAGGCCGAAAACCGAAATAGCAACAGCACAATCAGTTTGAGAGAAATTTGGGATATTACCAAGTATACACACAGTGAATACACCAAGCCAGAGGAAAATATCTTCCAGTTTGTCAGAAAGCGGTGCCAACTCTTGTTGCTTCTATTTTCGTAACTAAAACGAAAGGAGAAGACAACCAGCCAACTCTTCCCAGGCGAATGTTGCATTGCTTACAGCACTAAGGAGCAAATACAGAAACGGTTAGAAATTAGATTCAATTTTTAGAAATAATTTGCTTTAGTAGAAGGGCGGTCATTTGAAACCGTGTCCTAAATTTATGTAATTAAGATTAATTAGTTAGCAGTATTTAAACCCTTCTCAGGCATTTGGAGAAGGGTCCAGAAATTTGTCAAAAAACTTGTCCTCAGAACATGCACTTTTGCACCCTCGGAGGGGGTTTTTGGTGAATGGACGGATCGAGATTTATCAATGTTTGCATTTAATGTCTGCTACTGATGTTGCACTTTTGTACTCTTAGTAGATGTTAGAACAAGTAGAGATAAATCGTTATTGCTTGAAGCTTATGAGTGGAACCAGTCATAAATGGTACTTTTATCTCTTGACCTGTTTCTGTTCATATTCTTGAAGTGATATGCAGTTTTCAGTTGTTTATATGTTAATGCATGAATGTGTGGGTTACCATTTGGCACTTTTGTACGGTGGAGTCATTTATCTGTGCTTGATATATGAATAACTTATTATGCGATATGTTGTTCACAACTGTTTTGCCTAACTTTTTATGCAGAATGGTTTATCTTAATCGATTTCTATTCTTATGATAGCTGAATGATATTTATTACCAGTTATTGTTCGAAATCTTTTTAGATCGCATAATAGAAGAAATACACCCCGGGTTAGTGTAGATTAGATTTGTTGTTTTTCCTTTATTAGATTACAATAGCATAGAGTTAGCTTAGAAGTTTGAATTAAATTAGCTTAAAATACTCCTAGATCAGCATCATTCAACTCTACACACACACACACCCCTTAGATTGGGAAACTGGTCCCATTATCCCCAGTCGGACCCGCTATACCAAACGGATAAGGAGCTGCCAACCAAGGTCCGGACCGGGTGGGTATCCCCCTTGTTGTCGACCCGATTTTCGGGCCTTCAACATATTTGGCGCTAGAAGGAGGGCCCGAACTATGAATGGCATCTAAATCAAAATCTAAATACCATTCTGAGAGTAAATCGCCCTCACCAACCCCCCCCCCCCCCCCCCCCCGACTTCTCCAGTACGATTAAATCCAGAGTCAGAAGTCGCTCGGGTATCAACCGCTGCTACATACCCTAATATTTCAGACCAATCTATCATTGAACCCCCTGAAGTTCAAACTCTGATTCGCAAACTCCAGGGATTTTCTATTTTTACTCAGAGGTCTGAAAAATCTCAAAGCAGCGTGACTTCGCAGTACAATCCTGCTCATCCTCTGACCAGATTAAAGAGTGAAAATTTTGGCATCCAGCCAACTGAATTCCCTCTTCCCACCAGGAAAAGAGCAAGGAAAACACCACCAGAGTCTGACAGTGAGACTCTTTCATCTACGTCATCCATCTCAACTCCCTCACCGCGAAGTCAGCCACCCACGTCTTCATTTCAAACCATTCATCCATCTTCCACAACCCCTCCTCTTCAATCATCAAAGATCATAATACCTTCATCTTCCCAGCATCAGGGATCATCCTCTGCACTTGCATTCACTAGCAGCTCAACGATGGCCCAGTCTCCATGGAACAATCCTGGGGCAGTTTTAATGCCTCCACCTCTGAGCCCAATACCGGCCCATCCTGAGAAATGGCTACCCAAATTCAATCCAGAAGCAGGCATGCTAGCTGAAGAACATATCAATAATTTCATGCTTTCTGTTAATCTCAACGGAGTTACCAACGAGGATGTTGTCATCCGGCTTTTTCCCTACACAATGCAAGGAACAGCCGGGTCATGGTACTTTTCATTACCTTCCGGGTCTATCACAAGTTGGGACATTTTTCAAAGTCAATTCCTTACCAAATTTGGCGATGACATATCAACGGCGACGTTAATAAATGACCTATCCAATCTTAAAGCCGAGGCTAGAGAACCCATCAAAGACTTTAACTTACGGTTCAATAAAATCCTCAACAAAATTCCTGCTGCTTCCCAGCCCAGCGAAGAAGTGAGATGTGAATGGTATATTACAGCCTTACCATCAAACTTGGCAATCTTCGTGGATAGGGCAAATAAGACAACCTTAGTTGAAAACTTGACAGAGGCGATAGCAGCAGAAAAACGCGTAGTGGCCCTAGAAAAAATATCTGCGATAGAGGAACGCAAATCTACGAAAGTCTCCTACAAAGAAGACCCCAAGAAGAAACAATCGAAAGATCCTTTCGATTTGGAAGGATTACAAAAAGTGTTAAAAACCATGTCCAATGAGATGATTGACATAAAAAAACAAGTAGCAGAAACTTCTTCGAGAAAGCCCTACAGAGCTTTTAAAATAAATCCTTCAATGGAGGTGAAACCGCCCAACGTTATCTCAAACGTCGAATCCGAAGAAGAAGAAGAAGAAGAAGAAGAGAATACCACTGAAGGGCAGACCGATGAAGAAGAAGTTGTGGAACTACAAGGAATGTGGGATTTCATCCTCCCACAAGAAGAAGATCAAGAAGCATTTCCGGTTAGTACACGAAGCAAAAATCAACTTGATCCTCCCCAAACTACCCCTAAGTAGAAGGGCGAAAACCCTGCAGCAAAAGATAAAGTCGCAACAAAGAAAACAACCGCTAAGGCGACTCAATCTAGCCCAGTCCAACTAGATCAAACACCTCCATCAAGAACACTGATTGTGTCGGATGAAATGGAGTATAACATTATTGATGACATGAAAAAGACTAGGGCTAATATCACTCTTTATGAGTTGAGCAAATTGAAACATCAACAAAAGATAATGATGAAAGGATTACATGCCGTGCCTACTACATCTTTGCCTACAGTTGTAGCTTCCCACAACACGGGAAGACCTCCAACCAACACGATCAATAAGATTGACCCAAATGACATCGCCTTGATTGGAGGGAGATCAAGGTCTCACACTCCCCCTTTTCTTCTCACTTATGAAATTTTCAACAAAAACGTGCACAATTGTTTGGTAGATTCTGGTGCTTCAACGAATATTTTACCCAGATCAATATGTGCCAAGTTGAATGTTCAACCACAAAAATCCGCAGTGCGCATAGTTCAGCTTGATCGATCCCAAGTCGAAGTGATTGGTGAACTTAATCAAGTGACCATAAGATTGTCATCTAACCCAAAGGTGTGTCAGGTTATTGACATTCTAGTAGCTGATATCCCTGAATTCTATGGCTTAATTTTTAGCAGGGATTGGTCCGAAAAACTCCATGGATACTTCTCAACCAACTGGTCGCACATGTGGTTACCCTACAATGGTAAACCGAATCAAATAAAGGTTGAACGAGAGTTACACTAGAAGTACATAGTGATAGAATTGGAGGGAGAAAATGAAGCAATAGCATACAACAGCAGTATCATAGGAAACTACTCGGTAGATGCTTTCCTCGGCAATTTTAATGCTCATACCTCACCTTACTTAGAAAATTCAGTTTTGTCCCAAGTCAAAAAAAATTCCCAAACTGATGATTCGAAGTGTGTTAATTTTTTAGATAACTCTGTAAATACATCTTTGTTTTGGAAATTATATTTTGATGGCTCCAAATCTAACGAGGGAGCAGGAGCAGGATGCGTTCTGATTAGCCCAGACGGAAATAAGACCATGCTTACATGCAGACTTGAATTCGATTGCACAAACAATACAGCGGAATACGAGGCCTTGGTGCAAGGCCTATACAAAGCAATCGGGTTGAACGTTAAGTACCTTCAAGTCTTCGGAGACTCTGAAATTGTCATCAAACAGGTACGTAACACCATACATTGCCTATCAGGTCATTTGAAGCACTATCAATCTTTAGTTCAAGATCTGACTACACATTTCATAGCATTCAATATTTCGTCAATCCCAAGACTCCAAAATGCGAGTGCAGACCTGTTAGCTGACGTAGCCTCTAGACTTATTCCCTCCGAAGATTTTAGTCCAGATAGATTCTCAATAGAATTAATTTTTAGACCGTCCATCCCTGACAACATTACAAACTGGAGAGTATTCAATGACGATCCAGACATTGTAAATTTCCTCACTTCTGAAGGATCCTACTCAAATCAAATAATTGACGAAGACCATCACGATCATCAAATACAACAACATAGCACTGATAATGCTATACCTAGGTCAGTGGTTAAGTTAGAATACTTATATGATTTGAAAAATCAGTTTAATATGTCTACCAATGCTAAACTTTACAGTTCGACTCTGAACTACGATTTAGTAAACCTAGGAACCGATGAGAAACCACAAAACGTTAATCTAGGCCACGGCCTAGCACCTGAAGAGAAATTAGCATACATCCTTCTTTTGAGACAATACAGACATGCTTTTGCCTGGAACTACGATGAGTTGAAAACATACGACACTTCTATCATTCAACACACTATCCCGATGATTGACAATGAAAAACCTGTCCAAGAGAAGCTCAGAAAAATCCACCCCAATTTAGAAAATCAGATAAAAACTGAGCTAAATAAGCTGTTGAGAGCCAGAATAATCTTTCCCGTTAGACATTCCAAATGGGTCTCTAATATGGTACCCGTTAGAAAGAAAAACGGAGATATTCGAATTTGTATTGATTTCCGAAATCTCGACAAAGCCTGTCAAAAAGACAATTTTCCCCTCCCACCTATGGAGCAGATATTACAGGCAGTAGCAGGCTCAAAATTAATGTCTTTTTTGGATGGATTTTCAGGATACAACCAAGTGCTGGTGCATCCCGATGATCAGCTAAAAACCACATTCCGAACTAAATGGGGCACATACGCATATCGGAAGATGCCATTTGGTTTGATCAATGCCGGCGCTACATTTCAGAGAGCCATGGACATCGCATTCAAAGGTTTAGTCAATAAATCTATAGTGATTTACCTGGATGATATAACAGTGTACTCCAAGAAGCGAAGCGACCATCTCAAAGACTTGAAACAAATCTTTCAACGATGTTTAAGGTATGGGATTTCACTTAACCCGAAGAAATCTTTTTTCGCATTAAGTGAAGGAAAACTTTTAGGATTCATAGTATCAAAATCTGGAATTCACATTGAACCTGACAGAATCAAAGAAATTTCTGAAATATCCATGCCTCATAACAAAAAAGCCATGCAATCTTTCCTTGGTCAAATTAATTTTGTGAAGAGATTTGTCCCAGATTTCTCACGTATTGTTTCTCCTTTGCAAAATATGATCAAAAAGAATTCAAATTTTAAATGGGGTCAAGATGAGCATGAAGCATTCAACTTGATAAAACAAGCCATCATTAACGCTCTATCTTTAGCAACCCCGAATTTTTCAGAATCTTTTATCTTATACACATTTTCCTCAGAGAAATCTTATGCCGCGATTCTAACTCAAACAAATCAAGAGAAAGCGGAAGCTCCAATCGCATTTTTTAGCTCGAATTTACAAGGTGCTGAACTCAATTATTCCGATGTAGAGAAACAGGCGTACGTTGTTTTCAAAGCAATCAAATATTTCAGGCCTTTCTTACTTAAAGCCCATACTAAAGTCATAGTACCGTTTCCAACGGTAAGAAACCTTCTGATACAGAAGGATGTGGGCGAAAAAAGAGCAAATTGGATCACCGCTTTACAAGAATATGATCTCGAGATCAAACCAGCAAACATTGTAAGAGGCCAAGGCTTCTGCAAAATGTTGGCTGGAGCATCGCAAATTCCTGAGAATTCATCTGACGAGGTACATACATATGAGGTAATCCTAAACGATGCAGAATCATTATATGCTGACACCATTTATTATCTTAAGAATGGGTATGCTCCATCACACTTGGATGACACCAAGAAAACAGCTCTGAGGTTGAAAGCTAAACAATACCAGCTCATAAATGATGTTCTGTTTAAAAGAAATTACGATTCTGTGCTTCTTAGGTGTCATGAGAAAACTGAAGCCGAAAAGGTTTTGCAGGAACTCCATGATGGACCAACAGGCGGACACTATGCTGGAGATGCTACTGCACATAAAATCTTACGTGCAGGGTATTATTGGCCCACATTGTTCAAAGACTCACACAGTTACGTGAGGAAATGCCAAGTCTGCCAGACTGCTGCAGGGAAACAAAAGAAACTGTCCATGCCACTACAGCCGGTAAACATCGAGCAACCATTCAACCAGTGGGGCTTGGACATAATAGGTGAGATCATTCCTCACTCTTCTAAGCAGCATAGGTACATCCTCACGGCAATAGATTATTTCACTAAATGGGTAGAAGCAGTTCCTCTCAAGACAGCTAATTCTGAAAACATTATTGAATTCATAGATCAATTTATAATCACTAGGTTTGGATTGCCAACGGCCTTAATATTTGATAATGCTTCATACTTTTCTGGAAATACAATGACTGAGTTTGCACTTAAAAGAGGGTTCAAACTGAAATATTCGGCCAACTACTATCCGCAAGGTAATGGATTGGCTGAATCAACAAACAAAAACCTGATTAGAATTATTAAAAGAACAGTCGACCAAAACCAAAAGAATTGGCACAAAGCGTTGGTAAATGCTTTATGGGCAGATAGAATAACGAAGAAAGCTTCAATCGGCACTTCTCCCTTTAATTTAGTTTATGGAAAAGAAGTGGTTCTTCCAACCCACTTAGTCATTCCCTCTTTGTCTTTAGTACAACACATCGATGAGGTATCCACCTCCTCCATACAACTAAGACAAATGGAAATAATTAAATTAGAAGAACGACGAGAACAAGCTAAGAAAACCCATGCTCATCACCAATCGCTGATAAAATCCTCTTTTGACTCAAGCATAATGACCAGAAAAAATTTTCAGATGGGAGATTTAGTTTTGAAATGGGATAAGGCTCATGAAGAAAAGGGCAAACATACGAAATTTCAGAAACTGTGGCTTGGCCCTTTTCAGATTGTAGAAGTCATAGGCCCATCGACGTTTGTGTTGCAGGATTTAGCAGGTAGAAGAGATTCTTTGCCTGTTAATGGACAGATTCTTAAAAAATATTTTCCATAGAAGATCACTCTTCTATTTTTGTAGGATAGTTTTAGTTTTTATTTGTTTTCTCTTTCTTATGAATAAAACCAGTTGTAGATGGTCACTAAAAGGGTTCATGAAATAGACACCAATTCTCTATCAGATTTTGAGCTTTTCGCTTGTACAAGTAGCAAAAATATTCGAAAGATCTGATTTTTATTATTGACAGGTCGAGTTAACTTTAGCCTAGACATGATGCTAGTTTCAACTTCAAAAATTTGATGAAGGCAACCTTTGGTAAAAAATTGTTTTATATCAGCACAATGAAAGGTATCAATAATAAAATAAATATTCTCTGTAAAGCTGCTGTTTTCAAACACTATTATTGTCGTCCAGAGCTTTCTTAAGGAAAAACAATGACTTCCTCCCTGCTAAAGGAAATCGCAACATTCAGAAGAACAATCCAAGAAAACACTATGTCTCAAATAATAAGAGGTCTCATCACGAGCCAGCTTATCATGATCACAGATATTATAACTTGCTGACTTTGCCAATACTGTCTACCAAAACAGGGCAATGACTCAAGATTGTTGCAATCAAAAGACAAGGGGTCTCATCACGAGCCAGCTTGTTCAACAAAAGTGTAAATCAAGTGAATGACTGTGTCATAATTTGGCCACCAAACCAAGACATTGTTCTTTAGAGAATAAAAAAGGAAAAAGTGTCAAGAAGGGGTTTTCCTCTGAAATGTTGTAAATAACCTCAAGCAGGATAAAGGATCATTGCTGGGTAACAGGTAACCCTGTCGAGGCTATGGACGCTTGCGGGCAGCAGAGGCTCTACCTACGACAAATGAGCATATTTTAAAAGGCCAGCGCGCAGAGAAGACCTTATTTTATCTTTAAAAGACCAAGTAGTGTCTGGTGTGAATACAAGAACTAAGCCTGAGGAAACAAACGATTGGAATATGAAAAGGTTGAGACAAAGTATCAATGCTAGGATAAGGCATAATATACTCTATCTGTCCATAACAAAATTTAGATATATGGAAATCTTTCTGCTTCGGAAGTTGAAATTCAATAGAAAAACAGAGATAACTGGTTCTTCACAGTGAATCACCATTGTTGTGGTCACCAACAACCCCCCTCTTTGATTGGTATTAGCAATAACACCAAGCAAATGGGGACCCTTAACAAAAAATCCAAAAAAAAAAAACTTTTATATCAAAACTCTGTATTT
Organism: Pinus tabuliformis; assembly: GCA_031772625.1. Taxonomy (NCBI): domain Eukaryota; kingdom Viridiplantae; phylum Streptophyta; class Pinopsida; order Pinales; family Pinaceae; genus Pinus; species Pinus tabuliformis. The sequence continues at coordinate 356,089,297 of CM062812.1, forward strand.
TGACTCCCTAAAGCTATATCGCATCGCGAGGAGAGAACGAGACGTTTTCCTATGCGCATAATGAGCTGCGAAGAAGCGACGTGAAATTCATCGCATCGCTTATGTTGTGAAGCTCTCTCAAATGAAAAGCTTAAGGAATCACCGACGGCCGATATGCGACGTCGCATATCGCAACATCGCATGAGCAGCACACAATGATTATAATTATTTGCAATCTGCGATATTTGCAATCTGCGATATTTGCGATCTGCGATATTTGCGATCTGCGATATTGCGATCTGCGATATTGCGATTTGCGATGAATGCGATCATCAAATCCTGCGATAACACATCTTAAACGACACAATCCTCGACACTGCGATGCGAGTCGTAGAAATCACTCATCGCAAAGGTTCCTCGGCACAGCGTTCAAGGAAAGTTGTCTGCAGACCAAAATTGGGTGCGCACCTAAAAAAGAAATTAATGATTGTACGCCAAAGTATCCGAGAAGGATTGTGTTGTGTTTTTCGAAGAGTCAGTTCATTATGAGTGTCATGATTATGCATTCATTAGAGCTTAAAGCTTTCATGTCAATCTTTTCGTCGTTACTCTTTTCCTTTGCGTAAACTGTAAGACAGCAACTAATATAAATCAATGTGCAGGAAACATCTAAGGAAAAGGGGAAAGCGTCAATACTCGGAGAACAGAGAAGAAATGCCTTCGCAAACAGATGCCGCATGCAGCAGGACCGCGGATTCCAGAGTATCACTCAACAGAGACTGATGGAAATAGACTATCCAAGACTCAGAGTCAAAGGCGCACAAAAGCAGCATGTTTTCAAAAGATCCTGAAGCTTAGACTGGGTAAAGCAAAAAGAAAAACGCTAAAGGAGGAAAACGCACCAGAAAAGCCTGGAACAAAGAACGGAAGCAGTTTTCAATACAGAAAATTGTTCAGAGAGCAAAGTCCCTAACTTGCTCAGTCATTCGCCAGGCCGGAAACCGAAATAGCAACAGCACAATCAGTTTGAGAGAAATTTGGGATATTACCAAGTATACACACAGCGAATACACCAAGCCAGAGGAAAATATCTTCCAGTTTGTCAGAAAGCGGTGCCAGCTCTTGTTGTTTCTATTTTCGTAACTCAAACGAAAGGAGAAGACAACCAGCCGACTCTTCCCAGGCGAATGTTGCATTGCTTACAGCACTAAGGAGCAAATACAGAAACGGTTAGAAATTAGATTCAATTTTTAGAAATAATTTGCTTTAGTAGAAGGGCGGTCATTTGAAACCGTGTCCTAAATTTATGTAATTAAGATTAATTAGTTAGCAGTATTTAAACCCTTCTCAGGCATTTGGAGAAGGGTCCGGAAATTTGTCAAAAAACTTGTCCTCAGAACATGCACTTTTGCACCCTCGGAGGGGGTTTTTGGTGAATGGACGGATCGAGATTTATCAATGTTTGCATTTAATGTCTGCTACTGATGTTGCACTTTTGTACTCTTAGTAGATGTTAAAACAAGTAGAGATAAATCGTTATTGCTTGAAGCTTATGAGTGGAACCAGTCATAAATGGTACTTTTACCTCTTGACCTGTTTCTGTTCATATTCTTGAAGTGATATGCAGTTTTCAGTTGTTTATATGTTAATGCATGAATGTGTGGGTTACCATTTGGCACTTCTGTACGGTGGAGTCATTTATTTGTGCTTGATATATGAATAACTTATTATGCGATATGTTGTTCACAACTGTTTTTCCTAACTTTTTATGCAGAATGGTTTATCTTAATTGATTTCTATTCTTATGATAGCTGAATGATCTTTATTACCAGTTATTGTTCGAAATCTTTTTAGATCGCATAATAGAAGAAATACACCCCGGGTTAGTGTAGATTAGATGTGTTGTTTTTCCTTTATTAGATTACAATAGCATAGAGTTAGCTTAGAAGTTTGAATTAAATTAGCTTAAAATACTCCTAGATCAGCATCATTCAACTCTACACACACACACACCCCTTAGATTGGGAAACTGGTCCCATTATCCCTAGTCGGACCCGCTATACCAAACGGATAAGGAGCTACCAACCAAGGTCCAGACCAAGTGGGTATCCCCCTTGTTTTCGACCCGATTTTCGGGCCTTCAACACGTTCCCATATGTGTGGTATTATATGACTGCGAGGTATGCCATCTTTGACTACAACTAGGGTAAGGCTAGATCAGCCTTTAGAGAAACGCATTCTCCTTTAGATCTCTCTGTCCACAAAACCCAAACACGTGGAGAGAGATCACAAGAGATGTGTGTAAATGATATTAAATCCTCATCTATTTATACTAAAACGAGGATGATGAATAGACACGTCAGTTGGGCTTCTAGAGCCTACATAAGAGCTGGTCGGCTTGATAATAATTACATAAACAAAATAAATTCATATCTCCATAAATACTTATCGGAATCAGATGATCTTTGGATCAATCCTACACCTCTAGATGAGAGGGATCCAATAAAAATATCAGCTGCCATAAATAAGCTGACCCACATGGAGTTTGGCCCTAGTTGCCAATTTAACAGTAGGATACACGGTAAAGCCTGAGGGTGGAGTATCATTTTAGGGCCTAATGATCTGGTTTGGATTTTGGTAAAGTCTGAGAGACTGGTGTCTCACTTTAGGGCCTAATGATCTGGTGTGGACTACAGTAAATCCTGAGAAACAAGGAGACATAAATTTTCCTCAAGGATAATTATGGACTCTGGAGACATTCCTAGCTCGATTTGGTTTTGTGATCTCAGTGTCGGTTTTGGTGAGATCACGGTTTGGTGAGGGTGGATGTGGTTTAACCTCTTGATTCCCTTGGTTGTTTTTGGATTGGTTTATCCATGATATCCCACATTCATGCTTGGAATATGGCACGGGGATGACTAGCTAAAGGAACGATTTAGTTCAGCCATGTCTACGGTCAAGTAGTACATGGAAGCCCCAAACTTGGTCAAATTTTCCTATGTTTAATATAATTTAAGTTCTCTTTCGTTTGAACTTGTTAATATGTGGTTTAATGGTTGTTATCTCATTTTTATTTTCATGGTTTAATCCTGGTTATAAGCATGGTTATATGACTGGTTATTGTCATGGTTATTTCATGTATTTACTTGTAACTGAAAGGATAATGGATACAAGACCTAATTGATGTCAAAACAATTAAGGGAAGAGGGTGGTGATCCTTCTTTTCAAGTATCATATGTCTTTTGATCCATTTATTCTCTATCTTGTATTCATTTCCTGTAGATTTCATTGATGCCAAGAGTTTGAAAAAATGTCAGTCCTAGTTGGGGATGGTCAAGCCTAGTCCTGGAGTTAGTTTTCTATTTTTAAGTCTTGTTATTATGTAAATCATGGATTCTGAAAGTGTCATTCATTTCTTGTAATTGGCCTAGGATCTGGGCCTAAAAAAGTGGCTCAAATCCTAGGGACGTTGGCACAACACTGAGCAGAATAGTCCCTACATGCTGGCACACCATGTTGTGGGAGCATCCAGAGCCCTCTAGATGCATGCATGTCCATATCATGGGAGGGTCCAGGGGTTAATTGGTCTAAAAACTTAGTAAGACCCAGGGGCTAGTTACCTGAGAGGGTGGGATGGTTCCTAGGAGTCCTCTTGCTAATTTGGAAGATTTGTATGTTGTGCTTCCATCGATTCCACTTCCTTAAGGTGACTTAGGAGGTTGCACCATATCATAGTAACTTATCATCACATGTTTACCCCGGTTGGTCAGTTATTTAGGTAGATGTGGGAGGATGGCATTACAACTTTGTTATTTCTCTTGGTTATATGTTGGTTATGAGTATGTTTTAGGACAAACTAGATGTATGGATATCATCATGTTTTGATTAGCAAATGAATGTACAATGAGTATATGACCTAATGTTGGGTGTGTGTTATACTCTTTCCCCGACTAGCCCCGTGTGCTACTTATATTATTTACCTAATGAATCTGTATTTTTTTGGACCCTATATTAGGTGGTCAAACCTACGTATGCTTTTGTGCATGGGTTTTGCACATGGTTTTGTGCATGATGGTTTTCTGCCCATGATATCTTGTAGATCCAGTCAAGGGAACTACAATTATGTTCTAATCCAGGGTTAATGGATTCGGTTTTATGAATGCTTCAGAATTATATATATTTATTGTAACATTGAAAATAATATAATGAAAAATCAATCTGGTAGTCTTGGTTTTGGGATCCAGGGGAAATCTCTATGTATTTTTTTTATATTCTCACCATTGTATATTTTATAATTTTTTAAGAATTCGTTTGTAGGTAATTTATGTACAAGGTTAAAACCTACACCCAATATACGATAATGAAGCTATTTTTATAAGGCATCAATACTTCTTTACGAATATTAGATAAGTATGAGACCCCAATGCTCATATTTGTTGTTATGACCTATAGATTACATGTTTGTGACATGTTTAACGAAATGCATATCATGGCTAGTAGGGGTTAGATAAAATAATTGTATAGATGATTGCATCAGTAGCCTTATTCCATTTTTATTCACCATTCCTAAAAGTTTCATGAATTTTAGGGCAGTGGCCTGAGACCTACCCCTAAAAAAGTGGCTCAGAATCTAGGGACGCTAGTTCAAAACTAGCTGAAAATTTCCATAGTCGTTGGCATGCCTTGTTGTGGGAGTGACTGGAAGGCCCCAGTCACATTCATTTTTTTTCATGGGAGTGACTAAGGATCTAAATAAGTCAAATTTCAAGTTGTCTTAGGGGTTGGTCACCTGGAAGGGTTGGTTGGCTCCTAAAGGTTCTATAACAGGTGTGGAAGGTTTTGTTTTTTTGGTTCCACTTCCTTAAATTTACGTGGGGAGTTTAAATGCATCATAGTAACCTCTTGTCACATGTTTACCCCAATGGATCAATTAACTTGGGTAAATGTAGGAGGGTGTTACACTTCTACTTCAAACTAATCCTAATCATATGATTTACAAACTAGAGTAGTCAAACCAATTTTTTTTCGAACCAAACCATCATATAATTGTCGATAACTCATTCATTATTGTATTGTCTTGTTGGTATCATTCATGCATGATGCATATAGATATATGGTAGTCCTATTACATGCAAGAGCCGCCTAAGGGCTGAAAATTACACCGTGATCATCTACAAATTAAAAACTAAAACCACATCCATGTGATCATTCCGACCTATCTAGAAGCCCCAAGATTATAGGATTGTGCCCATCTAACTGGGACCCAAGGGTCATTAGTTATATGTGGGATGGCATCATCATGACATCATCATGCCATGTGGTGTCACATGAGGGGTGCCATGTGTCACCTATTTTCAAGCTTTTCACCAATCCAAAACCACCATTTATTATTTCCACATGGTAACCCTTGGTAGTACCACATCATCCCATTGACATCAGCTTTCTTGTGTTTCATGTTGACTATGAAATCATGTCACATGTCGATCACCACTAGCCCCATGTCATCATCCAACATAACTTTTCCATGTGCCATCATCTGGTTGGTGTTATGTAACCAACCCCAAGAATAGAAGAAAAGATAGATCAACAACTTAAAAATTGTCATCTTCAAGGGGGAAAACTCCTTTACATTACATAATGAACAATTATTGGATTATACAAATGATAATACCTTCTTGGTATATATAGGAGTCTAAGGTGTCATAATATAATTAGAGCCTACTGTTATAGACATATTTGGGCACTACAACCCCAATCTCATATGTCCATAAACCAAGGGCTTCTAAACCCCTAAAAGTGTTGTTTCATACCCTAAAGGAACAAGTTCAGTTGATTACATCATCTCCCAGAAGTTCTCCCTGAAAAACTACTCAGAACTGGTCAAAACTGGACCATACAGATTGCTCAGTGCTAAGGGTGCGATGCATCTCACCTGCTACATGCAAAAAGTGTGATGCATACTAAAAATCCCTTCTGTAGGGTGCGATGAGTGAGAGCAGACAAATGGAAAAGGCAGTTGGCTAGGTGGAAACCCAGAGAATATTCTAGAAACTGCCCATTTGACACTTGCCTCTCTAAATTCGCCCAGGGATGAGTAAGAGATCATGAAATCTCCAAGTGGAACCAAGAACTATCAGTGAAATGACACTAATCAAAATCCCAGAAGCTAACTCACCCACCTACAAATATCTATATATGGATCCCTCATCCTAGAGATCCAGAGGCTGGAATTTTGTATTTTGTAAGGAAGTGTTGTTGGTTTCTCTGTGAAACATTGTATTGTTGGGTGATCTAAGCTTTTCATGAGGTGAAGAGGGCTTTCATGTTGGGAGGATGGCGCTGGATCAGACAGCTTGGTTGTAATCCTCTCTTCTACTACTTCTATCAATAAAGCTATTTGAGTTTTCCTCCATATACTTGTATATCTCTGAATCTTGTATTTGTGTATGCATTTGTATGGTTAATATACATTTTATCCTATATTGTTTATGGTTATAGATCTCTATGCTTTGATGGTATTTTGCTGCTTTGACTCTACAGGTGTTCTTTGAAGTGGGACAAGTGAGAAAAGAGTGGTGAAAGCTCTATCAAAGGAGAGAGGAAACAAGTAAGGAGCCAAGCGAAAGACTGAGGTTGGTACTCTCTACTTCTCTCTCATCTATCTCTCATAAAGGAAAACACAAGTAACTTTAAATTGTTTGTTTCTAAGATAGCTACCCGTCTTAGTGGGACTAGCGACTCCACTAGGGAGCCTGAAGTTTAGCCAGCTAGCCTTCGAACTGCTTTTACTATGCAACTACAAAGTAGATCAATGCTGCTTCATTCAATCTCCAGGTTAGTTTATGAACTGAACATCTGACTTGCAAACATCCTAAGTGCCCTGGTGGTAGCTCAAATAACCTCATTAGATCAGCCCCCATACTTTATGTTTACTGCCTATCCTTAGCTCAGCCTAAATCCCTGAAGTTAGCTGCAAACTGTGAGTAAAAACCAAGCTCAGTCTTGTCCCTGGACCATCGCACTATCTCTCATTGGAAATCTGGATGCATCGCACCTCCCATGTGTTGTAGGTGAGATGCATCCCTATTTCCCTGTGTTACAAGTGTGATGATTGAGTGAGACTATTTCTGCCTCCAGATTTTGGTTTTTTCTTCATTATCTTCAGCTTTATTTAGTATTTTTGTTGTCTATGATCAGTATATTACTATTGAAACTCCCTTCCTTTGCATTATTTAGCCTCCATTGATAAGGAATTGTGAATTTTTTTAATGTATTTTTCATCATTTACAGTCCTCCTTTGCAAATAGTAGCTTAATTGAACAATCGTCTTTTGATTTGAAAGTGTTGCAAGTGTTGTTTTCAGTCAAAGAAAAGAGTGTCATAAATTCTTCCTATTTTAGATAGTCAATTACACTTTTGCCATTGTATTTGATTTGAATCATCAATTCTTTGAAGTGTCGAAAGCAGTTTTCAAGTCAAAATTGAAGGTGTCATCTTAATCTTCCTTTCGTATTCTGAAAAGAAATTGTTGAAGTGTCGCTTTGAAGAAAAGTAATTCAGATCTGTACTTAGTTTTCTTTTTGTCATTCACACATTAAGGAAATTGAAAAACAGATACATGCATGTGCATTTGCATTTAGACCGCATGCGGAAATTGATTTAGGAAAAGTGCATCTAAGTGTTTGCTCTCTGCTCTATGTTGAAAGAATTTTACTTCCCTTTCCTTAGTAGCTAGGATTTTCATTGCTAAAAGAAAGTAAACGACTATTTATCATCTTAGATTCCATATTTAGGAATTGTATATCTACATCACGCGGTGAACCTTAAAGGCAAACTTCTTAAGAAAGATCAACTGTAAAATAAACCTCAATGAACATAAAAACTCTTTGGAACCTAACACACAACATCTCGAAGTCTAGGCTAGAGACATATTCTGACGTTGTAAAGCCTGGTAACTATCATTTTCATCGTAGGTTGGGTGATTCCTCCTCTTTGATATGACAAGTGCCAGTACAGACTTCTGCTCCCACGTACCATCGAGTATATATTGGGAGACCACAATAGGATATATCCTTTATCCTTAGGAAGCCGTGTCTGCCACCCTATCGATCACAATGCACTGAACACAACATTCGGGAAGATTGACTTTCGTACATAAAAGCATATTGCAGTTTTGCGATTGGTTTGGTAATCCATCTGTTTAGATTTCCAGAGTAGTCACTTCCATTCCTTTTCAAACTCCTTAAAAGAAAAGGTCCATCTGAGCACTTGTCACTTCAGGCTCATTAAAAATCGAAGGCGACTAGAGTCATCTTTAGCTTTTTCTCAACTCTTAAAAATTGAAAAAGCAAGTTGTGTCAAAGTGTCATAAAATTTATTTTAATTGGAATAACATCATTGTTCCCTCGTTGGTATTAGGTTGAGAAAATGGAGTCCACCAACCAAGGATTGCCCCTTGGGGGAAATCCTAGTCCCTTCTCTTCTCGGGGAGATGTTGGTGCACCTCATATGGCTACTTTGTCCCTTCTAGGACTTACAATCAGCCTACTAGTATGGCTTTTCTCAACCTCTGTCATTCAAAACACCGTGATTCCTGAGCAATCAAATCAGCAACCAGATGATACTAGAGTTACCCCCCAACCTTCTACTTTGTTTGATTCTCCATCTCCTTCTTCCTCTTCACTTGGTGAAGCTAGTAATGCTAAAAACCAAGTAGTTGAGAAGAAGAATAAAGGGAAGGAGAAGAAGAAGAAGAAGCCAACGGTGAAAGGGGAAAACCATGCATCGTCTGGCGAAAATCCACACACTGCACCATCCAAACCTAAATCTCCATGTGTCATTTGCAAAGGAGACCACTATCATCGAGATTTTCCTTGTATCTCGTGGATCTTAAGCGACTGGTCTCCCTGTTTGCACAATCCGGTGTCTTCAACCTCTGACGATCATGTTGAGAGTAGACCATCAACTAGTGAAAACGAAGTCAATGGAAAGAAATTAAGATCTAAATTTACTTGTAGACTGTGTGAAGGCGATCATGTCCTCCACCGTTGTCCTTTCCTAGATGAAGCTAAAATAGTCTTGGATGACCGTCTTGCTTCACCACAACAACTTCCTCCTAGATACAAGAAACTCTTGCCTAGTCCCTTGCTAGTTGAAAATTTGACTGACACACCTCTGTTGTCGGTCGAAGCATCTATCATTGAAGATAAACTCTCTAATTCCACACCGAACCAAAGTCAACAAGTCGAGACGGCAGTCGACTCAGTCTTGTCTTCAAAAGGTCCACCTTCAGATGATACAGTCTCCAAAGAGAATGAGAACGACACCGTTCAAATTATTTTTGTTAACACAAAATCTGATGAACATTGGGGAAATCTACCCTTTCCTTTACCACAAGAAGAAGTTCATCATAGATTCATCTGGTTGTTTATTTGGTCCCTCCTCCAAGCAATCTAGTTGTTTCCTTCGATTGGAATCTACTAGGGAGACCCCGCCTACCGTCTAACGTACCATTCCGAATCATAGTACAAGCTTACAGAATGATCATGGTTGGTACTATCATAGATGAAGGGGCTTCCGTGAGTATCCTTTCCTCAACTGCTTGGAAAGCACCTGGTTCACCATCGCTTCTGCCTGAGCGTAGAAATCTGTCAGGCTTCAACAAAGGAACTAGTCGACCATTAGGGATCCTTCCAAATTTGCCTATAACTTTGAGAAGGAAAACTGTTTATCTGAATGTAATGGTAGTCCAAGGGCCATTAGATTACAATCTACTCCTTGGGTGTGACTAATTTTATAGCATGGGAGCTATTGTTTCCTCACTCTTTCGAGTGATGTGTTTCTCGCATGAAGGCAGAGTGGTCCAGCTCGTAGACCAGCTTTCATTCCCCTGTTCAAAAACAGCTACTAGTCAAATGCCATCCCTAACTGGTCTTTTTGCACAAGGAATGTCTCATCAACCTCCAGTTCATCCAGCTGATGAGCATGAGTGATTCGGTGAACGTGACTAAACCCAGGGGGCATGCGCCCTGATTTGACTCGGCAGGAAAACCCCAAATATAAGGTAGGTTTCCACGTAGGATATATGACTAGTCTGACACACCCGTCATTTAGGAAAATGGGATTAGACTGGAAAAGGATTCCCTCATCAAACGTTATGTGAGTGGAAGCTCCCAACATTCACCTTTGTCTATTTCGATGGACAGAGCCAAGGAAGTGTTTCGTCTCCAAATGAGGACAAAACAATCTTGCAAATGCAAGAACTTCCATATGGTAGCCAGGAAACTCTAATTTTCTTTATACCTGGATGCATGCAAACTTTTTTTATGCAAGTGAAAAGCGACCAGCGTAACTATAACCCTGTAGTTTTGCTAACTTCAACTGCTTAAGTTAGGTGATTGGTCTGATCAACCATTCACCTCTGTCGGGACCAATGGAAACGGCAAAGTAAAGGAAAGGTTTCCCGTCGAAAAGCTATCCTACCTAACCTTAGTAGTTCTTTAACCCCTAGGATAGTAGTTGGCCATTCCTAGCTTGCATACAAAAGGCTCTGGAGCAAAGTTGTGCATGGGGCAAGCTCCCTAAAAAATGAACCTACTAATGAGAGACATCCTTATTATACAACTTGCACAAGCAATGTTTCCTCAAAGTTCAAGCTCGTTAAAAAATAAACCTAGCAATGAGCATATGTTCCCCCAGAGTTTATGCTCATTAAAGAATGAACCCACCTTTCGGTAAATAACCTTTGTGATCGCATTGCTATCAGCTTTTGAGTCTTGGTCATGTTCTTACCATCACCTCCACTTTTTAGCTGATCATACGCCTCCACTTGATTTTTTACCCCTTTTGAGGAATATCTGTGATGAGTGATCCTGTTAGCCATATTCTTTACACTACCGTGATTGAAAAGTTCCAAACCTCACCTGGGACTAGTTGCTACTCGAAAATATCACTCATTCCTCAAAGACGAGTCTCTTTTAAGCTCTTTTTAGACTTGTAAAATATAAAAATATTTCCGATAAATTGGCCTCTCCAGCTCGTTAAAGTGATTGGAAGTGCCATCCCTCTCGTATTTTAATATTTTTGGACCTGAGGGTCATTACACGAAAATATCGAGCGCTTGTCTTTTTTCGACTCATTAAAGTGATCAGAAAGGTCATCCCTTTTTGTATTATTTTATACTTTTTCAGACTTAAGGGATTATACTACGAAAAAGGATTACTGGAGTTTCCTTTATGTCTCTTTTTAGACTCTCTAAAATTGAAAAGGACCGAGTTATCTTTGTCTTTAAACTCGTTAAAACGATAGCGACAAACTTTTCCATTACAGACAAGAGCGAGTTTCACTGTCACTAGGCTCGCTAAAACATAGCGACAGGTTTGCCCGAAGGGCAAATTATAGAACAAGCATATCTTATCCTCCTCAAGCTTGACAAAAATAAAGAGGTACTGATCAGCAATGACTAGGGAAAAATTGGGAAGAAAACTTGAAGAACTTCATTGGTAGCAGGTTGCTCTTGAACATGACACTTTCACTCCATCACCATGAGCGAGTCGGGTTGGGTTATTCCGTTCACTAGTCACATCACCATTGGTCCTTCGTAGCATCCATTGTTGGGTTTTATGCTACCAATCCATTTTAGTGTCGCTAATATGTTCAAGAGAAGTTGCTCAGAGAATTCACCAACCCAGCTAACATCTCATCCGTTGCAATACCTTCACGCTTCATTCTTTCATGACTACCACCCTGAACCTTGTATCATCATATCGTTTTCACCTCTACAAAATCATTTGCTCCATTTCGTGTCGTAGATGTGGGATTCATTAAGGCCCTCCTACGACAGGTCACTTCTTTTCAACATCAGCTCATTATCCAAGAAGTTGACTTAGGAACAACCCTTTCAGTACTTTGAAGCTTGCATGCCTCAATGGCAAGTTTCTCACTTGTGATGACAAGTTTACATCAATGGCCTTCGACCGAAAGATTTTGTGTGGTGTTCGACATCGACTTATGTATTCGCACCACGTGAATTGTACTGCAGTACCTTGAGGGTCATTATCATTATCGGTGATTCCTCACGCACCTGTTAACAACTTACATCATTGGCTAGTAATCAGGAAATGTCTTTCCATGTTCGACATTAGAGCATCTTTTCACATGGATCGACTTGTACATCGGGCAAATATTGAACGAGTTAGAAGACCTCGGATCTAGTTTCATCCACCCGGGCTATGATATATTTAGGAAAATAAATACATCAAATGTACATCATAGCTGCACAGATAATCATCCAAGCCAAAGGATGATGGCTCTACCAAAATCATCAATCTGTCACACAGACGGTTGTCTATCATATGTACATGAAAATGAATTTATAAATCTGAGCATGGGAATTCCCGCCTCAGCTAGATCATGAAAATAATATATTGTATTGTATCTTATTACAGGTCACCTTCCAGTTCAAAAAACCTCGGATCCTCATGATAAAGCATTTCACCCGACATCAGAAGATTTGCGACCTCATGCTTTAGGGGGCAACTGTTATAGACATATTTGGGCACTGCAACCCCGATCTCATATGTCCATAAACCAAGGGCTTCTAAACACATAAAAGTGTTGTTTCATACCCTAAAGGAACAAGGTTAGTTGATTACATCATCTCCCAGAAGTTCTCCCTAAAAAACTACTCAGAACTTGTCAAAACTAGACCATACAGACTGCTCAATGCTAAGGGTGTGATGCATCTCACCTACTACATGCAAAAAGTGCGATGCATACTAAAAACCCCTTCTGTAGGGTGCAATGAGTGAGAGTAGACAAATGGCAGAGGAAGTTGGCTAGGTGGAAACCTAAAGAATATTCTAGAAACTGCCCTTTTGACACTTGCCTCTCTAAATTCGCCCAGGGATGAGTAAGAGATCATGAAATCTCCAAGTGGAACCAAGAACTATTAGTGAAATGACACTAATAAAAATCCCACAATTTGACTCACCCACCTACAAATATCTATATATGGATCCCTCATCCCAGAGATCCGGAGGCTGGAATTTTGTATTTTGTAAGGAAGTGCTGTTGGTTTCTCTATGAAACATTTTATTGTTGGGTGATCTAAGCTTTTCATGAGGTGAAGAGGGATTTCATGCTGGCAGGATGGCGTTGGATCAGACAGCTTGGTTGTAATCCTCTCTTCTACTACTTCTATCAATAAAGCTATTTGAGTTTTCCTCCATATACTTGTATATCTCTCAATCTTGTATTTGTGTATGCATTTGTATGGTTAATATACATCTTATCCTATATTGTTTATGGTTATAGATCTCTATGCTTTGATGGTATTTTTTTGCTTTGACTCTACAGGTGTTCTTTGAAGTAGGCCAAGTGAGAAAAGAGTGGCGAAAGCTCTATCAAAGGAGAGAGGAAACATGTAAGGAGCCAAGCGAAAGACTGAGGTTGGTACTTTCTACTTCTCTCTCATCTATCTCTCATAAAGGAAAATACAAGTAACTTTAAATTGTTTGTTTCTAAGATAGCTACCCGTCTTAGTGGGACTAGTAGCTTTGAATTGACACTAGTTTTCCTGATAACACCTACATAACAATAATAATGTAAGGGCACAAACATAACAATAGTGGACTTCTATGGGGTACAACAATAATAACATGAGGTATGCATGGTCATAACAATAACAATAGGGGGATACACTAACAATAATAATGAGGGGAATACACTAGTATTATAGGGACCTAACATGCCCATCTCCTTCAAAAAAGTGTTGTCCTCAACGCTAGAGTAGTTCAAGATGCTTCTGTATAAAATTATCATCATCCCATGTGGAATCTTCAGTAGGTAAGCTCTTCCACTTAATGAGATACTCTGAAGTTAATTGATTATGTAGTTTTCAAGTTCTTATTTCCATGACTGCCTCAGGATCAAATATGATTTTTCCTTCTTCATCAAGTTCTCAAAACACTATTTGAACTTGAAGCTTATCACCGATAACTTTCTTTAAGCATGAAACATGGAAAACTCGTTGTACTCAAGAAGATATAAGCAGCTCCAATTTATATGCCATGGTACCAATCTTTTGCAACACCTTGTAAGGACCATAATACTTGGGTGATAATTTATTATCCTTTTTATATTTCTTAAGGGAAATTTGATTGTATGGTTTTATATGTAAAAATACACAGTTGCCTACATCAAAATGTCTTTCACTACAATGTTTATTTGTCTATTGTTTCATTCGATTCTACGCTAGAGTGAGGTTATCCTTTAAGAGTTGGAGAACTTGTTGTTGATGCTTGATATGATCTTCCACTGTTCGAACCTTAGAAATTTCTCTTAAAGATTATGTGATGGATGGTGGATGATATACATAAAGTGCCATAAATGGGGTCATTTTTGCTGCAGTATGGAAGGAAGTTGTATACCACCATTCAGATATAGGTAACCACTTCACCCATTTTGTTTTCTTATCAGATACAAAGCAATGAAGATATCCTTCCAAACATTTTTTCACTATCTCATTTTTCCTGTCAAATTGAGGATGATAAGATGAGCTATGAGTTAATTGAGTACCAAGACAAGAAATCAATTCCATCCAAAAATTTCCAATGAAAATGGGATCTCTATCACTTATAATAATCTTTGGGTTTCCATGTATATTTTGAATTGTGTCTATATTTGCAATAACAACTGTACTGGTTTTAAAAGGATGAGATAATTCTCAATGTTCATACTTGGTAAGTATATCAAATACCACCATGATGGCACTCTTTCCTTCAAACTTGGGTAAACTTGTGATAAAATCCATTGATACCTCCTCCCAACCATGACTTGGAATCGCTAAAGATTGTAACAAACCCGAGTTCTTAGTTGTCTCAACTTTATTTGGTTGGAAAACGAAACATCCTTCCACAAACTTCTGAATATCATATCAAAGGCCATCCCAAAAAGATTCCTGCTTGACCATTTGGTAAGTTTTTAAAAATCCCGAGTGCTCTCCTAAGGGGGAGGTGTGCAATTCCAAAAGAATCTTTTGCTTGAGTTGCAAATTCTTACAAATATATAAGCAATATTTATACCACAATGAATTATTTTTCCATCTAAATGTATCAAATGTACTAGGAGCTTGCTGCAACGTTTGAATGAGTGTCCACACCTCTTCGTCATTCTTCCATTCATTACTTTCTTTGGTTATCCAATTAGATTGGATAATAAAAATGGCACAAAACAATGCTTCCACGTCCTCATCCTTTCTTGAGAGTGCATCTGCAACAACATATTTCTTCCATTTTTTGTAGTTGATTTCAAATTCATAACCCAAAATCTTTGTGACCCTTTTTTTCTTCTCTTCTAAAGATAATCTTTGTTCCAAAAAGTATTTAAGACTATCATGATCTGCTTTTACCTTGAAGTGTCTTCCCATTAGGTAAGGTCTCAATTGCTTTAGTGCATTTAGTATTTCCATCATTTACTTCTCATAAATACGGTTGTGTAAATAATTTCCTTTGATTGGACAACTTTTAAAAGCGATGGGTCTTCCTTCTTGCGTTAAAACAACACAAATTCCATTTCCTGAGGCATCACATTCCATAATAAATGTTTTTGGAAGTCAGGCGTAGCTAAGACCGGTGCATGTCACATTGCCTCTTTAAGATGTTCAAAGGCCTTAGTTGCTTTTGGAGTCCAAGAAAATACATCTTTATTCAGTAATGTTGTTAGAGGTGTTGTTATTCTCCCATAATTCTTTACAGACTTGTGATAATACCTTGTCAACCCGAGAAATCCTCAAAGATGCTTTATGGTTGTGGGGAATTTCCATTCCTTGATGGCTTTAATTTTGTTAGGGTCTACCTTAAAACCCTCATGAGATAAAATATGACCCAAATATTCCACCTCGTTTACTCCAAAGAAACATTTGGAGTTTTTTTGCATATAATTTTTTCTCCTCCTATAGTTTGAGCACCCTGTCAACATGTTAAATATGATCCTTCCAAGACTTGTTGTAGATTACTATATCATCAAAATATACTAACACAAATTTTCTAAGGAAGGGTTTGAAAATGGAATTCATCAAACCTTGAATTGTCAAAGGTGCATTAGTAAGGCAAAAAGGCATGACCAAAAAACCATAATGATCGTCATGAGTTTTCAATGTTGTTTTCAAAATGTCTTTAGCCTTCATTCTAATTTGATGATATCCTAATCGAATATCCAACTTGGTGAAGTAAATTTCTCCATGTGATTCATCCAACAATTCATCAATGGAAGGAATGGGAAATTTATCTTTAATAGTGATCTTTTTTAGCTCCCTGTAATCTGGAAACATAAACCATGTTCCATCCTTCTTGTGCACCAATACTACTAGAGCAGAGAAAGAACTTTGACTAGTTTGAATTGTACCAGCCTCTAGCATTTTTGCAACCATACATTCAATTTCATTCTTTTCGCCATAGGGATATATGTAAGGTATGATTTTTAGAGGAACACTTCCTAGAATCAAATGAATATCATGATCATGATCATGAATAGGTGGGATGCCTATTGGAGTCTCAAATACATTCGAATGATTGTCCAAGACTTTTTGGAGATCTAGAGAAATAGATAATTTTGATGTTTGAACCTCTAGTGAGAATAATTGTGAAATTACGCCCATTGTTCTTTCTTCTAAATATTTTTCATGCGATTAGAGCTGATTATCTTTCCTTATTTCCCTATGGTACCCCTTAATTCAACTTCCTTTTCTTCCCAAACAAAAATCAAGAAAAATTCTTGAAAATTAAAATATATCATCCCCAAAGATTGTAACCATTGGACTCCTATTACAACATCAACACCACCCATGGAAATGGAAAACATTGGACTATTAAATACATATTCCCCCATGGTTAGCTTGATATTATGGCACTTTCTAGAGTAATTTATAGTTCCTCCATTTATAACCATTTCTTGACACTCTGGTGTTGGATATAGGAAGAAATTCAATTCCTTGGCTATCTTACAATGAATAAAATTATGAGTACTACCTAAATCAATCAACACTATTACCCTTTTCTTCTTGATATATCCTTCTATATTGAGAGTTTGTGGAGTGGTAATTCCTACCAATGCATTGCAAGTTATCGTTGGATTCATTTCTTCTTTCTTTGGGGTTTGTTCCTAGTGTATATCCTCCTCATTTGAAATTTCTTGTTGATTTTGTTCCTCTTCTTCACAATCTATGTAGAATAATTTCTTCTCAACACACTTATGGCCTTTAGTGTATTTGGTATCACAACTGTAACAAAGCCATTTTTTTTATTTTTTCCTACAATTGTTGTGGTGTCAACCTTGTAGGTTGTGGAAGGTTAGGAGCAACAACACTTCCATCTTTATAGTTATGAGTGGTAGACTTCCTTGTTTCCATAATTTTTCTTTCAACTTTTCTTGCCACCCTGAATGCCTTTTCCAATGAATCAGGTTCCCAAAGGTGAACCTCATGTTATATGTTATACTTCAAATTCCCTATGAAGACCTCAATATTATGCTCCTCTAGAATATCAGTTACCCTGATTTTCAATTTTTAGAAGCCCTCAATGTGCTCTAGCATTGAACCCTTTTGTTTGAGAAGGTGTTTCTCTTTGTAACCTCATAATGTGCTCTCATTTCCTCCGTAAAAAATGACCAAGTGACAAGTGTTTTACGAGAATAAAGGCATCAATACCATACAAATTGATTGGGTTCTAAATATAAATATGCAATGCATACCTTTTGTGTGTGTTGCACACCATGGAGATCAAAATATTGCTCCATATGTAGTATCCATGTTACCGGATCCTTGCCATCAAACCTCCTCATATCGATCTTTGGAATGTGGTGGTCCTTAAAGATAGAATTGGAGTCTCATCATGATTTTTATGGATTATCTTGTCACCACTAGGAAGACATTCTTCTAGAAATTTTTCCAAACCTTCCTTTAACCCCTCTATCTTGGCATTCATCATTGCTTCCATGTATGCTTTTAAACCATCATTCAAAAAGCCCATATCCATTTTTATACCATCTATCTTAAATCCCATGTTAATTTTTATACCATCTATATTAACATTCATCATGGATTCCAATTCCATTTTTGTTACTTTTTGCGAGAGAAAAAATTGTTGCACTTGGTCTCGCAAAATTGATATATCATGCGACATTTCTTTCTCTTCTTAATGTGTCATAGATGAGCTTTCTGGTTTCTTACTAGGTGTGTCTATTTTTTTGTTTTGAGGAATTTTGGAATCAAAAAATGATATCTATGCTTCAATATGCCCATTTGAATCACTTCAAACTGATTTTTCAATCAAAAGTTATGCAAATTTTAAAAAGTACACACATTTATCTTGCTTTTTATGAGCTTGATATTGAAAATGTTATATCTCTTGATCTCAGATCTTCAAGATCTGAAATTTCATATTGTGGTAGCCCTATGAGTCTTCTTTCCAACCCCACAAGTCACACTGAGATTGGATTCACCAAGCAAGACTTATTCCCAATCTCCCATGTTGACCTGATTATAGACTAGTTCAGTAGAGCAAACTTTTACAGAGTTCCATGTGTCACTGTTTTGACCATTGGCCTTGAAAATGATACCTGAAAAACTACAGTTCAAGTAATTTCTGTCACTTCTTACAAAATTAAAATCGAATGCTCATAGAGAAATTCATAACAATTTTCCCTAGGTTACCTGTTTAAGATGGAATTCTAGAGCCTTCAAAAACCCTAAATTCCTCGGATCATATCTCTTAAAACATAGAAAACAAAGATCTGAAATTTGTACATGAATTTTACCAATATTTTGATTCCACATGGTTTCAATTTAATATTTTGAAGCCTCATAGAAAAAACTTTATAGTGAAAATTACAAGATGACCTATTTGAGAAGTGAAACCCTAGAATCCAAATCTCTAATACCAAATGTTATGCAACCATCTCAAAGAACAGAAGAAAAAATAGATCAACGACTTAAAAATTGTCCTCTTCGATGAGATACCTCCTTTACATTACATAAATGAGAAATTTTTGTATGAAACAAATGATAAGACCTCCTTGGTATATATAGGAGTCTAAGGGGCCACAATATAATCAAAGGCTACATAACAATAATAATGTAAGGGCACAACAATAACAATAGTGGGTTTGTATGGGGTACAACAATAATAACATGGGGGATACATGGGCAGAACCATAATAATAGGGGTCTATACTAACAATAAAAATAAGGGAATACACCAGTATTATAGGGACCTAACAGTTGGGAAATTATCCTTTGTGCATGTTCACCTTCATCCGAAAATTGACCCATTTGGAGCACCATTGATTGACTCGAGACTTACACACCCTTTAATGATGTTAAACATTTCCCATCTCTGTGTGATCATGGTCGTTGATTATTTTACTCAATGGTAGATCCTCTCGAAACTTGGTCATTGTTCAACCCTATGATAATTTGGGTTTGAGCCTATAGTTTTCTCTTTCAATTTTGACCCAATTAATGCTCATTTTTAACTGGCCATCAATTTTGATTCAGGAGGATTTTTCCTGGGTAGGATATACACTTGAAACGTTATCGATAAGCTATATGCAACCATGCTACTTGTAGAATATTTTGAGTGACATAACGTCATCAAAAACTTGAATAACTTCAAGTACCCATATCTTCATTAGAATGAGGCCTTGTGAAATTTCTAATTTTCATATCTCTTCACAAAAAGTTATGTTGCTTCTTTGATCATCAAAAATATCATTTTTGTTCTTGTTACATACATCCCCTTTGACATCAATGACATCTTGTTGTCATCAATGAGAAGATTATGTGTAATAGTTTTAGTAGACTTAGAAATAATTATTATATGCATTTGACATTCTTTTCCATGCATTAGCTTACTTTGATTGTTGTTATGCATTTTTGTATGTTATTAGTTACACAATTTCATGTCTGTAAAGGTACAAGAAATTATAGAATTGCTCTTTTTGTTCTTGCATTTATGGAATACTCACATTTTTGTTGTTATATATATATATATATATATATATATATATATATATATATATATATATATATATATATATATATATATATATATATATATATATATATTATATATATATGCATTATATGATTGTTGTTATATATATAGTTACACAATATGTCTGTAAATACAAGAAATATAGAATTGCTCTTTTTGTTCTTGCATTTATGGAATATCACATATATATATATATATATATATAGTATTATATTGGTATAAATATACAATTTATATTCATATATGGTAATTTTTCATATAATATTTTGTTTCTCATGAAAAATGTTTTGTTTTTTTTTATTATTAATACTTAATATATTCACTTTTGGTTTTTACCATATAATTTAGATTTTTTGTCAAAGTTTATTCCTGATATTATTTAATAATGAAATTTCCCTATTTTTCATGATAAATTGATGAATTAACCTTATATATTATATTATATTACATTATATTAATTATTGGTTATATAGGAATGTGAGTATTCAAGAAATGTAAAATCAAAATTTATCTTCTCACAAAAGTCGCAGTTATAAATTTGTTCTTTTGTTGAATAAAATTGTCTATCATAGCCATAAGGACATGGAAATGATTTCTTGACCATACTTTATCGTTCCCTCAGCTCATCATTCCATCAAACCTCATCTGAAGTGCATTTTGTTGCTCACTACACTGTCTCCTATAGCAGCCTATGATTTGCATCAAAAACTCATTTAAATTTGTATCCAAAGCATGGTTAGCCTTCCTATACATGCTACAATGCTCCCAATCCCTCAAGATGAGATTTGGAAATTAAGAGACCTCATATATCCTTTAACCTAGTTGTTGTAGGAAAATTTCCTTTTTCTATCAAATTAGGGTTTAATGTTTTTATGCTTTATTTCAATTTCAAGTTTGATTTCAATTCACGTTAGAGTAGACCTACTTTTATTCTAGTATGATTGAATTGGTTTGCTTTATATTTCTATAAATAGTATATGTTTTCTTACTAAAATTCATTTCTTGAAATTTTGAATATTTCTTATATCATATATAGCTTA
The DNA here is from genome assembly GCA_031772625.1 of Pinus tabuliformis. Classification (NCBI taxonomy): domain Eukaryota; kingdom Viridiplantae; phylum Streptophyta; class Pinopsida; order Pinales; family Pinaceae; genus Pinus; species Pinus tabuliformis. The sequence continues at coordinate 356,110,367 of CM062812.1, forward strand.
ATGGTCTCTGTGTAACTCAATTTCTCTTAAGTTGTCTTCATCTACTTGAGATCAGCAAAAGAAGAAGATAATACATGTTGCAGACATAGGGTTGACCCTTCTTAAGTTTGTATGAACCTAGGGTTTATAATAAAATTCATTACCCTTATGAGTTACAACATTCTCATTGTAATACTGAGGGCCATCATGTTTTGGCACTATTGTCAGGGACGTGTCAATGTATGCACTATTTTCTTCCTTGTTGATTCACTTCTTTTACTTTATGTTAAAAAAAAAATCTACATTAGGTAGTATCCATTAAAAGAAATAGAAAACTTCATTGCATTAGCATTCTCATCTAAAAAATAACAAAATAGAAAAAATATCTCTTTCTTTATGCATCATAAAGTTAGGGACAACACAAAAAATAATTTATTAAAAAACCCCACGTCCACAAGTAGTCAACCTTCTCTTGCTGACTATGAGCCTCCTACACTATCCACAACAGATATTGAGGCCTTTTAAGGTGAGAAAGCAAGGATTTCTTAAGAACTTGTAGAAGGATAAGAACCTTCACAAGCCACTGATATCATTGCTAGAAATAGGCAACTTGAATTTTTTCCTAGGAGAGAGAAAAATGAGGAGGCCAAAATGAAAAATATCATCCCATCTCCTCTCTCAAACATCCATGGTTTTGCCACTAAATACCTTGACACTTTTATGTTTGTTTGTTGTAATTAGTAATACATATGATTACACAACAAATGAGAAGAAGCTCAAACTATTCCCCTCTAATATCAAGGATGCAACCCTTCGTTGGTTCATAAGAGTAGAAGGGGGTAGCACCACTTCATGGGGACATATACAACAAGACTTCAACACTAAATACTGGGAATATTGTAGAGTAAGACACCAGAGATGAGATATTCAAAATGCCTCAAGGGGTGGATGAATCACTGGAAGATTTCAAGGAATTATTCTATCAAGTTGAGAAGAGCACACAACTATAGTTTAGATCCAGATTCCTTGAAATTAGTATTTATAAGTGGATTCAGAGAAGAAATAATGGATGCCATCAACATGCTTGCCAATAGAGATATTTATTAGCTCAACTTTTAGTACATCAAAATAGTATTTAAAAAGCATTCTAGAGCTACCGGAAAAAGAGGTAGAACAAACAAGGGTTTGGTAAGGAACTCTTCCTCCACCAAAATTGCTAATAATATTATATGAGGTATGATAGAAGATTTTAAAACCAAGATCTTACACACCTTTTCTATGCATATGGATATAGTACAAATAAAAAAAATAAAAATAAAAAAAGTAGAGAGGGAATTAGCTATATTTTTCCATGGATGCACTAAAAGACATCCTAGGAATGTGTGCCCCTTAGATGTCATAGAGATATATTCTATGTGTGAATAAAATCACTCAACTAAAAAATTTCCATCTTTCCCATTTTTGAAAGTTGTGTGCCAAGGAGCAAAAGGAGGCATGGAGAAACTCTGCTTTGTCAATCAAAAGAGGCCACAAATCCCCAGATAGTATCAATAAGGAATGAATTACCCCTCCTCTTTCAATACAAATTATAATGCACATTTTCAATCTTGGTGTCCACCTAGATCTTCAACTTTGTCTATGCCCACTCCATGGCCTAATCCTCCCCAAAATTCCATTCCTTCTTTCTATCCATATCAACACCAACTTTCTCAATGGGGTAATCCATCTTCAGGATGGAGGCCTTAAAAACCCAACCAATTTCCTTACTTCCTCCTCCTCCTTAGCCAAAATTAGCCAAAAATAATCCTCTAAAAAAGCCTCAAATTCCTTTCCAATCAAACCTAAATCCTAACAATTAGTAGACTCAACCTATCCATAGTGGAGAAACCTCTTATCCAACTTATGTTGTAGAAATTCAAGAAATCAATCTCAGGTTTGGGAAGATTCTTCTAAATGACCACCCACCTTCTCCAATGGAAATATGGAAGAAGCAAAGGAATATCTTGCATGTTAAGTCAACAAACCTCCCTATCCTGAAATTTTGACCACGCATAAAGCACACAACCTAGAAGAAGTTTAACTTCTGGGAGAATTGAAGAAAAAATGTGTTAATATTCCCCTCTTGTAGGCCATCAAATATGTTCCTATTTACAACATATTCAACAAATATGAATGTCTTAGAAGGAAAAGAAGGAGAAAAGGAAATTCCCCTACTATCAATGTCATATGGTAGCTAGATGATCTTACGCTTGGGAAAGTCATCATCCCAAGTATTTGGATCCTAGAAGCCCGATAGTAAATGTCCACATCAATGATATTGTAGTTCCTAACATCTCATTAAATTTGGAGCTACAATAAATTTCATGACCAAACTGACTATAATTAAATTCAAACTCCAAGGATCCCTAAGGAAGACCACCATAGTGTTACAACTAGTTGATAGATCCATTATAGCAAGTGAAGGCATTATTGAAGATGTTATGGTCTCCACCGATTCTTGGGAATATTCCACATACTTCCTTGTTCATCAGCCATATTTCAAGTTTAATGGATACCCTCTTATTTTAGGAAGATCTTATTTGGCCATTGTTGATGCCTACATCAACTGTAGGGTTGGAAATATGACAATGACAAATGGGAAATCTAATAAACAAATTGTATTATATCCCCTTACTCAACCTCTCTTTGAGCATGATTTTCATTTTTGGGTAGAAGAAGAAGAAGAATAGGAATATCTTTATCTATCATCACCATACCCTATTTGTACATTAGCAACCACCATTAGCGGCACACAATTAGATGAATATAATTCGATTGAAATTTTCTAAAAACAAAATACCCCATTCCCATGCATATTGATGGCTTGAAATAAAAATCTACAAGACAAAATCATTTCTCTCAAGACAATTCATGGGTAGATCTAATAGCTACATTTTTTACCAAATTAATGTAAAAACTATAGAAATCATCACCTCCAAAACTCTGAAAATCAACCTGTTTCTTTTAGTTGATCAAGAGGATAATTTGCTCACTATTTTGAGGCACAATATCGATTCCTTTGCATGGGATTTCAAGGAAATGAAGGGATTCCATAATTTTGTATGGACTTATCATATATACATCAAAGAATACCACAAACATGTTCACCAACCACAAAGGTGAATGAACCCTAACTACAAGACATTGTAAAAGAAGAACTACAGAAATTATTAGCTGCAGGATTCATCTATCCAATTTTGGATAGTGAATTGGTGCCTGCCTTATTTATTTCCTTAAGAGTAATGGAAAATGGAGAGCCTACATTGATTATAGGGAACTCAACAAAGCCACCAAAAATGACCATTTTCCTTTTCCCTTTATTGACCAAGTTTTGGATGTTCTTGCAGTAAAAAGTTTCTTTTGATTTTTGGATGGATTTAGTAGGTACAATAAGATCCAGATCAACCTTAAAGATTAGGATAAAACCACTTTCACATGCATATGGGTTAATTTTTCTTACAAATTTATTCCATTTGGTCTGTGTAATGACATGTCTACCTTTTAGAGGGTTATATTGAGTATTTTCTCTGACCTTGTACATGACACACTGGAAATCTATATGGATGATTTTACACCTTATGAAGATGTTTTTCAAGAAGCTTTCTCCAACCTAGGAAAATATTTGCAGAGATGTATAGAGACGAAACACTCCTTGAACCCTGAAAAGTGCCATTTTTTTATGAATGACGGGATTATTTTAGGGCATTTTCTCTCTGAGGAAGGAATTTAGGTAGATCCTAATAAAATGGTCATCATTAGAAAGGTTCTTCTTCTCCAAAAATAGAAATATGTCACGAGTTTTCTAGCCCTTGTTGGGTATTATAGAAGATTCATCAAGGATTTTAGAAATATTACTTCACCTTTGTTTACTTTACTAACAAAAGATTCATAATTATGTTGGACAAATATATGTCAAAAGCTACTTGAGGAGATTAGAGAGAAACTAATGATTGTACCAATCTTTAGAGGTCCAAATTGGACCTTGCTCTTCCATATTCACACAGATGCATTAGATAAAGTTGTTGGGGTAGAACTAGGGTAGCTTGAAGTTAGACTTCCTTATGCAATTTATTTCATTGGCAAGAATATATCTAAGGCTAAGCTTAACTACATAGTCACTAAGAAAGAATTGTTAGCTAGTGTACATTCATTGAACAAATTTATGCATTGAATACTCGTTATCATGTCTTTGTACATATTGATCATGCAACAATTAAGTATTTGTTGAATAAAACTAATTTAAATGCTTGCATAATTATGTGATTACTGTTGGTACGGAAATTTGATTTAATTGTTGTTGACAAACCTGAAAGAAAATAAATAAATAAAAATAAAAATAAAAATAAAAAAATAAAAATAAAATAAAAATAATAAAAATAAAATAAATTTAATTAATTAATTAATTAATTAAATAAAAAATAAAATAATAAATAAAAAAAAAAATAAAAAAATAAAAAAATAAAAATAAAAATAAAAATTAAAAAAAAATTAAAAATAAAAAATAAAATTAAAAAAAAAATGTTGCTGCATATTTTCTTTCAAGGCTAACATTGTCTCCAAATAATGAAGAGATGGTGGATTACTAGCTCCCCAATGAGCATATTTTTCCATCTCACTCTCATCTCCATGTTTTGGTGACATAGCTAACTTCTTAGTTGCTGACCAATTTCCTCGTCATTTATCTTCAAAGGAGAAAAGAAAGATTGTTAGAAAGAGCACCTCTTATAATTGGGTTGTGGGTAACCTCTTCAAGTTGGGGAGTAACCAAATCCTGAGAAGATGTGTGAGGGAAGATCAGTTTTATGACATCCTATCGACTTGTCGTGATGGACCCTGTGGGGGCTATTTTATTTTCAAGAGGAAAAATTAAAATATCTGACATGAAAGATACTACTAGCCTACCCTTCATAGAGATGCCCATCGATATACAACCCAATGTGATGAATTCCAAAGCATGGGGAGTTTTGAGACATTTACATCCTCAAGTGACTTTTGAGCTATTTGAGAAGTGGGGCATCAAATTTGTAGACCCATCCTCCATCTAGACAAAATAGGTATGTCATTGTGTGTATAGATTATTTGACTAAGGGGGTTGAGGCAAAAGAAATGAAGGCGACGACAAAGAAAAAGGTAGTTGAATTCTTGAGGAAGGACATATTCTACAAATTTGTTTTCCTAGGAGAATTGGTAATAGACCGGGGTTCCCAATTCACTTCCATTCTAATAGAGGGCGATCATGAGGCAACATCATAAATGACACCAAAAATCTACCCCATATCACCCTCAATTAAATGGGCAAGTGGAGGTGACTAATATAGCATTAGAAAGCACTGTAAGGTAGTTAGCAGCAACATAAAATATTGGGAAGAAATACTTTTTGAAGCCACCTGGGCCTACAACAACACTTGGAAGACCCCTAATAGGTTTATCCCATCTGAGATGATATATGGAAAGAAGACCCTATTATCTATTGAGTTTGATTATAAAACATTGAGAATGGTATAGCAATTTGACATGGATCACTCCAAAGCACAAGAAGAAAGGTTGAAAAAAATAAATGCACTTAATGAGTACAAAATGAAAACTCTATTGCACACTGAAGTGGTTCAGGTGCAGAGAAATATCTAACATGATAAGCATATCAAGACCATATCCTTTTAGGAGGGTGATTTGACCCTCTTGTATGACTCTAGGTTCAAGTATTTTAATTGGAAAGTCATGACTAGATGGTTGGGAGCTTATCTGATTGAGAAATATCATGATAATGGTTTAGTTCAGATCAAAATAATAGATGAATAATTGATTCCACTTATGTTGAATGGTTAGCGACTGAAATTATACAAGAATCCCCCTCCGAGAGTTGAATTTACCTATTCAATAAGCAAAGAGATGATTGTGATTAAGAGCATCAGAGCTCCAAATTCTTTTAGCCTCCAATCAACAAAGAAAATGAAAAAAAATAAAAGAGAAAGGGAGAGAGGAAAGAAAAGAAAATAAAATAAAAAAACCCTCAAGTGAAAACCTCCTCTGAGGCACTGAGAGAAGGCCCATTAGATGAAAACCTCTCTGAGGCAACCTGTGATCTTGAGAAAAAAAAAATAGTAATAAAGCTAGCCAGGTGAAAAACTCCTCTAGGGAACCTAGGGAATACCTAATCACTGAAAACCTCCATGAGGGAGCTAGTAGGCTGAAAAAAATTAGAAGAAACAAAAAGAAGAATGATAAAAATGAAAATTATTTTTCTTACTTTGGTGAATGTGTAGATTTCAGAGAAAGGAAATCAACAAGCAAGAATAGGTAGACCAACCTACACGTCTAGATCCAAGCACCAACAAATTCATTCTCATAATGATAAGAAACCTCCCTACATCATTTTCATCCATTACCCAACATCCACGACGTGATCTCGTCATTTCCAATTCATTTTCATTTGTTTCTGCCTACTTTCTTGAATTGCTACAAGAGAGTCCTGCAATGCTACAATATGTCGTGAGATTCATAAAAAGACATAGATCGAAGGTTTCATCCACCTATAAGCAAATGAATAAAAGGATTCCTAACACTCATACATTCCATTAGAACGTCTAAGCCCTCATTTTTGTTTCACTATCCACCATTTTTTATCCATAGCAGCCATCATCCTTATCTTTTTCCCCTCTCAATCACCAACACTAACATTTCCAACACCACCACTAGCCTCTCTTTGAATTATAAGAATAATATGATGTCTTAGAAATATTAAATAATGAGTTTGATGAGTTTTTATGACTACTACATGAGAATACACATCCCTATAGAAACCTTTAAAACCCCTACAGGCGCAAGTCTCTAGTGATCTTGAAGAAGGTCACTACATGTCACAAAGGTCCACATCTCCAGAAGCAACCCAAGATAAGAAAACCACACTAAGAAACTATAGGATCTCTTGTAGGGTACTACAGGGTCTCGTATCCACCAACAATAGTAGTAAAAGCATCAAAGCCTAAAAATCTCTAGTAAAATCCTCAAATTCAATAATAGTAGAATTTACGTCATGTAGAGAAGCACTAAAGGAAAGATCTAAGGCACAACGTCTGCATCTCTTAACCTCACCCTTCGGACTTGTTCCAAGCATAAGAAAATGTAAAAGTGTAGGAGGTGGAGGAAATTATAGCCAATTGTAGTTAGTATAGGGGCTCAGCCAGATCTAGTAGAATACTTCACTTTTTCTCTTCGACTTCCACATGTGTGAAAGAGAACAAGACAAAAGATGAGAAGGATTCAAACAAGTTGGACATTATCATTCACTCATGATAGAGGACGAGTATGAAGGAGTAGGTGGGGACCAACTCACCATTGAGCATTGAACCCCCTTGCATGAACCTAAAAAAAGGTCACTTAACTCAAAGCACTTTGAGTTTATTTTGCATGCAATATTGTTTAAAAATCCCAACAAGGATGCACCATCACTACATAAGCTCGACATAACTGCCAGGCTTCCAAAACTATCTTCTCAGGAACCTATAGACATTTCTATAGGAAACATATAGTTTTCTATAGGAGACAAACATATTGGTACAAGGTTCTATTGTTTGTCCAGAGAAACCATGAAAGCCTAAAATGACTTAAAAGGCAAGGGGATCTTCAACATAAATGTAATTAAAAAATTTCCCCATTCACATTTTGCGAAAGTTCTTGAACTATTTCAGTTATCCGAGAGAATTTTTTGTATTACACAGTTTGAATTAAACATTGAAGTAGTTGGGTAGTCTAATTGTTTTCAAGAACATAATTTGAAAAATGCTAATGAAGTTGCATGGGTTGATTAGTTGATAGTATTCTACTTTCCTACCCTTGAAAAACTAAATATCCATCCTCTACTATAGGATTCCCTACTGTCATAGGAAACACTAACTGCAATAACATAAGACCAATGCTCCATTGCAAAAAAAATCTTGCTCAATTTTTTGAAACATTGTGTCAAACCATGGGACAAGGTTTTAATATAAGAGAACCAGTAGATACCTCCAAATTTCATCTAAACCCTAAAGTCATGGACATCTTGGAAAATTAAAAATGGTTGGGGTTCTTTGAAAGGTTGAGAGGTTATGATGATTAGATTGCTTTCAAATTTTCCATGAACCTATAACATCTTGAAGGACATGAAATGGTTACAACGGTTAAATTTTTATTTATATATCTCAACAAATATCTAATTAGAATAATATCAACCCTTCCTAGGCAGACTAAATGGTGGAAGGGAGAAACGCATGAAGTAATTAGTGCTAAGAGAGTATTTTCCCTCCCTAATGAGCAACCTAAAGAAGATAAGAATAAGATAAGTAGAGAAATATTAATAGATACATGGGATGTGGTGGCATACCACATCCTAAATTAATTTCTTATGAAGAGAGATTGAGCATTTTCTATGCCTACTAGTTTAGACCCCTATACCAACTTAAATTCCAAGATAATTCACCTATCCATGAACAACATAGCATCCCACATATCTTCCTTAAATTCATGAAGAAAGCAAGCACAAAAGTAAAGGAAGGGAAGCATAATTATTTGGCCTACCATGATCTGAGTAGGCTAATAGTCATCGATGCTTTAGAGCACTTGCAAAACCCTATCTCATTGGTAGATTTCATTTATATGGAAAGAAAATTTTTTCTGGAAACTCAAAAAGAGTTGGAAGAATTATAAATAGATGAAGAAATAAAGGAAAAATAGAAGAAGAAACATAGGGAGAGTTAGAAGAAAAATCATAATTATTAGATCCACCAACATAGACAAAAATAGCTAAAACGGATTTGGCTAAGTTGTAGTTAACAAGATTAGAATTCTAGGCTAAAGTACCAGCACCATAAGTAGATTCCAAGACAGAGCCAGTAAAGCCTCAAAAGGACATTGAATCACCAAGGAAGCTAGCTAAGAAGAAGAAGAAGGAGGAAGAAGGAAGCATTGTAGCACAAGGGGAAGAAAATATAGAAGAGAAAGAGAAAGAGATTTTTGCTACTTTAGAAACCATAAGCATTCCAACGAAACCCAAGAAAAGTAAACTAAGAGGGCCTCATACATATTTTAAAATAAGAAAAGTAATAAAATATACTTTATTGGAAAACTGAAGCCTCCATGTCCCACTCCCATAATCATCAAAGAATCTCCTATCCTAAAGAAAGAAGATCCTTCAAAAGAAGGAGGGCAGTGACCAATGACATCTCTTAAAGGATAAGAGTTGCAATTACAACCAGAAGCACTAAGCACTCAACCTGCAGAACTACAAGGGGGAAAAAACAAGCTACATGAATAGTCTGTGAGGCTCTAGGAGTAAAAATTCAAGCTACAGGAACTTAAAACAAAGCCATGGGAAGCTCCAAAAGGATAATTTTTCTACTACTCTTGTATTGAAGAAAGGAAAGTACTTCCTATAAACTTATCACTAGTATTATTCCTTGAGCTTGAGGAAGAAAAGGCTAGAACTCATAGGTGGAAGAAAATTACAGAATATAGGGGAGATGTTGATGTTAAGAGGATGGAGGAAGAAATGGAAAAGATGGGAAAAGAGATGGCACTCCTCAGATTTGATGAAGAAAACAGGAAAGACTACACTTAAAAGGAAAGTAAATAGTTGAAGGCCTAGTTGCAACATATACAGAGATTGTTGCAGGAAAACAAAGCGAGGTTTCCACCTTAAAGACATATTTGGGCACCATGGAACATATTTATTTAGAAGTGATGAGTTGCAAGCACCCCTCAAAGGGCCATTACCTTTTTTAAAAGAATGGTACCAATTCGATATTAAAATGTTGGCACAAAAGGGTTATCTCCCTTTTTAATATGTTAGAGAATTTATTGAATTTTTCCTCCAGATCAACATAGCTGACAAGGCCACAATTGCAAAGTTTTACATTCACAACTTGGTGTTGCCTAATGTGAACTTATGAGACCCAAATCCATGTTCAGGTGATAAACAATTGATGGCCATAGCATCATGGCTAAGGTATATTGAAGAGATAAGGGAAGAAGAAGTAAAGGGATCATTAGACATGGATATGAAAGAACCACTCTTGATCAAACCATAAAATCCTTCCCCAAATGTCCTCATTTCCAACTATGCACTTCGAGTATAAATCCTTAGGGGGGAACAAGAGAGTTCATAGGCCTTCTGAAGGAGATGGCAGATATGACCCTACATCATGAAGATCAAGGAATAGCATCCCCCTAATCGATTACAAGCTACACTAGAAAGAACACATTTTTATAAGAGAATCATTTAGAAACTTGAAATCCAATGGATAAGACTTGGATTTAGGCCTCCTTTGCTAAAGGGACTTCAAGAATATCAAATAAAAGAGGAAGAATCAAAGGAATGGTAGGAAGTTGTTACAGTCCAACCCTAACACCTTTATTTATGTAATAAGCCCAAGGGATTGAGTTAGAGTCATAGTTAGTTAAAGAGTCAATAAAGCCCACATTATTAATTGCAAGTGGTTGACCCGCATTATAGAAAAGGGACCACAATTAGTTGTAAATGGGCCATAATTAATAAATAAAGTGGTTAACCCATGTTATGCAAGGGACCACTATTAGTTAGGGTTTTGTATGTCATTTAGCTATAAATAACCTTAGTTAGTAAGGGAAATACCATCGAGTCTTATTGTAATTGATCTCTACTCTATTGGAGGATCCCCCTCGAAGAGGCAAGTGAACATTGAATCTTCTTCTGAATAATAAAGTACCTTGTAGTTTTTCTCATTTCATGTGATAATTATATGTTTTTTCTATATTTCTTTGTATTTTTTGTATTCTCAATTTCTTGTAGGACAAGAGTATAACAAGTGGTATCAAAGCACTTTCAGGGCTAGTTGTACCTCCAATTTTTGCATAATTGTTTTTAAGCTAGGGACATGTTCCAACATCTTTAAACCAAAGGATATGTCACTGAGCACATAAACCTACAGATTTGGGGAGGCACACGCACAAGAACTACAAGAGGTGGTCACGCTTGTTGGACTCCCTTATATCCCTTGTGGGTACCCCTTTGAGTAGTAGCGCATTATACAAAGCCACACATGGACTGCACTTCCACGTACCCTTTGATATATTGAAAGCCCCCTAGGATCACCTGAAACATAACCTTAGATAAGACATGGGTCATTTTGCTACTACAGTACACCGATAACAACACTCGAGGAGATTACACGCATGTAAAATAGGGTAGTCGAGTAGTAATACTAAGGATATGGTCGATCCTCCTTATTTAACGCCCTAAAATATTGGGGTGAGTACTATTGTTGGACCCCTAGGTATATTGTGATTTGTAGCACCTATCACTCCTTTGTCACCATAGTTCCCTCCACTATCTGAATATCGCCCTCTACCTTGTCTTCTAGATCATATCCTGAAGTTGGCATTCTGTCGCTGATGTACAACTCTGATTTAGTAGTTGTGGCTTTCACAACATATATCAGAATCTTTGTGCATTGAGGGGTTTGGCTTCCATAGTCCAGATCTGATTGTCACAACACTTTCTGCATTACCAAGACCTCGGGGTTTCTGTTACTATAGTATAGGCTCGATTTTGGCAGGACATTGGGCAGTATCAAGCTTTCTGGAATTCGGCCACTGCACCACTTATTAGCAGGGGGTAAAAAAAAGAGCTTGGGAACATCCTTGGAAACTTGCAAGAGACTTATCCCATAAGCTTTAAGAAGACAAACTGGTAGTAGTGCTACCATTCACTTGTAAGCCCCCAATTTTTCGGTGATCCCAAATTTTTTCCCGACATGGCTTCAAGTGACCCACGCCATCAGATTCCCGAGTTTTCCCTCTTTCCAAGCAGACTACTCTTAAGTAAGCTCAAAATTTTACCAACATTGGTGTATGCTAGCTACCATATCTCAAGTTATGGTTGCGAAAAGGGCAGTAGAGAGTGTCGACATCCTTGAGAAAAAATTCAATGCATTCGAGGCAAATATTACTGACCAGATCTCACAACTAGTAGCCCTTACAAAAAAGTCTGATAGGGACGATCCCATTGTTGATGCACACATAGAAGGAGAATCTAGCCATCACATTCACTTCCATGGAAATCACCACTCTTCCAAACACCGAACCCCAAGCTGGACATGTACAAATTTGATGGCTCTAACCCTGCAGTATGGGTAGCTCAAATGGAATAGTATTTATCCCTTAATGATATATGTGAATATGGAACTAAACTACATGTGGGAGCCCTTTACTTGGACCAAGAGAGATAGCAGTGGTGGTAGTGGCATTAGAAATATTATTCAGGGAGAGAAACTTGGAACATGTTTTCAAAAGCCATAGGTGATCACTTTGACCGGAACTCTAATTTTTTGGGTCATCCCACTAAGCTCTAGAAAATAGGTACAGTAAATTACACATTGTATCCTTTGAACAATTGGCCATCAAAATTAATAGTATACGAGATGAATTCTACTTGGAATGTTTCATCAGTGGCCTAAAAGAAGCCATCCAAGCCCATGTTCAGATGCACCACCCAACTACTTGGTTGGATGCATGTTGCAAGGCCTTAGATGTGGAAATCACCTTAAATGCCAAGTCTAATCATCCTAGTGTCGTCACCAAGGAACATCCCACCCAGGCTCAAGGTCCCACACAAACACTTAAGGTTCAAAAAGTTTCACTGATGGAAATGGCCAAAAGAAGGAAACAAGGAATGTGCTACTATACTGATGACAAGTACTCTCCCGAACATAAATACAAGAAACCAAAATTATTTCAAATTGACGCTACTGATAATAGCTCAGCAGATGAAGCTCCATCCCTTAAGGTTCCCTAGGAATAAGTAGGGGAAACCAAAACCAACAATGATCTCATAGTTACGCCCGATGAGATGGTTATATCACTACATGCCTTGGCTGGCATTTCTTAACCTTAGACTCTCAAAATCCGAGGCTTTATTAAACATCGACCAATAGTAGTATTGGTTGATAGTGGCAACACTCATAACTTTATCCATAAGAGAGTTGCATAAGTTTTTCATCACTTTGTACGTGTGGTATTTAATTTCAAAGTCTTTATCATTGATGGGGGACCATGAAATGTGAAGGCCATTGTGAAAATATTAAGCTTCTAATGGGAGACTACAGCCTAAAGAACCACATGTTTTTCATTGAAATGTGTAGTTGCGACATTTTCCTGGGTGTTGAATAGCTTCGCACACTAGGCCCTATCATAATGGATTTCCAAGAATTATATATGAGCTTTAAGTAGAAAAACCACATTCATACATTAATGGGACTCTAAGAAGGTTCTTCTACTATCATCTTCTTGCATTCAATGGAGAAGATTTTGGAAAAGGGTCATCATGGAGTAGTCACCCAATTTAATGCCATCCAGGCCATTGAATCCACTACTCCTCATATTCTTCCTGACATGTAATAGGTATTAGTTCGCCACCAGTAGGTATTTGACAAACCTAAAGATCCTCCACCCTCTAGGGGCAAACATGATCATAGCATCCCTTTGGTCTCGAGTGCCCATCCACCTATTGTCCACCCATATTGATATGCTTTTGCCCAAAATAATGAAATTGAAAAAATCATCAAGGAACACCTCAAATCCAATGTTATCTGTCCCAACATCAATCTTTATTCATCCCCAGTGGTCATGGTTGTAAAGAAAGATGGAGAATCACGCATGTGTCCAGACTTTTGGGCCCTTAACAAGCTCACTATCAAGGACAAATTTCATGTTTTGGTTGTTGATGATTTTCTTGATGAAATGCATGGTTCTAAATTATTTACCAAGCTAGACCTCCACTCGGGCTATCACCAAATACTCATGAAGGAAGTAGACATTCCCAAGACCATCTTCCTAACCCATGAAGGCCATTATGAATTCTTGATCATTCCATTTGGTCTTTGTAATGCTCCATCTACTTTTCAAAGCCTCATGAACCACCTTATGAAACCATATCTCCAAAAATTTATCCTAGTCTTCTTCAATGACATTCTCATCTACAACATAACCTAGGACAAACATCTTCAGCATGTAGACTAGATATTGCATTACCCTAAGATCACAAATTATTTGTCAAATTATCCAAGTGCTCCTTTGGCATGGAAGAAGTAGAGAATTTGGGACACATTTTGGGTCGTAAAGGAGTTAGGATTTATCCAAAAAAGATTCAAGCAATGCAAGAGTGTCCTCAACCAAAAATATTGAAGAGTTTGAGGGGATTATTCGGTCTTACTAGCTACTATCTCAAATTTGTCCACAATTATGGACACATTTCTAGACCCCTCACTAATATTCTCAAGAAAAAATCATTTCTCTAGACTAATGCAGCTCAGCAGACCTTCTTGGCTCTCAAACAGGCCATGTGCTCCACTCTCATATTGGCCCTACCCAACTTCACCAAATATTTTGTGATTGAATGTGATGCTTCAGGTATGGGTATTGGCATTGTATTAATGCAGGAAGGTAGACCATTGGATTTCATTAGTCAACAACTCAGTGGAAAACATCTAGGTCAATCTACTTATGAGAAAGAAATGATGGCCATCTTACATGCAATAGACAGTTGATGACCATACTTATTGGGGAAACATTTCCAAATCCACATAGACCATCACAGGCTAGAATATTTTCTAGAGCAGCATTTATTATCACCACAACAAAATAAATGGCTTCCAAAAATGTTGGGATATGATTATGAGATAATTTACAAGAAGGGGCATGACAATGTCATGGTTGATGCTTTATCGTGCCAATTTGAGGATGAGAGCACCCTTCTATCAATCTCTCGACCCATACTAGATTGGATTGAAGAGGTCCACAATGAATGGTTCACCCATCCCTCTCTTTCCCAACTCATTAATAACTGAAGAGGAGATCCTAATTCCTCAGCTGACTATGCTTGGAAAGATGAGATTCTTCACTATAAGGATCGAGTAGTGATATCCCTAGCCTCCACCCTCAAAACCCGCATCTTGGACGAGCTGCAGTCATCTCTAATTGCAAGAAATTTAGGAATTCAGAAGAATTATGCTCATGCACCTCGTTCTTTCTTTTGGAATGGCATGAAAAACGACATTCTTACTTGTGTAACTGAATATGATGTGTGTCAACGCAACAAATGGGAAACAGTCAAGTTACTGGGAACCTTACAACCATTGCCACTCCCTGGTTCTATCTAGATGGATGTTTCCATGGATTTCATCACTGGTCTCCTAAAGTTAGACAACAAATCAATCATCATGTTGGTTGTTGATAGAATTTCTAAATATGCTCATTTTTGTGCTCTACCACACCCATTCATCCCCACTTTGGTGGCTAAATTTTTCTTGGACCTGATCTTCAAACTGCATGGCATGTTGACTTCCATTGTGTCTGATCATGACCCCACTTTAACTGGCAAATTTTGGCAGGAACTTTTCAAGCTACAGGGCACTCAACTACAACTAATTACTACCTATTATCCCCAAAAAAATGGTCAAATAGAAGTGGTCAACAAATGTTTGGAGGCCTATTTGAGGTGCTTCACTTCAGACAAGTAGAATCAATGGCTACAGTGGCTACCTTTAGCTTCATATTGGTATAATACTAACCATCATGAAGCCACCAAGATAACTCCATATGAGACAGTGTATGGCCAACTCCCACGTTCACCTGTTTCTTATATCCCTGGATGTCTAAAGTACGGGTAGTTGATCAACTCCTATAGAAGCATGTCACTATGATCGCTTATCTCAAAGATAATCTACATCAAGCTCGGAACTGAATGAAGGAATAGGTTGACCAACATGGCTTTGAGTGCTCATTTCAAGAAGGGAATCAAGTATTCCTGCGACTCCAACCATATAAGAAAACATCTCTCAAAGAAAATGGTTGTTAGAAACTAGCACCAAAATCCTATGGGCCTTATCATATACTTCAGTGCATAGGAGTAGTCACCTACAAATTAGCCTTTCCACCTACTTCAAAAATACATTCGGTCTTCAATGTTTCATGCCTCAATAAAGTGGAGGGAAACAATTGCAAGCTTCAAACAAGTCTACCTGAATTGGATGTGGAAGTATCACTTTGGCTCCAACCAAAATAGGCCCTCGATACTCAGGAAAGACATCTCCGCATCCGTAGGATCAAAGAAGTCCTCATCAAAAGGAAAGACACTTCTCCAGAAGATGTGACCTGGGAACCAACCATTATTCTTCAACAGTTTCCATAGCTTTAGCCTTGAGGACAAGGTTTCTTTTGGGGGGGGGTGCATGTTAACCTTTTAATTATGTAATAATCCCAAGGGATCGATTCAGGGTCATAGTTAGTTAAAGATTCAATAGAGCCCGCATTAATAATTGTAAGTGGTTGACTCATATTATAGAAAAGGGACCACAATTAGTTGTAAATGGGCCATAGTTAATAAATAAAGTGGTTAACCCATTTTATGAAAGAGACCACTAGTATTTAGGGTTCTGGATGTCATTTAGCTATAAATAGTCTTAGTTATCAAGGTAAATATCAACGAGTCTTATTGTAATTGAGCTCTACTCTGTTGGAGGTTTCCCCCTCTAAGAGGCAAGTGAACATTGAAACTGATTCTGAATAATAAAATACCTTGTATTTTTCTCATTTCATGTGATAATTATGTGTTTTGGGCTATATTTATTCATATTTATGGTATTCTAGATTTCCCATAGGTCAAGAGTATAACAGAAGTTGAGACAAATGTAGCCTTTTATCTATTAGGGACAACCACCTCTAACATTGCATGGGACATTAGGTAGGTCATTAGATAATTAAATGAAGAAAATGAGAGAAGAAAAGATGAATAGGTTTCTAAGAGGGTAAGCAATATTTTTACTAAGGAGATGATGGGCCTCCCAATTAGGTACAACATAAGGCCGATCTAACCTTTCATAGACGCACTAACCACTCCTTATGCACTTAAAAATGTAATTCTTGACTTTAATAAGTTCTTAGGAAGGTTAAAGATGTTTATCATATTTTGTGTGCCTAATATGTTTATTATGCAAGATATTAAGGATATTTGGTATAGATCATAATGGAATCTAGTCAAGAGAAAATTATGGTACTTGTCCCTTGCTATAAGATGACCAAACATAGAGAGATTGTAGCAATCATTGCTCCTCCTTGTAGTTGTGAGTTCACTCAGGGAGCAAGATCATATTTTATAGGGATTTTATAGGGAAATTAATTATATATTCAAGGAGTCTACCCCTTATCTATTTTCTATAAACAAATGGCTCAAGTATCCCATTATGAGTTGAATTTTGGGAAGTAGAAATTTAGTTGTAGTCAAGTAGAGGCATTAGCCTAAGAATTCCAGTTTTGCATCTTTCCATGTAAAGCACATTTTATGATAAATGGAAGGTATTTTTGGTTATTAGAATACTATCTCTTTAATAATATGAGTGTCCTTGGGTTAGGGATCACCTCACGTGTCAAGAAAACACTTTGTACTCTTATTTTTCATGCATCAATTCAGTTAATCACTTATATATTTCCATTTTTGGGCATTGTTTCATGTAGGGTTAATGAACTAGTTTTCTTACAAGTATTTTTAGGAATCATCTTTTAATAGAATTAGATATAATTAGTATGTAGTTTAAATTCCTTTCCATGAATTATCTTACTTTGATCGATGTTCTTTTTTTTCATGCATTTATGTATGTTGTTAATTACACAATTTCTTGTTCTATAGAACTACAAGAAACCCTAGAATTGCTCTTTTTCTTAATAAACTTGTCTATCATAGGTATAAGGAAATGGAAATGATTTGTTTACCATCCTTTAGCCTTCCCTTATCTCATCCTTTCTTCAAACCGCATCTCAAATGCATTGTGCTACTCACTGGACTGCCTCCTTTAACAAAATAAGGACTCTTGTAGTAGCCTGCATTTTGCATCAAAATTTGATTTAAATTTGTGTCCAAAGCATGTTTTTCCTTCCTTGACATGTTACAATGCTCCCAAGACACTAAGCATGAGATTTTGAAACCAAGAGGCCTCATAGATCCTTTGATCTAGTTGTTGTAGGAAAACTACCTTTTTATGTCAAATTAGGATTTGATGTTCTATACCTTATTTTAGTGACAGGTTTGTTTTCAAGGCAGAATATAGTAGAATTGATTTTATTTCAACATGATTTTTTTGGATTTCTCCCTTTTTCTACAAATAGTAAAGGTTTTCTTACTATTCTTCATTTCCTACAATTTTAAATATTTCTTGTAGCATAGATAATAGAATGGTCTTTGTGTAACTCAATTTTTGATCAGTTGCTTTCATTTGCATGAGATCATCAAAATATGAAGATAATAGATGTTTCACACATATTTCCAACCCCTCCTAAATTTATTTGAACCCTAGGTTTACAATTAAAGTCGAGACCCTCGGGAATTACAACATTATTGATGTAATACTAAGGGTCGTCACTTCTTTAATTCAATCTTGGGAAGGTTCACTCTTGTAGGAAACCATCCATGAGTAGCCACACAATTAGATTCAAATCCACTTGAGAAATTCTTATTATTAGAAGATATTAAACTTGAATATTATCTTTATTTTTATGAGTTCCTTCAGACATATTATCAATTTTAAAGACCCTCCCATATATGGCTTCTATAATATTGTGTTCCATTTGTTTCATATTCTTATCTATTTCTTCCTTATGTTCTTCTATTTTTTATTTGATATCACTTTTAATTGATTCTTGCAACTATGACCATTACGAGAATTTTGAGGTCTAAAATGGCCCCCGCAAGGAAAATAATAAAATAATAGTTAAAATATTAAAATAAAAGTTATAAATTTTTAAAGAAAAGGAAAAGTTTTTTTTTTTTTTTTTTATCTCCTTATAGGTTTACTCAAATATCATGTGCAGACACTTGTTAGATGCATAATTAATTTCCACATCCAATGAGTACCCACTCTGCATAGTTCTAAGACCCACATTGAAAAAAATAATGTACATTACAAAACATGTTAAACATGCTTTTTAAATTATAAAATTAATTATTATTATTATTATTATTATAAAAGGCATTCATATATGAGTTAAACATATCTATATGTAAATTAATGTAACAATATTTTCAACCATTGAGGTTCAACCTCACTCTATCATGGAGATTCTTAACCTGAGAATAGGCTTTCTTATAATACCATGGGATAATACCATGTCTTACTAATACCACATGCTCAAAAAACTATGACTCATGTTCATGTGCATATTACATTTTTTTAAATTAATCAAGAAAAGCAAAAGTATAACTACTTTTGAGAGAGAGAGAGAGAGAGATTCATTTTAACTCTCGATTTACCAAACTCCAAGAGGAATCAAATCTTTTGAAGTGTCGTTTTTTAAGTTCTGCACTAAATTAAAGTTTACATCTCTATGCTAATTATAATACAAATATAACTTTTTCTATTTATTCTAAAAAATAGAATTATATAATAATAATCATTATAACATATAATATTATACTAATATAATTATTAACATGTTATTATTATTCTAATAATTTTTTTATTATGATTATATCTTTATTGCAATTGAGTGAACAATCAGATGTATAAATATCCTTAAAATATACTTTCTTGATACCATTTATTATTATTATTATTATTATTGTTATTATTATCATCATCATGGTAAATCAATGGTATGGTAGAGATGTTGTAATGTCCTCTCCTATCCTCTCCTTTTTACATTTTGACTTGATCAAATTATATAAACACAAAAATTAAATTAAATGAATTAATAATTAAAATAAAATAGTTAAATTAGCATTGGCAATATTCAGACTCTAAATTTTGAATATAACATTTTAAAATATAATATTTTTATTTTAAAATTTAAAATAATATTTTTTAGTCTTTAAATAAAATTAAATATGGTAGAGAGATATAACTTAATGTAACATATTGTAATGTAAACATTTTAACATGGCTAAAATAAAATAAAAATAACAAAATAGCAAAAATAAAATAACCCTACAAAATTTAAATAATAATAAATAAATAAAAAGACCCATGGTATTCATGTGGAATGTGACCCTTTTAAGGGGAAAATTAAACTAGTCAATCCATCTTAGTTTTATGTTATATTTAGATATATAATTAGTTGTAGAAAATCATGACATTGAATCCATGTAGCATGTAAAGGTAAAACGTTTTTATGAATATTAACATTGGGCATTTGTATGGATTTGTTCGATGGCCCTATGTCTTTTTGTATATTTCATTTCTATCGTTTGATGAATACATAATGTGTATATATGTGTAGAAGATTCATATTTTCCTACTTCAATGTTATCCTTGTTGCATTTCTTTTGTTGGTCAGGACCCTTCACTCGACCTCAAGAACCTACCGCTTGCAGTGCTACGCCTGCCCTAATGACATTAATTGTGTCATAGATCTTAGGGTTTAGGGTTACAACCTCAAGGTTCTTCAATGGATTTGTTATTTTAAGATATGTAGGATCTTGAGTAGCGAATTAGGCTCGAGAGCTTTGATTGTATGCATTAGCAAGAGGCCTAAGACAAGAGAATACATCAAACATCCTCACGAGGGTTGTACTTCCCTTGGCTAAGAGCAACATGTGAGCAATTCAAAACTAGATTTCAAATTGTTGGATTTTCGTACAAGGTGATTCATATATTTTTTAAAAAGTATACCCTTCAATTCTACAGACTTGATTCACTAGCAAGACCAGGAATATGGGAAGAGAATAGTATATAATCTATGAGAGTGGATTTATGCTATTGTGAATCCCTTTGTTGTCTATGAGAATGTGTCTAGTTCGTACATTGTTTGATGCAACTCTTGCATGGCTAGGATATGGAGTCAGCTCCCATGTTTCCCACTTGACTATGGTAAGCAAAGAGAGGCTTGGGGGTTGCAAATGCAAATGGAGTATCAGAAATAGCATAACTTACTCATCACGCTCTTGGAGGCTATTCAGTGATTAAGGAAAGTGTTTTTAAGAACAATAGGGTTGAGCGGGACTGCACAACGTGCAAAACAATAGTTTCTTCTTCATTCTAATGGCTTCTTTGATAATCACTTTAATATAATATCTATATTATATTCTCTTAACTTACGTGTAATAATTTCCTATAGAAATAGATCTCTCATGGATCTAGGATGGTGAGTTTAGAAACAAATAAGCTTAACTATGAAAGTGAGTTGGGGTGAGGGGAGGAGGTGGGGGGAATATTATTTAAAATGTAATAATGTTACATTTTAATTAGTACCCCTCCACCCTCCCCCCTCGGCCACTTTGTACTTGGTAGGAGTGGTAATAAATATTGGGTAAAATATAATACTATAATATTATATTTTAGCCAATATTTACCCTAAGCTGGTCACTTTTTATTAAAAAAAATCTTTATTTTTTAGGTTCATAAGTAACTTAACTCCTATGTAAATATTTGATCCACTATGGTAGAGATGTTGTAATATTTAACATTTTGACTCATTTCGAACAAAATAAAAATAAAAATAAAATAAACATAAACATAAAATTAATAATTACATTTATATTTATAATTATAATTTATGATTATACTAGCTTAGACCCATCTTAACTCCCTACACTTGGTAGATCTGGAGTTAAGATGGATCTAGGCTGGTTGAGTCGAGAGGCACTCTCCAACTCAGAATGGAAGAGATATTGTAATGTATTGTCCTGTTATGATAAACATTGTGACTTAGTCAAATTACACAAAAATAATATTAAAAAAAATTAAAATTAAAAAAAATAATAATTATAATAATAATTAAAATTAAAGTGACATAAATTAGTCAATTTAGGTTCGTGATTTTCTAGCTCCAGGTTTTGACAACCCATGGTATTCTTAACCCACGACTTTTCCCATGATATTATTCTCTAATTTAGCCTATTTAAAGATATAAAATTCCATATAGTTTAAATTTCTTTGTGTAAGGTGAAGCATGAACTTTACTTAGATGTGTGCTTTATATATTTATCAATATATTTTTGGGAAAATTTTGAAAAATAGTCATTTTTGGAGTTTTGGTTTACATATAATGTATATAACATGCTAAATAAAATTTAAAATGATATAAGAATAGTCTGATTTTTGTTTTGAAATATCACACTCATAATACCACAATTGATAACTCCATTAGTCAGCGTGTATGTCCATGAAAAGGGATGATAATTGAAAATCAAAGTAATGACGAATATCTATTGCAAAATTATATTCATTGACATGTTCATTTTCCTGGGCTAAATTTATTTTTTAGAAAAAAATTCATTGTCTAAATTTATTTGTAATATGAGATTTAGTTCCAATCAAATTTAAATTTTACAAATTAAAATGGAAAGAAGAAAAGTTAGATTAAATTAAATTCTTTTATATTTTTCAAATTAATTTTTATTTAAGTTAATAAATATACTTAATTTTAAAATAATTTGATTAAAACAATTAAAATTATTTTTTTGTTTGTCAAGTTGTTTGTGATCCTCCACTTGACCTGCAGCTTGAGGAGTCACAACTCATAAACATGTAATCCATTAAAGTCGCCTAGGGATCACACCCGTCCTGGACCACGCCAACCCTGAGCTAACTAGATTTTTTAGCATGTCTCCTCCCCCTAGCACAGGGCACAACCACTCCCTCATGAGGTTTGATCTTGGATTGCCTTGTTGATGAGGCCCATTCTCAACCATTGTGCTAGTAAAATTATAAATAAATAAATATTAATAAGTATTTTCATTTCAAAAATAAAATCAGTGTAAGATCAATTTTGACAATGCACACACTCTTACATTCATCAAATAATAGTACATATACACATGAAGTGTTGTCTCAAGATAGGGAAAATATCTTGGACACTCAATCATTTGGTTGAGAGAATATCTTAACCACACATCAATCTAGGAAAAAACTAGATCTAAACAACTCCTAGAGAATAGGAACAAACTCCTTTACATAGAAAGAATCACAACAAAGACATGTAAATTATATTTCCAAGTTTCCCCCTTAATGACTACTTGTCTCTATCTCAATCAACAAAGTTTGGCTATGGTACCAGTGTTTACAAACATGATTAAAAGATATGTCAACCTCCATATAAATGAACAACCATCTACCGAAATGCATGGGTGCCCAACCGCAGCAACCACGAGTCTACTTGGATGCCCTTCACATAGATGGTTTTTCTAACCATTATAATTGCATACCTATACCTCTACCTCTAAATCCCCCTGCATCATTGTTGTTGTCACCTACTGCAAAATGTGTTTTCAGCTACCCAAAGTGTGAAAAAGAGCATAGAGTTTTGCAGCCATCATCCAAGCCACAAAAGCACTCAAAGCTAAATCAGACCCACTCCATTGGGAAGTGCACTAAACAAGCTTTCTAATAGTATGTGGAAGCTTGAAAATAGATTTCTGGATCAAAAGATATGACCTGTTGAAGTTGGGGGTTTTGTCACCTTTGAAAGGAAGAAAGAAGATCATATCAGAGTTCGCGACACATTAGCGATCGCAATATCAAAGGTCAAGGAGATGTTGCAAATCACAAATCAGAAGTCCCAACACATCGACGATCACAATATTAGAGGTCATGGCATATCAGTGCATCAACTATCAAAACTCTAATATATCGGAGGTCTAGCATATCAGAGGTCCCATCACAATCGACAATCGAACAGGTGACAACCTTTTAAAGTTGTTACATCACATAAAGTTTCGATATTGTTCCTTCAGTGTTAAAGCGTCAGGGAGGGCCTAATGAAAATTTACAAAGGATTTTAGTGAAAAAACAATGGTAGATGAGCCTTTTCTCTCTCCTCTAGAGCTCCATGTGGCGGAATACTATTAGTCTCGATAAAGCCACGTGGAATTTGACATCATCATGACGTGGTAGTATGAAGGACACATGGCATGCAGATCTAGCATTTTCAAGGGCCCAAAGTAGGAAAAATAGGGTGACATGTGTCACCACTCACGAGGTGACACGTTGTTAAGGATGACATCAGGTCACAGATCAGCGATCGAAGGTTGAGGAATATCATTGCATCAAGTTAAAACCTCAGATTGAATCCTGCGATAGAGGGGATACGATGTGGGGGATGGCCCACAGTCACAAATAGTTTGAAGAACCCAAGGCAGGGCTTGTGGTCGAGCACCGAAGGGCTATCGCAATCAGAGATTACAAGCACATCGCGGCTCCAATATAAAAGCCCCAACTGGAAAACTTTGATGTAGAGGAGCTCTTATAAAGGGTGCACAATCGTGAAGATTTAAGGAAACCAGGTGCTAAAGAAGTTTATAATGGAAAAATAGACCCCAACAGAAAATAAAAAGCCTTAGCCTCAGAAGACTAAACTGATGGATACAACCCTCAGTCTTATGTGAAGTAATATAAGAAGGAATCAAAGAAAAACGGGCCTAAAGAGATCGGAGTTTTCTATTTCACAAAACTTTTTACGTATAAAGATTGTGACAGACATAGTCCTTGATATTACATTATGGTTGTTTATGACACATGTTACGCTCCGATAGCATGATACAGGTAAGATGAATTGGCAGTTTTGTTTGGCACATCATTAAGGCCATCACGGTGATCGCTCTCAGCTTTAGTGTGTAGGAAATTAAACGGTTAAGTAGAAAGCGACGGGAACTGGCCGAGTAGCATGAGAGGTGCATTGAGATAGAGACGTGGCTTGAGTAGAGGCCATAATTCCTTTTTTCATCATTTGGTTGTCCTTTTCCTCTTTTGTTATTTATTTTTTGTATTTTAAGAAATTAATCAAATCCTGATGGTAATCATTTTGGCAGTCGAGCTATCGCACGCCGAGATAACTAGTCTATCAGGTAGCTGGAGCTCTGGCTGAGATATTGTGTACCCGATTTCCAAAATGCTCCCTCTCCTTATAAAATGGAGGAAGAAACACTTAACACATGTTCTAGAATTTTGTACCAAAGGGGTCCAAATTTTGTGATTCCACTTTTGGTTATATTTTCCTGTTCATGAGGGACTTGAGCTATGTATTTCTAAATGTAATGGACTGTTGAATTGAACTCATTTTGAGGATTAATGAAACTCTTTGGTGATTCCAATTAGATCAATGCGCAGTATGTTTTTCTCCTCTGTATATCACTTCATGTATGTTCTTTCTCCCTCTGAAATAGTGTAATGAAGTTGTCAGTTTCACTCTTATTCATGATTGTATGTTTGCTACTAAGTAGTGAGAAGTACCTGCATAGTTACATATTTACTTGTGTTATTTGATAACCTGCAATACCTGTAATATGCACAGATTTACTAATTTCTATTTGGTGATAAATGTATGGATGATGCATATAGTTTAGGACCTTAATTAGCGCTCCACTATTTCTTCCATTCCACCTCTTTAGTCTTCCATACTTCTTCTAGAACATTGTTAGGCTTATGATTCTCTCTTGTCCATCCCTATGCATCGAATTCCCTCCTCTCTCTCCTCCTCTTCCCTTTTACTACAACTCCAATATTAAACTTCTAATTGTTGTGTGTCAACCACCAAAACTAGATATTTATCTTTGAGATTAGCCCGATTTACCCCCTGTGTACTTAGATCCATGTATTTACTTTATTTTACCTTGATGAAGGACTATTGAACCAAGCCCCATGAATTATCCTTTCAAACTACGTGACAATTGGAGTGCAGCAGAAATCCCTACCGATAATATTCAAAAGAACTCATCTCTTTAAGATGTCCTAGGAACTGGTCTAAAATCAACCCAAAGGCTATCCCTAGGAAGCATTCTATATCTCCTAAAGCACTCGTGCTACAAGTGCTAGAAAAAATGACAACATATTTCTCGCGTTGTTGTTGGGAAACAGATTAGAATATTTTTCCTTGGGTACAACAAATTTTTACATTCCCTTTGTGAGGTGAGCAAGGAAGTGTGGGTTGAAGATCTCTCACCTTGGCGGCTCCACTATTTCAATCCTATGGTAAAAATCCTAGCGAATCCATTGTCTATATATTTATTTGATCATCCTGGCTTTCAAGAGGCCTCATACTCACTATGATGCTAAACAACTAAAAATTTCCCCTACCTTTGAACTTGAGATCACTCACCTAAAGGGGTTTTCAAGATGGCCATTCCTGCATTCCTGGCCAACAAATTTTCCCCACTACATTTTTCTTTTATTGTTGGTTACCCCAATCATGTCCCTTCATTTCATGAATGGAATACTTATTTTCCTAGATTCAGTGGAAACAAAGATAGAAGGCCTGACCAACACCTTAAGGATTTTCATGAATTCATGAAACAACAGGGTATTTTTTTTTGAAGATGCATAAATGAAATTGTTCATGTACTCTTTAGAAGAAGATTTTAGAGTTTGGTACAAAACAATACCTCTTGGAAGCATATCTTCCTTAAAAAAAAATCATATAGCATTCAATAATTATTGCAAAAGATTATATCTAGTGAATGCTATGTTTGAAGATTGTTGTGCAAATTTTAATGTTGAAAATATTTTTGAGGTTAACGACCCTGCTGAAGATGTTTGTGAGACTCCATTCTAAGAATATATCTACTCACATCAAGAAGCATTGCCCAGTGATCAAGAAAGCAAAGAAGGAAACATCATCAAGCTACAAATAAACCCTCAGAGATCTTATTTAGCCAAATTTGATGATTCTCCTTCTTATGATGAGTATGACTCTGATGGGAAGTTGAGCAATGCAGAACTACAATAGTCCCAGTCATGGGAAGATGCACAAAAAGAAGAGGCTCCAGTTTATGATTCACATCCTTCACCTGGAGAACAAGTTCAAGAACCTCCTCCGATTTATGATTCATATGATTCTCAGGAGGATGAGATGGTCGTGGATTGTCAAAGGGATCTACTTACAAACAAGTGGAGAGAGGGCTTTCAGAGACAAATTTTTCAAGAAGAGCCAAAAGTTGAAGAGCCAAGCAAAGTCTATGGCTACCTGTTGCAGAAATATTCCTCCCTGGAAATTGTTCAAGAAAGGGAGACAACTACAAATTTTCCTCATCAATTCCATGATCCAATAGTTGACTACATGGTATCTTTCTTTGGCCTGCAACAATATACATCTATTCCAAGATATGTGTCAAACCTTTGGTCTGAAGCTCTTATGGGGTGCATGCACATGTTAACCATTGATTTTCAAGAACATAGCCCCATTAGAATGTTCATGGAGGAGATTAAAAGAGTTGAGCATCAACTACTGAAATGGGGGCACATATCAAAAATTTTGTCCAAAGCTTTTATGTGGTACATGCCTATTTTAATTGTTGAATTCCTAGAGAACGATGGCATAAGGTCCAGTACCCTGATGTTGAGATGGTATCATTGGAAGGTTGACTTCACTTGGGTGAATTGAGCCTTGTACATAAGTAGGAGTTGTATATAAATAAGCTCACTAGCTGAGCATTTAATTTCCAGTTGTTAGAATTTATTTTTCTGCATTTTAGTTTGATGAGGAAATGACTCCCTACGAATAAAGTTCCATGGAGATTTTCTGGTTATATAAGTTCATTATATTTTTAACTCCATGCCTAAGGGTGAAGGCTACTGGTCTGCAGGTTCTCAGCACCTTGCCAGCAAGGAACTGTCCCCAATTGGAGCCAATGTTGTCACCTACTGCAAAATGTGTTTTCAGCTGCCCAAAGTGTGCAAAAGAGTAGAGATGTTTGCAGCCATATTCCAATCCACAGAAGCACTCAAAGCTAAATCGGACCAACTCCATTCAGAAGTGCTTTGAACAAGATTTCCAACAATATGTGGAAGTTTGAAAATGGACTTCTGGATTAGAAGATATGGCCTATTGAAGTTGGGGGTTTTGTCACCTTTGAAAGGAAGAAAGAAGAGCATATCGGAGGTCCCAATAGATCGACGATCGCAATATCGTAGGTCTTGGAGATGTCACAAATCGAAAATCAGAAGTCTTGGTACATCAGCAATCGCAATATCATAGTTCATGGCATATCAATGCATTAAATATCAGAGCTCCGATATATCGGAGGTATAGCATATCAGAGGTCCCGCATGTCAAAGGTCCAAGAGATCAACGCATCATAATCGGCGATCTAACATGTGACAACCTTTTAAAGTTGCAATATTGTATAAATTTCTGATATTGTGCCTTTAGTGTTAAAGTTTCGGGGAGGGGCTAACGCAAATTAACAAAGGATTTTAGCGAAAAACCAAGGGTACACAGGCCTTTTCTTTATCCTCTAGAGGGCCACTTGGTGGAATACTATTGGTCCCGATAAAGCCACATGGCATCTTATGTCATCATGACATGGAAGTACGTAGGACACGTGGCATGCAGATTTGGAATTTTCAAGGATCCAAAGAGGGAAAAATAGGGTGACATGTGTTACCACTAATAGGGTGACATGTGGCTAAGAATGATTTCAGCTCGCAAATCAGCAATTGGTGGTTGAGGAATATCACTACATCAAGTTAAAACCTCTTATTGAATCATGAGATATAGGGGCTCCGATATGGGGGCTGGCCCACAATCACAAATAGTTTGAAGAACCCAAGGTGGAGCTAGAGGTCGAACACCAAAGGGCTATCACAATCGGAGATTGCAAGCATGTCATGGCTCCAATGTAAAAGCCCTGACTAGAAACCTCTGATGTAGAGGAGCTCTGATAAAGGGCGTGCGATCGTGAAGACTTAAGGAAACCAGGTGCTAAAGCAGTTTATAAAGGAAAAATAGCCTCCAACAGCAAATGAAAAGCCTTAGCCTCGGAAGACTAAGACAATGGTCATAGCCCTCAGTCATATCCAAAATAATACAAGAAGGGCTCAAAGAAAAAGGGGCATAAAGATATAGGAGTTCGCCATTTTGCAAAACTTGTTAAGTATAAAGATTGAGATAGGAATACTCCCTGATATTACATTTTGGTTGTTTTATGAGGCATGTTACACTTGATAACATGATACAAGTAATATCGATCGACAACTGTGTTTGTAGCATCACTGATGCCATCACAGTGATTGCTCCCAGTTTTATTGAGTAGGAAATTAAGCAGTTAAGGCAAAAGTGATGGGAATCGGCCAAGTAGTAGGCGAGGTGCATTGAGGCAGAGACGTGGCCTGAGAAAAGGCTATAATTCCTTTTTCATCATTTAGTTGTCCTTTTTCCTCTTTTGTGTTGTAATTTTTGTATTACAAGAAAGGAATCAAATCCTGATGGTAATCTTTTGGGTAGCTGAGGTATCACATGCTGAGACAGCTAGTCTATCAGATAACTGGAGCTTTGGATGAGATGTTTTGTAACCGATTTCCAAAGCGCTCCCTCTCCTTATAAAATTTAGGAAGAAACACTTAATACATGTTCTAGAATTCTACATTTGAGGGGTTCAAATTCTATAATTCCACTTTTGTTTCTATTTGCTTGTTCATGAGGGACTTGAGCTATGTATTACTAAATGTAATGGACTGGTGAATTGGACTCGTTTTGAATATTAATGAAACTCTTTGGTGATTCCAATCATAGCAATGCGCAGTATGTTTTTCTCCTTTGTATATCACTTCATGTATGTTATTTCTCCCTCTAAAATAGTGTAATGAAGCTGTCGTTTCACTCTTATTCATGGTTATATGTTTGCTACTAAATAGTGAGAATTACTTGCGTAGTTACAGATTTACTTGTGTTATTTCATAGACTGTAGTACCTATAATGTGCATAGATTTTCTAATTGTTGTTTGGTGATAAATGTATCCATGATGCATATAGTTTGGGACCTTAATTAGCGCTCCATTGTTTCTGCCATTCCACCTCTTCAGTCTTCCATACTTCTACCAAAACATTGTTTCTTAGGATTTTGTCTTGTTTCCATCCCTATGCATCGAATTCCCTCCTCTCTCTCCTCCTTTTCACCTTTACTATGACTCCAATATTAAATTGCTTATTATTGTGTGTCGGCCACTAGAACCAGATATTTCTCTTTGAGATTAGCATGATTTTCCCCCTATGTACTTAGATCATGTATTTTCTTGAGTTTACCTTGATGAAGGACCATTGAACCAAGCCCCCTAAATTATCCTTTCAAACCATGTGACAATTGGAGTGCAACAAAAAGCCCTACTAATAATATTCAAAATCACTCCTCTCTTTAAGATGTCCTAGGAACTGGTCTTTAATCAACCCAGAGGCTATCTCTAGGAATATTTCTATATCTCCTAAAGCACTTATGCTACAGGTGCTAGAAAAAGATACAACAATTGTCATCATGGGTTTTCTCAGATTACCCATAACCTTGCTCTAGGTTTTATCGTCTTACACTAAACCATGCCTAGGTTTTTGTTAGCTAACCCTAAACCATGCCTAGGGTTCTTTTGGCTGACCCTAAACCATGCCTAAAGGAATCCCTGTCCACTTCACTCTCACATGTGGTTTCTGGCTTACCACAAACCTACACTACAAAGTGGTTTCAGGCTTACCACAAACCTAGACTTCCAAATTGGTTAAGATTACCAAGAACTTTATGGGGGTACACATTCCTCATCATAGTTACGTTACACACTCTAACTCTTGGGGTTACTAGGTAAATACTTTATAAAGACCACTACAAATCATCCTAGACTTGCTTACTAATAAATGTATGTGACACATCATACACCATCATCATGATTCTATTCCACAAACTCACACAAACTTTAACTTAGTTTTCCATCATCATTTAATCTTCGATGTAGCTCCTTTGATGCCATCTTCAATGCCATTTATTCATCATTTCTGGTAATTAATAGTTCCTACAAATTTGTGTGTTGTTGGAATGACCAGTTTCAACACACGCTCATAATTATGGAAATAGTTTCTCAGACCAATGTCACTTTAATAACATCCAAAAGTACCATGACACGACATACTAATACACGCAACAATGCTCTGTAACTTGCAGAGGCAGCGAAACCTTAGCATCAATGACTGCAAAACCAATAATACATATGAAAATTATCCTTTATCTATAACATATACCAAAAAACTTGAGAACACCGAAAACATCACATATGGCATTAAAGTGAGAAATTGATATTAGTAGTGAGCTCTACTTTTGCACCATAGTACATTGCGAGCTCTACTATTTCACAAGAGTACGCCAGCATCCTGGGCCAGTACTCTTAACATTTGTAGAAAACTTCACTATCAGACTAGATGCTTTTATGTACGCAAAAAATGTTGCTTTCCAGATGGTGTGATATATGCATCATTCTACATCATATCTTATTTGCGACTTCTATTGCAGTTCCACACAAGTGGTTTCATAGAATTGTAATGGTTGACAAAATAGAAAGTAGATCAAATTTGGTTAAACGAATTAAAGGGGCTACATGCTCAACGCTTCATAGTTCCCTTGCATTGATTAAAATCTGTGCAGCAATCCACCTGATCTAGCTACACCATAGAAAGGGCCTTGTCTCTACATCAATGCAGTGACTCTCTCTTGTCAACGGATCTCATGTCTTGAACACAAACATGCTTGAACAAATTCTACCGAGCTCCCAAGCATGAGGTTAATTTCGACTGCAAAAAGTCTCTTCCTTTGAGTGATGACAGGAGTCAAAGAAGCCCCAACTACGTTTTAGTAACTGAGAGAATGGACCAAAGTAGTTTCTGTCAGGGAAGATGTAAAGGAAAAGTTATTATTGAATTGGAGACTCAAAATAGTCAGTTATGCACCACAGGTTTTGCTTTGTTCTGGATAATTCAAGTCGTATTTGATCCCCTGCCATCAGTCCCATTTCACTGCATAATGATGGCTTCACCGAGGGCATTTCACAGTGCTCGGGTTGTGATGACTCTCCAACTTGATCTCCACAATCAGAGCCCTCACAACAGTTCTCAAACCTTTTCATTCACTAATAGACCCCATGGTGGGTGCCAAGCTTGATCCTCTCTCTCCACCTCAATCCATGGTAGGCTCTTGTAGCAAACAAAAATGATTGTGCTTTTGATAAAAAGCACACTACAATCTTCACCTTCATGCTCACAACAATCTCTCACACTACAATCTTCATGTGGTTGGTAGCTTTAATCTGTGAATCGAGCTTATCTTCGCCTTTGCATTGTCATTCAATGAGAAGAAGATCACACTCCCTCACATGTCTTATGAGGGGATACAAGCACAACCAAACTCAAAACACTGAGCAATTTCTTAGAGAAAAAAAAAACAACAACAACAAAAACAAAAGAACAAAACAAAAACAAAAACAAAAAACAAAAACAAAACAAAACAAAACTAGAAAGGTGGTATGTTCTAGATATCACGCCATTTCAGATCTTTGAAAAGTTGGGTGGATGCAAGGCTCGAACCAATCTAATTTGATCTTCCACTTCTGAAGAAAGAAATTCTCGGAGATCTTGAAGTTTCAAGTTTGGAGGCGTGAATATTTTCTTGCTTACAAACTTGATTTATGACAATTGCGAAGCTGGCTGACATCAAGGACTTTAGTGGTTGGACTTGAAAGATGATGGACAAATTACTCACAAACAATACTCTCTATTTTCCAGCACTCCCATGAGGGAGATCAGACCCAGACCCATAAGGGCTCTGATACCAAGATAATTTAGATAATGCACACACTCTTACATTGATCAAATAATATTACATATATACATGAAATGTTGTCTCAAGATAGGGAAATTGTCATGGACACACAATCAGTTGGTTGAGAGAATATCTCAACCACACACCAATCTAGGAAACAACTAGATCTAAACAACTCCTAGAGACACCAATCTAGGAAACAACGAGATCTAAACAACTCCTAGAGAATAGGAACATAATCCTTTACACAAACAGAATCACAACAAAGACAATTAGAATTACATTTCCAAGTGATCCATCTTAACTCTAGATTTACCAAGGGTCACATCAAATCTCTTGAAATGAAAACCTTTTTTAAAGTGAAAAGATATTTTATCCCTCTAAATTTTTGGTAGATCCTGAGTTAAAATAAATTTGGACTCATACATAATGAACATTGTTCATTTTGAAAGCTTTTATACTTTTTATACCCGTAACTCTCTTATTATTGTAATATTAATATTTCCATAAAACTAACAAAAAAAAACTGAATATAAAAATATTTACAATTATATAAATCACTGTCTATAAAAACAAAATAACAGTTTTATTCTAAAAAAATAATAAATAATAATTAAAAAGTTATTATTTTTAAGTATAAATTATTAAATAAAATGGAAAGCACATATTTCCTTATAATATGTGTTTGGGATGTGTTTAAATCTATATATTAATTTTGTTAAGTTACATTAAAAAATTAATATATTTAAAAATTATATAATAATTTAAAAATTTTAATATATATTAATAATTTAAAAATTTTAATATATATTATTATAATAAAAAAAATTAACGTAGACTTCTATATTGAGAAGGATATTTTATAATTTATTTATATATATATATTAACGCTTAAAATAATGATGTTAAATTTTATTTCTAAATAATTGAAAAATAATTGAAAATAAATATTTTTTTTATTGACAAAATGTTTTTTTAGAGTGCAATAAGTAATTTATTTCTTTGATATTTGATTAAACTACATATAAACCAATTCATGTACAATTTATGGACGTGTGTTGAATGAAAAGTATTGCTATTTCAATATTACCCTTTAACTATTTTATGTTTTGATAAGTTCTGGTGTTTTTTTATCAGTAATTTAATTTTTTAGAAAATTGTAATTTTTTTTATTTAAATTATATTTTTAAATTGACAAATAAATTTAACATGCTGAAAGAAAAGTGAGACACTCAAACTGTAACTACACATCAATTTCGCAATACAAATTTTACAATAAAATAAAATAAGTTTTTCTTATTTATACTTATATATTAAAATAGTGTTGAGGAATCATGTTTGACCTGTACTTCTGATAATTTATATCCGGTATCTTTCTGGCATGTACTTTGCATGAATTGCTGTCCACCGGGCTCGGCCTTTTCTTTAATGTCAAATTCAGTACAATGTACCACGTGGCTGGCTAATACCGAGCCCAAC
This sequence comes from Pinus tabuliformis, assembly GCA_031772625.1. Taxonomy (NCBI): domain Eukaryota; kingdom Viridiplantae; phylum Streptophyta; class Pinopsida; order Pinales; family Pinaceae; genus Pinus; species Pinus tabuliformis. The sequence goes on from CM062812.1 coordinate 356,144,421, forward strand.
ATATTTCTATACATCCGATGCTGTTTTTAGTGGGTGGCTAATTGGGAGCCCAACATATATTTATACATCCGATATTGTTATTAGTGGGTGGCTAATAGCGAGCCCAACATATATTTATACATCCGATGCTGTTATTAGTGTTAATTCGTGTTACATCGGAACCGTTCCGAATCGATTTTGAGAGGCGGAAATTTGTTTCAATGGTTTTTTGTTCTTAGCAGATTTAGAATTGTATGGAAATGTTATCTTTTCAACAAGGGGTGTAATGGGAACCAGGAAAGTTTTGGAAGTTTAGAACAATGATTTTTTTGGCATTTTTTAGGGTTAGGGAATACAAACTTTGTAGAGAAATATGATGAACTGCTCTCAAAACATGAGACTATGTTGAAACCTTCGCAAGAAGAAAGGCCAAAGACATCCTTAACACTAATATCCTTAATTGAGAAACTCGAACAATCTCTTGATGGGCTAAGGAAGTGTGTGGCACCTGGACTTAAGGGCGATATCTGGGATGTCATACTGATGAGTATTTCTTTTGTTGTTTATGTATATATATCATAGAAGATTGTGTGTGCATATTGTATGATGAGAATTTCTTTTGTTGTTTATGTATATATATCGCAAAAGATTGTGTGTGCATATTGTATGTGGCAATCAATGCTTAAACATTAGAGTTGTTTTTTCTATTAAGAGCATTGATAATGAGCTTGACATTTTATATATATAAAAGGGAGAGACTCAGAGAAAGACACCCAAAAAATATATTTATACATAAAAGAGATTATATATTTATTATTTATATATTTAAATTGATTTTAATATTTTGATTCAATATTAATTTTGATTACCCGGATGCGGGTGTATCCCAAGAACATTAATGGTTACCATTAGGATTGTCGGTGCAAGGACTTGCCAGGCGGTGAAATGCGCTCTAACCCAAACTCATCTCATATGAAACCTGGTCAGTGTGCATGTTCCAATAAATGGCCCTTCAGGCCGCGAGTTGGAAACAGTTGAAATTCAAATGGCGCCTCCTGAACCTTCAGTTCATCCCCCGTTCCTTAGCTACTATCCGCCGCAGGCTGAATTTTGTTGTAGTAGAATAGCTACAGGGAGACGATGTTGGCACCTCTGTTGCATTGATCTAGGAAATGGGCACCATTTCTCCCACTCGAAGCACTGCCCTATAAATCCTACTCAGGAGCCCTGTCTTCACAACCAGTCATCCCTCCTGACCGCTCATCCAGCTGAGTTGCTCTCCAACCTCACTGGTATGGTCCGACACCGCATCAGGAGTCACCGAGGAGGAACTCGAGGTGGCAATGCTCGCCCTTAGGCAGTGCAGAGCTCGGCTCCCGCCTCTCCCCCTCAGCACCATGAAAACCCGCCTCCCCCTAGGTCACCTCATCGTCATTATCCCCATACGCGCAGTGGGCGGGGGCAAGGGACGGCCTCAATGGCTCTGCACAGAGATTTTAGGCTCCATTCTGCAATTTCTAAGTTGCGTCCTGGCCCTGTCCCTCATGAGACCCAATTCAGGTTCCAAAGCCGTCTGAATAGACCCATTATAACTTCCAATGTGACTATCGTTTTCTCTGAAGAAGATCCGTTGAACAATGAACAAGCAAGAAATTCTGAAGAGCACTCACAGGAGGTGAGAATTCAGGTAATGGGAAGGGGTTCTCAGAAAAAGTCGAAGGATGATGGCGAGGGCGCAAGTCACAACAGACTGCATGGTGGAGAAGCTACGCAGGTGACATTCAGCGGGCTGGTGGCAGCTCTGCAGGAGTTGCTTTAACGGTGGGGCTCGCTGGCAGTTCGAGCGGCGCCCAGCATGCAGGAGGGCCTCTAGGTGGAGCTGAGAAGGGAGACGTGGTGGAGAAAGATGAAGATTGGGACCAGTGTGCTTGCCTCGTTGTTGAGGAGACACCTGACGAGGATGACAACAAATGATGCCACGTGGCATCCGTTGCCACCCACGATGCAGCTCAGCCTTCCGTTGATGATAGGTTGGTCTAGTCATTTGATGCTTTTGCTGTTTGTTCGTCTGATCAATGGATTTGTTGTTCTGTTGTCAAGTCTGGTGATGCTGAGTTGTATCTTTTTCTGGGTTTGGATTCAAATCATGAATCCAAGTCCGAAGTATGGGTTCTTGTTGATGACAGTTCCAGGATATATGTTTGCTATTTTTGCAATGTCAAACTAGTTTCCCCAATCTGGGGCAGTTTCAACTGTTTTGATGAACTCTAGCAACAACAATTGAGGCAGGGCCTCGGTGTATCTATATTTTTGTTTTTATTAATAGAATTAGTCTTACATAGAAAAAAAAATTATTATCTTTGATTATTATATAAATTATATAATTAAAAAAAATATATATTTTTAATTTTTTTTATTATATAATATTACCGATGTGGATACCATAACCAAGTTCCCAAAGTTCCCACTTTTCTAAACTCATGTGGCATAGGTGTTAATCATATGTGGGAACTTAAGCACATAATAAAAATAAAAAAATTTCAATATTTTCTTAAATTGTCAAAAAAAAATCAATTAAAAAATAAATTTACATTGTTAAATTATTATATATATATATATATATATTAAATTTATCTACTTATTAATTAATTTATATATATATATATATATATATATATATATATATATAAACTTTTTCTACTTATTAATTAATTTATTTTTGCAAAATAAAAATTAAATTTAAATGGTCAAATTTCAAAATATTGAAGCAAATTAAGAAATAAATTTACATTATTTAATATATATTTTTTTAAATATTAAATTTATTAATTATTAATTTACTCTTTTTCTTTACGATATCTATATTACAAAATAAAAATTGAATCCATTTTTAATATTTAGAATGGTATTAATCACAAATACATTCAAACTAATTAATGGTTGTAAAATTCAATATTTGCAAGTTCATCTGAAAATTAAGGAGTTTTTTTTAAGGAGTCCTTTATAGTAATAAAAGACAACATAAAATATAATATTTAAAAAAATAAAACAAATAGTGATTGAGAACCATGGCACCAAACCGGGAAAAAAGCACCTTCATTATTACTAGCAATAATAATTACAAGTGTCTTAACTTATGAGCTCAACTCCCAATTGTTTAACTCTAAATAAAGAGTGAACTCATTCTAAGAATCCAGTGGTGTACTAGGAAAACCATAGGGAAAAGATTAGTAGTTACTTTATTACTAACAATAATATTTATAATCACCATGACTTACGAGCTCAATTGTCAATTGCTCAATAGTGAATGAACTCATTTTAGAATTCCCCATTATATTCAAAGAGAATCTTGTCTTATTATTGAGAAGTTTCCATTACATTTTAGAAGTCTTCCTTGTATTCAAAAAAATATTTAAGAAAAATAAAATTAAAAATATTTACACCTTTACTCAACCATATTTAAACTCATATTTAAATATTTGCATTCACTCTTAACTATGGGTTGATTCACACTAGCAATCTCCCACTCACATTGAAATATTTATATTTATTCTTAACTATATTAAAACTCACACTTAATATTTTGATAATAACAAATTAACCAAATATTTTAAAAACAATTTTAATTATATATATATAACCTATTCCTTAAAATAATTATACTCATAAAAATGCAAAAGTTTCTAATAACATCTATAAAATCCAATCAATAAACATTCTAACAATATTATTCAAAAAGCAAGATTGCTTTTGCAACTTATCAACTTATATGCAACTAGTTGATCAACTTATTATTTTCCACTTAATAATGTACCATCATTCCATTTTCATACGTAACTACTTAATAAACTTATTATTTTCCACTTGATAATGTACCATCATTCCATTTTCATCTTCATCCCTGTTACCATTGAATGTCTTTGTTAGAAATTCAAACTCATAATCAGTCATCCCACGTCAACTTTCTCTATAATTTAACACGACTCTATTCATCTCAAGCATTCCCTCTTCTCAAGAGTATTGGTCTGGTCAACCGCATTTACTAGATTCAATTTTTTCTTGAACAAAGCGGTGCCATATACGTATATGTTTGGAAAGTGAGATTGTGAGATTCATCGGTAAATAATTGTTACATTTAACAAATGTAATATGTAGTGTTATTATTTAATATTTGTTTTTTTAATGTAAAATATAATTAATAATTAATTTAGATTAATTTAAATATAATTGATAGTCAATTTAGATTAATTTAAATATTTAAAAATTTCCAAAATTATTATATATAAAATATGTTACATAGTAATTATAAATTTCAATTTAAAATAATTTTACATATAATATTATATTTATATATTTTAAACTTCTTAAATAATTGATAGCTAATTTAGATTAATTTAAATGTTTATAGACTTAAAAACCTTTAAAACCATGTATATATCACGTATGCTACATAGTAATCATATAATACAATTTAAAATAACCTTACATATAATATCATATTTATATCTCTTAAAATTAAACTATTATTATGTAAAAAATTGTATTAGAAATCAAAAATATATAAATTTTAAAATGCAACATCAATATTTTTCATATAAATAACATAAAAAATTAATAAATTAAACACTGTGTAAATGAATTAATTATAAATAAATTGTATTTAAAAAGAAATCTAAATAATTTATGTAAATTTTGAAATGCAGCATCAATATTTTTCATGATGATGATGATGATGGTTAACGTCTGCTGAGACCAAACATTGGTCTATTGGACCTAAAGAAACAAATTATTTATTTTGATTTAAGATTTTATTCCTGTGCTCAAAAAGCTTGGAGAGAAGCCTCCCGAGCTCACTATACTTTTGGCATTGTAAAAGGCTAGGAAGGTCAGTATTGTAACAAAGATTGTGAAACTAAGATCTAATGTGGTTGTACGCGGGGCACTCTAAGAGGAAGTGGTTTTCATCCTCAATGTTCCTGTTCTCACATATATGGCAGATCCTTTCCATCCATGGCATTTTAGGAACTGCCCAACGACCTGTTTCACTATGGAGCTCATGAGAATTCATTCTAATGTTTGCTATATTAATTTTCTTCTTTGGGCTAGTTAAAATAGAGAGATACTTTTGATCTTCTAGGGTGGGGTTGATGACCTTCTTATAATAACTTAATTCTCTTAGCCGCTAAATCTTTCTCACACCACATTTTTTCTTTGAACTTAGAAGTAACAATATCTTTAATGTTATTTATGTTTTGCAATGCATCATTCTCGTTGATCTCCCAATAGTTTAACCAGGCCCTTGTGTCTTTATGCCACCCCTGATTGAGCCTTAGGTGGTTTTGGCTGGAATTTAAAGCTAGCTTAGGAAGTCTATGATCGTCTATGTTATTGAGTTTGTGCTTGTACAACAGAAACCTAATCATAGCTAGGCTCTCAATAGGGGAAATACCTGCTTCTATAAGGAGAATAGGATAGGGTGTATTACTTTTAATTTTTAGGTTATAAGTTATAAAACGCTTCTGGATTTGCTCAATCTTTCTCCATGATTCTCTGGAGATGCTGCAACCCCAAACCTCATAGCCATATAAGATAACAGGAGCGACTAAAGTTTCAAAGAGGAACTTCTTTTTATCCCACATTACGAGGTTTGCTATTTTACAATTATTTTCAAGACCAAAATAAGCTTTCCACCCCCCATTAATCCTTTTCTCAATGTTGTGGTTCCAATTGAGCTTGCGATGGATATCAATTCCTAGGTACTTGTAAGAATACACTTCCTCCAAGTTATTATTTTCATACATAAAATTAGCGTAAGTGTCCTTCTTGGATTTGATAATCATAACTTGTGTTTTGTCAGTGTTAACAGTCATACCCATGGTAGAGCAGAAATCCTTAAGAAGCCTGAGTTTCTTATGAAGATCAGATGGGCACCTTGCCAAAAGAACAATATCATCAGCATAGAGAAGAAGGATGATGACTATCCCAGCTAAGATCGTGCCATCACATTCTGCTTCCTCTAAATAGCCTTTGAGCTTATCGCTGTAAATGCCAAATAGGGTAGGGGAGAGGGGGAAACCTTGTTTAACTCCGATGTTACACTTAATATCTTTCGACCACCCCTCATTGCTCTTTAGCTTGGCAATTATATTCTCGTATAATCTTATAGTGGCAGCTCTCAACTCGAGAGGAACCTTTAGCTCTTCTAATCTATTCCAAAGTTTGTATCTAGGAACCGTATCGAAAGCCTTTCTAAAGTCCACAAAGCAACAAAATAAATTGGATTTATCATTACGAAATTCCTCCGCAATGATCCTAAGCGTAACAAGGTGGTCTGTTGTTGAATGATGCCTTCTGAAACCTGCTTGGCCTTTAGCTCGCTTACCTTCACTTTCAAGCCATATGCTTAACTTCTTTTCCAAAATACTACCATATAACTTGGCTAAGATAGGGTTGATCATAATTGTCCGATAATTAGAGGGGTTATTTGTATCCCCACTTTTAAAAATAGGGATAATGAGGCTCTCAGTCCAAGGTTTAGGGAACCCTTGCTTGACTACTTGATTGAAAAGCTTGTGGATGTGGGGGATGAGGACAGGAACTCCAATTTTTAAGATTTCCGCCTGGTAACCTTCAATGTCCTTAGCTTTCCCATTGGCGAGGCGATTAACCCCAAACTTAATGTCTTCTAAAGAGAAAACTTCTTTCGTTGTGAGCAGGGTTTCCAAATTATCCATGACATTTGGAGATTCATAAAGCTTTTTAAGATAGGAATTCCAATCGTGAAGAGCAATTTTATTATTATCTTTAGTCTTCCTAGTCAGAATCTGCCTCCAAAATTTCTTAGGAGCTACCTTAGAGAGGTGTAAGAGATTCTCCTGTCTTTGAAGAATGTACTGCCTCTTTTTCCTTTTAGTTAGGGCTTTGTATATTTTTATCTTGTACATTTTAAGAGATTCATCAACAACTTCCTTAATTGCTCTCCTCATACTTTTACAATCTTTGTCATACCATGGATTGGTTTTGATATTTCTTTTATTATTTGAAACTTCAATTGAGAACTTGTTAATAGAATATGAGAGGGTTGTAGCAAAATTATGATAGAGGTCTTCTATGTTGTCTATACTAGATAAAGGAAGCAAATTAGTTTTTAATTAATTTAGAAAGAGATCATTTTTATTTCTATCAAATATTAAGTTCTTTTGGCTGTAAGTATTATTTTCTGGGGGAACTCTATGCATGACAAAATTGAGAGTTAAAAGTAAAGGCCTATGATCAGAGTCAAGTTCGTGGTTGTTTAAGATGTCAAAATTTATTATTTCGTTATATAATGGGAGATCAGAAATAACGTAGTCTACCACGCTGCTACCAAGTCCATGGATGTAGGTCATCTTGCTGGAATTGGGCCACTTCTATAGACCATTACAAATTATGAGATCCTGAGCACTACAGAGCTTGACTAGCTCTGACCCAAACAAATTTTCCCGAGGTCTTCAGAGCTCTTTTTGTACCTACTAGCCAGAGTAGGGTCTTCGTCTAACCAAAGAGGATTAGGGTTGGAATGATTGCTTAGAATAATAACTTGGTTGTTTGAAGTTCGAGCATTAAATTCACCTATTAAAAGGATATTACCGTCATTCCTTAGGCTAGAAATATCATTCTCTAAACCATTGTAAGGGTTAGTTTTATCTAGATTCTTCTTCTTATAGAAGTTAGAATTGATGGGGGGGAAGTAACATATTACTATGTAGGACTTTTTATTATTAATGTCTCTGATCTCTATCCAACTATACTGGTTGTGAGGGTCGTTTTTATAAATCCTAGCATGAGGGGAGATGTTCTTCTTAATGTAACAAGCTATTCCCCCAATGCCTCTACGGGGGGATCACTTGTTCCAGGTAGACCATAGCGTAAAGCCATCTATGTTAGGGACCGTAGATTCTTTGTGCTCCCACGTTTCAACAAGCAAAATAATATCAACATCATTTGAAATCCAACTTAGCTTGGGGCCTTTGTTCCATGGGAAGCCCCAACAATTCCAAGAAAGGATTCGGAGCATGTTTAATTGCTATTGATTACTATCTTTTTGGTTTCTATCTCAAATAAAGGCTTTTCTATTTCTGATTATTGCCCATTTTCCTTCCTTTCTAGCTTCTTTTACCTTTTGAACCTCCTTTCTTAATTCTGCTTGATCTTCTGGAATGAGATCTTCATTTATGAATATTCCTGTTGCTTTTAGACTTGAGTTCATACTAAGTATGTCGTACTTATGATCAGTAGAGCTCACCTTTATGCGGATTATTCTTCCTTTATTCTCGGTTAATTTCCCCAACCTTGTTGCTTCTGTGAGACACATTGTTTCAATTTGTAATCTATTATGTAATTCTGTCTGGGCTAAGGCTAAAGTATCCTCATCTACTTCCTCTTTTAAACCGAAGATTATAAGGTCCAAGGCCCTTTTGTTACATTCGTGGTCTAATTCTATCAATTTTTTCATTTCATCTTTAATTGGTTTGATATCTGACTTATCTACCACATTATTTAGGGTGAGGTGGCTATTAAATTTTTCTTCTAGTTCTTTAATCATGTCTTTCATTTTAAGACTCTCTAAAGTATCAACATCTCCTTGTTGGGATGGTTGGTTAGTATCTTGGTTTTGTTTTTCGATAACTTGCAATCTAGACTCCATTGCCTCCATTTTATTCTCCAATATTTCTATTTTGTTTTCTATTTTTTTTTGGATCGTGTCTTCAAGAGATGCAAATTTATTTTCCAGCATGGCTTCTAACTCTTTTTGTAGCTTGGATTCTCTTTCTTCTCTACGTTTCTCTAAAGACTCTATATACTCATAAAGGCCTTGTAGAGTAACTGTGCTAGGTCTGCCCTTGGTAATCTTTGGTAATTGTAGTGAAATATCTATACTTGAAATTATACGAGCAAATATGTATTAGAAAAAGAAAAATATAAAAAATGTGTGCACCTGATATCAACAAACCTGACTGCAGATCGCCCATGCCCACCGCAGCGTGCAGACCAAAGAATATATGCGAAGAATATATAGAGTATGTTTTTAACTCTTTCACCGAGTCTCAGAACTCTTTCACCGAGGTATATATAGAGTACCGAGGTATATATAGAGTACCTTTTTAACTCTTTCACCGAGCCTCAGAACTCTTTCACCCAAGAATATATGCGAAGAATATATAAAATACGTGTTTAACTCTTTCATATAAATAACATAAAAAATTAATAAATTAAACATTGTCTAAATGAATTAATTATAAATAACTTGTATTTAAAAAGAAATCTAAATAATTTATGCAAATAAATTAATTTAAATGAATATTGTAGCTAAAACATATGTGGCTGTTTACTTTATATTAAATTCATTATTAATTAAAAAATAAAAATTGTGAAATTAAAAATAAGATAATATAATATGAATTATATTTATTGCCTTAAACATTTTTATTAGTAAAATATATAGTAAAAATAAATATTAAAAAAGTGAGGTGTAAAAATAAATTATTAAACATAAATATTTAGATTTGATAGGCGTACTCTTTATTAAATGTTATGACACTTGGTTTGGTACTTTATACAATGACAATTCATTTTCATAAATATTTAGATTTGATAGGTGTACTATTTATTAAATGTTATGACACTTGGTTGCATACAAGACTTTTTATTTTTTATTTTATTTTTTTGTTGACGATTCAATTTTAAACACCATGGAGTTATTCATTTCATGTAAATGAACCAATAAGAAAATAGAAATTTAAATTTAAAAAATAAAAAGGTAAAATTTATTTTTGATTTTCAAAATATTTAGTTTAATATTTTTTTCAAAACTTTAATGAACTTTATAAAATTTAATTAGAAATTTCAAAACTAATTGAAAGTCAAGCCTTTTTTACTAAAATAAAAAACAATGTATCTGCTTGCAGATATAATAAATATGATCTTGTTATCCTTAACCATGTCTCCACACAACTTTTCCAACAACATTAAATATGATCTTGTTATCCTTAACTATGTTTCCACACGACTTACAACATTGTATTGTCTTTGGCAATATTGAAAAAGCACCTTATGCTTGAATTTGGCAACCAATATATACAATCTTATAGTGTCGTTAAGGTGTGGGGCAATATATGTCACCTGTTGGATTTAAATAAGTACATTATCCAACGGGTGACATATATTGTTTGTGCATTAATGGCCCTATAGCATTGTATATATTGTTGCCCTTGAATTTATTAGCAGACATTTTCAGAAAGAAATTAGACATGTGCACACACAAAATTATTTGTATGTTACACCACAAAACATTCAAATAGATGACACATTTATAGTTCTTATGACATCCAACGAATTCTAAATTGAGAGATTGTTTGTTAAGAAAAAATCTCAGCAACCCAATCCATTCAAAAAATCAAATCTGCTTGTATACTAATGTAAGCGCTAATTCCAAGTCCCTCCCTTAACGCTTACATTACAAATATTAATACAAAAATCACAAATTACATATAAGTCACATATGTCTGATATGGTCTCCATTGACACTTCTACCCACTCTGAAATCTAGCAGACCACGCTCTTCTCCACCTCAAACTTCGAGCTTCTCTCTTGACTCATTAAGTACAACTATATCTAACCATCATTTATGAACTTGCACAATTGATGCTTATTGACCTCCTGAAGGAAATCTTGGTACTAAACCACTCTATGGACTAACTTCCATCTATCAAAATGTAATGAACTACAATTTTATAGTATATAGATAAGTTGTCTGGGTACTGAGTGTATTCAACAACCAATTATACAACTAACCTTTCTTTATATATGCACTTACATAATAACAAAAAAAACAAGAAATTTGTAACAAACGCTATGATTGATAGTTGTTTTAGAAAAGTATAAGAGACTCTTGATCATCATTGTTCTCATAATATGAGAAGTCCTCAAGGTTGGCCTCTCGTGATTCTTTAAAAGTAGCCATGTTAGCTAATTCTTTTAATTTTCCATTTAAGGTATCTTTCACATGAGTTTTGCAATTGAATGTTATGTGTCCATGTCTTCGGCGGTAAAAACATTCCACTGAGCTCCTATTTTTATTGACTTTTCCTTTGGAAAATAATGTCATCTCAACATTTGAATTGTCTGTGTCACCTGATTTCATACTCTTCTCTTCTGTTAGGAGTGCTACAATCATTTCATCTAGTGATCAAGAGTAAAATTGACTTAAGGTGAAAACAACTTTATCATAATTTGAAGATAAGTTGTTTAACAAAATAGCCTTAGTATCTTATTCTTTTATTTTTCCCCAATTTCCTCCAACTCCCTTATGAGTGATTTTAGATCATTTATATGTGTAGACAATAATACCTCGTCATGCATTTTAAGTTTAAATGACTGCAATTTCAAGGATAATTTCGTATTCATAACTTTTTCCCCACCTATCTTACTTATGTCTTACCATATTTGTGCAAAGAATTTTTCTAAGTCTATAAGGTGCAGTTGTTAATCTAACAAAGAGAGTCCTATAATGTACTTAGATCTATCTTCCCTTTCAACCACTTTGTTAATTGTTTAGGGTCTTGAGGTGGTGGTTCTACTCCTTTTACTAAGCTCCATTAGTTTTTATGCATCAAATTCATTTCGAATTTCACCTTCCAAGTATAGACGTTTAAGCCATTGAATTTTCAAGAACTATTTGTTCCATACTTAAAAAATAAATAAACAATTGTTTTATGTTTGTTACCTCGTAAGTTGGCTTTCTCCCTTACAAACAGACCAAAGATGCCATCATCTTCAACATTTCATTATGTCAACACAACTTTAAGATCGATGAGGCCTCAAGGAAAAATATTTAGAAGTCTTCCTCTTAACTATCTATGTGAAAATACCCATAGCTTGGCGTTGCAATGGAGTTCTCAACTAAATAATTTATTTTTGATACAAAAACAATTGTGCTTTAAGGGTCATAAAACCCACAAATATTCCTAAAAAAAATCCCTTCACAAATAAGATTTTCAATCAGATTTGGATCATCTTTGAATTTGCTCGTTGTGGTGCTGAATCCACCCCCGGCTACTGGATCTTTTTGTTGGTGGTGCATATTTTGAAGGGAAGAATATTCATCCAGAGTCATGTTCATCCATACAAAGAAGCCTTTTTTCATCTGGATTCCATTGAATGATTATGACACTGATAAATGGACAGGGCTACTGATAAGATCATTTAGATCTAAATATGCGGAAGGAAAATGAGTAATGGCTTCAGAAGTGTTGGAAGACTACTTGGCTGGAAGCAGGGTACAAAAAAGGGAATCCTAGTGAGATAGGGGCTAGCCTATTCATGTCAATGTACCTATCCACCGAGCATAGCCAAAAAGCCTCGAGCCAACATCCCAATTTGTTAGGACCATATAACACACCTAGATCTGTAAACTTAAGTTATGGAGTCGATAGGAAGGATAAGGTGTGCAATGTATGAAGGCTTCTCATTCACATTCCACAAATCAAGTGTGCCACCATGAAGAAGCTAGTAGCATGAGAAGAAAAATCTAAAGATTATGATGAATTCCACCACCAAAGTGCATAAGGCATTGATCAACAGATTGATCTCAGAGACTAACATCGAAGCCATTGAATTGTGTTTCCCAGCACCTGATTGAATTCGCTCTTGCATTTTCCAAGGCTCTCCAATAATTAGCAAACCGATAACTATCAACTATGATAACAAGAAAGAAATCAAAGATGTACACACACAAAATTCTTTGTCTATTACACCACAAAGCTCTTAAATACATGACACTTTTATAATGATTATAAGATCTAACACATTGTAAACTAAAAAATTGTTTATTGAAAAAATATCTCAAAAACTCAATCCACTCAACAAACCAAACCTTACCTAGCTTTATATTATTGTAAACATTAATTTAAATCTTTCCAACTAATAAACTTCTATTTAAATCATATTTATTTACATCTTTAACATTTCACATCAACAAAACCATTAAAATCAAAATCACTTAACAACTATCATTATTTTTACAATTATTTTAATATTAACATTTATATAATTATTTATCTACATAAAATTATCTACATAAAAGTAATTTTCAAAACCAAAACCTACCAATAATTTTCTAATCAGGGAAGTTAATGAAAAATCATGTAAAATGTTAGATGTTAGTAACCACTTAAAATTACAAATAAAAATACTTTAATTTAAGCATTTTTATTTTAAAATAAATATGAAATGTAAATAAATTAAATACCCTTCAAAACCATGCAAGGCTGAACGTACCAATAATTTTGCATTCATGGAGATTAATGAACCATCATGTAAGATGTTAGATATTAGTTGATATTCAAAAATACAAAGGAAAAACACTTTAATTAAAAATATTGTGAAATGTAAATAAATTAAATATAAAATATAATGTTAAATTTAAAAATATATATAATTTTTATATGAAAAATATTTATTGAAAATGATGTGACATGTGAATAAATTGAATATAAAAAATTCAATTAAATTTAATGTATATAAAAAATTTAAAAATACTATTATTTAAAAGTTATAAAATATTTACACTAACAATATATAGGAAATATGACCATATAATTTTGTAATAATAATTTTTTATTTATGTTTTTATTATTTATAATAATTATTTTTTAATATAATTTTTAGTTTGTTATCAGTAAATTTATCATACATCAGAGAAATGAAAAAAGCCACTTATAATTGTAAATATTAATATTTGAAATTTATAAAATATTTATTTTAAAATATATAATAAATATATTTTGTAATAATGATTTTTTTCCTACAAAGCGAACTTATACAAGTTTGCATTTATATAGAGAAATAGAAACACTTCAAGTTTTAAGATTAAATGATTGCATATTTTTAAGCGAATAGTTTGAACTAGTTTACCACTATTTTTCCAAAAGGTTTATGATGCTTTTATATTTTATGATACATTTAGCAAAGCTACACCATTATGATGTTTTATATAGAGCTTTGTCATTCGAAGAATTGAAATAATGAAACTTAATGGAAATATATTTTTAATTTGTATATTTTAATGTTTTTATTTTTCAATAGAAAAAAATGTATATATTATTGAGAGTAATATATATAGTTTGTTTATCTTATCTTTTTCATTAAAAGTTGTTGTGGTTAAAGCAACAAAATTATAACAATAAAAAATAAAAAAATTAGTGTTTGAATTAAATATTGTACTAAATTATTAACAAAATTAAGGGGAAGTTTATGTTGTTGAAAATGTAACAAGAAAATCTAGTTTTGTCTTGTCTTTGGTCAAACTAGATTAAAATTTGATTTCTATTTCAACAGAAAATTTAGAGGTAGTTAACTGAGGTGACATGGCTTTTGTCACTTAGTTAACTCAGTAAATTCGAGTTGGAGACACTTGAGTTCAGTTCTACATCATTGAATGCTAATTTGTAGCAATCTATTTCAGTTAATTTGAGTTATTGTCATTTTAACTAATTCTAACTGTCAGTAGAACTAGTGGAGGTCAAGTTGTGAGTGTGGAACTTCTACCACACTGAGTGATCAATCAACACAAAATAATTGTTGCCTACAAAGAATTCGAGTTACCTAGTTGAGATGGAGATTCCAAGGCAATGTACCATCAATTGTAGCATATTTTCATCTATACAGGTGGTGCATGCCGTCAAAGATTGACCTAAGGCTATTGCGCAATTCCTTGGTGTGAAATTCCTATAAAATAGGGGAAATTTCCCAAAGGAACAATGCAAGGAAATAGGAACTTGAGAAGGCTTGAAATTGGCTAAGTGTTGGGCTAGGCTCAGTCAGTTAGGTAGAGAGATATTCTATACACTTGTAGGGTGTGCCCAGGCTTGAGAAATAATTGTATTTTTTCTCTATTCTCTAATTAATGAAATATAAATAGTAAGGGGTTCTGAGCAGTTGCTTCCCCCTAGATAAATCTTTGTGTGTGTGTGATGTTTCCTTTTGCAAGTTAATGATTCTTGTTTTATATCGTGAATTAACTTCTGCAGACCAGTAGAGTAGTTTCAAGTCTTGTGATTTAGTAAATTTCATGAGAAGTTTTGAATCCACACATTAATTTCTACATGGTATTAGAGCTGGAATCATTGTAGGGCACAAATTTTGAAATTGTCACTGCATGAGGTTCAAAGTTGCAGATCAGGTTGCAGGTTTTCTTCAAGACTGAGAAGATGGCTTTCAATGGACTAAGGCTCGAGTAATCCCTGAGGGAATCTCAAATTATATTGCATGGAAGGACTGGATGGAAGCAGTATTGGAGGATAATGGGTTGAAGGAATTCATTAATAATGATACTCTGAAAGCAACAACCGATGATGCTCAGAATCTAGTTGATTGGAAGAAGTGTGTTGTCAAGGTAAGGAGGATCATATTGGAGGGAGTACGAGACCATATTTTCTCTAATATCATGAGAAAGAGACTATGTATGTGATGTGGAAATCACTGATAAATTTGTTTCGGAATATTAGTGACCAAAGGAAATTGGCACTCAAGGACAAGCTTTGAAATATCAAGATGCAGAGGAACGAGACAATTCCACAGTACCTGAGAAGGTTCACATAGTATCGTGATGAACTTGGTCAATTTTCTGTTACTGTAGCAAAGGATGATTTGGTGAGCTAAGCCCTTCTAGGCCTTCCAAAGAGCTAGCACAACTACCAGTTGTTATGTGGAATTTTGCATCTACGGATAAACACAATTTCCCTAGGTGGGTAGCTACACCTAGAACAACAGATTTAAAGAGTTTAGCCTTTCCCTATAGAAGACAAATAAGACAAGGGACCTACTTGTTATCTTTCACTTTCCTTTGTCTCTTTTGAATAGTTCCTGTCGCTCCTCGAACTAAATCCGTTCGATAAGTACCTGCAATCATAAACAGAGGACAAAAACCAATCAAAGCAAGAGATCTATCTACTACAAGCAAATGGAATCGAAAGCATTTACACATATAATCATCATACATAAAGACAAGAATATGGGAAAAGGTGTAAATATATTTATTAAGTAGAAGGAAGAGTTACAACCAAGAAGTCTGATCCCATGTCACTCATCCAACTTGAGTTCCATCCTTCATCACACCAAAAGCACAACACTTTGGCAACATAATAATACTTGCTTACAATCTCAAACCTCACACCAACAGTATCTCCTTACAAATTCTCAAAGTCCAACCCTTGATCACTATGATGAGTGCTCAATTTATAGGGAAATGGAGGTGGTTTGTCATAAATTGGGCATTGAATGGATTTCCAATTTGGGAGTTAGTTTCCATGGAGGAAAGGATGAGAGGATAGGAGGTTATTTGATTCATTCCATATCCAACTGCGAGCTCATAAGAGAGGATAAGAGGTGGGAATCTTCTAGAATGGTCTAGAATGAAAGAATATTCCTAGAACCCTATGAAGATTTTTCTCAATCTTGCCTAGCGTAGGTCAAAGTGGGCCTTGGTGCTCTACAAAGAAGGCTTGAGTGGGCCTAAATGATCTGCAGTGCAATTACCCTTGACCAAGGTTGCGTTGGTCCTTCAAGGAGTCATTTCAAGATGTCTTCAGGCTAGAAAACTCTCAGGAATGATGGTGATCAATGTGATGACTTTTCTAGGGCATGTAGAAATTGAATTAGGGTTTGATGAGCCCTAAAAGTAATGATTTGAATGATGGGAGTGATGTGCCCAAATAGGCCTATAATAGTTGCCCCCTAAACCATGAAGTCAAAAATGATAATGTTGAGTGATATGCTTTACGATGTGATGAGGAGGTTCTGAAACAGATGGTAACCTACATCAATTAAAATACATAATATCATGATATTTTGGATTTTTCATGAATCTTTGAGGGAAGGCATACCCATGCTCAACATATAAAATTTCATTACATGTACATAGATAGTCGTCTACAGATATAGACCCATGATGGGATGACCATCAGTGTAAAGCCATCATACAGATGATTTGGTACTTTCCTGAAATCGCAGCCCAGATGGATGAAACTAGATCCGAGGTCTTCTATCTCGTTCAATCATTTTCTCAAGTACAAGTCTAACCATGTGAATATTGGATCTGAAGTCAAACATGAGTAGACACTGTCTGATTACCAGCCAATGATGTGAGTTGTTAACAGACATGAGAGAAATCACTGATAATGATAATGATCCTCAAGGTATTGCAATACATTCTACCTGGTGTGAATGGATGTTTTGATATTGAACACCATACAAAGTCTTTTAGTCGAAGGCCAGTGATGTCAACCTATCGTCGGAAGTGAGAAACTTGTCATTGATTTATGCAAGCCCCAAGGTACTGAAACGGTGTTTCTAAGTCAACTTCTTGGATAATGTTCTAATGTCGACAAGAAGTGACTCGTCGTATGAGGGCCTTGATGCATCCCACATCAACGACACGAAACAAGTGCAATGATTTTTGGAGATGGAATGTGACTAATGACACAAGGTTCAGGAATGGCGGTCATGAAAATGAAGGTTTATGAGTATTGAAAAGGATGAATTTAAATTGAGCAACTTCTCTTGAACATGTCAATGACACTGAATGAATTGGCAGCATTGACCCAAAACCAAAGTAATGGATGGTATGATAGACCATAGGTGTGATAACCATCAAGCAGATAACCCAACCCAAGTAGTCACAGAGGTGAAGTGAAAGTGTCATGTTCAAGTGAGACCTTCTACCATAAAGTGGTTTACCCCTTTTCCCATTTTCCCCAGTCATTGCTGACTAGTACCTCTTTACTTTTATCAAGCTTGAGGAGGATAACATATGCTTATTGTATAATTCCACCCTTCGGGTGGATCCATCGCTATTTGATGTTTTAACGAGTCTAGCGAAGGTGAAACTGGGTATTGTCATGATGGATAAGTTTTTCTCTATTTGATGTTTTAACGAGCTTAACGACAATGATAACTCAGTGCTTTTCATATTTAGAGAGTTCGAAAATGGATAAAAATAAAACTCCACAAGTTCTTTTTCATAATTTTGTATCTCAAGTCCAAAAAAGAATAAATAATACAAGAGAGAACCTATTGACCATGTTCGATCAACGTATTCCTTTTTCATAAATAATCTATCTTAATTCGGAAAAGGGTTAAACTTATACTGAGTAGATGTCGTTTCCAATCCCTTAATGAGCTGAAAAGGACAAGCGCTCGACAATCTTTTCATATTTCGAGAGTCTGAAAAGAGCTTAAAGAGGACTCGAAGGGGGTTCCTTTTTCGATGTTTGATAGAGCTCAAAAAGGAGATAAAGGTATGCTCTGTGGTGAAAGTACAATTCACGATTGTGCACGTCAAATTTAGCAATTCAGCTATAAATCTATTTGAAGCAACACCAAATGGATTAAAAATACATGTTTCATTGGTAAAAATAGGTAAAGACAAGAATTTTCCATGTCATTTTCACCATTTGATATTTTCCATTCGGTTTGTGCTCTGAACTAGTTTTTTACCTCGAACTTCAGCAGTTAATTGCAAGAGATTCTATGGATCATTTCTTGGCTATCCAGACCAGGTAGAAGATCTACCCCTTATCTTTCTTTTCATGTCATTCTTTTACAGTTTTAGGCAAATGTTTTGGGTTTTTAGGGCCCCCGGGGTTAGTATATTTCGCCCTTGGATCAACGCAACCTTCCACATCAAAAAATTTGCTACAGAGCACCCAAATAGAAGGGTACCTGCTCTGCAATGCACTGTCTCCTTGCTTGGGCTGCGCTGGGCGAGTTTAACAAATTTGTTTCACCTATTTGGCCCAAAATTTCTCGAATTTTTTGCATGAAATCGATCCAAACTAAGCTTATGGTTCGATTTCAAGCTTTTATCAGATCAGAATGTCTACTAATTGGCGAGAAAGAGAGCATGAAGAACAAGACATGGTTGCCCTAAATGATCCGGGTACCGTTGAGGCCCTCAGAAACTGTGGGTTTCTCAAATACTTTAGGTTGTTTGGGATGAGGCAACGATTAGAACTATTCCAGTTTTTAGTTCATGCATGGGATCCAACGGATCAGGATTTTCACATAAGGGACAAAGTGGTCCCTATTATGATCGATGATGTTTACTTTCTTACCGGGTTGTCGAGACATGGTGCCCCCATTTCTCTTTCAGGATTTTCCCGTGGAGGTGAATTAGTGAGGGACTATATTCGACAATTTTGTCGACCAGGTACACAACCTAACAAGAATGGTAAAATAAACATCAGGGATGTACTTCATTTGCCTTTGAGAACAATCCTTTTCACTATTGCAAATTTGGCAGGCAGTGTGACACTTCATCTAGCGAACAGATCATACATGCAATATGCACTTGAGTGTCTTGAGCCAACTGTATTCAACTGGTGTGAGGACATAATTTCTTCACTGAAAGAGAAGTTGATAAAGGTAAAGAGCAGTAAGATGAAGAATTTTAGCTATGGATCACTCTTAATCACTTTTACCTTAGAGGTAATTCCATTGATGCAACCTCAGCATGTAACACTAGATGGAGTTGGTCCTAGAGATCCACGGATGCAAAGGTGAGTCGAATTGATGGCTAGACATGTTGGTCTATCGTCAATCACATTTTCTACTGCATTCTTTAGTTGGCTTGATCGACAACACATTTTCATCGAGGAGCATCCATACGCAGGGATGGATTCTCGTGGAGATCCAAATTTGAGTTTACCAGTGGGCACTCAATGGGGTGCTATAAGTAAATTTTTTTTGACCAAATGTTTTTTATTTTTAAGTTTATACATGTTTTTTTGTTTTTGATGTTTCCAAGACTAAACTAAAATCGTTCTCATGCATAGAGATGTTGGTAGTGTTCGACCTATGTGACATCAACAGGAGGCATGTGGACCAGCGTGGAGAAATGTCGGGAGAGAAGTTCTCTAGGATTTGGATTTGACCGAGACACTGGCAGAGTTACAGGATCATGTGTAGGGGTTAACCCTCGGTATTCCAAATATCCGGATTGAGGAGTTACCTATGAGGCTGCAGCACCATACTATTGGTGTTCCTAGCCATTCAATGATGTTATTGCGCATGATAGCTTAGGCTATAACCTGTTATCATGAGCATCACTAGGTCTACTTAGGATGATTTTTGTATGCATTTTGAGTTTTTAGGTCAGATGTGATGAGCGCTAGTATTGCAGCAAGGATGCTACAACTCTTGGGCTACCAACTTTAATTATCAACTAGGGGTTTGTACAAACTTGGAGGTGACAGTGTTGTATGCACAAGTAAAAGTGATGGTTCTGTCTGTTATCATTGTTCAGCTGGCAAGAGACCACTGGGGTTCTAAGCCAAACTTCTATAGAGTCATAGGAAGCTTGATTTGTTTATGGAAGAAGGGCAAATCTACTCTAAGAGAGTTACTCTACTATAGTAATGGGAAAGAGCCAACATGTAGTGTTAAACCACACCATACCCTAATTAACCATTTAAGAAGTTATGCTAAGCAGAATTGCTTAATCGACAATAAACAAATGCTACTATCTAATTTTCAGAAGTAAAAAGCATCAAACAATACTAATGTGCAAGCAAAGAAACTAAACTAAATCTATTTACACTTTTTTGGTTTTTTAGGCAAAATCAAGTATGCAAACTAATTGTTCTTGTGCATGTGATAGGTGGATGGAAGGTGTTTGAGGATGGATAGAAGGTTTATTAAGTGGTTGGATGGTGTGGAGGGGTCCTAGGAGGATTTTTGTGACTTCCCAGAGGTTTCCCATCAATTCGGCCTCAAAACAGGCCGTTTCAAGAAAACCTATAGGATGTACTAGAAACCTACAGGATGATCATGTAGGAATTAGAGGAAACCTACATGATACAACTGAGAGCTAATTGTGAGGTGTTGGCGATGTTGGGGAGCTTTGGAAAGGTGTGTGATGGATAGAATGGAGTGTTAGAAGGTCTAGGAGCACTCAGGAGTCAATATCCAAGATAAGAGATGGCTAGATTCACTTAATATGTTTAGGAGAATTTCAGTGAAAAATGATGAAAAACTAGTGAGGGTGATGGTGAAACAAGGGATGGCTAAGGTGGATGAAGTGGAAGGTGGCTACTGGTTATGAAGTCTTGGTTTCCTCATTAAGTACCTTCTCTGCCTAAAACATGTGTGTCTTCCAAAAAGAACTATGCAACAAGATATATTTTCATAAACTAGAAAAGAATGAATCAACTGCCTATATTATGCATGAAGAAATTTGCTGAAGGGAATGAAAGCATGAGTGAGATCTTATCGCATAAATGGATATGGAAAAATATGACAATGAAATCTACCTTGCAACATTAACCAACTACTGAATTAAACACAACAAACTCCAAAGCTCATAAAAGAACTAGAAATCTATGTTTTTGGGGTTGTTGAAGGGTCCCTTCCTCAAGTCATGGTCCCAAAGGGAGGAAGTGAGGCTGAGACACCTGCTAACAACCTTGTGGTGATACATTTTCTCCTTGCTAACCTGCTACTTGAAAGAAGGCACAAATGGAAGCAAACTATCACACAACCAATCTAATCTACACTACTTGTAATGGAAATGCATCTACTAAGCAAATTAACAATTAAGATATGAATCTACACTAAGCATACATTTACAATAAAGAGGAGCCTTGGCTACTAGGGTTGGGACCTAACCCAAGAGATTCAACCCTATGAGTTGACTCAGTGTTGGCTCAAAACAAAACTCATTCTTATTACCAAAACAACAAATTACATCAAAAAAATTGTCACAAGTCTTGTAGCTCAAAAATAGAGTAGAGTTTTACAATGAAAATCTGAATCCTACTGAGGCCCCAGGCCTCTCTACTTATACATTTGAAGTCTCCAATGACTTCCTTAAAATTAGGGAGGCTCGGCTCCCAAACTCAAGATAAACTGGTGCTTTGTCTTTCACTTGCTCAGATGCCTTCCAGTCCTCATGATTTGGTTGTTTGCACTCCTAGCTAATGGAGGAATATTCAAATAGAGGGGTAGTAAATGAGGAGGATTTGCCTCTTATAATCCCTCTCCCTTGTCCCATTCGATTTTTGACTTTGGTCTTTGCCAAAATTCCTTCCTTTATCCTTTAATCCTGCATTAGGTGCACATTAGACCACAAAGAAAAATATCCAACTCTAACTCATCTCATAAACAAAATATAATCAAAAGTATGCAATAAGCTATGAGAATAGTTGGTTTGAGTAAGCTAGGAGGTGAATTAAGGCCCATATAATTACCCAATGATGAGGCTCATCATCACCCCCCTACTGAAAGTGTTGCTCATCCTCTGAGCAACTTAGTCAATATCCATATCCTTCATGGCTCTGGTAGCCTCTCTGACATCCCATGCCTCTGTTGTGGTCTCCTCTTCTTGTTCATAGAAGCCTGCTTTCTTTTCTACCTCTTCCCACTGCCTCTTTTCTTCTTCTTTTCTCCCTTCTATCATCCCTAAGAGTAGTGGTGGATTGAGTTTTAGGCCTATCCAATTGACCTTCAACCTTTGCATAGATTGCTTATACATAGGTGTCCTGTTGAGTGCCTATCTCAACCTTTGAGGGGAGTGATATTCTCTTATCTTTAAGTTTTATGGCAGTATGTTCCATCTCATCAGGCAAGCATGTATACTATCATCTCCTAGCAACCTAACCATGTCCTAAAAATGTGAAATTTCTTGCTCTTGGGCAGCAAGGTATCTAGGTGCCAGCTGAGGATCATTTGAAATCAAATTATGGGAACTGATGAGGGCCATGGGATTTGATTGTTAAGCTCTAATCAAAAGAGGTTCAATTTTCTCTCTTGCCAATATCCTTTTCATATTTCCAGCTCTTGACTCCTCATGGTTCATCCATGATGCCAAAGCCATTAATTATAGATCTCCTAGCTTGGCATTAGGGTCCCAAACATTCATGTTTGTGAGGGCCATGTTGTGCAAATAAAACTTAGCCATTTTGGCCCTATCCTCTAGTGTAATTTGATCACAAAGATCAATAAACTTCCTGCAATCCTGAAATGGCATGGTTCCCCTTTGTGCTAGTGTCTTAATTTGAAACTGCAACCATTGTTCTTTGAGGTAGAGATCATAGGATTTAGCTGGCATCCTACACTAGATTACCTCCAAGGAGAGGCTGGCTATACATGCTAATTGGTTCTCTGTTTCCTGTAGTTGTCCCCTCAGCCATGCATTTTCTATCTCTAGTTGATTTCTCATTATAGCTTCTCTGTCCCTTAAGCCACTTAGCTCTCTGCCCATTTTTTTGAGTTTCTCCTCCATGTGCCCAATGTCTTCCACCCCCTTTGATTTGGCGATCTACATCCATCGGTGAGTTCTGGCCCTCTCCTTCTCAAGCTT
This sequence comes from Pinus tabuliformis, assembly GCA_031772625.1. Lineage (NCBI taxonomy): Eukaryota > Viridiplantae > Streptophyta > Pinopsida > Pinales > Pinaceae > Pinus > Pinus tabuliformis. Next base: position 356,167,795 of record CM062812.1, read on the forward strand.
GAAGAACAGTGGAATGGAAAATTTTTGAGGTCTAGCCCTACCTCCTTCAATAAACCAGTAATAGAAGTCCAGGTTAGGTTGGAGGTTGGGTTCCTTTTTCTCTGGGTCCTTCTATTTAGCTTCTTGATGCTCCCCTACCTTTCTTTCCAATTTCTGTGCCTCCTGTAGATTCAACATAGTATCTTGTAGGACTATTTTTGCTTCCTGTAGATTTGCTATGGATCCTGTAGGATTGCCTTACCCTTTGAGGAAGTTGATCTAGTAGTAGGCCTCCTTACATATGTGATAGGGGACTTAGGGTAAGGCATTTTATGTTTTTGTGTAGGGGAATCTTCAATCTCAATAGGAATTTTGGTTGATGTTTGTGGCTTCCTCTGTTTTATTCTTGTGCTCTTTCTTGTCCTGAAATATAGTGTGGTCTACCTTTATCATTTTCCTTTTTACTTGATTGGGGTGTTGAGAGCAGTTAGGAAAGCTACTGCCTCTCTCTCAGTGGCCTCTAGAGACACCCTAGGTGACTCCTCCTTGTGTTTTGTCTCCTCTGTTCTATTTCCTTCTTCCTCTCTGTCTTTCATGTCTTCTTCTTCTTGTAGATCTTCATCATCTCTATCAGTTTCCTCCTTTGTTTCTTCATCATCCTCCTTCTCTTCTTCCTCTTCTTCTTCATCTTCATCATGTTCCCCTGTGTCAGCTCCTTCTTCATCCATCTCATCCTCATCTCCTTCTGTATCTTCCTCCTATTTTTCTTCCTCTTCACTGACAGTAGAACTAACATCATAAGTGAGAGCTTTGATGTCGTCATCTGATGGTGTTTCTCTGAAAACTGACCATGTTATAGGGGTTTTGAGGTTTTGGAGAGAATCTTCAATGACGATCCTAATCAACCCATGGTGAGATAATTGTTGGGAATTCCCCTCCTTCACTTTTATGCTTGAGTCTATGAGTGATTGAAGCAAGAAATATGGTATGCTGAGTCTTTGGTGAGGGCATGTTTCTACTCTAAATCTTAATTCTTCAAGGATCCTGAAATGATAGCCATAAACAACACTATATCTACCCTCACATGAGATGTATTTGATTAGTTGGTAGCCTACCTCACTCCATGGATATGGAAGACTCTCCCTCATTACTCCATTTTTGTCCTCAGTGGGTCCTTCACCTTCTCAAAAGATTTTTCTTTTGGCAACTTGGCTATCTCCTTTGTCTTCTTTTCTCCATGGGATTCCTAGGGGAAGTGTAGTGACCCTGCTAATGATCTCATGGGTGATATCTATAGTCAGGCTCCTTATTACCACAATGGCATGGATTCTATTGTGTGGAGTGAGGGAGAGAGAAAATTCTTGAGCCACCTCATCATCATACCCTCTGAATTTTTCGAAAAACCCCATCCGGTTATGTCTTGTGAAGATTTCAAGAACTTGGTGGTGTTGTTGGATTCTCACAGTGTTTATGGGATCTCTCCTATTAAACCTTCCTGTCATCTTCCTGGTGAAGCTTGAGGAGAAAATGAGAGGGTTGAAACAATTTTTCAAATGCAGGAGAAAAACAGAGTTGATTGTGTATTTAATTCCCTTCACACAATTGCTAAATTCATTCAAATTTAGAGTATCCTTGATTCACTTACTTGCAAAGGGGAACACAATTTTAGAGCCTACCTCTTTAGACAGGTTACAGTGGCCAACTCCCGTGATATCTCTTCTGAACTCTTCTCTGCCAATCTTGTAGACAGTCTCTGTGTATCCTGTAGGAATTCCTATGCATGCTCTTGTAGGAATTCCTGTGCAGTGAACGATGGATCTATGCTTCCGATGGGTGGCCTGGGTTATGAGAGTGACTTGAGTGAGGGAGTTTCAAGGAGGTGAAATGCATGAATGCATCAGAACAATGTTTTATTTCCTCTTATGGTGATTCGGGGTGAGGCGGTGTGTTGGAAGAAAAGGTACGTTGCCATTTTTGCACCATTGGTCCCCACTACCACCTCATCATTTCCCACTCCTCGAAATCAGCTCCCACCTCATAGATCCATAGTTTAACCACCTTTTGTCCTACTGCTTCTTCGTCTTTGAGTTGACTGCAGCCACGTGTGAGAGGACACCTGGTTGTGCATGTGTTGACTGAACGAAGGTGGCCATATTAACTAGCCAACTTTTCACTTATAAAGCAACTATCTCGTAACCCTTAAAAAAATTTACTTCAAGATGCAAATGAGAGAGCAAGCAAGATACTTACCTATGGTTTCAATTATTGAAGACCAGAGGCATTGTTGTGTATATTTGCTGCATGCCATTCTTCTTCCTCCTCTTGCTGTCTTCTAATGGTTATTCTGTTTTTGCAGGTATATATGGTTGAAGATCTGATGTTGCTAGTTTGGAGCTCCTAGATCATCCAGGTGAAGACTTGTTGCTAGTGTGATTGGCATTCTGTGGGATAGGCTGCTACAGGATGTCTTGTAACTGCTTCTCCCTCAGAATTCTTTAATCATTTTGCTTGATTGGGTTGTGAGGATGGTGACATGGATGGAAAGAAGCATTGGGAGTGTGGAGAGAAAAGGATACTTAGGAGATGCTCTTTACTCCTCTCTGTTTCCTCTTCTTCTTTTTTGAAGACTGGAAGAAAATTGTTGAAAATGATCTTTTTTTTGAATGGTGAGTGAAGGGATGATGATGGTGGACAAGGTGAGGTGTTCATGAAGAAGGTGAATTTTAGGGACGTAACTAGTCCATCATTTTCCTTCGAATTGCTTCTTGTAGGATTTCTGGGTCGCTGTAATTCCTACAGAATCATCCTGTAGGTTTTCAGTGGATCTTGTAGAAAACACAGTCTTTGTATAAACTGAAGCAATGGAGTGGAAAAATAACAAAAATGATGGAGGGATACATGGTAAGGAGTGAAAAAAATGAATATGTGAGTGGCAGGGGTCTCCTTGGGATCCTCTTTTTCTCCTTGACTGTCCTTCTTGCCCACCTGCAAATGGAAATTTCATGATAATTTTTTTTTTTTTTTTGAAAAAAACTAGGCTGCCTCAGAGAGGTTTTCACCCTAGTTGTTTTCCCTGGGTGCCTCAAGAAAGGTTTTCACCTAGGGATCTTCTTATTCTCTTTTCTTTTTGTTTTTTTCTCTCTTTTTTCTTTGTCATCACTGGGCCACCTGAAGCGGTTTTCAACCCAATGATGGGACTCAACTGCCTCATGGAGGTTTTCACCTGAGTCCTTATTCTTTTTTCTTCTTTCTCAGTGTTTTGATGAGGGGGAAGCTAGAACTTGCTCCACTGACATAATTGTTTTATATATATCATCAACGAACTCTTGTTTTGATAAGGGTCTCTTGTACATTTTCAATCGATGTCCATTAGCAAGCAAAGGAATGGCTTCTTCATCTATGGTTTTGATTTGCACTGAACCATTATCATGGCATCTTTCCACAACATAAGGTCTGAGCCATCTTGTCGTTAACTTTCCCTTGAATTCTTTATACCTAGAATCATATAAAAATTCCCAATCGCCTTCCTAAAATTGCTTCTCCTTGATATTTTTATCATGCCAGATCTTCCTTTGAAGTTGAACTACCTTTGTATGTAGGAGGGCCTGCATTCTAAATTCATCCAAACCATTCAATTGGAACAATCTCTCTTTCTGTGCACTGCTGAGATCCAAATCTAGTTGGGCTGCCATCCTTAATGTGTTATATTCAAATTCAATGAACAATAAGGCCTTTTTCCCATAGACCAGCTCATACGGTGTGAATCTAGTGGTGGTCTTCCATGTGGTGTTATAGGCCCAGGTGACCTCAACTATCATTTCTGTCAAATCCTTCCTGCTACTTGTCACCACCTTGGTTAGGATGCTCTCTAGTGCTTTGTTGGTCACCTCCACTTTCCCATTAGCTTATGGATGATGGGGAGTGGATGTCCTATGCTTGATCTTGTGATGGCTGAGCAGGTCTTCAATCATGTTGGACGTAAACTATCTGCCTTGGTCTATGAACAACTCTCTAGGGTACCCAAATTGGTAGAATACATTCTCCCTTAGAAACTCAGCCACCTTCTCTTCTGTTGCTACCTTAATTTCCTTGGTTTCAGCCCACTTAGTCAAATAATCAGTGCACACAATAATGTACTATTTTTGCTTTGAAGGAGGGTCAATAGGCCCAATGAAGTCCATGCCCCACTTGTCAAATGGCTCGAAAGTCACTTGAGGCTGTAGAGGCATTTCATCTCTTGGAGTAGGCCTTCCCATCCTCTAGCACCGATCACACTGACTAGTGTATTTTTTCACATATTGATGAAGAGTGGGCCAATAATAGCCTACTTGTAACACTTTGAATGTTTTCCTCTTTGCTGCAAAGTGACCTCCACAAGGCCCATCATGACAGGTCAGAAGGATGTCAAAGACTTCCTCTTCCCTCACACATCTTCTCAAGATTTGATCTGGGTCAATTTTGAAAAGATTGCCCCCAATCCAAGTGAAGGGGCTGCTTTTCCTAACTATCTTGCTCTTTTCTTTGGAGGACAAGTTTGGTGGGAATTGTGTTGATACCAAATAGTTTGCTATATCAACGATCCATGGAGAGAGAACTGAAATAGAAAATAAGTGCTCGTTTGGTAACTGGTCATCCACCATTCCTTCTTCACCTGTAGGAAAATTAACCCTAGATAAAAAGTCTGCAACAGCCTTTTCCTTACCAGGCTTATCAACAATGGTTAGATCAAACTGTTGTAATAAAAGTAACCATATTATAATTCGAGCATTCACATATGGTTTGTTCATTAAATATTTGATTGCAACATGGTCAGAATGCACAAATATTTGATAGCCTGTAATGTAGTGCCTGAATTTGTTTAATGAATACACAATAGCCAGGAGTTCCTTTTCGGTCACTTATAATTTAGTTCAGCCTTTGATAAGTTCTTATTGATAAAATAGATAGCATAAGGAATTTTTTCATCTATTTGACCTAGGGCTGCTCCTATGGCTTTGTGTGAGCCATCAACATGAATATGAAAGGGGAGGGACCAGTTTGGGCCCCGGATAATTGATGCAGTGGTTAACTTATCCTTTCAGATGTCTAAGGCCTCTTGACAGTTTTTTGACCATATAAACTCAGAATCTTTGGCCAACAAACCAAATAAAGGAGAGGACAACTTGTTGAAGTCCTTTATGAACCTTTGGTAGTATCCAACTATCCCTAGGAAACTTCTAACATCTTTCTAGTTTTGAGGAGGTGGGACCCTTTGGATGATGACTATTTTGATTGGGTCCACCTACAGTCCTTGCTGAGATATTGAATGATCTAGCATGGTCCCTGCAATCATTAAGAATTCACATTTTTCAGTACTAAGAGACAGGTTCATTTCAACGCATTTGTGCAGTACTTTGCCTAGGTTAGGCAAGGTTTCTTGAAAATCACAACCATAAGGTGTAAAATCATCCATATAAATCCCCACCGCATCATGGACTAATTCGGCGAAAATACTCAAGACTACTCTCTCAAAAGTGGCAGGAGCATTGTACAGGCCAAAAGGAAGGACCCTATAGGAAAAGTACCCCAAAGACAGGTGAATTTGGTCTTATCCTGGTCTTCTGGGTAGATCTGGATTTGGTTGTACCCACTAAATCCATCTAGGAAAGAGAAAAACCTTTTCCCTGCCAGGACATCTAGCAATTGGTCAATGAAGAGTAGAGGAAAATGATCATTCTTTGTGGCTTTATTCAGATCTTTGTAATCGACACAAATCCTCCACTTACCATTTTTCTTGGGAACTAACACTAAAGGAGATACCCACTCACTGTCGGAGATAGGGTAAATAAATCCTGCATGTAGTAGTCTTTGCAGTTCTTCTTTGACTATATCTTTAAGAGCGGCATTCATCCTCCTTTGTGGTTGTCAAACCGGCTTGCAACCTTCTTTGATGTATATGTGGTGAGTATACACTGAGGGGTGTACTCCCTTCATTTCCTTGTAACTCCAAGCAAATGTGGGGTTGTGTTATATTCTTTCCATGACTAGCCCACGTAGTTAACCAGGGGGTTGGGGGGGGGGGGGGGGGGGAAGCCCCCCCTTTGTTGCGCCGATTGCGTAGCGGGGGGGTCACAAGGGGGTTTGAGGGGTGAAGGTAACCCCCTTCTATGGAGTCCGGGGCAACGCCTTGGAAAATTTTGTTTTTGGACCCTATATTAGGTTGGGCGGACCTAACTATGCTTTTGTGCATGTTTTTCGCACATGGTTTTGGATGCGCTAGTTTTCAGTCCATGGTTTTGGACACAATGGTTTTTGGTCCATGGTATTGGATTCTTCGACATGTATAAATATGTATTGTAACATTGAAAGGAACATAATGAAAAATCAAGCTAGTAGTCCCGGTTTTGGGATCCAGGGGAAAATATCTATGTATATGTGTTTTATGTGTTATGCTCTCGCATTGTTTATTTTTTGTGTTTTAGAATTCGTATGCAGGTAATTTATGTACGTGGTTAAAACCTAAACTTGGTATCAGAGTTGTTTTTGGCTTCAAGGGGATGCCTTTGTTGCTGAGGGGTTTCGCTCGGCCCTGTGGTAGACCTTGTTCAATGGAAGATATGCGAGATCGATTCTGGTGGTGAAAGAAGATGGCAAGCAGTGGAAAGATAGAGATCGAGAAATTTAATGGTCATAGTTTTGAGTTATGGACACTCAAGATGGAGGATCTGTTGTGGATAAAGATTAATGGATCATGGTAGATCCAGGTACTAAACCAACGGGAGTGTCCGATGAAGAATGGAAGAAGTTGGATTGGAAGGAAAAGAGCACAATACGATTGTGTGTCTCACATTTAGTATTGTTGAATGTATCAAGGGAAGCTATGGCAAAGGCTTTGTGGTACAAGTTAGGGACTTTGTACCAATCTAAGTCTTTGGTGAATAAACTGTTCCTATGGAAAAAGATGTATAACCTGAGGATGAAAAATGGAGACTCGGTGACAGAGCAACTGAACGCATTTAATACTGTGGTTAGTCAGTTATTATCTGTTGATATTAAAATTTCAAATGCAGATAAGTGCATCAGTTTGTTGTGTTCTCTACCAGATGTCGAGCAGTAAAAAGGGTATTTTTCACCTCTATTTACCCTACATTAATTATCAATCTAGGTACGATTTGTTATCTCAAAGAGTGTACTCAGTTTGAGGCGGTCACTTGTCAAGAGTAATGCTAGTAGTATAGTGCTTTTGCAAAAGTAAATAAATGCGGAAACAAACTCTAAATTTAATGGAAAGAACTTGAAATGCTTGTAACTAAATCTTTCATTTAAGAAACTACATCACTTCATCAGTCAAGGGTGCAGTAATGATAACTCTTCCCTTTGTAAAATGATGTAATTGAAAAGAAATCAAGTAAAAGATCATCAATCTAGGAACCAAACAACACTAGTCAATGTTCATTACAGTTTTAGATCATTCTGTTCACACCAAAACAATTACTTGAAATAATAATTCAAATGATAGGAAAGGGAACAAAATAGATCTATTTAAAAAGATTAAACAACAAAGCTTTAACCTATAGGAATGAATGAAGCAGTAGTTGTAATCTACAGGAATTAAGCAAAAATCTTTACCTCAGAAATGATTTGAACAACAAAACAAAAATGGAACAACAAACTAAAGTGAGTTATGAAATATTGAACAACAACTCAAATCAAATGTAAATGCATAGCAAACTAAATCGAATGTTACACACAACACATCTATACTGAGCGAAGCAGTAATCTGAGTTTCGGAATAACAATTATTGATTATGGTTATGAAGAAACAACAATTGAGGTTACCATGGAACAATAATCGTAATGAACAACAATCACTCTTAAAGGTAAACTGTAGATAAATAGGCAATAGTACCGATCTATAAATACAGAGCATTGTTGCTCTATAACTGAACAATAATGGTAATCTATAAGGAACAACAATGTTATACAATAATATCAATCTGTGAAGGAATGGCAATGTGATATAAATTCAGAATGGACATCATAACATTCCAGTTGCAGTGGATAACCTTACTATTCAGATATGAATGAAATATAACAGAGCCAATACATGAAATAATAAGGAACATCAGATTACTGAACAAAGCAAATAAAAGAAATCAAATCGCACAAGACTTGGAATTGGAAAATAATGGTACAGGAAGCAAGTGATCCACCAGGGTTGCGCCCTTAGCCTCCAGGGACGCACTGCTGTAATTACTCTAGAATCAAAGACGAAACAGCAACATAGTTTATGCATTAATCATGAAACAGAGTTACAGTAATTACTCTTTAAAGAGATTCGATGATCAAAGTTTAAGTTACAACAGTGAATTTCATAAAACAACAATAATCTGCCCTTTGGGCTAGCAACACTATCACTTTTTATAGCAGCCAAGCAGAAATACCAAAGATACATATATTTTTTAAGGTAGCAATCCCTCAAGATCAAAGGATCTTGAGGGATTCACCATATCATTATTTCTCAGTTATCTCTTCATTCTCTTGCGCCAATTTGGTATCTCCTTTTCCTTTTCCTGGCCTATGCGCTCTAATATGGATTGCCTTGTTTGGATGCAGTTCTCTGTCAAAGGGACAACAATTGATTTCATCTTGTCTTTTCCTTTGGAATGGCGATCTTCCATTTCTTCTTTTCTGCATAGGAAAAGGTAATAATTAGTCATTTTACGTTACTCACAAATCTTCTAAACTTTATCATAATCTTTCACCATATGCCCATTTCATAATGTAAAGAATTTATGAATTAAATGAAAAGATAATGAAATAAGTGGCAATTACATACCTTTTTTAATGCTCAACACACCCCCCCACTTACCCTTTTTCATGCCCTCATGAAAACATTGTAATGACATGCAAGACAGTTAGGGAATAGATTGGAGAAGGGTTCTCAGTATGTGGTCTACACCCATGATTCCTAGATAAGAATTAAAAAATATGCCCTGTCTAACCTTCAAGAAATTCATATAGGGCTCTATATCCTGGTGCAGGATACCAAATGACTAGACTTCGGAACCTACAGCCTAACCAAGATGGGCCTTCTCTCAGAATGAGGTCACCATAGATACCCAAGCAGTCAGCAGCTAGATTAAAATTCTCATAATTGAATGGTTCTCTGTTTTGGATATTACGATTAGAAGTATGGTATCGGAATTTCGCTATTACTATGGCAAGGTTTTTGATGGTAAAGAAGTATTCTACCCCTTGCCGGATGACTACTGTGTGAATAGGTCCCAATGTCTGGATCACACCCTGAGTTCTCATTAGGCTCCTATGTTTATTCCATAATTGTAATGGGTCTTTAAGTTCACCCCTCACCCATAGATTTAATCCATTCTCTTGTCTTTGAAAGACATTGTAGGTTTTAAGACATTTTATTTGATTAACACCAAAATAATGAATGCCTGCAGTTGGACATCACCCACGAAAGGGCTAGGATTCTACTCTTTTTCTCCATCTAATACAAGATTGTGAAAATAAAATTCACATAACAATCACTGAACTTTCACCCCGTAATGCTTACAATAGTTTATGAAGTCATCAATGGTTTTTATCTCTATAGGCACTCCTGCCTTGACAACTTTAATTTTCAATTGTAAATACCTTTCCACTAAAAACAAAGCATAGTTTCTGGCAAGTTCCCTACACGCTAGAATGTCAATATACAGAGAACATAAGGTATCCATTTGTTGTATGACTATGTCTAGTCTATGGGTTACCTTTTTTACTCTTTCTTCTACTTTTCACCATCCTTCAAAGGCTTGGCTTTCTGATGCATTAATGTCTTTCAGCTGTTGTTGTAATTTTTGGTAGTTTTCTTGAGGAACAGTCTTCTCTGTGAGTTTCTCTATTGTCGGTTGGGCTTGTGCCAAATCTTTTCGCAGAGTTACTATCCTCGGGTCATTATCCAACATGATAATTTTGGGTTGGAGATCTACTTGGATCTCCTTATTACGACATCTTGACTTTATGGTCTGAGTTTCCTTCTTGCTAGAGGATAGTGCCTCTGTCTGGATTTCCTTATCACAGGCCGGTGCGTCGTCTGTGTGTACTTCTACATTTGTAACAGCCAAATGTTGTTCCTTTCAATTCTGAATGACAAGCTGGACTTGAGTCTTCTTGGTATATTTCTTAAGGGGTTTTTCCTGGGTGGTTGCATGCTTTTCCATAGAGGTTCTTGTTAATTTCTTCCCCATTTTTAAGACTCTTATTTGTTGTCGAATTTGCTTAATCACATTAAGCAATCTCTATTGTTCCTTTCACAATCTTTTAATTTCCTCTGTTTTCTTGGAAGGAACAGTCGTTCGTTTACTCAGGCCTGGGTTTTGTACCTCAGGTATTATACCTTCACCTTGGCCAATTTCCTTATTTTCTTCTTGGCGTACTTCTTTAGTGTTCTGCTGATCAGGTTTTTCAGGGGTAGAAACCCTAGTTTGCTCTGTTGTTTCCTAGGTAGCTTCTTCTTCTACCTCTTCTTCATCGTGGAATTCTTCGGGTGCATTCTGACTAGGAACAGATTATTCCTCTTCCTTATCCTCATCACTCTTCTCCCCAAATACACTCTCATCATGAGTAGAGTGATCCTCTTCTTCTTCCTCCTCATCACATAGTTCCTCAGATGCACTTTTATCATGAGCAGAGTGCTCCTACGGTTCTTCTTTGGTATGGGGGTTGAGTGGGCTATGAGGTTGGACATATTCACCCATATTGGCTAGAATTTGGGCCAATTCATCTTCTTGCAGAGGGTTTTGCAGTGGACTTTCACTGAGTTCCTCTGCTTCCTCTCCTTCTTCTTGACCGAATTGCTCAGTCTCCTCCTTCGATTCTCCTTCATCATTTTCCTCCAATTTTTCGTTCTCCCCACCTTCCAATTGTGGGGGTTTCTCATCTCTTGAATCATGTATTTCCATCGGCTGACTAATATTTCCCTAGGAATTTCCCAGCATTCCTTTGATCCTTTCCAATCTAACAAATTTTCTTCGTTTCAGTTGTCTGCTTGATGTATTGGCACTATGTTTTCATTTCGGGGCTGGCAAATCCAGTCCTCCATCTATGGAGAAAATCAATTCTTCCCAACTACTCTACTGTTGGGCAAGAATGTAGTTGACTATCAGTCGTATAAACCCATGGTGGCTTACTACTGACTCTACATGGTGAGATTTCTTCATGCTTCAGGCAACATCATGTAATAAAAAATTTAAAAACACAGGCAAATTCACAACACATTTTTGCTTTAACACGGCTAAAAGTTTGAGATGGCATGGTCTTACCACGTCTTTCCTGCCATCGCAAGTGATGTAGCTCTCGATAATTCTCGCCAATTTTTCCCACGGCTCTCCCAGGGTTACCGACTGAACTCCTTTCCCTTTTACAATAAGGTTTTGCCCTTCATCCTGGAAGATGGTCATGGCGTCTCGCAGTCTCACCTTTTTCAGAGTCCACACAGGTCCAGTGGCTGGCAGTCCCGAAACTTCTGCAATTATGTCATCAGTGTTTGCTATTGTCTCCCTCTCACCATGGAATGATTTTCTTGCAGTTTCTGTAGGAACTCAATTTCCACCATCTCATTGGATTGTTGTCGACAGTTAAGATAAGCTATCCATCATGCCCTTGCTAGGATTTCTCGTGTAGCATTAGAGACCATCAACAACTGTGGCTCACTGCGAATTGATCTTCCTGTCATTTATTCATGCTTAGCACACTGTAAAAACACAGAGACGACAATGGAACAACAGGGTGTTCAAATTTTTAGCTCACTATTAGGAAAGCACAGAGAAGGTGATGGAACAACAAGCTGTTCAAATTTCTAACTTATTGCTAATTTTTGCAGAGCAAAACACAAAAATGGCTTCAGAACAGTAAGCCATGCGTATTGGGAAACAAAATACCATTACGTCTTGCTATTCTCGAGTCATAATTCTTCCGAATGATGAGCTGACACGTATGCCAACGAATTATGGAGATCACCCACGCCACCTTGTAATGTGATAGGCCATCCTCAGCTGTCAAATAAAGGAGCAGCATGCTGAATTGCCATAATATAGAGTAATAAAGGAACAACGTATAGATATATGCCATGTCTACAAAAATGAGCGGATTACCAAAATTGAGGCATATGATAGAATCACTAATAAATATGGAAATGTCGTGATATGATGCAAGAAATGGAGGATAGGACAACTGACGTGAATAAAAGTTCTTATGCAGTCATTATCGACTTTTACCATCATAATTGATTTGTAAGTGATTTTCATGTATCAAAGGTTCGAAAGAGTTATATACATAATCTCATTTGAACCACTTATAAAGATATAAGAAGAAGGGTTTTATAGTTACTATTGGTGTATAAGAAATATGACTTCAATACCATCAATAGAGCTTTGTTGCCCACAGGTGTCCATAACCTTGACAAAGTTGTTTATTTCACCCTTGAAACCATAATCCTTTGTGTATGCCTAAGAAAGTGTTGTTGCAATGTTAGAATGGAGGCCATTGTGCTAGCTTGGTAACCAACTGAATCACAATGCCATTCACCAGGAAGGAGTGAAAAGTGGGCAGGCCGGCTCGTGATGAGACCTCTTGTTCCAAGGAATTTTTATTTTTCTGGTGTGCCTCTTGGATCATATCCTTGGTGTGGTGGCCATAGTGGGAATGCCACTTCACTTTCTTCCTTATGATCATGGTAGGTTGGCTCTTGATGAGACCCCCTATCCTTCATTTGACAAATCATGTTAGGAATCATATAGATAAACATTTTTTCTCTTTTTCTTCTTTTCTTTTATATAGCACTTTTCCTATTTTATATACAGAGGGTGGTCCAACACTCCTTAAGAGAGGGATGGTGGAAGAAGTTTGAACATCTCAATAGAGAAAATATGCCCTTATTCTTATTCAATAATAATGATAAAAGAGAATTATGGGGATTTAGAAAAAACCATCATGATAAAAATAATCAATCATATTGGTATTAGTAAAATAATGACAGCAAGGTGATAAATAGTTGTGTCCTTTCCTCTTTTCTCTTATCAGTTCAAAGCAATTTCTTTTAAAGATGACGATTTTTCTTTGATTTGCTGATTTTAGTATCCTCTAGCTTTTGTATTCTTGCATAAATGTATAGTTGTTGCTTAAATGACCATCACTCACAAAAAAAATCTTCTAAATGGTAAAACACATACACAAAAAAAAAAAAGAAAAATGCACTCAAAAAGTGTTGTTCTTGAGATGGAACAACTCCTGTTTCTTTAGAGGGATGACAAAAGAATATTTGCACACAAAAATGCAAGCAAAAAGGAAAAAAACATGCTCGAAGTTGTTGTTCCTTGAGAGGAACAACAACTGTTCCTTAATCAGAACAACAAATAAAGCAAGCGCAAACAAAAGATGCGAAAATGTTGTTCCTTCGGAAAGGAACAACAGAAAAATGAAAGTGTTGTTCCTTCGGAAAGGAACAACAGAAAAACGAAAGTGTTGTTCCTTCAAAAAGGAATAGCAGAAAATGAAAGTGTTGTTCCTTCGAAAAGGAACAGCAGAAAATGAAAGTGTTGTTCCTTCGGAAAGGAACAACAGAAAACGCAAGTGTTGTTCCTTCGGAAAGGAACATCAGAAAACGAAAGTGTTGTTCCTTTAGAAAGGAACAATAGAAAACGCAAGTGTTGTTCCTTCGGAAAGGAACAGCAGAAAACGAAAGTGTTGTTCCTTCGCAAAGGAACACCATAAAAATGAAAGTGTTGTTCCTTCAGAAAGGAACAACAAAAATGCGGATGTGTTGTTCCTTCGGAAAGGAACAACAAAAAGGCGGAAATGTTGTTCCTTCGAAAAGGAACAAAAAAATGCAAAAGTGATGTTCCTTCGGAAAGGAACAACAAATGGTGAAAAATGTTGTTCCTTTTGAAAGGAACAAAAAAATGCAAAAGTGTTTTTCCTTCGAAAAGGAACAACAAAATGATGGAAATGTTGTTCCTTTGGAAAGGAACAACAGAATGCAAAAGTGTTGTCCCTTCAAAAAGGAATAGCAAAGCAGTGACAATGTTGTTCCTTTCGAAAATAACAACAAAAGGAAATAGTGTTGTTCCTTCGAAAAGGAACAACAAAGTGGTGAAAATGTTGTTCCTTCGAAAAGAAACAGCAGAATGCAAAAATTGCAGAAATGCAGAAATCTGTACAAAAAGTAATTTACACAAACAGAACAGAAAAATTTATGTACAAAATTTAAAAGCAATCAAATCACTTAATGAACCAAATGTGAGGAAGAGTTCTCCTCCTCAGCCAGAATCTACATGCCGGAGTCTTCTTGGAGTTGCTGGTAGAAGGATTCCCGAGTAAGTGGTTTGCGATAAAATAAAACTCGGTGGCCATTTGCTTTGAAGGTGTGTCCAGATCCGTCAATGGTGGTTAAAGTAATGGTGCCATTATCATGCACCTTCTGGATTTCATATGGTCCCAGACAGCGAGTTTGAAGTTTCCATGAAAAATCCTGAAACCTCGAATCGTATAGGAGTGGCCAATCTCCTTTGCGGAAGACTTTCATTTTGATGAGGGTGTCATGCCATTTTGCTCTCTTTTGTTGGGTTAATGCTGTACGTTGAAGAGCGGAGACCCTGATTTCATCCAGCTCATTGATTTGTTGTAGTCTATTAATCTAGGCCTCGTTTAAATCTAGACTGACTTCTTGTGCTGTTCTCAAGGTTTGTATTTTGAATTCTATTGGAAAGATGGGTTCATTTCCAAATACTAGCTGATATGGTGAATAACCGGTAGTGTTTCTCCATGTTGTTCTGTATGCCCAGAAGGCTTCCGACAATCTTGTAGCCCAATTGCGTCTATGTGATGGAATGGTTTTTGTTAGTATTTCTTCTATTACTTTATTTGTGCTCTCTACTTGGCCATTTGTCTATGGGTGATATGGAGTGGTAATTTTATGCTGAATATGATAGTTTTTTAATGTTGCAGTAATTTTATTACTAGCAAATTGTGGTCCCCCATCCATGATTATGTCTCTTGGTAGGCCATATCGCGCAAATATCTAGAATAGGAAATGAATGACAGAATCCTCTGTAGCTCTTGGCAGTGCCTTTGCTTCAACCCATTTGGTCACATATTCTGTTGCTACCAAAATATATGTTTACTGGTTTGATGATGGGTTGACCGGAACAACAAAATCGAGCGCCCAATTCTCGAATGGTTCAATGACTAGCTATGGGTTCAAGGGCATTTCATCGGACTGTCCATGTCGTCCTGCTCTTTCGCAACTGCCACAAGCTTGAGAAAATTTCTTTGCATCTTTGAAGATTGTGGGCTAGTAATACCCTGTTTGCAAAACTTTGTGACTAGTTCTTCGATCTGCGAAAAGTCCACCACACTGTCCATCGTGACAGGCTTTTAGAATATCAAAAATTTCATTTTCACGGATGCATTTTCTAATGTGCATATCTACCCCTGTATGGAATAGGTAACCCTCAATCCAAGAAAATCGGGTACTATGCTACACAATCTGTTTTCGTTCATTGGGGATCAAATGTTTTGGTAATTTGCCTACTGCCAAATAATTCGCAACAGCATCATACCAGGGTGTTTTGACAGTAACGGCCAATAAATGTTCATTTGGAAATTGATCTTCAATTGCTGTTGCATCCACTGGCTTCGGCATTAGCAAGAGAAAGTAAGCTACAATATTTTCTTTCCCAGGTCGATCTTTTATTGTGATGTCGAATTCCTGCAATAAAATCAATCTCTTGTTACTCTACTATTTGTAATTGGTCTATTTGCTAAATATTTTATGGTAGAGTGATCTGTATATAAGACAACAAGATAACCAGTGATATAATGCCTAAATTTATTTATAGTATGTATTACAACTAAAAATTCTTTTTCAGTAACAGTATAGTTTAACTCAGCAGGAGACAAATTCTTGCTAATATAATAAATTGCACATGGTTTTTTGTCTTCTTCCTGCCCAAGGACTGCTCTAATAGCTGTGTCTGAACCATCTGATGAGATTTGAAATGGCATATCCCAATTTGGACCTCTGAGCACTGGGGCTGTTGACACAAGCTTTTTCAGATCCTCAAAAGAACGGTTACATTTATCTATCCCAATCAACATTCCCCGTTAGTGCGTATAGAGGTGCAGCTATTTGAGAAAAATGTTCTATAAATCTTCTATAATAACTAGAAAATCCAAGAAAATTGCGTACCTCTGTCTGTGTGGTAGGATTGGGTTTTAACAAAATTATTTGAATTTTGGCCAGATCTGCCTGTATTCCAGCTACTGAAATATAATGACCTAGGATGAGTCCTTCAGTCATCATCATATAACATTTTTCATGGCTCAGGCAGAGCTTGGTGGCAATACATCGTTGCAACACCTTTTCCAACGTGTCTAGTGCTGGGTCGAAATCATCTCCATATGGTGCGAAATCATCCATGTATACTTCGAGACTTTCATTTATTAAATCTGAAAAGATTCTGAGGATAGCCCTTTGAAATGTGGCAGGGGCATTGTATAGACCAAAGGGTAAAACTCTGTAGGCAAACATTCCCCAAGGACAGGTAAAAGTAGTTTTGTCTTTGTCTTCAGGGGCAATCTGAATCTGATTGTACCCACTGAAGCCATCCAAGAAAGAAAAGAATTTCTTTCCTGCTAATGTATCTAATATCTGGTTAATGAATGGAAGGGGAAAGTGGTCTTTCTAGGTTTCTTTATTTAATTCTCTATAATCTACACAAATCCTCCACTTTCCATTCTTTTTCGACACCACTACAAGTGGAGAGACCCATTTTCTATCGGAGATAGGATAAATAAAGCTTGCATCCAAGAGTTTTTATAGTCCAGCTTTCACAATTTCTTTTAGATGAGGATTAAGTCTTCTTTGGGGTTGGAGAACAGGTCTTGCATCCTTTTCTGTATAAATGTGGTGTGTACATAATTGGGGATTGATTCCCTTCATGTCTGGATAATCCCATGCAAATGCTTCCTTGTATTTTCTCAGTAGTTGGATGAGCTTCTCTTCTTGTTCAGGACTCAAGTTATTATTGATGTTTAAAGTTTTTACTGGCTTAATCTCTATAGTTTTGCTATTTGAAACAGAGGTAGTAGGTATTGTTTGATCATGAGTGTCTTTGAGAGGATCTTCTTCTAGTTCATTATCAAATACTTCCTCTATCAAGTGACAATGTACGTGGGATCTAGCTTCAACTTGGTTAATAAAGTTGTTAATAATATCATCCTCTATTTGATCTTTGAAATCGAGGGCATCTTCTACAGTTAATGGGGATCTAATGTTTTCGGTAAGGTATGATAGAGGATGTTTGTTAGTTTTTATTATTGTTACACTTGGCTGGGCTGGAGGGTATAGGGCTAGATTCTTGATGTTACTCCCTCTAGTTATGGTCATACTGCCTTGTCGGCAGCCAATGTAAGCATCAACGGTTGCAAGCCAAGGTCTGCCTAAAATTAACGAATGTCCATCAAGTTGGTTTTTGGGGTTTATTATAGAAATTCGGCAAGATATTCCCAGGAATCAATGGATACCATGACATCATGTAGTGTGCCTTCTGGCCTAACCACTGGTTGGTCAACCAATTCTAATAAAGTGGAAGTTGGTTCTACTGATGTAATGCCCAATTTTTGACAAGTGGTGGTTGTTAAGATATTAATTGCAGCCCCTAAATCAACTAAGGCATTTGAAAAGGTTTGTCCATTGATTTGCACTATCACTAATGGATTTCTTGGGTCTTCATATTTGACAGGTGCTTCTCTCCCTGATAATAGATCAGACAGGGTGCCAACTACTTGGACTGTTGGGTTATTTGTTATTCTCCTCCTTGGTTTTTTTATACATAGCTCTTTGATGGTCTTTGCTTATATTGGGATATCTTGGATAGCTTGGAGGAGTGGGATTTTTATGTATAAATTCTTTAGTTCTCCCAGAATATCAAAGTTAGGATGTTTTATAGGGCGCGGTATGATTAATCGTTCTAGGAATGGGGGAGAAGATGTGGTTGCTTGTTCATGAGTCTGTTGTCTGACCACATCTTCTTCTTGTAATGGTTGTTCTATAGGTAACTGATTTTCAACTTGGGCCTATTTGTCTCCCTCGGTTTCTACAATACGCCCATACCTTAATTCAAGGTCATTGCACTCCCTTAGATCGGTTTCTAGCTCTGGTGTTTTAATTATTTGAACAGATTGGACAGGTCTGTTATTTGGATTCAGGTTGGGTTGGGCTGGGAGTTGCGGTCTTAAATTGGACTGGGGATTTTGTTGTAGTGCTGGCAGTGTAGGTTGAGGGAGTGGAATGGTTCCTACTGGTTGATTCATTGGTCTTTGCCAGTTTGTCTGCCAGGCTTGACTCTGCGAAGTGGGAGGGGACCATTGTGTTGGATACACATTGTTTTGCCAATATGGTGGGGCATAGGGAAGATTTGGCCAATTAGATTGGATTGCTTGATTTGGCCACGATGATGATGAAGGAAATGGTTGTTGCGACCAATTTGAGAAGGGAGGTTGATTTTGCGACATTGTATTATATTGCTGAGCATGATATTGTGGAGGCTGGAAAGAAGAAGTTGGATCGGGGAACATACCTGATTGTTGCGGCTGCCATTGATGACACTGATTAAGTAGGTACATCAGTTCTAGTTCTTTTTCCGCTTCTTTATATACCGCTTTCAAACCAGGAAGTGAGGGACATCTTTCTGTAGAGTGTTCTTTTGTACAAATGGCGCAACCTTGAACCACATCTAATGGGCACTCTTTGTGGCTATGTTTCTTTCTTCATCTAGGACAGAATATTGCCAGATTTTTCTCTACCTCTGCTTGTTTCTATTTGGCTTGCATAATATCGAGTTGTGTTGTTAGAGTCCCTGATATATCAGTTTTGAAATTTTCTAATAAATTTCCAATTTCTACGCGAGTTACTCCTTCTCTAGAGATCTTGTTGTCCCTTGTAAACCTGTCATGTTCCGCTGGTTTTAGCCTTGTGCTTCCTCGTGAGTTCCTAATACATAAATCAATGATGTTAGCAAAATCTTCTTGATAAATATCTCCTTTTCCCATAATATTTAGTGTTTCAACCCTTTGTTCCTTCATGCCTTTAATTAATGTTGTTTTTAATACATTATCAGGTAAGGGTAATGATGCATAATGAGATTTTTGAAGATTATAATGAAAACGTTCAACATATTCTTCTAATGTCTCATTAGGTCTAGCTACCATCTGAAATATTTCATCTCTTAACTCTCAAGATCTACAATAATCCTGATATTTCTTCAGGAAAGAACCTTTCATATGATCCCAGTCATTTATAACACCTCCACCCAACCCCATAAACCATCGTAAATCATCTCCTTTTAATGTGGAGGGAAATAGTTTCATCTTTTGGGGGTCGGTGGTATAGTCATATCCCCTGCACAACACATCGAACTCAAACAAAAATGCATTTGGGTCTTCCGATGTTAGGCCATGAAATGTAGGGATATGCTGGAGAGGAATTTCCTTCATAGGTGCATTAACTGCAGTATCTACAATGGGATATTGTAGTGTGGAGGTTTGGGTGTTTGGCTGGTTCTGGGCCATTTGGTCAAATATGTGCCAATAACCTTCCGAGATTTCTAGGAGGGTATTCTTAGGTTGGTTAGACGGAGCAGGGATGGCCTTAACAGGAATGGTCTTAACATCACTTCCTTTGTCTGGGATGATGAGAGTTCCTAATGTCTGGGGGAATTTGAGTTTCTTCAACTTCGCTCTAGATGATTTTTGTAGCACGTCCCTTATCTGGGCTACTTAATGGCTGAATTATTCCAAGAGGATATATTAGTTCTTTAGTTTCCCCTGTTTCTCCTCTCCCTTCACAGAGATTACTAAGGTTTCCTTCTTGCAATGATGTTGGGCTAGAATTCTCAATTTCTTGAAAATCTTGCTCCTCAGTTTGGTTGTGCACCTCAGCAAAGGCTACATATGGTGATCCTGTGGCCTGAAGGGAACTAGTAGGTTGTCTAGAAGCAACTTTTCTAGGTCCTACTAAAGGCTGAGATTCTGTTTTTTTAAGGATTTCATCTATAAAGGTCGATTAGCCAAGGGTCACTGGCCCCTTAGCTTTATCAGGCTTGGGTAGTGGTTTAGGATTCTATTTAGGCTTTTCTGCTTAGTCATGCACACAAATCAAATGCTGATTTTTACCCAAAACAACAACAAATCTGTAGGAAAGCAAGCAGGGGAGCAGGGCTATTACATGCTCCATACGCAGGTTCTTACCTTCCATTTTTAAAACCCAATTCTCTCCTAGCAGGTACTTACAATACTCTGGAAAGAAGCAAATGGCTACACTCTTCCTCGGCAATGGCGCCAAAATGTCGAGCAATAAAAAGTGTCTTTTTTACCTCTATTTACCCTACATTAATTATCAATCTAGGTATGATTTGTTATCTCAAAGAGTGTACTCAATTTGAGGCGGTCACTTGTCAAGAGTAATGCTAGTAGTATAGTGCTTTTGCATAAGTAAATAAATGCGGGAAACAAACTCTAAATGTAATGGAAAGAACTTGAAATGCTTGTAACTAAATCATTCATTTAAGAAACTACAGCACTTCATCAGTCGAGGGTGCAGTAATGCTAACTCTTCCCTTTGTAAAATAATGTAATTGAAAAGCAATCAAGTAATAGATCATCAATATGGGAACCAGACAACACTAGTCAATGTTCACTACATTTCCAGATCATTTTGTTCACACCAAAACAATTACTTGAAATAATAATAAAAATGACAGGAAAGGGAATAGCAACAGATCTATTTAAAAAGATTAAACATCAAAGCTTTAACCTATAGGAATAAATGAAGCAGTAGTCATAATATACAGGAATTAAGCAACAATATTTACCTCAGAAATGATTTCAACAGCAAACCAAAAATGAAACAACAAACTAAAGTGAGTTATGAATATTGAACAGCAACCTGAATCAAATGTAAATGCACAGCAAACAAAATTGAATGTTACACACAACACATCTATACTGAGCGAAGCAGTAATCTGAGTTTCGGCATAACAATTATTGATTACGGTTATGAAGAAATGGCAATTGAGGTTGCCATGGAACAACAATCCCAATGAACAACAATCACTCTTAAAGGTAAACTGTAGATAAATAAGAAATAGTACCGATCTATAAATACACAACATTGTTGCTCTATAATCAAACAATAATGGTAATCTGTAAGGAACATCAATGTTATACAATAATATCAATCTGTGAAGGAACGATAATGCGATATAAATTTATAATGGACAACATAACATTCCAGTTGTAGAGGATAACCTTACTATTCAGATATGAATGAAATATAACATAGCTAATACATGAAATAATAAGGAACAACAAATTACTGAACAAAGAAAATAAAAGAAATCAAATCACACATGACTTGGAATTGGAAAATAATGGTACAGGAAGCAAGTGATCCACCAGGGCTGGGCCCTTAGCCTCCAGGGACGCACTGCTGTAATTACTCCAGAATCAAAGATGAAACAACAATAGAGTTTATGTATTAATCATGAAATAGAGTTATAGTAATCGCTCTTTAAAGAGAGTCGATGATCAAAGTTTAAGTTACAACCGTGAGTTTCATAAAACAACAATAATTAGCCCTTTGGGCTAGCAACGTTGTCCCTTTTTATAGCAGCCAAGCGGAAATACCAAAGATACATATATTCTTTAAGGTAGCGATCCCTCAGGATCAAAGGATCCTGAGGGATTTGCCATATTGTTATTTCTTAGTTATCTCTTCGTTCACTTGCGCCGATTTGGTATCTCCTCTTGGCCTATGCGCTTTGATCTGGATTGCCTCGTTTGGATGTGGTTCCCTGTCAAAGGGACAACAATTGATTTTGTCTTATCTTTTCCCTTGGAATGACAATCTTCCAATTTCTTCCTTTTCTGCATAGGAAAAGGTAATAATTAGGCATTTTACGTTACTCAAAAATCTTCTAAACTTTATCATAATCTTTCACCATATGCCCATTTCATAATTTAAAGAAGGTATGAAATAAAGGAAAAGATAACGAAATAAGTGGCAATTACATAACTTTTCTAATGCTCAACACCAGATTCGTGCGATAGTCTGGTTATTGCAATAGGTAGCAATGCAGCTGCCTTGTAGTTTGATGAAATAGTCTCATCCTTGCTAACGGAGGAAACGGGATAGAAAAATATGGAGAGCCAGAATGGTGATGCCTTACTTATACGAGGACGGTCCCAGAACAGAAACAAAAATAAGTCATCGAGTGGGAGGTCTAAATCTAGAGGGAGATCTAAATCTCAAGGAAAACCTTTAAAGGTGGTGTGCTAGAAATGCGAAAAGGAAGGGCACTACAAAAGGGACTGTAAATCTAAAGCTCCTAATAAAGGAAAGGGATGTGATGATGCTCCTTCTATAGGCGCTAAAACCACCTCAGATGAAGGTGGGGATGTGTACTTGGATTAGTCAAGTACACATGTAGATCATGAGGCATGGTTGATTGACTCAGGTGCATCCTTTCACTTCACTCCCCATAGAGAGTGGTTCTGCGAGTATGAGAAATATGATGGTGGTGATGTCTTCTTGGGGGATGATAGGAAGGCTAGAATCGTTTGTCGCAGAAAAGTAAAGTTGAAGTTGCAAGGTGGAAGGGTTAGAACACTTCCGGGTGTTCTGCATATTCCTGCGTTAGCCAGAAATCTGATTTCTGTAAGCAAGCTGGATTATGCAGGTGTAAAAATAGTGTTCAAGAAGGATACCTGCAAGATGGTTTTGGGAGCACTGGTATTGATGCGGGGAGTTCAAATTCGAACTATGTACAAGCTGCAAGGTAGCATTGTTGTTGATGGGTGCAATAGTTCTGTTGTTCCTGAAAGTGGAGTAGAAAATCTAGTGGTCTCTGGAGAGAATACCATGCTGTGGCATCGAAGGCTTGGACATATTAGAGAGAAGGGCCTTTGAATACTTCATGGTAAAGGTATGGTAGAAGGTATGAGTAATAGCTCTCTGGATTTTGATTTCTGTGAAAATTGTGTATATGGGAAGTAGAATCGGGTGAGTTTCCCCTCTGGTGGTAAGAGGGAGAAATAGATATTAGAACTTGTGCATAGTGATGTGTTTGGACCTATGAAGGTTCCATCACTGGGTAAGTCTATGTACTATGTATCATTTATAGATGACTTCTCAAGAAATACATGGATATATTTCCTTAACAAGAAATTTGAAGTCTTTGACAGGTTTAAAGAATTTAAGGTTGTGGTGGAAAACCAGATAGAGAATAAGATAAAGGTGTTGAGGACAGATAACGGTGGAGAGTTTTGCAGCAAGGAATTTGAAGAATTTTGTAAGAAGTGTGGTATATCATGAAAGAAGAATACTCCATACACACCTGAGAAAAATGGAGTTACAGAAAGAATGAACAAGACGTTGATGGAAAGGGAAAGAAGCATGCTTAGTGGTGCCGAGTTAGGACAAGAATTCTAGGCAGAGGCAGTGGAGACAACATGTTACCTGGTCAATAGATCACCTTCATCAGCGTTGGAGGATAAGACTCCACAAGAGGTATGGACTAGTAAGAAACCCTCTTCACATCTGAGGGTATTTGGATGTGATGCATATGTACATGTTCCAAAGGAGAAACGAACCAAGTTGGATAGCAAATCTGAAAAGTGTATCTTTATTGGGTATAAGGATGGTTTAAAGGGTTATAAGCTTTGGAACCCAGTAACAAGGAAGGTTGCGTACAGCCAAGATGTGGTGTTCAGAGAGGTAAAACATGTTATTAAACATGAAGTCCAATCAAAGGAACATGAGAAGATAGAGTTTGAGCTTAAGGAGGAAGAATCAAACTCTACAACAGAGGAGGAATCAAAAGATGAAGAGCCACTCCGGGTGTGAGAAGATTAGTTCAAGAAAGAAGGCAGCCAGAAAAGTATAGTCCATCTGCTTTCTGTTCAAATTTTTCTTTATCTATCACTAACTATGATCCCAAAACTCTGAAGGAAGCAGTAGATTTAGAGGATGGAAAACTCTAGAAATAGGCCATGGTTGATGAAATGGCATCTTTACACAAAAATGAGGCTTGGGGTCTGGTGGAGTTGCCAGCTAGAAGGAAACCCATTGGCAGCAAATGGGTGTTCAAGAAGAAGACAAATATAGAAGGAAAGGTGGAGAAATACAAAGCTCGGTTGGTAGCAAAAGGTTATTCCTAGGTGTCAGGAATTGATTTTGATGATATTTTTTCTCTTGTTGCCAAGGTAACTTCTATTAGATTACTTTATCTGTTGTTGCTGCTTTTGATTTTGAGGTAGCACAGATGGATGTGAAGACAACGTTTCTTCATGAGGATCTGGAAGAGAAAATCTACATGAAGCAACCTGAAGGATTTGTGGTAAAAACAATGTAAACTTTGAAACGGGAACTATAAACTCAAAACGGGAACTCTGGCCAAAAAACCCCAAAAAAACATCAAAAACAGTGCTAAAAACGAAAAGTGTGTATACTGGAACGACGTTTTTTTTTTTTAGGTGTCAATTTTGAACGTGTTTTAAAAATGGCAGTGACTACGAAATTTACTACGAAATTTTCGTGCAAAATATAGCTTCAAAACGAAAGTGTTGATACTGGAATAAGGATTTTTTTTTTAGGGTCAATTTTCAAACTTTTTAAAAAATGCTAATAAAACCAATTTTTTATGTCTCAAACAAAGTTAAATTTTAAGGAAAAAACACATTAATGTTTCTGGTAGAATATCATTTTTCTTTCCTAAGTATAAATTTAACATGTTTTCAACCACAACATGCTAGATACAAAAGAAATTGAAATTTTTTCAACTATAAAACTAAAAAAACATGACATTATGAACAAATTATATCACTGACAACTCTCCTCCCCATAAGCCCACCCCCTAACTCCCATTCCCCTCCAATCTCAACTCCTCCCCCCCTTCCTTAACGCTGCCCCATGGGCCTCGCGCCCTACCCCCCTCCACCCTACCCTTACCCCTACCCCCTACCTTCCCCCACCCCCCCCCCCCCCCGCCACCCCCCCCCCACCCCCCCCCCACCAACCCCCTGCCCCCCCCTACCCCCCCCCCCCCCCCCCCCCCCCCCCCTCCCCCCAACCCCCTACCCTACCCCCCTCCCCCCCCCACCCCCCTCCCGCCCCCACCCCCCCTGCACCCTCCTTACCCCCCTGCCCTACCCCTACCCCTACCCCTAACAGGGCTGAAACTCAGCCTCCAATAGGGCTAAAACTCGACATCTAACAAGGCTGAAATTTGGTCTCCAACAGGGTTGAAACTCGGTCTCTAATAGGGCTTAAACTCGACTTGTAGATCAAACCAGAATTCATCCTCCTCCAAACCAAAACCAAAAACCTTCCCAAAAGGTGTTCCAACAACCCTTTTACAGTGTAGGTATGGCAACAAAAATTCCTCCAACTCGGCTAGAACTAAGCTTTACTTCTTTTACCTTTGGTTCATAAGGTATGAACCTTGGAATTTCTCCTTCGTTGTCTTAGAACATAATCAATTTTCTTGAGGGAATGGATAGAAATGCTCCTCCTCATGCCTATTTATAGTGCATTTAAGGTCTACACTAGGTTGACGTGTCTACCCGTTGGGCCGACTTATGCAACTATTAGAATATATAATTAATATTCGAAAAATGATTTCTCCTCAATTGTGAGGAGTACCATATACCATTGGAAAGGTCACAGAATAGTATTTCCAACCATATATATTATGCTCTCATTTGAGCTAGGGAATTGGAGTAAAATTGCATTCAAAGATAGGGTATCTAAATGGGACATCAAAAATCCAAAATTAATATTTCCAGAAAGTGTGTCACATATCATTAGACATCAATAACAACCATTTTCAACAAAAACATGATATAACCTTAAAGTGCTTGCCTCAATCACACATCTCAAAAAGACTCCATCGGCCCACTACTATTATATCCCAACACTATTGTATCTATTATAAGCACTACGAAAAAAAATAGAACTTTCCTTTTTTTTTGAATGATGTTTTGCTAGAAAAAATGTCTGAATTGATCCCATGGCTTTGTAACACTGCACATCATATATTGTAAGAACTTTTAATCCGTAAGTGTGATAAATATATTCTTTATCTTTTTATAATAACCTAGTCTAGTATGCATGTCTCAATTTTTTATGGTATATAAACATTGTTTGAATTAAACCTTGATTCTTTATTACGTTGTTTCATGCAAATCACCCTTCACTGACAATTTCGATAAAGCATGCACCCAATTATTACGTTGTTTCATGCAAATCACCCTTCACCGACAATTTCGATAAAGCATGCACCCAATTTTTTCAAGGCATACAGACAGTGACTCGTCAATCTAGATTAGGTATCAATCAAAAGGTTCTAGTTTTAAACACGGATGACCAATAATCAAAAACTATAATTGGAAACCACATGAACATTTGTTTGGTATATTCACCCCTTGCAAACCCAAGCCTTTTCATTGATGCAATATGAATTTGGAAAAGTTTATTGTTTTATATATTTCACAACTTTGTTTTTTGGTTTAACTCTAACTCTAACTCTACTTAATACCCAACAATTGGTTTGCTTCATATAGTATTTTGTAGTCATTATAGAATAATGAGAAATAAATAGTTTCAAATGGAGATTTTGTGTTAACTCATATATTGAGTAATATCAATTAAATCAATATTTTTAACACTAGATACAAATAGATCCCCAAATGCTTGGCAAAATATAGAGTTATTAATATAGAGTTATTAAATAGAATATTGGTTATGTAAATATTCTTTGTGAAGTTTTTCTATGTAACGTTTACATACCCAATGTATTCAATTTAAGGAATTAATTCATCATTACCATATATGTTCACTTTCCGCTAATATAAGTTTATGTTGACGTATTTATTTTAGAGAACTAATTAATCGTTAGTCAATTTATATCTGTTATAATATAATGTAAACTAATCTTCCGAAAATAAAATAAAATTTAAGCTAAATAAAAAGTTTAATATAATGCAAAGTAAATATTTTAACTGCCTTAAAATAAAATTTAAAACTAAAATTAAAAGTAAAAATAATTTTATAAAAAAGAAAATCTCAATCTCAGGCCCCCCATTTGACTAAAAGAGGGGATCTACAAATCAGGGCGTAGAATGCTTCTAACCACTAAACCGGCAATAGGAATATGCAGATGGTGTTTGATTATGTATCAACGGTGCACCTATATATATACGTTTTCAAGATCCATTATGGAATCGTTTTTGTCTTCTTATTGAAATTTCGTAACGTATTTCGTGAAACGTAAGAACGACCTTCCGCTATTTTTAATTTGATTGTATATTCGAGTTAGAGGAAAAGTCAATTCTTGTCACTGTTATGGGAACTTTTATAACCCAAACCCTCAATCAAATTATAGTGCCAATTCCATCCTGAATTTATTTTTAGAATTCACGTATATAGCCAGAGGTATATTTCATCCTTGACCAAGTATTTTCCATCCTTGGAATGATTTATGTGTATGGCCAAAATTATATTCCATCCATGGAATGCTCCAACGGTCTAATATTCAATCCCTGAAACGGTATGGCAGCGTGTGTAGATGACCAAAACTTTCGGGCATGCTTCGGGCATGCTTCATCCAAGAATCTATCTGCTTACGCATGCATTATTCGAAGAAGCTTGGTGTGTTGCACATGATTTGCTTTACAATTTGAGAGTTGTGTTTACAATTTGCCCGCAGCGGCACCCCGGGCTGCCCCGCCCCGCCCGACCGGTGGCGGGTCGATTCCCGGAATCGACCCCCCGCCGGTCGGGCGGGGCGGGGCGGCCCGGGGGTGGCGCTGTGGGCAAATTGTAAACACAACTCTCAAATTGTAAAGCAAATCATGTGCAACACACCAAGCTTCTTCGATCAATGCATTCGTAAGCAAATAGATTCTTGGATGAAGCATGCCCGAAAGTTTTGGTCATCTACACAGGGTGGGTGTACCAGTTGGGGAGAAAGAGGATAAGCAGGGATTGGATAGCAACTGGAGTAATTTAATATACGGTTTGCCTGCGAATTCTCACAGCAGTTGGCAGTGTGTAGATCCGGACTCGTTTTTGTTGGGTTATGGACTCAACAAAACCCTTTGATTCGGCTCTGAGAAAGGTTTGTATCGTCGCATATTGGGGCGCTCTAAAACCCATCAAGGTAGTGGTGATGCGAAGAATGTTACAGACAAGAAGCCCAATAAGAAGACGGAGAAAGAAGTGAGAGAGATGCTGAGATTGAGATTGATTACCCAACTGGAAATTCAAGTACTCTTGATAAGTGGAGAATGGCAAAGAGATTCGAAAGACCAAAGAAGTTCACGCAAATTTTATAAGTGGACAAGGAGACCAAAAAGGCAAAGAAAAGGGAAAAGTGATATGCAATCCAATTTAATGAACAAGAGGGCATGGCAATGTGCCTTGTAATACTTACAGGGGGAGTAAACATGGCTCAGAACCCACCATTCGAAGTTGGGGGCTGAGGATCTTGAATCAGTAACCTCAATCTTCCCAACAATGGTTCTCAGCTTCCAAAATGCATCAAGGAGAAGCCTGAATCTAAGGAAATTGATGGACATGCTAATCTTTCTGAGGATGATGCTAAGAATGCCCAGTCAATAAGGTTCTTCAGGCAGAGCAGAGAAGAACATGCGATTAAAGTTAGGGGCGGAAACAAAGGAATGAACTAGAGAGATTAACTGATAGACATGGCGTAAATAGGCCAATTAAATTAATCAAGAAATCACTTACTAAATTAGGGCTAATCTATTGGGAGAGTGCCAGAATCATTCGTAAGGAGGCGAATAAAACTAACACAGTTGAGTTAAACGAAAAGTTTGATTTAATAATCATGAGGCAACAGGGTTAATGAAAAAGTAAATATGTTCAATATATAAAAATTATTTACAAGACGAGAACCAGAGCCATCTCTGCTTGTACATTAAAGCAGGGTTTGAATATTATCAGCAAGAAATAAAAGAGATCTCAATGACACTTGCTATCTTCATTTTCTTCATAAAAGTTTCAAATATAATAAAATAAATATATAAATAAATAAATGGCTTCTTATCCCAGATGTAGTAATCGTTAAAATGAAACAATAATATCACGTACTTGAAATTATAATTTTTTAAATAATTTCATAGCACTCCATAAACACCGAGAAAGGTTTTAAAATTCTTTCTTAAAAGTAATTTATCTTGAGAAATGGTAAATACATAATTTATTCATAACAAAATGTACCTACCTTGTACCTTGATAGGAAAGGTTTTATTTTTTTTTTATATAATTTTTTAAGATATAACAATAAAATATATGAAATATTATTTATTAGCACTTGCTGAATATAGGAAAAAAATTGACTAACGATTAAATTGACTAACGATTAATTAGTTCTCTAAAATAAATACGTCAACATAAACTTATATTAGCGGAAAGTGAACGTATATGGTAATGATGAATTAATTCTTTAAATTGAATACATTGGGTATGTAAACACTTCACAAAGAATATTTACATAACCAATATTCTATTTAATAACTCTATATTAATAACTCTATATTTTGCCAAGCATTTGGGGATCTATTTGTATCTAGTGTTAAAAATATTTATTTAATTGATATTACTCAATATATGAGTTAACACAAAATCTCCATTTGAAATTATTTATTTCTCATTATTCTATAATGACTACAAAATACTATATGAAGCAAACCAATTGTTGGGTATTAAGTAGAGTTAGAGTTAGAGTTAAACCAAAAAACAAAGTTGTGAAATATATAAAGCAATAAACTTTTCCAAATTCATATTGCATCAATGAAAAGGCTTGGGTTTGCAAGGGGTGAATATACCAAACAAATGTTCATGTGGTTTCCAATTATAGTTTTTGATTATTGGTCATCCGTGTTTAAAACTAGAACCTTCTAATTGATACCTAATCTAGATTGACGAGTCACCGTCTGTATGCCTTGAAAAAATTGGGTGCATGCTTTATCGAAATTGTCGGTGAAGGGTGATTCACATGAAACAACGTAATAATTGGGTGCATGCTTTATCGAAATTGTCAGTGAAGGGTGATTTGCATGAAACAACGTAATAAAGAATCAAGGTTTAATTCAAACAATGTTTATATACCATAAAAAATTGAGACATGCATACTAGACTAGGTTATTATAACAAGATAAAGAATATATTTATCACACTTATGGATTAAAAGTTCTTACAATATATGATGTGCAGTGTTACAAAGCCATGGGATCAATTCAGACATTTTTTCTAGCAAAACATCATTCAAAAAAAAAGGAAAGTTCTATTTTTTTTCGTAGTGCTTATAATAGATACAATAGTGTTGGGATCTAATAGTAGTGGGCCAATGGATTCTTTTTGAGATGTGTGATTGAGGAAAGCACTTTAAGGTTATATCATGTTTTTGTTGAAAATGGTTGTTATTGATGTCTAATGATATATGACACACTTTCTGGAAATATTAATTTTGGATTTTTGATGTCCCATTTAGATACTCTATCTTTGAATGCAATTTTACTCCAATTCCCTAGCTCAAATGAGAGCATAATATATATGGTTGGAAATATTATTCTGTGACCTTTCCAATGGTATACGGTACTCCTCACAATTGAGGAGAAATCCTTTTTCGAATATTAATTATATATTCTAATAGTTGCATAAGTCGACCCAACGGGTAGACACGTCAGCCTAGTGTAGACCTTAAATGCACTATAAATAGGCATGAGGGGGGAGGGGGTAAGGGTAGGGGTTGGGGGGGGGGGTAGGGGTAGGGCACGGGGGTAGGGGTGGGTGGGGGCTGGGGAAGGGTACAGTTGGGCGGGGGTTGGGCGGGTGGGCGCAGTGGCGAGGGGTGGCCGCGGGAGGGGTTTGGGGGGATGGGGGGGGGGGGGGGAGGTTTGGGGTAGGGGGTGGGCGGGGAGGGGGGTAAGGGTAGGGGTAGGGCACGAGGGTAGGGGTGGGTGAGGGCTGGGGAAGGGTACAGTTTGGCGGGGGTTGGGGGGGTGGGCGCAGTGGCGAGGGGCGGCCGCAGGGAGGGGTTGGGGGGTGTAGGGGGTTTGGGGGGATGGGGGGGGGGCGGGGGCGAGGGGGGATGGGGCGCGGGAGTGTGGGGGGACGGTAGGGGGTAGGGTGAGGGAAGGGGAGGGGGGCTGGGGAGGGAGGGAAGCTTAGGAAGCTTCGTTCAAACAGAAAATTCAGCTGAAAACAAACATCTAGCGTGGCATGCAAAGGATGGACCACGAAGAAATACAGATTTGGCGAGCTAAACAAAGAGAAAACACAGATTTGATGGATGCAAGGAGTACAATAACTTGGTAATCATATCGAGGGATTTGTCATCATCATCATTTTCGGAGATTGGATCAGGCATGTTACTTTAATTATTAATGTGTAGTGAATCCAGACAAGAGATCTCTCGTGAGAGGAATAAGTTAATGGGGCCGGGGCTTCAATGTAGTCGTCAGGGGGTTGTGGGGGGCGCATGGGTAGGGGCTCGCCCATACTTGCCTAATTGTGCACTTAGTCTCATTATTCCTCACCTGACCTCTCGCTCGCCCATCGACCCGCCTGCTCGTTAGAGGTGGCTGGGCAATTCTGATTATACAAATAAAAAATTTATGGTATATTTTTGTTGTTAATTTAAGTTAATATGTTTTTTTATTTACTAATTTATGTGTTTTTTTTTTAGGAAAATGGCATCAAGGAAAATTTCTGTGAATCTTTCTGGACCAAAGAGTCTTAAAGGTGTATCTTCAAAAAACATTGGTGAACGAACTCCACCTGAGCTCATGCCTACAAATATTTCAAGTGCTTTAGGTGATAAGAAGCTAATCTCAGATTGGAAAAGTTCAAAAGAGGTGAAATTTCCATCAAGAGTCTGGTATGTGAAAGAAAGAGAGATCACAACTGTGATTTTCGCATTGATTTTTAAGTTAATTATTATTTTTTGAAAAAAAAAGTTGTTATTATTATTTTTTGACATGAAATTCATAAAAAAAACTATTATTTGACCATTTTTAGTTAATATTTTTGTATAAAAATTGTGATTTTGACATGTTAATTCTAGCAAAAAATTATCAAAACGTTTAGTTTTTTTGTTATATTTATGTTAAAAATGGTTATTTTTATGTCCATTGTTAAAAAATGTTGTTTTTTAGAAACAATTATTTCATGTGGATTGAAAAATTAATTAAGGATGTATAAATATGTAGATTATATAAAATTCAAACTATCGACTTTCTAATTTAAAAACGCAAAACAATAAAAACCCCCTAAAAAAAAAAAAAAATTAAGATAGAGAACAAGAAAATATGAATAAAATGACGACTTCAAAAACTATCAAACTTAGAAAATAAGTTTTTACATTTCACACACTAGAAAATTAAAAGTCAAAAAATAGGTCTTTTAAAAAAAGGGTGTGATGCAGAATACTCACTTTTTAAAATCAGCATGAAAATCACTACCATTCTAAAACTTGATTTCATCCTTGAACATGAAAAAAAATTAAAGTTCCAAAAACCATGTTCTAAAAAAAACATGTGTATTCTGCATCACCACTTTTGAAAATCGGGTCATTTTTTTGCTATCTCTACGAAACGGGTAACAGTATCAGTTCCCGTTTCAAAGTTTACATTGTTTAAAGGGTAAAAAAGAACTGGTATGCAAGTTAAAGAAGTCTCTGTATGGGTTAAAATAGTCACCAAGGATGTGGTATCAGAAATTTGATACATTTATACAGGGACTTGACTGACCAGAAGCAAAGAAGATCACTGTGTGCATTTTAAATTAATTGGTGACCGCGTTATTTATCTGGTCTTGTATGTGGATGATATGTTTCTGGTTGGAAATGACAAATAAAATATCCAAGATTTGAAGACCGAATTTTCCTCCAAATTAGACATGAAAGATCTTGGTGCTGCAAACTATATTTTGGGCATGGAAATTAAATGAGACCAGGAAAAGAGGAAGCTCTGGTTAAACTAGAGGAAGTATGTCGAGACAATACTACAGAGGTTTATGTAGGATAGTAAACTAGTGAAGTTTCCTATTCCTATAGGTGTGAGATTATCTGCTTAAAAGTGTCCCAAGACACAAGAAGAGGAACAGGACATGTCTCGTGTTCTATGTGCAAGTGTAGTTGGTAGCCTGATGTATGCAATGGTCTGTACTAGACCAGAAATTGCACATGCAGTGGGAGTATTGAGCAGGTTTATGTCAAAACCAGGGAAGGAGCACTGGACAACATTGAAGTGGGTTTTCAGGTATTTGCGTGGCATTAGTGATTATGGTTTATGCTACCAAGGAAGACCAAGATTGGATAGAGTGTTGGATATTCATGGCTTTTTTAATGCAGACTGGGTTGGAGATCTCGATCAGAGAAGATCTACAAGTGGGTATGTGTTTAACCTATTTGGAGGTGCAGTCAGTTGGATGAGTAAGAAACAATCTGTAGTGGAACTATCAACTATACAGGCAGAATACATGGTAGCCACTCATGCAAGCAAGGAAGTAGTTCAATTGCAGAGATTGTGTTCAAGTATGGGGTTAGTACAAGGAGCTATAAAGATAGACTGTGACAGCCAAAGTGTAATTTTCTAGGCAAATAACCCTGCATATCATTCAAAGATAAAGCACATTGATGTTCAATATCACTTTGTGAGGGATATGATATAAGACAAAAAGGTGTTGTTGGTAAAGTTGGACTCTTTGAAGAATACTGCAGATGTATTGACAAAATATGTGAGCTCTAAGAAGTTCTCTTGGTGTAGAGAAACAGTGGGCATTGCAGGGCTAGATAAATGACTAAGCTCTCTTGTGGCCCCTTGTGGAAAGAAAAAAACAAGTGGGAGAATGTTTGGTTGTGTTATATTATTTCCACAACTAGCCCACATAGTTAACCGAGGGGTTAGAGGGGGGGCGGAGCCCCACCTTCGTTGCGTCGATTGCGTAGCAAGGGGGGTCACAGGGGGTTTGAAGGGTGCATCTAACCCTATATTAGGTTGGGCAAACCTACCTATCGTTTTGTTCATGTTTTTTGCACATGGTTTTGGACGCGATGGTTTTTGGTCCATGGTTTTGGATTCGATGGTTTTCAGTCCATGGTATTGGATGCTTCGACATGTATAAATATGTATTGTAACATTGAAAGGAAAATATTGAAAAATCAAGCTAGTATTCCCGGTTTTGGGATCCAAGAGAAAGTATCTGTGTATATGTGTTTTATGTGTTCTCCTCTTGCATTGTTTATTTTCTATGTTTTAGAATTCGTATGCATGTAATTTTTGTACGAGGTTAAAACCTACAGCGAAGGCTTCTATATTTTCCTTTAACGTGTTGCATAGCTTCTCCTCTTTGAGAGAAGAAAGAGATGGATTGATTTTCAAGGTTCTCTCTGGGCCGAATTATATGGTTTTGACACGGAGTGGGTTGGAATCAGCCAAGCATAAGTCAATTGGATGATTGTTCTGGGTTTCCTTTATTGCTTCTTCTAAAGGTAATAAATCGGGAGTTGGACTTTAGAGAAGGTGTTCAATCAAGTCATCCTCATCTTGTTGTCCTCGTCCCATGGTTTCTTCCAAAGAATAAAGTTGGGCGGAATAAACTTCGTCTTCTTCCTCCACCTCCAACCATAAAGGTAAATCATGCTCTAGTGAAGGTTGAGCAAGAGGGTATAGGATTAACTGCTTGGACATATGCCCATTCTTGATGATCATATTCCCAGCTGTGTAGCTAACGTAAGCATTGGTAGTGGCCAACCATGGCCTCCCAAGGATGAGAGGATAACCAGTAAGCTTAGCCTTAGGTTAAAGAACTAGGAAATCTGCACGGTACTCCTAGGAGTCAATGAAGACCATCACATCCTCCACAATTCCATCAGCTGTTGCTGTGGAATGGTCTGCAAGTTGAAAAAATGTTTTGGTCTTCCTTAATGACCCTTGGAGGTTGAGCTTGAGCATGGTGTCCTTGGTCATCATATTAATGGTAGCACCAAGATCGATTAGATTTGTGGGAAAATGGTGCCATTGATGTGCACATCTAATACAGGGCTTCCAGGGTCCAAATATTTTAGACCTCTTACCTGCCCCAACATTAAGTCAGATAGATTCCCAATGACATTAATGGTAGGGGCATCCCTTTTTTGCCTCCGTGGATGCTTGAAGCATTTCTCCTTAATCAACTTATTTTAAATGGGAACATATTTTATTGCCTGGAGAGGGGGGATCTTTACACATAGATTTTTCAATTCTCCCAAAATTTTAGTCTCTTCTCGGGTAGGCTGGAGTGGTTGGGCTAATATCTCAAGAAAGGGTGGATTTACTTTAAGGTTTCTTTCCTCTCTTTCTTCCTCAACCTCCCTAGGTGGAGGGGGAGGTTGGTTATCTGGGAGAACTCTCTTAGATCTCGGGTTAATCTCCTGGATTTACATAGCATAAGTTGGATATGATGTCTCTCCATTTTATATTTGCTGAGTCTGCCTATTGTTCGGGTTCGGATTTGGTTGGGCAAGCATTTGGGGTTGCTTGGGTGGAGCAAAGTGTAGGAGCTGTGGTTGGGTAGGTGGTGGAGGCAATATAGTTGGAGCAATGTTGTATTGGGGCCTCCACCCCTTGAGTGGTGTATTCCACTAAGGTGTGGTGGAGCATAAGGTTGAAATGACTGGCTGGCTGGTTGGGAATGATTCTGAGATGCATAGGACCAAGGAGGGGGTGTAGACTAGGAAGGATGAGCAGGGGGTCCCCAAGAAGGTATAGTTGTGGTTTTATTTGGGTTGTAATATGCATGGGATGACCCTTGCATGCCCTACTAGTATGGTCTAGGCCCATGAGGTCTCCTTTGGTTAATGTAGCAAAGCTGCTCAGTGACCCCTTCAGCTCCTTGATATACAAATTTGAGTCTGGGTAAAGAAGGGCACTTGTTTGTGGAGTGGTTTTCTTCAGAGACCGAGCAAATTTCAATAGATATCAATGGAAATTCATTCCCAGGATGCCTCCTGGTACATCTAGGACAAAATATGGCCAAGGCTCTCTCTGCTTCCTCCTGCTTCCTTTTAATGTTCATGGTGCTCAGTTGCAAGGCAAGAGTTTGCATCATCTCACTTTTAAAATCTTCCAGCATGTTTCAAATTTCACCCTTGATGGATGAGTTAGAAGATGATGTACTGGCCATAGGTTGACTACCCCTACCCTTTTTCCTGGCTGCCGTAGAGTGGTTTCTAAAGATAGTCTTGATATCCTCATAGGGTAATTGGTAGATATCTCCTCCTACTAACAAATGTAAGGTATACATGAAATCTTCTCTTACTCCCCTAAGCAAGACCAACTTTAGTGACTAAGGGTCAAGTGTGCACCTGGCCCTTTTGTAACTAAGTTGGAATCTTTCTTCGTAGTCTTCTAAGGATTCATCTTGGACTGTGGTCATCCTGAAAATTTCTTCTTTAGTATCCTTTGACCGAAAATAGTCCTGATATTTGTTGTTAAAGGTCTGCTGCATCTGAGCCCAAGTTGTGATGCTATCTCCAGGTAAGCCCATGAGCCAGCATAATGTTGCATCCTTGAGGGTAGATGGAAATAGTTTTAACTTTTTCTCATCATCTGTATAGTCATAGGTTTGCCATATAACAACAAACTCAAACAGGAATGTGTCGGGGTCCTCAGGTGGTTAGGCCATAGAATTGAGGTAGGGTAGAGGGGCTTATATTTTTCATCTTAGTGTCCCCATTGGTTTCCCTGATGGGGAAGGGACCGTCAACTCTCTCTCTATTCCATCTGTAATTTTGGTTTTCAACAATTGGTTTAGTAGGAATGGGTTCCTCTTCTTATTCTTCCCATGTAGGTTCTTCAAATATGTCTAGTTGCTCACCTAATGGTTCTTCCAATTCACAGCCACCGGAGAAGAGAGAAGGTTGGTTTTTGGATGCAGTGGGGGTATTTGGCAAAAATTTCCCTAAGTTGTCCCTATTCCTAAGAGGTGTGAAAGGAAATATTTTTGGGCTGGTTTTGTATTCTTTTTAAAACTTGGAAAGTACTTGTAGAATTGAAATTACTAATTGAATGAAAATTACTAACAGAATGAAAAATATACTTGTTGGATTGAAATCCTACTTGCAGAATGGAAAGGAAAGTAGATAATGAAAAATGAAAGAAATGAAACAACTAGATTACTTTTACAGAAATAAACTAATGGCAGAATATTGAAGACAAGAAATAGAAGAAAATAAAGCAGTAATCACATTATACTCAAACACCTCCCCGACAATGGCACCAAAAAGTGATGAGCGCTAATATTGTAGCAAGGATGCTGCAACTACTGGGCTACCAACTTTACTTATCAACCCAGGGTTAGTACAAACTTGGAGGTGACAGTGCTATATGCACAAGTAAAAGTGATGGTTCTGCCTATTGTCACTATTCAGTTGGCAAGAGACCACTGGGGTTCCAAGCTAGACTTATATAGAGTCAAAAGAAGCTTTATTTTTTTATGGAAGAAGGGAAAATCTACTCTAAGAGAGTTACTCTACTCCAGTAATGGGAAAAATCCAACATGTAATGCTAAACCACACCATACCCTAATTAACCATTTAAGAAGTTATGCTAAGAAAAATTGCTAAATCAACAATAAAAAAATGCTACTATCTAAGTTGCAGAAGTAAAAAGCATCAAACCATACTAATGTGCAAGCAAAGAAACTAAACTAAATCTGTTTACACTTTTTTGGTTTTTTAGGCAAAATCAAGTATGCAAACTAATTATTCTTGTGGATGTGATAGGTGGATGGAAGGTATTTAAGGATGACTAGAAGGTTTATGAAGTGGTTGGATGGTGTGGAGGGGTCCTAGGAGGCTTTTTTTGACTTCCTATAGGTTTCCCATCAATTCGGACTCAAAAAATGCCGTTTCAGGAAAACCTACAGGATGTACTAGAAACCTACCGGATGATCCTGTAGGAATTACAAGAAACCTATAGGATACGGCGGAGAGCTAATTGTGAGGTGTTGGCAGTGTTGGGAAGCTTAGGAAAGGTGTGTTATGGGTGGAATGGATTGTTAGAAGGTCTAGGAGCACTCAGGAGTCAATATCCAAGATAAGGGATGGCTAGATTCGCTCAATGTGTTTAGGAGAATTTCAATGAAAAATGATGAAAAACTAGCGAGGGTGATATTGAAACAAAGGATGGCTAAGGTGGATGAAGTGGAAGGTGGCTGTTGGTGATGAAGTCATGGTCTCCTCCTAAAGTACATGCTCTGCTTAAGACATGTGTGTCTTCCGAAAAGAACTATGTGATAAGATATGTTTTCATAAACTAGAAACGAATGAATCAACTGCCTATATTATCCATGAAGAAAGTTGCTAAAGGGAATGAAAGCATGAGTGAGATCTTATTGCAAAAATGGAGATGGAAAAAGATGAAAATGAAATATACCTTGCAACATTAACCAACTACTGAATTAAAGACAACAAACTCCAAAGCTCATAAAAGAACTAGAAATCTGTGTTTTTGGGGCTGCTAAAGGGTCCCTTCCTTAAGTCATGGTCCCAGAGGGAGGAATTTAGGCTGAGACATCTGCTAACAACCTTATTTTTATAAACATTTTTGGGCACTGCAACCCCAATCATAAATTTCCATAAACCAAGGGCTCTTAAGTCCCTAAAAGTGTTGTTCCAACCCCTAAAAGAACAAGGTCAACTGATTACATCTTCTCCCAGAAGTTCTCCATGAAAAACTACTCAGAACTGGTCAAAACTGGACCATCTCACCTACTCCATGGTCAAAGTGCGCTGCATCCCACCTAAATACACACAGGAGGTGTGATGCATATTGAAAATCCCTTCTATGGGGTGCGATGGGCGAGAGTGGACAAATGGCAGGGT
Source organism: Pinus tabuliformis (assembly GCA_031772625.1). Classification (NCBI taxonomy): domain Eukaryota; kingdom Viridiplantae; phylum Streptophyta; class Pinopsida; order Pinales; family Pinaceae; genus Pinus; species Pinus tabuliformis. The sequence continues at coordinate 356,206,764 of CM062812.1, forward strand.
CAATTTGCAAGGTGGAGGATCATGGAATCTTCCAGAAACTTCTCCTGTGACACTTGCCTCTCTACATTCGCCCAGGGATGAGTAAGAGATCATCAATCTCTAAGTTGAATCAAGAACTATTAGAGAGAGGACACTAATCAAATCTCAAAAGCTGATTCACCCCCCTTGCAAACATCTATATATGGATCCCTCATCCCAGAGATCCAGGGGCTGGAATTTTGTATCTTGTAAGGAAGTGCTGCTGGTTTCTTGGTGTAACATCATAGTGTTGGGTGATCTAAGCTTTTCATGAGGTGAAGAAGGGCTTCCTTGCTGAGAGGATGACGTTGGGTCAGAATAATGGGTTGTAATCCTCTTTTCTATTCTTGATTATTAATAAAGCTATTCAAGTTTTCCTCCACATTCTTGTATGATTGATGATATATGCATTTGTGTGGTCAATATATATCTGGTCCTATATTGTTTATGATAGTAGATCTATGTTCTTGGATAGTGTTATGCTGCTTTGATTCTACAGGTACTCTTTGAAGTTGGGTAAACAAGGAAGCAAGTGACAAAGATCTATCAGAAGGGAGAGGAATCAAGCAAGGAACCAAGCGCAAGACATAGGTTGGTCTCCTTCTTTCCCCTCTTATTTACTTCTCATAAAGGAAAACGAAAGTGGTTTTAGTTTGTTTGTTTCTAAGGTAGCTACCAGCCTTAGTGGGACTAGCAGCTTTGCATAGACACTAGATTTCCCGATAACAAAATGGCGACTCCGCTGGGGAACGAATAGATTGTTTGTTTGTCTATATTTGTTTGCTTTATAAACTTACAGACGGAGCCTGAAGTCAAGCCAGCTAGCCTTCGAACTGCATTTGCTATTCAAGTGAAAAGTAGATCAACCCTGCTTCAGTCTATCTTTGGGTTTTGTTTATGAATTGAAAAATTGATTTACAAGCTCTCTAATTTCCCTTGTGGTGGCTCTAGTAACCTCCTTAGATCTACCCCTGTGATTGATTTACTGATTACCACTTGCTCGGCCTAAATCCATGAACTGAGCTGCAAACTGTGACCCGGAACCCAGTTGAAGTCTCGTCCCTGGATCATCGCACTGTCTCTTCTCTGGAATCTAGATGCATCGCACTTCCCGAGTGTAGTAGGTGCACTGCATCTCACTTTCCCTGTTTTATAGGTGCGTTGATCAGACAAGACCTATTCTGCTCTTAGATTTTGGTTTCTATATTCACTCTTTTCAGCTCTGTTCAAGAGTTTTACTGTCTGTAGTCAGTATACCTTTGTTGAAACCCCTTTCCTTGCCATTACTCCGCCTCCATTGTGCAAAGAACTGTAAATGTTTTTATGTATTGTGATCCATTTTCAATTCTATTTTACAAAGAAGTAGCATAATTGAACTGTCATTTCTTGTTTTGAAAGTGTTCCAAGTGTCGTTTTAAGTCATAGAAGAGAATCTGATTGTCCTTGATAGTCCATTACACTGTTACTATTGTATTTGATTTGAATTAATAGTTTTTCAGGTGTCGAAAGCAAGTTTTCAATTCCAAATCTCAAAGTGTCGTCATTGTCTTCATTTTGTCTTGAAAAGAAACTTGTTAGTAAAGTCGCTTTGAAAATAATTCAGATTTGCGCTTAGCTTTCTTTTTATCATTCACACATTAAGAAGGCTGAAAACAAATACATGCATGTGCATTTGAATTTAGACTGTTTGTTGGCTTGATTTAGGATAGTGCATATAGTGTGTGCTCTCTGCTCTATGTCGAAAGAATATTGTCTCTCTTTCCTTAGTAGCTAGGATTTTCATTGCCAAAAGAAGATTAAACGATTGTTTATCATCTTAGATTGCATTTTAGGAATTGTACATGTACATCACGCGGTGAACCTGAAAGGAAAATTTCTTAAGCAAGATCAACTATAAAATAAATTTAATGAATCTAAAAATGCTTTGGAACCTAACGCACAACATTTAGAAGTCTAGGCTAGAGACGTATTCCGGCGTCGTAAAGCCTAGTAACTGTTGTTTTCATTGCTAGTTTGGTGATTCCTCCACTTTGAGACGATAAGTGCCAGTACAGACTTGTGCTCCCACGTACCTTCGAGTATATATTGGGAGACCACAATAGGCTTTATCCTTTATCCATAGGAAGCTGCGTTTACCGCCCTATCGATCGCAATGCACTGAACACAACATTCAGGAAGATTGATTGCCGTATCGTAAAAAGTATTCTGCAGTTTTGCGATTGGTTTGGTAATCCCTCTGTCTAGATTTCTAGAGTAGTCTCTTTCGTTCCTTTTCAGACTCCTTAAAGGAAAAGGTCCATATGAGCACTTGTCACTTCAAGCTCATTAAAAATTGAAGGCGACTAGAGTCATCTTTTGTTTTTTCTCGACTCTTAAAAATTGAAAAAACAAGTTGTGTCAAAGCATCTAAAATTTATTTTAATCGGAATAAATATCACCTTTCCTACGTTGGTCTTAGGTTGAGGAAAATGGAGTCCACTAACCAAGGAGTTCCTCTTGGGGGAAATCCTAGTCCTTTATCCTCTTGGGGAGATGTCGGTGCACCCCATATGGCCACATTGTCACTTCCAGGATTGACAATCGGCTTGCCCGTATGGCTCTTCTCAACCTTTGTCATTCAGAACACCATGATTCCTGAAAAATCAAGTCAGCAGCTAAACGATACCAGAGTTACCCCCCAACCTTCTACTTCGTCCAATTCTTCCTCTCCTCCTTCCTCTTCGATTGATGAAGCTGGTAAAGCTAAAAATCAAGTAACCGAGAAGAAGAAGGAGAAGAAGAAGAAAGAGAAGAAGAAGAAGGAGCCAAAGGTGAAAAGGGGCGACCAAGCATCGTCTAGCAAAAATACACACAATGAACCATCCAGGCCTAAATCACCATGTGTCATTTGCAAAGGAGACCACTATCATCGAGATTGTCCTTGCATCCCTCGGATCTTAAGGGACTGGTCTCCTCGTTTGCACAATTTGGTGTTATCAACCTCTAATGATCATGATGAAAATACACCATCAACTAGTGAAAGTGAAGCCCCTGGACGAAAAGGAAAATGTAAATTTCCTTGTAAATTGTGTGAAGGCAATCATGCCGTCCACCGTTGTCCCTTCTTAGATGGGGCTAAAAGAGTTTTGGACGACCGTCCGGTTTCACCATTACGGCTTCCTCCTGGATATAAGAAGCTCTTGCCGAGTCTGTCACTAGTTGAAAATCCGGTTGACATGCTATTGTGGTCGGCCGAAGCGTCTATCATTGAAGATAAACCATCTAAATCCACACCAGATGAAAGTCAAAAGGTCGAGGCAGCAGTTGACCCGGTCTTGCCTTCAGAGGATCCATCTTCAGATGATACAGTCACCGAAGAGAACAAGAATGACATCGTTCAAATTCTCTTCGTAAGCACAGACTCCGATGAACAGGGGGGCAGTCTACTCGTTCCTTTACCATAGGAAGGAAGTTCTTCAGATTCATATTCGGTCGCCTATTCGGTCCCACCTCCAAGCAACCTAGTTGTTTCCTTCGATTGGAATCTACTAGGCAGACCCCATTTACCGGCTAGTGTACCATTTCGAATCATTGCTCAAATATATAGAATGGTCATGGTTGGTACCATCATAAATGAAGGGGATTCTGTGAGTATCCTTTCCTCAACTGCTTGGAAAGCGCTTGGTTTGCCATCGCTTTTGCCTGAGATGAGAAATCTAACAGGGTTTGACAAAGGAACCAGTCGACCGTTAGGGATCCCTCCCAATGTGCCGATAACATTGAGAAGGAAAATCGTTCACATGAATGTAATGGTAGTCCAAGGACCCCTGGATTATAATCTACTCCTTGGATGCGACTATATTTATTGCATGGGAGCCATTGTCTCCTCACTCTTTAGAGTAATGTGTTTTCCGAATGAAGGAAGAGTGGTTAAGCTCATAGACCAGCTTTCATTCCTCGGTTCACACATAGCAAATAGTCATATACCAACCCTGAATGGTCTTTTCACACAAGGAATGTCTCATCAATCCCCAGTCCGTCCTCCTGATGAGCACGAGTGATTCGGAAGATATGAATGAAACCTAATGGGCATGCACCCTGGCCTGTTTTGACAGGAAAACCTTGGGTATAGGGTAGGTTTCTGCAAAGGATATATGACTGGCTGATACACCCGTCCATTTAGGAAAATGGGGTTAGACCAGAATAAGTTACCTCTGTTATAAGGTAGGCCTTTCCCGATAAAACAAATGTTTTGTCTACAAATTGAGGGGTAACCTGGAAACTCTACTTCACTATGCCTGGGGGCATGCAAGCGAAGAGAGACCATTTATTTTTTTAAAGTTTGTAGGTCCTCTAACCCTTTAAACTCGTAGGATTGGTCATTTCCTAGCTAGCATAAAGAAAGGATGTGGGGCAAAGGTTTGAAAAAAATGCCATTTTTTATATGAGACATCCTTATTATACGACTGGATCAAGCAATTTTAACGCGGAATTCAAGCTCGTTAAAAAATAAACATAAGAAACAAGAAAATATTCCCCGAGAGTTTAAGCTCACTTAAAAAATGAACCAATTTCCGGTAAATAGCCATCGTGAATTTATTATCATTAGCCTTTGAAGCCTTGGTTGTGTTCTCATCATCACCTCCATTTGATTGTTTACCCTTTTTGAGGAATAGCTGCGAAGAGTGATCCTGTTAGCCATCCTTGTGACACTGCCATGATTGGAAAATTCCAAACCTTACCTGGAATTAGCTGCTACCCAAATTTATCACTCATTCCTCAAAAAACGGGTCTCCTTTAAGCTCTTTTCAACTGACTCATAAAATATGAAAATATTGCCAAGCGATTGGCCTCTCCAGCTCGTTAAAGTGACCGGAAGTGCTATCCCTCCTTTAGATTTTAATCTTTTTGGACTTGAGGGATTATTACACAAAAAGATCGAGCGCTTGTTTTGTTCGGCTCGTTAAAAGTACCAAAAATTCATCCCTTTTGTATTGTTTTATACTTTTTCGGACTCAAGGGCTTATATGATGAAAATGGATTATTGGAGTTTTCTTTACGTCCCTTTTTCAAACTCTCTAAAATTGAAAAGGACCGAGTTATCCTTGTCTTTAAACTCGTTAAAACCCAAATAGCGACAAACTTGTCCATACAGACAAGAGCAAGTTTCACTATCGCTAGGCTCGTTAAAACATAGCGATGGGTTTGCCCGAAGGGCAAATTATAGAACAAGCATATGTTATCCTCCTCAAGCTTGACAAAAATAAAGAGGTATTGGTTAGCAATGACTGGGGAAAAATTGGGAAGAAAACTTGAAGAAACTTTATTGGTAGCAAGTCGTGCTTGAACATGACACTTTCACTCCACATCTGAGTTGGGTTGGGTTGTTCCGTTCACTGGTCATATCACCATGGGTCCATCACACCATCCACATTTGGGGTTAACGCTACCAATCCATCATGTCAGTGTCGCCGATATGTTCAAGAGAAGCCGTTCAGAGAATTCACCTGTGTCTCACCCACTGCAATACAATTATGCTCCATTCTTTCATGACCGCCACCCTGAACCTTATATCATTAGATCGTTTTCACCTCCATTGAAATCATTTGATCTGTTCCATGTCATTGATGTGGGATTCACTAAGGCCCTCCTATGATGGATCGCTTCTTGTCGATGTCAACTCATTATCCAGGAAGTCTATCTAGGAACAACCCTTTCAGTACTTTGAAGCTTGCATGCCTCAATGGCAAGTTTCTCACTTCTGGTGACAGGATTACACCAATGGCCTTCGTCCAAAAGATTTTGTGTGGTGTTCGACGCCAAGTCCTTATTCACACCACGTAAATTGTGTTGTAGTACCTTGAGGGTCATCATCATTATCGGTGATTCCTCTCGCGCCTGTTAATAGCTTACATCATTGGCTGGTAATCAGGCGATGTCTTTCCATGTTCAACTCCAGAACATCTCTCACATGGATCGACTTGTACTTTGAGTGAAGATCGAACGAGATTGAAGACCCCGGATCTAGTTTCATCCATCTGGGCTGCGATATATATTCAAGAAAATAAAGGCATCAAATGTACATCATTATTGCACAGATAATCATCCAATCCAAGCGATGATGGCTCTACCAGAACCATCAGTCTACACTCAGACGATTGTCTGTCTTATGTACATGAAAATGAATTTATAAAGTTGAGCATGGGAATGACCGCCTCAACTAGATCATGAAAATATTATGAAGATAATGTATTGTATTGTATCTTATTACAGGTCGCCTTCCAGCTTGAAAAAACTTCAGATCCTCATGATAAAGCATTTCACCCGACATCAACAGATTAACGACCTCATGCTTTAGGGGGCAACTTTTATAGACATTTTTGGGCACTGCAACCCCAATCATAAATGTCCATAAACCAAGGGCTCTTAAGTCCCTAAAAGTGTTATTCTAACCCATAAAAGAACAAGGTCAATTGATTGCATCTTCTCCCAGAAGTTCTCCATGAAAACTACTCAGAACTGGTCAAAACTGGACCATCTCACCTGCTCCATGGTCAAAGTGCGCTGCATCCCACCTAAATACACACGGGAGGTGCGATGCATACTGAAAAGCCCTTCTATGGGGTGTGATGGGCGAGAGTGGACAAATGGTAGGGTCAATCTGCAAGGTGGAGGATCATGGAATCTTCCAGAAACTTCTCCTGTGACAGTTGCCTCTCTACATTCGCCCAGGGATGAGTAAGAGTAATATCTTTTCAATTGGAAAGATAGTAAAATATGCGGAAATCTCAACCAATTTTGATCATCAATCTCCAAGTGGAATCAAGAACTATCAGAGAGAGGACACTAATCAAATCTCAAAATCTGACCCACCCCCCTTGCAAACATCTATATATGGATCCCTCATCCCAGAGATCCAGGGGCTGGAATTTTGTATCTTGTAAGGAAGTGCTGCTAGTTTCTTGGTGTAACATCATAGTGTTGGGTGATCTAAGCTTTTCATGAGGTGAAGAAGGGCTTCCTTGCGGATAGGATGACATTGGGTCAGAATAATGGGTTGTAATCCTCTTTGCTATTCTTGATTATTAATAAAGCTATTCAAATTTTCCTCCACATTCTTGTATGATTGATGATATATGCATTTGTGTGGTCAATATATATCTGGTCCTATATTGTTTATGATAGTAGATCTATGTTCTTGGATAGTGTTATGCTGCTTTGATTCTACATGTACTCTTTGAAGCTGGGCAAATGAGGAGAAAGCGGCAAAGATCTATCAAAAGGGAGAGGAATCAAGCAAGGAACCAAGCGCAAGACAGAGGTTGGTCTCCTTCTTTCCCCTCTTATTTACTTCTCATAAAGGAAAACGAAAGTGGTTTTAGTTTGTTTGTTTCTAAGGTAGCTACCAGCCTTAGTGGGACTAGCAGCTCTGCATAGACACTAGATTTCCCGATAACACTTATGGTGATCCTTTTCTCCTTACTAACCTGCTACGTGAAAGAAGGCACAAATGGAAGAAAACTATCATACAACCAATCTAATATACACTATTTGTAATGGAAAAGCATCTACTAAGCAAATTAGCAATTAAGTTATGAATCTACACTAAGAATACATGTACAATAAGGAGGAACCTTGGCTGCTAGGGTTGGGCCCTAACCCAAGATCTTCAGCCCTCTGAGTTAACTCAGCGCAGGCTCAAAACAAAACTCATTCTTATTATCAAAACAACATATTACATCGAAAAATTGTCACAAGTCTTGCAACTCGAATATAGAGTATATTTTTACAATGACAATCTAAATCCTACTGAGGTCCTAGGCCTCTCTACTATACATATGAGTTCTACAACGAGTTCCTTAAGATTAGGGAGGCTTGGCTCCCAAACTTGAGATAAATTGGTGCTTTGTCTTTCACTTACTCGGTTGCCTTCTAGTCCTCATGATTTGGCTATTTGCACTCCGATCTGATGGAGTAATATTCGAATGGAGGGGTAGTAAATGAGGAGGATTTACCTCTTATAATCCCACTCCCTTGTCCCATTCAAGTTTTGACCTTGGTCTTTGCCAAAATTCCTTGCTTTTATCCTTTAATCCTGCATTAAATGCACATTAGACCACAAAGCAAAATATCCAACTCTAACTCATCTCATAAACAAAATATAATCAAAAGTATGCAATAAGTTATGAGAAAAGTTGGTTTGATTAATCTAGGAGGTGAATTAAGGCCCATATAATTACCCAATGATGAGGCTCATCAAGATGACCAAACATGCCTTGGACACAAATTTTGTAAAACTTTAAAACATCTATCTATTTTTACTTTTAGAGTTTTTATATATGGTTATGTGCAATCCTATTCAACTAATGATGAAATTGAAAATTTACTTTTACTTGTCACAAATGTCTGTTTAACGCATAGTTCGCTAATGAATCAGTTAATGTGTTAAATTTTCTGGAAATATGTTGATATTGAATGTACTCAAAATGTCTTTCCAAAATATGAACTCTAAGTAATATACGAAGAATATTTGGGTTTCAGATGGTATAAACGTTTGTCAGTTGCAGTACGACGAGTTGTGAGTCCAGCCTAATGACGATTCGGTGAATGCCAAGTGAAATGGCATCAGAGAGAAGTTCGAACAATGCGCTATACTTAGTGATATTGTTTGTAGAACAACCGATACAAATCCCTTGAAAACTCACTAACTCGCCACTTGGAGATAAAATGGCCCATGATGCAGAATATAGGTTCTGCATATTACGACTAGCACCATCGATGTAACCAGCAAATGGTTCCAAAGATTCCGACATCTACAACAAATGCAAAGCGTATTTCTAACCACATAAAAATTCTAAAAGACACATTGACACACACACATGCAATTAAATCATATATACAGTGATTTTACTACACTCAATTAAGCATAGTAATGTTGGAGATACAGCCCGTTTAGGGGCTACAACAATGGAATTCTATCATAATCCACCAACTCGTATGCACCTTTTGCCAGAAAACACTTAACAATGTAAGGGCCCATCCATAGTTGTTCAAATTTTCCTACTCCTAGTTTATTAGCTTCCTGACCATAAAGAAAGACCAGGTCTCCTTCTAAGAAAATGCAAGGTTTGACATTTCGGTCGTATTGCACCTTGATTCATTTCTTATGTGCTTCGTTAGTCGATGCATCTTCACGATGGGTTTCATCTAGATGGATGAGTTCTAAGAAACACATTTATTCATCATGAGTGTCGAGTAATAGGTCAATTACGAGTTTAAGAGATGAAATTTCACATTGTATCAACAAGATTGCCTCCAGACCATATACCAATTGAAAGGGTGTGAATCCAGTTGCATTTCTTACCGAGGTTCAATATCCCACAAAGCAGAGTACAAGATTAAATGCCAGTTTCGTTTATGAACCCCTATCATTCTTTGAATCATACGCTTAAGGACTTTGTTGATGGCCTCAACTTGTCCATTAGCTTGCGGATAATAAGGAGTAGAACTATCATGTGAAAGTACTAACTTGGAAGTTAACTCAATCATCATGTGATTGCGAAAATGTGACCCATGATCTGTAACTATAGCCTATGGTACACCAAACTGGCCAACCACGTGGCTGAAAAATAAAAGTGCAGCCGTTTCGCCACTGTTATTTAATGTAGGCATCGCCTCGACCCATTTTGTGAAATAGTCAACGACGACTATAATGTACCCATGCCCCCCGGCCGAGTGAGGGTTACATGTCATGAAGTCAATGCACCATTTGGAAAATGGTCCAACAGTGACGACAAGATGCAATGGTGCAGGTGGTAATATAGCTTTACGGTCATAGATATGGCATGCATGATAGCTTATGACAACAATAATGCAATCTTTGAATATGGTAGGCCAGAAGTAACCAACACGGAGAATCCTATGTGCGGTAGCATAACCAGATAAGTGTCCACCACAAGCACCTGATTGACAATCATTCAAAGCTTTCTTAGCTTTCTCATGTGTGAGGCACCTTCGTAAAATCGTATGATACCACAATGGTAAAGAGTGTCAACAACGATCAGATAATATTTGGCTTGGTATCGGATACGTCGTTGTTTTAAGCGAGAGGTATCAGGCCGGAAAGTTTGGGTTTGGAGATAAATCAGTATATCTCCATACCATGGGTTAGATGATGAAATCAGGAATAGAGACTCATCTAGAATTGATGGTTCTAATGTTGAATTATTGGTATTCAAGGGAAGGTCACAAAGAAGCTCGGCAAAAACTAGAGATTTCTTTGATTTGGATTTGATGAATTCCAATCAAAATTCCTACAAAATGACAATTCATTTTGAGTATTTTCCCCCAGCAATTGACGTGACAAAATATATGTCATAGGGTTATAATCTGAAATGACAGTGGTCTTTCGGAGCAGGATATAGTGGCGAAATCGATATACATCTTGGATAGCTGCCAAAGCTAGATTTTCAACGTAAAAGTACTTAACTTCTGTATCATTGAGATTGTGACTCAAATAATATATTGGATGTTCAATTCCATCTTCTTCTTGGACTAAAACCATTCGAATGGTTGTATCTGCAGTGGCAAGATACAGGAAGTAGTCATTTTGATAATTTGGGGAATACATTAATGACACTCTAATCAAGGTATCTTTAAGAGCATTAAAGGAAGCTTGTGCAACCTAATCCTAATGGAAGGGTATCCCTTTTTCAAAAGATGAGTAAATCATTTAGCCATTTCAGCATAATTGGGAATGAACCTCCTCAGAAAATTAGCCTTCCCTTGGAGTCTTTGTAACTGTAGTAGATTGGAAGGTGGAGGCAAGTCAAGGATTACCTGAAACTTAAGAGGCTCAAGTCGAATTCCTTGTTTAGACACCATGAAACCAAGCAAAAACCAAAACTAACACAAAACACACATTTTTGTGGATTGAGTCATATTTTGTAGTGTTGGCACCGTAAAAATATAGCTCTCAAATGTTGCAGGTGATCAGTCCACTTTTGTGAATGAGCAGGAAAATCATCAAGGTATGGTTGAAAAATATGTTTGATGTCATGTAAGGCACAATTCATTTCCCTCTAAAAATGTTGCCCCTATGTTCTTCAAACCAAAAGGGAGTTTCCAGTAAGCGAATGTGCCCCATGGACAAATAAAAGCAGTTTTAGATTGGTCCTCTGGGCGAATATTGATTTGATTAAAGCCATAAACGCCATCCATAAATGAAAATATTTCACATCCAGCACATTCGTCAATAATCTGGTTGATAAAGGGAGTGGCATAATTGTCTTTTGTACAAGCCTGATTAACATCCCTATAATTGATGCACACTCATATTGTCCCTTGTTTCTTCATGACAGGAACAATATTGGAAACCCAATCAGTAAGAGGAATAGGCTATATGAAACCAGCATGAAAAATTTTTTCAACTTCTGTTTTAATGGCAGCATCCTTCTTTGGATGAATAGGATGGAGGCATTGTCACAGTAGTTTGACATCAGGATACATTTTAATTTCATGTTCAACTATACTAGAGTCAATACCTAGCATCTCCTCATATGACCATGCAAATATATCTCGGAATTCATGAAAAAGAGCATGGTAAATATCAAGTTCTGATGGAGAACAAGATTTGCCAACATGAATGTTTTCTACAACTTTAGGTTTGGTTGAAATATTGATAGAAATAGTTTCTTCGATATTTGACAAGTTTCACTCGAAATCTACTGTACCTATAAAAATAGAATTCAAAAGGAAACCAACAACTGAAGGGTGATTAAGTTCATTTGAAAAATCTTCTATGTGATCTGGAAGATGGGAATGATGATGATAATATTCCCATGGTTCTTGTTCCATCATCATTGATTGGATGATTCCTTCATCAATAGAAAATGTACGTGAAAAAGGATTGGAGGAAGTACCATATTCTAATGAACGATATACCCATACAATTGGCAAAGATGGATTTGGGTTCGCCGCACAAGCTAGAAAGATTGATTGCTATGCAAGCTCAATGGGGTTTAGCAACATGATTTCATTACTACTATAAACTTCAGAACTATTAGTAATCTTCCTTAAATCAGATGAAGTGGAAGATATCATGTTGCAAATCTCAACTTATTCCACTTCCACCATGTTTGATGGTGACGGTAGTGAAAAAGTACCCATTAGGGAAGAATCCTTGAAGAGACCTACACCAATGTTTTGAAGAGATAGCAGGGGTCCATGAAATAACAGAATGCTTCTAGTACCTTGTGAATTAGAGGCAAAGAAAGTTAGTTGATCGATAACTGTGATTCCACCTTTATGAGGGAATACAATTGTATGAAAGTATGTCGAAACCACGACAGGCATAACATAAATCCACGGTCTTCCTAGCAAAATTTTGTAGTCAAGGGGTCTGTCAACGACCTCAACTTCAACAATTACTATTTTTCCCCCTAGTTCAATTTGCAAAGTACTCAAGATTCCACAAGGCATATATGTGTGACCGTTAAAATCTTTTAACATTGTTGGTGAACATGACAAAGGTGGTGAACCAAGTGCTTTCCAACAATTCATCGACATAATATAAGTAGATGCCCCCTCGTCAATAATGGTTTGGTGCGTAAGTTTATTCAGGGCATTTATTGGAATCAGGAATGCTAATTGTGCTAGTAATTGTGGCGTATAACCCGCATGGTTTAAAACCACAAGATTGTAATCAGTTGAATCAATTCCACCAATTGCTGACAACAAAGCCTGCTTCTGGGAGGGACAATTTTGAAGCACCTCAAGCATCGACATAGCATAAGGTGAACAATCCAAATCTTCTACTATGTTATAGTTCTGTGCAGCTCGAGCTCGAGGGTTAAATGTTGATTTATGTACAACTCCATTAGGCGGTTTTATTGTTAACTCTGGTGCAATAGTTGGTGGAATAGGATCAGAAGAAGTCGAAGTCAAAGGATTAGGTTGATCAGTGGCCTAGTTATTCGATGACAATGGTTGATTTCCATAATATTTACTTCGTGTTGACACCCAAACATCAATTTTAGGCTTAGAGGTGGATAACATAAGCCCTTGGGAAGTGGAAGCATAGTCTGTAGCAACCATGTGTGTCTCCGAGTTCAGAAAAGGATCAGTCAACACCACGGATGTATTAGAAATCTTAAGAAGCTTTGAGACTTCAGAGTAGTGAGGACAATCTCGCATAAAGTGCTCATCGTTATAGATTAAATTTGGGTAACGAGGATTCCTAGCTGAAGGAGAGGAATCATATGATTTCTCTTGGGGGGATTATTTTGTTTCTTCTTGTTTTTCCCCTTCTTCTTGCTTCCTATTTGCTTTTCATTCTTTCCTTTGTCAAATGACACGGCATTAATTTCTAACGCAAGAGTGTTATCAAATGAATTTGAAGTTTGATTGGAAATGGAAAGTGTTTGACCAAATGGTCTACCTACAGTTTGTGTGATCGAAGAACCAATCACACTGTCACTGACATGAGAGTCCTTACTCGATGGTGGTGGAGGAACAAAGAAAGTTGGTTGGGGTATATTCAGGATCTTGTCATAGAGCATGCCATACTGTGTATAAATCAAGTCCAAATATTGGGCACGAGAAATTACTTGCTGTTCAGTGACAACTCCACCTCTCGCCACATCCTTGGTGATAGATGGCAACAAGGATTTTATAAACCACTAAGCTAAAAGCTAATCAGGAACATAAGATTTGACCATTCGACAATGGCGACGCCACTCATGAATATGATCAGAAATATGAGTAGTAGTAGTCTGTTTAAAGTTGGTCAATAGTTCTATTCCAGTTTCATATCGTACGGGTAACTGGAAGTGGGTTAAAAAAGTGGTAGCTAAGGATGTAAAGTTATCAAAAGAAACTCATGGTAACTCAATGTACCACTTCACAGCCAGACCAGTAAGCATTCTCTGGAAAATATGTAGTCTAACTGAATCATCATTCAAGGAATTTGATGAACACCATAAATGAAAAGTCATGACATGGTTGGACGGGTCTTCTCTAGGGTTTCCATTGAATTTCAGAATATCAGAAGGTAATTTATGAGGAATCATCGGCCACCAAGGTGCATAAATAATTGGATTTTGATGAGCCGATTCAGATCTGGTAATTCAAGTGTTGCAACAAAATGCAACTATCTATTGAGGTCAGGTTAAGCATAACCAGGGCAATAGGCCTTTGCATACCAGCATAAGGCATTTGCTACTGGTAGCCTTGATAGGGGTAAGTTTGTTGAGAAAATCTAGTATAAGGTGGTTGTTGAGCACCAGGATACATTTGCTATTGTCCAAACCCAACATAGGCTTGTTGATCAGGACTTAGGTAAACTTGTTATTGACCAAACCCAGCATAGGCTTGTTGAACAAGTCTAGGATGAGGTTGGTATTGATGGAATTTCTGCTATTGATATTGGGGCTACCAAGGCTGTTGAAGAAACTATTGTTGTTAATGATATAATGGTTGTTTCCCACCAATGTAAGCTTGAACAGGTTATGAATACACTAAACCAGTGTAATTTTGAGTCATTCCAATAAAAGGTTGTTAGGCCCCTATACTAATAGTCTAACCCCTTATTGTTATGAGTACAACCCCCTTATTATATTGTTGTACCCATGTAGTCCCCATATTGTTATTATTGTGCCCTTACATTATCATTTTTATGTTGGCTCTGAGTATATTATGAACCCTTAGACTCCTATATATAGAAGGGAGGTTTTGTCATTTGTATCATCCAAGAATTGTTGATTTATGTAATGTAAAGGAGGTTGCCCCCTTGAAGAGGCTAAATTCTAAGGAATTGATCTATCTTTTCTATCTTTTGTGAGCTGGTTTCATAACATTTGGTATCAAAGCTTTGGATTCTAGGGTTTTGCTGCTCCAAATAGGTCATCGTGGAATTTTCGCTATAACTTTTTTTCCGCGACGTTTCAGAAGCTAAAAAAAAACAATTTGAGACGAAATCACACTGAACCTCGGGTCCGAATTTCAGAGCCTTTGCACTATATTTGTGGAGATATGATTTGAGGAAGTTGGTCTTTTTGCAGACTCCCGAATTACATTACAAACAGATCCAAAGGTCAAAACAGTGACACGTGGCACATCGCAGAAGTTCGCTCTATTGAACTAGTCTATAATCAGGTCACCGTGGGAGATTTGACATAACTATTCCTTGGAGAATCCAATTTGGATCAGACTGGTGGCATTAGAAAGAGGACACAGAGAGCTACTACAGGTCGCAATTTCAAAACTAGAAGAACCGAAATTACAGAGTTATAGTCATTTCAAGATCAAGGTCATAAAATCAATAAAAGGCGATATGAGGAAGTTTGATGGCAAGGATCCAGTAAATTGGATACTTCAGATGGAGCAATATTTTGATCTACATGGTGTACCATTGTTACAAAAGGTATGTATTGCATCTTTATATTTAGAACTGGATCAATTTTTATGGTATAAAGGGCTTTGTTCTCGTAAACAACTTGTTACGTGGTCAATTTTCACGGAGGAAATGATAGCACATTATGAGGATACAAAGAGCAACACCTTCTTTAGAGCAACACCACAATAATTGGAAAGAGTAAAAGATCTTTGCTACATAGTGGAAAGTAAAATTATGGCAACAAGGAAGTCTACCCCTCACAACTATAATAATGGAAGTGTTTTTTCTCCTAGCCTTCCACAACCTACAAGGGTTACACCACAACAGTTGGAAGAGAAAAGAGAAAAAGGGCTTTGTTACAATTGTGATAGCAAATGCACTAAAGGTCATAAGTGTGCTGATAATAAATTATTTTACATAGATTATGAAGAGGAGGAAGAAAATGATCAAGAAACATCAAAATAAGAGTATATACACCAGGAACCAACCCCAGAGAAAGAAGAAATGAATCCGACCATATCTTGTAAAGCATTGGCAAGAATTACCACTTCTCAAACTCTCAGGATAGAAGGACATATCAAGAATAAAAAGGTTCAAGAAGTGAAAGATCACATCAAGAAAGGAAATCAATCCAACCATATCTTGTAATGCATTGGCCAGAATTACCACTCCTCAAATTATCAAGATAGAAGGACATATCAAGAAGAAAAATGTTTAAGAAGTGAAAGATCACATCGAGCATCAAGGAATGAATCCAACCATATCTTGTAAAGCATTGGAAGAAATTACCACTCCTCAAACTCTCAAGATAGAAGGACATATCAAGAAGAAAAAGGTTCAAACAATGAAAGATCACATCGAGCATCAACAACAAGTTCTCCAACTTTTAAAGGATAACGCCACTTTGGTGCAAAACCGAATGAAACAATAGGTAGATCAACATTGTAGTGAAAAAAGTTTTGATGTAGCTGATTGGGTATTTTTACTGCTACATCTCAAGCAAGCTATTTATGAGAAGGAAATGTTGGAAATACTACATGCACTTAAGAAATTGCGACCTTACCGAATGGGAAGACACTTCAAGGTAAAAATGGATCATAATAGTCTTAAATACTTTTTAGAACAAATATTATCTATAGAAGAACCAGAAAAATGGGTCACAAATATATTGGGTTATGAGTTTGACATCATCTATAGAAAAGGGAAGCAAAATTTTGTAGCAAATGCACTCTCAAGAAAGGATGAGGATGTGGAAGCATTGTTTTGTGCTATTTCTATTATCCAACTAGATTGGATAAACAAAGCAAGGGATGAATGGAAGAAGGACGAAGAAGTGTGGCCACTCATTCAAAAGTTGTAGAAGATCCCAATTCAAACAATATTTCCAGAACTGGAAGAGGAAGGAAAAATCATATTGGAACTTGGAGCAATCATAGAAACAAGAACTAGACAGCTATGAAATCAATCAATTTCAGAGTATCTCATCAAGTGGAAGAACTTACCCACTGAAGATTCCACATGGGAGGACAGGAATATTCTACAGAAGCGTCAAGAACTACTCAAGCGTTGAGGACAACACTTTTTGAAGGAGAGGGGCATGTTAGGCCCCTATACTACTAGTGTAACCCCTTATTTTATCAGTACAACCCCCTTATTATATTGTTGTACCCATGTAGTCCCCATATTGTTATTATTGTGTACCATAGAAGCCCACTAGTGTTATTATTATGCCCTTACATTATTATTGTTATGTAGGCTCTGATTATATTATGAACCCTTAGACTCCTATATATAGAAAGGAGATATTGTCATTTGTATCATCCAAGAATTGTTCATTTATTTAATGTAAAGGAGGTTTCCCCCTCGAAGAGGCTTAATTCTAAGGCGTTGATCTATCTTTTCTATCTTTTGTAAGATGGTTTCATAACAAAGGTAAACTAGCCTGAGGTTGTTGGACTCTAGCCACAAGTGGTTGTTGTAAAACTATCTGAGAAGGTTGAAACTATAAACCTGAAACTTGGGGGTCTAAGGTTGAAGGACCAACTTACACAGGTTGAGATACAACAATCTAAGCTTGTGATTGCAGTAAAGATTTAACAACATGCATAGTAGGTATGGATGAGACATATTACATAGGTTGTGATGGATACATAAGCCTAGGTTGAACGGGCATTATTGGATGCCATTGACAGATAGTAATTCCAGGCTCACCTAAAGACGACAACATACCGACATATGGTTTCCCCCAAGAAAATGGAGGATATGGAGATTGTGCATATTGTTCTTTGTATGGGTGTAGTCCAGTGTAAAGCAGATACATAAGACGATAACCAGATGAACTAGCTTGATATTGACTTGATGGGTCTAGTTGTTCAGTACTTGTTAATGAAGAACCAGATTAAATTCCTGTAGAGGACATAGGTGAAGACCAAGGGCTAGAAGCAGCACCTGAGTGGGTTCCAGATAAAGATTGGTAACCCAATGGGATGGATGGAACACCATACAAATGTGACACAGGTGTCATAGTAAACATCGAAGAGGTTGTGACAGAAGATTCTATTGTAGCTATAACAGATGGTATAGTCTGGGATGTTGACTCTGCCATAGTCAAATTTCCAAATAAATTTCCTAACGAATCAACGGGTGTCTAAAAGTAATCAAGATCAAAAGGATCAATAAAATGAGGGGTATGAGGATAAAGGTAAAGTCCAATTCCAAAATGAAATGGAGTTCTAGGTGTTTCTTCCTCATGTTCCTCTTCTATCGAAATCAAACCAGGTGGAAGGATTTCACCATCAGGTCCGTAATAGATTTTCGGTATTTGTTCCGGAGGCAAAGGGGAAGTCTTGACAGCTACAGATGTCTGAGGATGTATCGGTCGATCTTCTTCTGGTATGGTAACAACTTTTGATTGTTCATCTTGAAGATCTAAGTGTTCTAGAAAAAGAAGAACAAGTTCAAGTCGGGCTTCTTGAACAACTTCTGGTTCAGAAGTAACTTCTGATTGAATGAGGATAGGTTCAGGATCAAATTTTGGCGGAACAAATTCAGGCTCAGAAGTAATTCCTTGTTGAACAACTTCAGGTTGAGGATTAACTCCTAGGTGAACAATTTGGGTTATCGTTTCACTAGATTCAGTTCTAGTGTCCTCAGGCAATTATGGAGATTCCACTTCTGTAACAAATGTACCAGTAATTATAGAAGTAACTAGAATCATAGTACTTACCGGTATAGATGTTTTTGGTAATTTAGATGAAGAACCAGAATTTTGGGATGTACTAGATTCAGTCAAACGAGACTACTTTGACTGGATAGGTGTAGCTTCGGGTAGTAAAGTCGGTTTACTAAGTGTCTTCCGTGAACAACAGGGTAAGGGTTGATGTTCCTCCACGATTTCTGATTGATGTTATTACAAAAAAGAAATAAACAAAAAGGGATAAGCTAGGAAAAAGGATTACTAAGCAACTACGAAATGCAGAATACCTCCCAGCGAACCGAGAAGTACAGGCATGTAATCTCCTCGAATACTGTGTTCGGTGTATCACAGTGTATAAGGCGGTCGAATCAGTTAGCTAAGGATGAATAGAAACCTAGTGTTATCCTCCCATATATACCCGAAAGTATGTGGAGGCCCAATCCATGTTAGCACTGTCTAATGTGAAACTGCACAGTGAGAAAATTCCTTTATACTTTATGTATTGTAACACTACCTTATATACCCGAAGGTATGTGGACGAGCTATGATATACTCACGTACGTGGAATTAGGTATCACACTTGGAATGTATCGTAGACAAGTTAGCGACAACTACTATGCTTTACAACACTGGAACACGTCTCTAGCCTAGAACCCCTAAATGTTTTGTGTTAGGTGACAATGCTCCATTAGGTTAATTGAGATTAATTTTAAGTTAATCTTGATTAAGAATTTGTCTTTCAAGGTTCACCACACAATTTTTTTGAAATTCCCAGAATGCAACTAATATGATAACCATTCTTTTCATTCAATTTGAAAAATGAAAACCTTAGCTAGTAGGGATAGAGAAATAAGATTCTTTTAATCAAAGAACAAAGAGCACATCTAATGCAATTTCACTAAACTATTCCTGTGAGCACACTCAAACTTTTTCAATGCACGATGCAAGTTTTTCTTTTGAGTTCCCTTAATGTTGAGATTAACAAAAGGAAACTAATGCACATACAATTATTCAATCTTTTTGTAAGAATGAAGACTTTAGACAAATTATTCCTTTTCGAAATAAATGAAGACTTTTATGACACTTTCTTTTGAACAAAGATTAATAAACTATAATCTAACTTTGACAATGAATTGATAGTGATAAATAAATCATTTAAGAAACACTAAACAATCAAGGCCAAAGTAGTGCTAGGAAAGGAAACACAAATTGATTTCAGAGACACAACAATCATTGATCTTTTAGCAAGCAAAAACAGAAGAAAATTTGCGAAAAATCAAGTCAAAGGTGGGATTTTTGACCTAGGGAGGATCAGCGCATCCTTGAATGGCAGACAGTGGGCTTCAAAGCACTGTCCTCAAACCAAGGGTGCTCTGCAATGTTCTGTGTCCTGACCAAGCCTGTGCTGGTGCCAGGAAGGCCATTGAAGGGGCTTTCATGCACAATTTTTTTACCAAAAAACACTTCAAAAAGGCTGAAACAAGATCAATGGAAGCAAGTAAGTTCTACTAGGGTGTATGAGGATGAAGATAAACTACCTGGAATGATGATCATTCCCTAATATGGTTGCCAATTTGTTATGCGGAATTTTATATCTACGGATAAACACAATTTCCCTAGGTGGGTAGCTACACCTAGAACAACAGATTTAAATAGTTTATCCTTTTCCTATAGAACATAAATAAGACAAGGGACCTACTTGTTATCTTTCTCTTCCCTTTTTCTCCTTTGAATTGTTCCCGTTGCTCCTTCTCGCACTAAATCCGCTCGATAAGTAACTGCAATCATAAACAGAGGACAAAAACCAATCAAAGAAAGAGATCTATCTACTACAAGCAAATGGAATCAAAAGAATTTGCACATATAATCATCATACACAAAGACAAGAATATGGGAAAAGTTGTAAACAACTTTATTAAGTAGAAGGAAGAGTTACAACCAAGAAGTATGATCCCATGTCACTCATCCACCTTGAGTTCCATCCTTCATCACACCAAAATCACAACACTCCGGTAGCATAACAATACTTGCTTACAATCTCAAACCTCACACCAACAGTATCTCCTTACAAATTCTCAAGGTCCAGCCCCTGATCACTATGATGAGTGCTCAATTTATAGGGAAATGGAGGTGGTTTTGCCATAAATTGGGCATTGAATGGCTTTCCAATTTAGGAGTTAGTTTCCTTGAAGGACCAACACAGCCTTGGTAAGGGGTAAGTGCGTTGTAGAGAACTTAGGCCCATTCAAGCCTACTCTGCAGAGCACCTAGGCCCACTTTGACCTGCACTGGGCGAGATTGAGCAAAATCTTCATAGGGTTCTAGGAATATTCTTTCATTCTAGACCATTATAGAATATTCCCACCTCTTATCCTCTCCCATGAGCTCGAAATTGGATAGGGAATGAATCAAATAACCTCCCATCCTCTCATCCCTTCTTCCATGGCAACTAACTCCCAAATTGGAAAGCCATTCAATGCCCAATTTATGACAAAACCACCTCCATTTCCCTATAAATTGAGCACTCATCATAGTGATTAGGGGATATAATTTGAGAATTTGTAAGGAGATACTGTTGGTGTGAGGTTTGAGATTGTAAGAAAGTATTTTTATGCTGCTGGAGTGTTGTTATTTTGGTGTGATGAAGGATGCAACTCAAGCTGGATCAGTGATATGGGATTGAACTTCTTGGTTGTAACTCTTCCTTCTACTTAATAAAGATGTTTACACCTTTTCCCATATTCTTGTCTTTATGTATGATGATTATATGTGTAAATGATTTCAATTCCATTTACTTGTAGTAGATAGATATATTTTTTTGATTGGTTTTTGTCCTCTGTTTATGATTGCAGGTACTTACCAAGCGGATTCAGTTCAAGAAGGAGCAATGAGAACTATTCAAAGGAGACAAAGGGAAGCGAAAGATAACAAGTAGGTCCCTTGTCTTATTTATCTTCTATAGGAAAAGGATAAACTCTTTAAATATATTGCTCTAGGTGCAGCTACCCACCTAGTGAAATTGTGTTTATCTGTAGATGCAAAATTCCACATAACACCAGGACTCGGTGAGCAAGAGGGGCAAGTTACCGAATTGAGAATGCCTTTGGTCCGATTTGTTATAGGAGGAGATAAGGTGAAGCACCAGAGATGCAATCTCATCCAAGCGTGAGGATGAGGAGAATTGTGTCTTGGATGGAAAGGAAAAGAAAGGGAAAGGGAAGAAATCCTAGTCCAATGCAGATTCAAGTCAACGGGGCAAGAAGAAAGACTTGTCTACAGTCAATTGCTTTCAATGTCATGAATTCAAGCACTATCAAAGTGTCCACACAAGAAAGAAACCCAAAATATCGTGGGAGGAGCACTAGGTGAAGCCTTGGCTTCACATTTAGAACTTGATTGTACCCTCATTGCATGCATGGCAAGCACAATGATGGGCAATATGTGGTATCTCAACAACAGTGCCTCATTCCACATGACGGGAGACAAAGAAATTTTCAGTGACTTGGAGGAGAAGGATCTCCATATTCACATCGAGATGGGAGATGATAGAGGGTATAACACAACCAGTATTGATACAATTACTTTTCAGAGGGAGTCGGGCTCCCCTCTCAGGCTCAAGGATATGATGTTTGTACTGGGTGTGAAGAAGAATATATCTTTCATAACTGTGTTGGAACACTATGGCTACAATGTGATATTCAACAAAGGGAAGCTTTTCTTGAGACATATTGACATGGGAAAAGTGAATTAGATCGGGGTTCAAGTGAAGAACCTCTAAAAATTAGATGTGGGGGACTATGAAAGATTGAGCACAAAATAAAAGAAGGTGGAAAGCCGAGATGTCAAAAAATTATGTCATAGAAGACTTGGCCATTTTCATCATGGTGCTTTGAAGCTCATGCAACAAATTTCTACAGGAATCCTCAAAGGAGCACTAGCGAAGCGGGATACATGTAAAGGGTGTACGCTGGGGAAGTACACAAAATCCACCTTCAATGATCGGGACAATAGGGTGCATGAAGTCCTTGAAAGGATCCACTCTGATGTCTGTGGACTTTTCTTGATAGCCTCCATTGCCAAGCATAGGTATTATGTGATATTTGTAGATGATTTCTCATGGAAGTGTTGGATCTACTTTGTGCAGATGAAAGGCCATACATTCTCCAAATTTGTTGAGTTTAAAGCACTTGTTGAGAAAGAGACTAGTAGGAAAGTGAAGTCTCTCAAGAGAAATAACAGTGGTGAGCACGTGTCGAATGAGTTTAAAAATATATGTGTAAAGGAAGGCA
Organism: Pinus tabuliformis; assembly: GCA_031772625.1. Lineage (NCBI taxonomy): Eukaryota > Viridiplantae > Streptophyta > Pinopsida > Pinales > Pinaceae > Pinus > Pinus tabuliformis. The sequence goes on from CM062812.1 coordinate 356,229,640, forward strand.
TTTGATGGTAGTTGACAACACCCCATAACCCACAATAGAATTGGGTGGCTGAGAGGAAGAACGTAATTATTGTGGGAGCAGCACGGGCGATGCTGCATGACCAAAGCCTACCTCAGCACTTGTGGGCTGAAGCATGCAACACAACGGTCTATTTACAAAACAAGAGTCCTCACAGGATTCTTGGCATGATTACATCAACGGAAGATTTTCATGGAAGAAACCAAATGTGTCACACTTCAGGATATTTAGATCATCATTTTATTGTCATGTTTCCAAGGAAGCAAGGAAAAAACTAGAGCTGACAATAGAGTTTGGCATATTTGTGGGCTACATGGATACACCTCATAACTTCGTGTGTAATTTCCATCCCTTTGGATGACAGTAGTTATATGGGATGTGAAGTTTGATGAGGAGAGGGCAATGAGGTATTCTCTTGAAAGGGAGCTTCAGTTGTAGCCTGATCATGAGCTTTTGGATCTAAAAGAAGAACCTCGAGAAGTTATGGATTAGCCATAAGGAGAGGAGTAGAGGGTGGAGAAAATCCACTCAAGCATAGACATCCAAAGAAGGAAGGAAGCAAACCAAGGAAGCTGATAGATTATTGCCGGATGCTAGAGAGTATGCGGGAGCACCCACATCATAGCATGGGCAGAGGAGGTCACTAGATCGGTACACTGGCTACATGGCTCTGATGAGTGAGCTAGTAGAGACAAAGCCATCCTCATTCGATGAAGCTGTAGAGAAACCGCTATGGTTTGATTATATGGTAGAGTATTATGATTCCATTGTTAGAAACAAAGTTTGGGAACTAGTCCCAAGACCTATAGACAAATCATTGGTTGGTTCGATATGGCTTTACAAGGTAAGGCATGCAGCAGATGGTAGCATAGAGAAACACAAGGCCAACTTTGTGGCCAAGGGGTTCTCTCAGGTAGATGGAATTGACTATGAGGATACTTTTTCTCTAGTAAGGTACTCATCCATCAGGCCAATTCTAGCACTGTTAGCGTAGATGGGGTGGAAGATCCACCAAATGGATATGAAGACAACATTCCTCAATGGATTTATTAAGGAGGACATGTATATTGAGAAACGATAGGGGTTTGAGACCTTTGATAGAGATTCACATGTGTGCAGACTCAAGCGAGCATTGTATGGACTCAAGCAAGCACCTCATGCCTGGTATACCAAGATTGATAACTATCTCATTGGTTCGGGCTTCACCAAAAGTGAATCAGATGCAAACCTTTATCACATTGTGGTAGAAGGTGAATTATTGATTATTGTTTTATATGCCGATTACTTTATCCTTATTTGTGATGAGTAGTTGATTAGATCTTGTAAGGAGGACCTTTCAAGAGAGTTTGAGATGAAGGACATGGGCCTCATGCACTACTTCCTTGGTTTGGAAGTACGCAAAGGAGATGGGGAACTGTTTGTCTCTCAAGGGAAGTATGCCAACAAGATACTTCAGAGGTTCTACATGGACAGGTGTAAAACATGGAGACACCTTTAGGACGAAATTGGAGGAAAGTGGATGCTACTTCAGGTAAAGTAGTGGAGGCTACCATTTATAGGTATCTTGTTGGTTCACTCATGTATTTGGTGAACACACAACTGAACACATGTTATGCAGTTAACCAGCTTAGTCAAGTAATGATTAATCCAACCAAACTGTATTGGAAGGCATCAAAGCATGTGTTGAGATAGCTCAAAGGCACTACTCATTTTGGTCTTTAGTACAGACAGACATAGGGAGTGAAGCTACAATGCTTCACAAATGAAGATTCGGAGGGGAGTCCATCAGACAGGAAGCGCACATCAAGAGGAATTTTCATTTTTAGGTCAGCAACAGTTTCTTGGTATAGTAGGAAGAAAAGATTTGTGGCACTCAGCTCAAAAAAAGCAAAGTACGTGGCTACAAGTTATGCAACATGTGAGTCTATCTGGATGAGAAAGATTCGTTTTGGGTTATTTGGTCAAAAGATGGATCCTACAGTGATTTAATGTGAAAATCATAGTTGTATCAAAATCTCTGAGAATCCAATATTTCATGATCAACCCAAGAATATCGACATTGGGTATCACCATCTATGAGATTGTGTGTAGAGGCAGATTATGTTGTTGTAGTACATTCTGATAGAGGAACAAGATGTAGAAATTATGACAAAGGCTTTATAAAGAGGCAAATTCAAGTTCCATAGAAGTAGGACAGGGGTATCTGATAATCCCTTTCTTGCTAAGAGGGAGTGTTGAAAATGCAACAAGAAATCTACTTTTGAATTTTCCTTGGTCAAACTAGATAAAAATTCAAATTTCTATTTTCAACAGAATACTTGGAGCTAGTTAACTCAAGTGACATGGCTCTTGTCACTCAGTTAACTCAGTAAATTCGAGTTGGAGACATTTGATTTTATTTCTACATGATTTATTACTAATTTGTAGTAATCTGTTTCAGTTAATTTGAGTTATTGTCAATTTAACTAGTTCTAACTTTCAAAAGAACTAGTGGAGGTCAAGTTGTGAGTGTGGAACTTCTACTACACTGAGTGATCAACTAGTTAACTGATAAGTAAACCCAAAATAATTATTGCATGAAAAGAATTCGAGTTACCTAGTTGAGATGGAGATTCCAAGGTAGTGTACTACCAATTGTAGCATATGCCCATGTGTATAGGTGATACATGCAGTCAGAGATTGGCCTAAGGATCTTGCGCAATTCCTTGGTGTGAAATTCCTAAAAAATAGGGGCAATTTCCCAAGAGAACAATGCAATGAAATAAGGGCTTGGGAAGGATTGTAAATGGCTAAGTGTTGGGCCAAGTTTATATAGTTAGGTAGAGAGATATCCTATACACTTGCAAGGTGTGCTTAGGCTTGAGAAAGCATTGTATTTCTTATATATTCTCTAATTAATGCACCATAGATAGTAAGGGGTTTTGAGCAATTGTGTTCCCCTAGATAAATTTCTGTGTTTGTGTGATGTTTCCTTTTGCATGTCAATGATTCTTGTTTTATATGGTGAACTAACTTCTACAAATCAGTAGAGTAGCTTCAAATCATGCGATTTAGTAAATTTCATGAGCAGTTTTGAATCTACACATTAATTTCTACACATGTATGTATATTTCAACAAAGTTACAAAAATAGAAAAAAGGAAAGATCTATAAAGAGAGAATGGTTTACATCCACCCAATCTCATCAACTACCACAAATTCATGTATCCCAACAAACCCAATAGTAAGATCAAGAAACTCTTTTGGCATGACATCCACTTTTACATTGAGTTCCTGAAGATTGTGATAGAAAGTGATGTGGTAAAAAGTGTTTTCCACTTCCCTGATGTTTGATAGAATGGTATTCATCCTAATAATGTTGATTTTTTCTCTATGGTTGGCCCAGTCAATGAGAAATTTGGAGTCTCCCATCACCTGTAATCTTGAGAGGCCTTTCCTCCTGGTCAATTCTAATAAACACCATAAGGAGAAAAACTTAGCCTTATTATTTGACCCCCTTCTTAGAGTGTATCTATAATATACAAAGTGGGAGTGGCTAAAATAAAGGACCATCCCAACACCACAATGAGGGGAATGCCCTTGACTAGCCTTGTAAAAAAAACCTGGGGAGATTTGAAGTCAATCTCTGGCAAGATTGGGATCCTCAGCTTGTTGGGATATGGGTTAGACTTGAACTCATGTGCTAGTGCATCCACCTTTGTTGCACAAGACTCTTAGGGGTGATTTTTTTTTGGAAAACAAATAGATTTTAGTAGTCCCAAATCCCACTAGTTAAGATACATGGGATGGCTTTAAAGGAGAAAAATTTTTATTAGACCATCAAAATTTGAAAGCATCACTGAGGGAAGAACTAGACCACTGTGATTTGGGCTTAAAATCATGCCATAAAATGGTACATACCCATGTCACATAATTGCACCCATTGAATAGATGAGAGTGGTTTTCTTCCTTCCTTCTACATAGTGGGCACTGGTTCGAGCCAATCCAACCCAACTTGGTGAGCCTATCCTAAGTAAGTAGTTTTTCATGAAGTGCTAACCCTAATGTTAATTTTGATTTCGGTGGTGCTTAGATCTTCCATAACATGTTCCACCATTAAAGCTTGTAATCTATGAATTGATTTTCAAGGTAGGAATTGTATCCACACTTCAACATAAATATGCTTGTATGAGGGTTCATGACCCAAAATATGGTGTCAGGTACACTATCCTTGATCATCACAAAATTTTCAATCCCCTTCCCCTATGACATGTTCTAATAGTCCCAAGTCTTGTTGAATATTGCAACAAGAAATGTAGGAAATGAAACAATAAAAATCCTAATTTAATTTTTCCTTGAATTAAATTGGGAATAAAATTGTAATTCCACATCTCATGAAAACTTGTATTAGTTAACTAAGTTAATTTGACTTAGTTGGCTCGGTTAATTCAATTTGAGGGTCTAACTAGAATCATGTAGAGTGTCTCCTAAATTATAGGAGCCCTGGTTGAGTTTGTTTTGAGTTGTAATTAATTAATTCAGTCTAATCAAGTTAAAGTTAGCTAAAATACTTTCAATTGTTGGAGAAACTTGTGGGAGATCTATCAGTGTGATGTTTCCTGAAGTGCAATGTGATGCTTTTGGAAGTGTAGTGTGGTGCTTCTTGAAGTGCAGTGTGGTGTTGCCTGAAGTGCAGTGTGGTGTTTCCTGAAGTGCAATGTGGTATTGCTTAAGTGAAGTGTCGTGTTGCCTACAGTCGAGTGTGGTGATGTCTACAGTGATCAACCGATAAACTGAAGATTCACTCATGCATGTCATATTAAAGAATGAACTAGTTGAGATTGGAGTTTAGGGACACTATACTTGATTTGAAAATGATCTTAAAATAGGAAATTAAGGTATTACAGACTCGTGTAGGAATGACTATATCATTTAGTGCAACAGATTGAAAATATTGCGAATAATATAGACAATGAGGAATTAGAAAACATAACAATCACACACATCAACACAACAAATAATCAAGGAGTTCACCAGACTTCTTGGCTATGTCTCCTAGTCCAGCTTTCAGTGTCGACCTCTATATTAAGTATTTAAGAGAAGATTATTACAAGCGTGAGCTCAAACCGAGTCTCAACACAACAATGACAAAACAATAGGGATTTACTTGAAATCCTCAACTCTACAAGAGTATATAGACTCTCCCTCTCTCTCTTCTTCTTTCTCTTGCTCTTTCTTTGTCGTTGACCTCCTCTGCCAACTGTGCTGCAATTGAATGGCTTTTAAGCCTATCAACACTGTCTGTTCACATTCCTTTCTCGGGCTTTCTGGCTCCTGGCCCCTATCCATTCATCTCCCTTTCGGGCATTAAACAATCATTATAAAATGCTTAAGGTATGGTGGCCACCTGTTTGTAATGGAAAGGACCACTCGCGCGGCTGAAATCCTTGGGAATACATTTCTCATTTAGAAACGGAAATACACTAAAAACAATGGAAAATCTGACCAGCAGACCAAAGCTCGAAACTCAAAAGATATTTAATCCAACCTATAATCCTCTCAAGTCCATGTTATATCGTTGTCACAAGCTCACCGTTGATCTGCGACCTTCCAATCCAACAGCTGACAGACATTTTGGGCAGCCCATTTGCATGGAGATTACCCGCCTGAAAAGGCGGTTTTTTCTCTCCTGCCGGGTGCTACATGTCGGCCGGTGTATGGAATTAGGAGGAGCTCGTCCAATACCACTTACCACCAGAGGCCCGCTCGAAATCCCGCTTGCCATGAAAATAAAATAACATAAATCTGCATCTATAAATCTTTTGAGTCTAGCTTTATCACTTCGGGTCATTTCCTTTTGTATTTCGGTTTTATAACAGAAATGCGCTAATACACAGAAAATCCCGACAAACACTTTTATATCGGAACTCAAAATCTGTAGGGTCGCATTTATAAACCCCATTGGGTCTAGCTATCGCAAGTCGCATGTTGTATAGGCCCAACTCCTTTTATCGCTACGATGCGATATTGAGATGCAATATATCGCGATCGCATATCGCATGGTCTTCGAGACTTCAATATGTCCTCCCTTTGGAAATATCACGACGCAATAATGTAATCTCGGTCATTGATATACGCGCTCGATCAACAGTCCACGTTGTGTCACTGGATCACAATCACAACTTCCTAGATCTGCCTCTGATACACTCCGCCGACTGCGATATTGCCGATCCCTCCACTGCGATCTGCTGATTTGATCTGGATCGTTGATCAGTTTGATCTGACGGATCCTGTGCAACGTTACTTATGCCTTCGCTTAGCTCTGTTTTCCGCCATTATTTCACTGTTTTCCCTTGCAATAATGTTTATGATAGTTAATATACATGAAGACTTAGAGGTTTTAGGATCCATTTTGGATCACGCCTTCCCACTGAAAATCTTTTGGACCACCAAAAGTTGGGTTTTTAGGCATCGATCAAGTGAGGATACAACTCCCTCACTTGTTTAACTTGTATCCATCATGCTTTGCTTGGATTTGGACCTTTGAGCCCTATTCTTAGGTGCTCAACATCCCCTCCATGCATAATTCTCACCTTCCTGTCCATAACTATATCTTCTTGTAACTCATTGAGATATTCAGGAAACAGATCCTTAATAGAAGGCAACTGATTTTGCTCTTCAGGATCTTCAATCAATGAAGGTTTATACAATCTCAAGTTTTCTGCATTAACGACTGAATAGATCTGCATATCAGCTGGAAAATCAAGGCAAAAAGTATTTTCACCCATTTTATTAAGTATCTTGAAAGGTCCATACCTTATTGGTTTTACCTTCTTACCTTCACCTTGCATTCTGTCTTTTCTGATGTACAGTCTGACTTGATCACCAACTTGGAAACTATGATCAACCCAATGCTTTTCATGTCTTTCCTTGAACTTGGCTTGATTTCTTTCCAGTTGTTCTTGTACTGCCTAGTGAATTTCCTAGATTTGTTCAATGAACTTGGTTTCTTTGTCCACATCACTGTGTCCATCAACTGTTATGTCTTTACCAAAGACAAAATCCAAGGGAGATTTTGGTATAAAACCAAAACAAGTCTCAAAAGTAGATCTCTGAGTAGAAGAGTGCTTGGCATGATTGTAAGCATGTTGCACATAACACAAATGCTCATCCCAAAGCTTGGGATGCTTTCTACAATAGCCTCTAAGCAACTGGATCACTGTCGTATTGACCACTTCTGTCTGACCATTTGTTTGTGGATGAAATTTTATGCTCTTCTTCAACCTGGTTTCCATCAACTCCCATAAACTTGACCAAAAATTCCCAACAAATCAAGAATCTCGATCAGATACAATAGAAGTGGGTAAACCAAAATAAACCCATACATTCTCAAAGAAAAACTTTTCCGTTTGTTCAGCTGTAACCTACTTGTAACAAGGTATCAAAATACACATTTTATTGAACCTATCCACAACAACATACAAATAATCATGACCTTTTCTAGATTTTGGTAATTCCCCAACAAAGTCCATGGAATCACTTTCCCAAGGACAAGAAGGAATTGGAAGTGGAGTGTACGAGCCTAATTTTCTATTACTGGGCTTACTTGTAGCACACATAGTACACCCTTTGATATATCTAGAAATTGTCTCATGCATTCTTGGCCAATAACAGAACCTTTACAATTGTGCAACTGTTTTACTTACACCAAAATGGCCTAATATTAGAGAAGTATGTGCTTCTCGAATTATGTTAACTCTTTCAGTTTGTGGAATGCATAACTTTCCAAAATGATATAAGAGTTGGTTCTTTACATAATAATCCAATTCTTCTACTTACTTGCCATGAATTAAAGTTTCATATACATCTTTAAAATCTACATCTTGAGCATATTGTTCAATGTAACTTTCATGCATTACTGAGTTATGCTTAAGTATAGTAGATGCATTTATGATTGGTCTTGATAACATATCTGCAACCTTATTGTGTATGCCCTTCTTATATCTGATGACAAGATGAAATTGTTGTAGAAAACCCATCCACCTATAATGCCATGATTGCTACAATTTAGTTTGTGAGTGCAAATATTGAACTGGTTGATGATCTGTATGTATGATTGTTTCCTTAACCATTAGGTAATGTTTCCACTTTTTCACACTTTGTAGTAATGCATACAATTCTTTATCATATGTGGGATAATTAACTACTGCATAAGTAAATGTCTCAGAATGATAGCATATGGGTTTTTCGTGTTGCATCAACACTACTCCCATGGCATAGTCACTGGCATCTGTCTCAATCTCAAATGGATGTTGAAGATATGGCAGTGCTAGTACTGGTGCTGTACTAATTTTCTCTTTTAAGGTGTCAAAGGTTTTCTATTGTTTGCCTCCCCACTGAAACACCTGTTTCAATCCTGTTAAAGCATGTAATGGAGTTGCAATCAAAGAAAAGTTAGCAATAAGCTTTCTCCAGTATTGTGCTTCCTCTAAGAAACTCCTAACATCTGTAGTAGATTTGGGTTTAGGCCAGTTCACAATGACTTCAACCTTAGAGGGATCTATCTTTAATTCACCACCCCCTACAATATGACCCAAATAATTTAAATATGTGCTGCCAAATTCACATTTTGATAGTTTTACATAGAGATTTTCATGCTTTACATGCTTCCCATGGACTTCCCATGTCATACTGAAAACAAGAATTTCATCTAAATAAACAATTACAAAATCATCAATAAAAGGTCTGAGTACATCATTCATAACTCTTATAAATGTAGCAGGAGCATTAGTTAAGCCAAAAGGCATAACCAACCATTCATACAATCCTTGCTTTGTCTTGAAAGTAGTCTTCCATGCATCCTATTCTGCAACTCTGACCTGGTGATAACCACTTCGTAAGTCTAACTTAGAAAAGTAAAATTCTTCTTTCAATTGATCTAATAGATCATCAATACGAGGAAGAGGATAATGATTCCTGATCATTATTTTATTTACTGCTCTATAATCAATGCACATTCTCCATGATACATCTTTCTTTCTCACCAGCATGATTGGAGATCAACATGGTGATGTGCTTGGTCGTATAAACCCTTTATCGAGCAACTCCTGTACTTGCTTCTTTATCTCTGCATTCTCTAAAGCTGACAACCTATACATTCTATTAGCGCTCAAATTTTCCTCAGGCTGAGAAAGGCAAAACTCAAGGCCACATCAAACCAGGCTCAGCCTCGTAGCTAGCCCTACGAGGACAGGAGAGGGCTCTCTTCGAGTCTATCTCGGCAAAAGGTCTTCAAAGGAGCTAAGATGACTCAAAATTAATACTGATTTTAGGCTAGTAAAGAGATAGGAAAGTTTGATTTAGATTTTTGAGTTTTTTGTTGGAGAAACGGGAAAACCAATTTTGGGTCTGGGGATTAAGGTCAAATCTTTGCAGAATTCGAGTTGGGGCGAGGTAGGCAGTAGTCTTGATGCTTTTAATCAGGTGTATGGATGGATCAGAATGACAAGGAGCTGAAGAGGGAAAAGGAGAACATGGATCCTCTCCAAACTGGCGAAAACATGTAAAACTAAACAATTTAAAGGAAGAGCACTGTAAAAAATGAATTCAACCTCATTTACTCATTCATTTAGTTTCAGAAGCATAATAAGGGAATGGCATACACTTAAACATGAATAAACTTACAATAACTGAGAAATAACACCATCAAGAACTAAAAGCCACAAGAATCCCAATAGGTGCTGCAAAACCTCTAATCTTTCCTTAGCCAAAATATGAAAAATATGTACAATAGTGTGCCAAGATCTTCCCAAGAGTCCAACCCTTGCTACTGACTGAAAATTTACATATATAGATCAAGCCAACCCATTCCCTAACCTCTAGGGTCGAGCTCCTCCTTCTAGGAGTAGTTTGAAAAAATTCTAAACATGGAGCAAGAATCTAGGTGACCAAAACAACCTGCCTCTAAAAAGAAGGAAACTAATTCATTACATTAATTTTTTGCTATTTTGTGAATGAATCATCTAGAATAAGGTAAATAAGTGCCAATCTACCTCATACACATCAAATTCCATCATGCTAGGTCAAAAATCACATCAAGGAGTGAAATTGGTGAAAACTGGCCGAATTCCTGAGCTGGAGGATGAAAATTTGACCAAAAACCTCTATGCGTAGCGCCCTGATCTCTATGCGTAGCGCACCTTTCAGCTTGTTTTTGGGGCACTTATCGACATCACAATCACGCTCACAATAGCTGGTTGGAAAGCTCTGGATGTCTGCTATCCAGCCCAAGTGGAATTTCACAATTTGGAGCTCATTTGCCCCCTCAAAATTGCATTCTCCCAGAAGTACTTCCTGCTGTTGCAAAAGGTGGCAACAAGGTGGGTTTCATGGTGTTTTTAGACCATTTGATCATCCAGAACTTGATGAAATGCTTCAGCAATAACTGAGCATGCATAACTTACCATGAAAAACCCAAAAATACAAAGTTTTCCTCCAGCAAGTGTCCCAATCAAAAGCGAGTGCATCGATGCGCTACTCGTACAGCTGAAAAAACTGTTTTTGGGACCAAAAATTTCAAAATGACAAAAATTTCTCCGAATTTGCTCAAATTCGGAGCAAAGACCCTCCATCATGTATCATGTTCAGCCAATGAAGCCTCGGCCAAAAATCAAAGTGGATCTAGCCTCTTTCACCGTTTTAGTGCTTTGCTCAACCTCCTTTTCAAAATCTTCATTTTTTCTTTGTCGACATGCATGCGAGCCCAATAATGATGTTTCATGTGACGGAGCATGTCTTTGTCTCTATTGGCCTTCGCCAACAACTCCTCCAAATGTCGATTGACTTTCTCAAGCCAAAATTGCCGCTCAACAGGTGTCAAATCGCCAGGTCTTTTTCGGGCTATCCTTCGGTCTTCACGGATTTGTCGCAGCTCTATAAGTGTATGCTCATCCTCTAGCTGCTTATTGTGCTGCTCCAAATATTTGATCAGACATTCTGCCTTCAGTAACTTCTCATTCAAGTTGTCAATCTCAACCTTCTGCTCTTGGATGATCTCTTTCAGCTTCGAGCTAGGAGGGCTCCTATCCATATCACTCAATGCAACATCAACATCATGACCACTTGAATGGCCCTCCTCATATATTGACCTCTTGCCTCTATCCTGAACTTGTACTTGTACTGAAGAAGAAGGCGAGACCCCTTCCACACCATGTGGAGATAGTACTCGTCGTGTAGCTGCAAATAAGGCCCTGTGGCCTCGCTGATATGTCACATACACTGGAGCATTGACATGCTCGGTCTCAGGAATGTCAAACTGATGTGAAGGCTCTCCCTCATCATGAACTATCTCTAGAGGTGGTTGTGGCACTGCGAAAAAATCACGAGAAATAAAATCCTCCCAAGTAATGCCCTGCTGTGCCAACTGATGAACCACTACGATCTTGATCAGCGCATAATGATAAATACTTCTATGCTGCTGTGCTGGGGTCTTATTTTGTACAAGAAACACCATCCTCTCTATGTTGCGATACATGAAGTATGGAATATTCATCATACGTACCCTTGTAAAATGCATCAACAAACGGACATGGTACGCATAAAGATGCGAGAATCTACCCTCACAACTGAAATACCGAATGATGAGTTTAATCAAAGCTGCAAACTCATCACTCAGGTATTGGAAAGGAAAAACCCTTCTCAGGTGCCTCATATACCCAGGTTTGATGTATGGCTCATAGTAGGATTTCTCTAACTGCTGACGCTTATTCCATTTCTCTCCAATATTTGGTATCCCAGTGGCCTCTGCAATAGTCTCTGGTGACAAAATGAAATCAACTCCGGCGAGGTTTACATGGCCATCATGTAAATGTAGAACAAACAAATGAGCTAGTTCACGATGATGCTGGATTTGTGAAATTAGCTCACAATAGTGATAGCATGACTAATAGCGAAAACAATCCATTACAAGCGGGAAAGCCTGCAATTGAACCAAAGAAGTAGGCTCTTCCCTAAGATGCTTACCATCTTTGGCACCTCTGCGAGGCCTCCGTGAAACATTACCCTCTATTGTGGAATCACTGTCATACTCCTGCTCATAAACTGAAGCTGTGTCTGACATGGCTTTGAAAACAAGATGTTTACAAGATTTGAAGTCGATTTGGCAAGATCTGGCTGCATTAGCAAAAATTTCTTGGTGCTGTGACTATGTGCGTAGCGCACGAACCCAACGCGTAGCGCACACTGTGTGCGTAGCGCCTGTGGTTTTTTACACTGGCTGGTGAGGCCCAGTGCGTAGCGCGCACTATGTGCATAGCGCACACCTTGTATGGGTAGCGCACGCCTCCAAAACGCTATCCACGGGTATGAAACATGGCTTCGGCCTTCCAAAAGCTCAAACACGATTTTGCCTTGGGATTTTTGAACAAATGAACTTGTTTGCCCCTTTTATATGTGAAGAAAATATCTCATCAAATCAGATTTGATTTAAATTTGTTTAATAACCCACTTTATAATGTTTCAGCACTTTGACATTTGATATTTTAATACAATACTGCTCTTTGACTTTCTCTTGCTTTTTCTGAGTTTTGGACTGATAATAATTTGTTGATTTTTGCAGGGATCCGACATTTTGGCTTTGGAAAAGATTAGAGGCTTGCTCTGAAACTTTTTGAGATAAAACAAATACAATTATTTACAGTAACAATTTTTAGTTCCAAAACAAAGTTTTGGACTAAAAATGTTTTTAAATACTTTTTGAGAAAAATATTAAATGAGAATCTTTTGAAATCAACCTCATGGCCTGCGGGCTTTTATTATGTGTATGCAAAGGACTGAAAACCCTAGATTCTAGGACTAAAGACTTTTTAACGAAACTAATCTTTTATGACGATGAATGCAATGATCATATACTTTGGTGATTTTTGAGAAATTTTTTACTAACCCTACAGGGACAAGCATGAGGAAACATAAGACAACCAGACCCCCTCGTCAGTCAATGGCATGTCCCTAGTGAAATGCAATGAAGTGGAACGAGCGAGACACCTAAAAATGATATGCAAAAGTGAAAAGATCTCTGACAGAGGGCTGTAAGGACTGACTCTAACACATTCCAATGTTAGGTAATGGAGCATATTGCTGCAAACAAATATCATGTACTATTTCTCGCTTGGTAACAGACCTTTTGGTTCTTGAAATAGAACATCATACTCTGAAACAACTTTAACTAAATCAGCTTTCTGTTTAGAATCAAAACCTTCAAATGCATTGGATTTTTCAAGAACCTTTGCCTTTACAACCATCAGTAAAAATTGCTTACTTTAATTCACAATTCTTTTCCTCTGTCCTGATTTTATGAGAGAATAGTTATTTTTGAGTTTATGAGCTCTTACAATATATTCCATTCCATCTTTAGTGAGTTGATACTTATTTTCAGCTCTATAGAAAATAGCTTTCCTATCATACAAGTATGGACTTCCCAAAACAATACCACATATATCCAATGGAACTATATCTAACTCAACCTCATCTACAAATGTTGATCCAATATCAAATCTAAGTTTACATTGTCTCGTTACTTGTAGCTTCATTTTATCATGCACCCAGCCTAATGGATATGGCTTCTCATGAGGTTTTGTTTGTAACCCCAACTTCTTTAAAATTGTTTCAGAAATCAAATTTACTTGTGATCCACGATCAAACAAAGTATCAATCTTATTATGCTTGGAAATTACTCTAATATGAAAAAGATCATTTCTTTCCCTCTCATTACTTTCATTATCAACATATTGTGCAGAATTAGTTGTGGATGCTTCAGAATACCTTTAATACCTGTGGTTGTAACTGTTGCTTCATCGCCTGAATATGATCCCAAGTCCTGCTGAATAGCTGCAGCATTCCTTTTCTTCCTTCCACCAAACTTCTTAGGTCTATGTTCTGGATGCAAAAGTCAACAGTGTGCCTCATCGTGTCCTTCTTTCTCGCAATGAGTGCATGAAGCTTTATCCTTATGTATAGTTCTTTCTTCTCCTTCCATTTCAATTTCTTCTTTTCCTTGCTCTTGCTTACAGAATATTTAGATGTTCCCCCAACCTCGGGGTTTAAATTCTTACTTCTAGCTTCTAGATGTTTGGCTTGAAATGATACATCATCTAAGCTAGTGGGATTAAACATGAGTATAGTAGGCTTTAAATAACCATGCAAACCACCTATATACTTCAATAGAGTATTAGGTGAGTCTAATGATATTCCTAGAGTTAAAGCTCTCTTTTGAATTCCTGAGTATAACTTTGTACACTCTGACCCTTCAACTGGCGAAGAGTTTGCCAACTCATCATTGTCTGCTGCATGTAAGCTAAAGGATAGAATTGCTTTTTGATAGCAAAAAAAAATTCTTTCAAGGAAGAAATGATTTTACCATGTTTTTGCAGATTAGCTTGTGTCTTACCTTCCCACCATACTAGTGCAGTTCCTCCAAGTCGGAGGCTAACCAGCTGAATCTTCCTCCTTTCTGAATCAATGTTCTGCACCCTGAAATATACATCAATCTGTCTTATCCAATTATCTAGCTTCTCTACATTTAGTTCTCCATCATAAATTGGCAAATAAAACTTCACATCTAATTTAATCAAAGAAGTTTTCTTCTTTTTCTTATCAGGGCTAGTTTTATGCAAAGAAGATGATGAGGATGATGAAGGTGATGATGGAGGAGTTGGTGGAGAAGGCATTTCTTCTTTTCCTTTGCCTTTTGGATGGGCAACTAGAAAAGGTTCCTCTGCTCCTTTGTCTGGTTTAGGTGTTGAAGTGCCTTCACATCGACCCTTCTTAAACTCCAGATACATCTCTTCGACCATGGCTTGGAGTGCCTTAAAACCTTCCATAAATTGAGATTTTGATCCCAATGGAGTTTCTTCTACCATTCTCCTCCGAGAATAGACTCTTCCAATCTCTAGGTTAGCCTCAACAAGTTCTCCTTCTCCTAATCTGAGCTTTAATCTAGTTAGCATTCAAAATCCAGCACAAGCTTTTCTAACCTTAACAAAACCGAATTCTCAGATACCACTTGATCTGAAAATGATCTTCAAATAGGAAATTAATGTATTATAGACTCATGTATAGGAATGCCTATATCATTTAGTGCAACAGATCGAAAAGATTTCGAATAATATAGACAATGTGGAATTAGAAAACATAACAGTCACACACATCAACACAACAAATAATCAAGGAGTTCACCATAATTCCTGGCCACATCTCCTGGTCTAGCTTTCAGTGTCGACCTCTATATTAAGTCTTCAAGAGCAGATTATTACAAGTGTGGGCTCAAACTGAGTCTCAACACAATAGTGACAAAACAATAGGGATTTACTTGAAATCCTCAAGTCTAAGTACACAGACTCTCCCTCTTGCTCCATGTCTTCTGCTTTCTCTTGCTCTTTCTCTGTCTCTGACCTCCTCTGCCAACTGTGCTGCCATTGGATGGATTTTAAGCCTATCAACGCTGTCTACTCACATTCCTTTCTCAAGCTTTCTGGCTCCGGGCCCCTGTCTGTTCATCTCCATTTTGGGCATTAAACAATCATTTTCAAATGCTTAAGGTATGGTGGCCACCTGTTTGTAATGGAAAGGACCACTGGCGTGGGTGAAATCCCTGGGAATACGTTTCTCATTCAGAAATGGAAATACACTAAAAACAATGGAAAATCCGACCAACAGACCAAAGCCCAAAACTCAAAAGATATTGAATCCGACCTATAATCCTATCAGGTTCGTGTTATATCGCTATCGCAAGCCCACCGTTGATCTGCGACCTTCCAATCCAATGGCTGACAGCCATTTTGGGCGACCCATTTGCACGGAGATTACCTGCCCGAAAAGGCGGTTTTCTCTCTCCTACCGGGTGCTACGTGTCGGTCGGTGTATGGAATCAGGCAAAGCACATCCAATATCACTTACCACTTGAGGCCTGCCCGAAATCCCACTTACCATGGAACTCAAATAACATAAAGTTGCATCTATAAATCTTTCAGGTCTGGCTTTATCACTTCAGGTCATTTCCTTTTGTATTTCGGTTTTATAACAAAAATGCGCTAATACATAGAAAAGCCCAACAAACACTTTTATATCGGAACTCAAATTTTATAGGGTCGCATTTATAAACCCTGTTGGGTCCGGCTATCACAAGTCGCATGTTGTATAGGCCCAGCTCCTTTGTATCGCTGTGATGCGATATATCACAATCGCATATCGCATGGTCTTCAAGCCTTCAATAAGTCCTCCCTTTGGAAATCTCGCGACGCGGTAATGTAATCTCGGTCATTAATCTGCGTGCTCGATCAATGGTCCACATTGTGTCGTTGGATCACGATCACAACTTCCATAGGGCTGCCTCCGATACACTTCACCGACTGCGATATCACCGATCCCTCCAATGTGATCCACCGATTTGATCTAGACCGTTGATCGGTCCGATCTGACGGCTCCTGTGCAGCATTACTTCCGCCTTCACTTAGCTCTATTTTCCACCATTTTTTTCACTATTTTCCCTTGCGATAGTGTTCCAATAGTTAACATACATGAAGACTTATAGGTTTTAGGATCCATTTTGAATCAGTACTATCAGTTGTATGATCATTTGAATTGTACAGGTGGTGCATGCCATCATAGGATGAGCCTAAAGGAACTGCACAATCTAATGGAGGAAAAATCTTATTGAATAAGGGCCTAATTCCTCATTGAAAAATGCAAGGAAATAGGGACTTGGGCAAGAAAAAAATTGGTTAAGTATTGTCCAAGGATTTTCTAGGAAGCAGTGAGACAGATAGAGATAGTGTAGAGATTACTCGGGCTTGATCAAAGCAATGTAATCTTCTCATATTTTCTGACTAATGCAATATATAGATAACAAGGGTTTTTATTTGTGGCTTTCCCTAGGAAATCATTGTGTAAGGTGTTGATTGACTTCTTTCTCTTGTATGCTTCGTGATTTCGCGATCATTTAATTTTTTTCACTAATGAGTAGACTAGATTCAAGTCTATTGTTTTAGTATATTACAATTTACAATTTGTATCTATAAGGAATATATACATGGTATCAAAGCTAGATATGTCGAAATTTCTACAAGTCCCTGATGGATTTCCAACCTCAACTACCTATAGCTTGAGGCTCCTATTCTTTTACATTGGCTATATGGGCAATATTTAATCTTTTGATCTCTTCTAAAAGAGGATCCAATAGCTTGTAATTGTCCCCTACTCCATACTACGAATCATGGCATAGGAATACTTTCCAATTGTTCCCCACCCACCATGCAAACCACTTGCTAATGAGTGAAAAGACCGTAATCATTGCTTTCCATCATTCAACCCACTAGAATATTTCTAGGGAAGTATAATCCAATCTAGAAAGGATCTCACTGGAAAACATTTCACTTGAACTAATATATACCATAGAGAATTTTCCTATGATAATCTCCATAAATGTTTCCCTACTAAATCTCTAGCAAAAATATGAATGTCCTTTAGGCCCCAACCTCCCAACTCCTTTGGGGAAGCCAAATGTGACAACCTAACTAGGGTGATTCCTTTGATTTTAATGCTACCACCCATCCATAGGAAGTTGAAGTTCACTTTTCTAGTCAGATTGAGAATGCCTTTTGACACCATTGTAATGGAATTACAATATACTGGGATACTTTCCATCACAAATTTGACAAGGACTAGTCAACCTCCTTTAGAGAGGAATCAATTAGTCCAAATTGCAATGTGCGGCTTCACTTTAAAAACCATCCACACCCAATCTATAATTTGTTAATTATTTGGTTTTAAATAAAAAACTAGGTACTTAAATCCCTCATTTATATCCTTAATAGGGAATACAAAAAAGTCTCTCACCTGAGATAACAATTCCTTTTAAAAGCTGCTATATATGATACTTGACTTATTTACAATGGTTTCCATGCTAGTAGCCTTGCATAATAGGTCATGCATTATTTACATAAGAGAAACCTCTCCTGTCCCTTATAATACATGCAAGCATGTCATCTACAAAGAGTAGATGGTTGATTGCTACATTTTTAGATACTTTGACACCATGAATAATCCCCTTCAATTTTGGCTCACTTATCAATCTATTGAGAGATTTGACAAGAATAAAAAATAGTCACGAAGATAAAAAACAACCCTGGTGCAACCCACTTATCGCCTAAAGGAAATTGGAAGGTGCGCCACTTATCAATACAATAAATGATATAGACTGTATAAACCCTATAACATAGTTAATGATTGAGAGGGAAAATCCTAATTGGAAAAGAACAAGATGCATGAAGGTTCAATAAACTATATCATATGTATTTAATAGATCTAATTTCAAATAGTTGATCTTATGTTAGAGACCTTCATGGAGTGAAACACCTCCTCAACACAACCATTGCAATATGAATATTTCTATTGTGTAAGAACCCAATTGTCCTTTAAAGATAAAAGAATTAAGTAAAGGCTTGATCCTCCTCGCAATGATATTGTATATCAACTTGTAGATAAGGTTGAAATAGTAAATTGGTTGAAAATAAGCAAAGGAAGAGCCTTCCTGAGAATTTGGGATGAGACATAGAAAAGTAGAATTGAAAGAGCCTAACACCTTGCTAGATAAATGAGATTCCCTGATCACTTTTAGCAAGTCATTCTTAAATAATTCATAGAACCCCATGTAGAATTATGCAGGGAATCCACCAAAACTAGGCCTCTTGGAGCTTTGCATAGATTTTAGCACTGCTAGAAATTCCTATTCATGAACTCATTATTGAGGAAATAATTTTTATCATCTGAGACTACTTTATGACATTTTGAAACAACATGTAATATACCATGGATAAGCAATCATATAAAAGCCTTTAAAAGAGACTAATAGAAGTGAAATACCTCTTTGGATTTATTCAATAAGGAATGAAGAGAAAAACCGTTAGCATATTGAATGCTTCATATAATATTTTTCTTCTTTCTGATATTGGCATATTGATAGAAAAACCTAGTTTTATTATCACCTGCAGAGAGCCATATGACCTGACTCTTCAATATCCACCACTCTTCCTTTTCCACCAACAATGCATGTCTTTCTACTTATAAATATTTTAAATATCTTAGGTGATCATTGGAGATAGAGTTAGCATCCATTTGAGTAATGGATTCTTCGATCTGAGTCTCCACTTTTGAAAATCTCGACTACTCTTTGGCATAATGTTCCTTCGACCATACCCTTGATGCTTTCTTGATGGAGAATCAAATGATAATGTGCTTCGCATCAAAATCACCCACACTTCTTGCAATCACAATGAAAATTTAGGTCACCTCTGATGATAATGTGCCTTTTTTCCAAATCCCCTACAAATCCCATATCTTCCCAATATATATCACAATTGAAATAGGGCCCATAAAAGTTAAGAAAAGAGACAGGAATAACAGAATATTTAAAGGATAATTGCACTAGAATTGTAGAGGGGAAAGTAGAGGAGGATATAACCCTAAAATTAGGGATCCATTCTATAATTATGCCACCAAAGAAGCCTTCACAATACACATAACCAAATATCGCATTCTTTAGCATCAAGTCTAAAATTTTCCTTCATCTATGACAAGGGAACATAGTCCCTTGGATCATTAAGATGTTAAATTTGAAAGTACAATAAAATATTTGAGGGTGAATCTTTTATGCTCACCCCCAATTCCCCTTACAGTAAAGGAGATAAGAAACATAGGGCACCACTAGATTGAGCTTCATCTACTCTAAGGGCCCCGAGAATGGAGATTTGTTTCCCTTTATTGATTTCTAGCTTATATTTTTCCTACGCCTTCTATAAATGTAACTTTTTTCTGACAATTCATGAAAGAGGAGGGGTTGAGTCAATGCCTGTATATGAGGGAGAACCTATTTTAGGTTCTTCTACAGATGTAAGGCATGCCTCTTCTCTCTCCATGAGAAAGGAGGGGGAAGAGAGGACAGGGTGAGGGAAAATGAAGAGGGGAAAAGGGAGGAAGGAACAAAGGATTCCATGAGTGTTGTTGTAGGGGAAGGTGGGAGTGGGGGGGGCACATATGGAGCCTCATAAATTTTTTAGGTGGAAACCACTTATGAAAAGAACTAGAACCAGAAAATGAGGATGAAGGAGGAAGAGATTCCCTACTAAATTGGAGACCACTAACCAAAGATGGAAACATATTTAATCCTTATTGGGACACTTTCAAATGAGCCCTCCCTAAAATGTAGGTGTAGGGAACACCTGGATCTCTTAATTTGTTCTTTAAGGAGGAAATAAGGGTGATCCCCAAGGGACCACAACTAGGACATTTTTTTTCGATGTTCCCTAGATTTTGACAATGATGGAATGAATGGAAGGTTCTAGTAGTTGATTTTTTGCACCCATATCTTTCTATTCATGTTGATTTTGACTTCATCTACGAGACTTCCATTGAGGAAGACATCCACCTAAACCCATTCCATTATATGGTCCTCCTTAGCCTTCAACCCTTCCTCCATTCCTACATAAGATCCTAGCTTGATCTCAATGGCCATGAAGGATTTTGTACTCCAAAAATGTATAGGAGACCCTAGAAAATGTGCCTAAACCCTAAGGGTGTGCACCAATTCCCTTTCCAAGTCAAATTCAATATTCAATTATTTGTGAAAAGTATCGTCCTTTCCACAACTCTAATTGTGGCTCAAGATATAGATATAATCTTCATCTGTCTACTAAATAAAAGCCAACCACCCTCTCATCAAAATATAGAAGATTGAAAAATACCCTAAAAGAGGTTTTCCATTAGAACACAGACAAGATCAGAAAGAGACGATAGAGATAAATTTGAATCCAAAATGACCAATATAGTGTTAATGGAGAAACACATTACCATGCGTACATCAATCATTCATTTCCCACTACTACATCTACAAATGCACTGATCCCTCTTATGCACTAGTGTATAGATGCCAATACTAGAGGGAGGCAAGGACTCACACAAATTAGGGGAGGAAGATTATGGCTGAATTGGAGATAGGAGGAGAAAGGGGGTCATTCATAGGAGGGGAGAGAAAGATGAGGGTGTTTAAATAGAGATATGAGAATTGGAGGCTTGCACGTGCAGAGAGCTAGGTGGTAAATTTTCAAAACCCTTTGAACCATCTAGAAACTCACTAAGTCATGGGAAAGGTAGTGTAGGTAGGAAGGAAGGGTACTCTAGTTGAAGTTTAAATATTGGGCCACACGGGGGACTATTCTCATAGTCCACCAACTCCTCAAGACCGTACTCCATATGGAACCAAAATCAATGGGGGGTTACTAATGAGAGGAATTGAAGTAGAATGGGAAAGGATTGAAGAGAGGAAGGTGGAGCAATGGGATGCTCAGTAAGAAAGAGTGATGAAAGCTACATATGGTGACGAGGAAAGGGTAAGGCTATCAAAAGTGTCAGGCCCATTGCAAATTAGAATCATAGGACCAAGTGCCATAAACCATATACACAAATATAAAAAAAAATTGAAACCCCACAAATCTTCCCTGTCCTCAAATCCAAAGAAAAATCCATATGGTTACATGTCCTCCTTAATTTGTAGATTTTGTTTATATGCTAGTTTATGTGAGTCTTGCAATGATTGGCTTTACTAACATGTGGCTTGAGTAGTCACAACTCAAGGGAATATAAGAAGTCAGAATCACTTGGATATCATATCCAACCTATGCTACAACAACCCTTAGCATGGCTGAATTTTTGCCCACAAAGTTTCGAACCAGTGACCTTTACACCACAAAGTGCCTTAATAGAACACCACGTCGCTTTTTGTTGTATGCCTCATGGGATTAGTTTGTATAATTTATATATTAAAAAGTTTTAATTTACTTTAATTAATCAAGAAAAGTAGAAATTACACTAAAAGGGTATTTTTATTTTGAATTAAAAAAAAAAAGATTAAAAATAAAAGATAGTATTCAAAATTTATGTAATCAATTTCCACTGGGGGAAGCTCAATTGGAAATGTGTATGTTATGAATTATTATGTAAACCATGAGATTCAAAGTTCTAATCCCCGTGGATCAAGCCAACCAATAAAAAAAATCATAATAAATATAATAAAATAGTTTTAAATCATTTATAAATTTCTTAAATATGAATAAAGTTTTATATTTTTAAACATAATATTTAATTTAAAGTTTTTTTTCTTTTTAAATTAAAAAAGCTATAAACCCTTCTCTTTTCAATTTTAGTTATATTCATCTTAAAGAAATGTCAACCCAAAAAATAAATAATAAAATAATTAAAAAAATAGTTAACTTAATATAACGATATTTTTAGCTAATAATAGTTTATTAGTGTAGCATAAAATTGTCGACTTCTTCTAGGATGAGAGGAAGAACCGTAGCATAGTGGGAACAACAAGGCCGACGTTGCATGACCAAAGCCCAAATCTGCACATGTGGGCTAAAGTGTGCAACACAAAAGTTTATTTGCAGAACATGAGTGCTCATTAGATTCTTGGCATGATTACACTGGAGGAGGCTTTCTTGGGGAGAAAGTCAAATGTTTCACACTTCAGGATTTTTGGAGCCTCTGTTTACAACCATGTATCCAAATAACCAAGGAATTATCTAAAGCTGACAACACAATTGGGGGTATTTGTGGGTTACACAGAAAATCCCCACAACTACCTTGTGTATTTTCCATCCCTTAGAATGACAGTTATGCGAAGGGATGTAAAATTTGATGAAGACAAAGCCATGAAATTCTGTCTTGAGAGGGAACTTCAGATCCCACCAGAAGAGGAGCTTTTATCTCCAAAGGAGGAACTTCAAGAAGTTTTGGAGTGGCCACAAGTTAAGGAGTAGAGAGTGGAGACGGCCACTCAAGCATAACCATCCATAGAAGGAAAAGGACTAGAGAAACTAAGACCACAAGTTGAGGAGCAAAGGGTGGATATAGCTACTCAAGCAAAACCATCCATAGAAGGAAGGAAAAGGACTAGAGAAACTGAGAGACTTGTCCAAGATTCTAGCGAGAATATGGGTGCTCCTTCAAATCAACACAAGCAGAGAAGGTCACCAGATCAGTACATTGGCTACTTGGATCTAATGACTGAGCTTGTAGATACTGAGCTATCATCTTTTGAGGAATCAGGAGAGAAACCTCTATGGGTTAATTTAATAGTGGAGGAGTTCTAATCCATTGTAAAAAACAGTGTTTAGGAAGTGGTCCCAAGACTAGCAGACAAATTAGTTATGGGTTAGAGATGGCTCTTTAAGGAAAAGCATGCAATAGATGGAAGCATAGAAAAGTACAAGGCCAGATTTGTGCCCAAGGCGTACTCTCAGGTTGAGGGGATTAATTATGAGGATACCTTTTCTCCTATAGCTAGGTACTCATCCATTAGATCAATTAGTGCGCTGGCTACATAGATGGGGTGGAAGATCCACTAAATGTTGGGAACAACCCAACTTGGCCTAGATTTTGGCAAAGACTCTGCATTTTGTGGGGTAGAGAGCGCAATGGAGCATGTAGTGGAGCGCAAAGTGGAGCATTTTGAATATACTGTGTGGTGTTGTAAGGGATTTGGAGTGGGTCAAAGCCCCTACTTTTGTAAAAGTGCATGATTTTGTAAGGGATCAATGGTTTTGGGACCATACTTGCTTGTTTTAGGGAGTCCATGATATTTGAACCATGGTATTTTGATGATGTAACCATACAATGTAATAGTATATATAGGGTAAAATAATAAGAATAGAAATCGATCAAATCAATCGATTTGATCCAGACCAATGTTATGGGAAACTTATTGTGATCTGTAATTTGATAGAGAAGGTGAGGATCTGCGGCTGAGTGTGTAGAGGCCTGAGTTTGTAGCCGAGTGTGAAGATAACCTACAACTTAGTGCATAGGCCAAGAACTGTTTGTTTTTCAAAGATTTATTATATTAAGAAACAATTCTTATGGACGTAGCCCTACACTAGGGTCAATCATGATAAAGTGGTGTTTTGATGTGTATATTTTCTTATTATCTGCTGTATAGTAGCAATTATTACAGTTGGATTTTACGTCAACACATTGATGGTTTATATGGCATGTTTAAGTGATTAATATAATGTGGCGAAGTGATTTATAAGTAATAAAAATAAGATAACATAATAACCACATCTCCTAATCCTTCAAGGCTACAAAAATTTGGTTCTGCATCCTCGCATAGTCACTTCGGGTGAGACTACGATTTTCTTGCAGGTTGTTCCCGAAAGGGCCAGTGACTGACGATTTTGTTGGTGTGTAATATAGATTGAACCTGGATCAACCCAAACCAAGCCAACAAATGTTTTTGTTGTCGAGATCAGGATCTGTTTGAAGGATATGTGGATGTGGTACATGTCAAAGAAGGAGATTCAAGACTGGATAGACCTGAAAGAGTGAGAATTTGTGGATCAAGAAAACAAAAACCTTTGTTTGACATCCAAAGGTTGGTTACAGAAGTATATTTTTACAGATCAATAAGAGATTTTCTTCGCTTCATATCCTATACAGTTGTAGGAGTGGATATCGAGGTTGACCGAAAGGAAGAACTATTTTAAAGGTGAAGAACCTACAGTATGGACTGTTGAACTGATACAATGACTCAAGAGCATTGAAAATAGGATTTCAAGGGCTATCAATTTCTGGACTGATAACATCTTGGGAGGATTCATTACTGAGTTCGTGGTATACTCGATTGTGTCCTACAACAAAGCGAAATGAAAATCCTTCAAAGGACTGTGAGGTAAGTATTTAAAATATTTGAAACTTTTGATTAAGATGCTTCTGTACGAAAGGGGAGTTTTACGGATGAAATCAGATTGCTAGTTTACTTATGTTTGGAAGAAGAGAGAATAAATCTGAGTAAGAGATCGGAGTAGCATGAAGTGGAAAGACATATAGAGTAGATACTAGAAAAATACCTTGTGGAAAAGACTTGAAGACCTTCGTAGAGATCGATTATAGTCCGCGTTTAGGTGAATCTGAAAGTGAAAGAGAAGAAATCCACCCTGATAACCCTAAGGTAACTTCGCACTATTCACCCTCCTAGCCTGAGAGTTCGTAGAAGTCGGAATCCAGTAATAGGCTGGGTGTTTTTGGCTTTCCACCTCCCCCTTCCCCTCACCCTGGCCCTCCTACCCCCCACCCCCCTCCCCTTACTCTTCCCCCTCCCCCTCCGCCCCCCGAGAAGAAGTATGGCTGACGAAATTAAGCTACCTTTTTTCAAAGGAATTGCTCCGCCCCCCAAGAAGAAGTATGGCTGACGAGATTAAGCTACCCTTTTTCAAAGGAATTGGATTGGAGGATCCGGAACAATTTTCATTTTTATGTGGAGCTATATGGAAAATGAAGCAGAAAAATGATGAGAATATAAAGAAAGAGTAGCTCATTACAACGTTCTGAGATAATAATTGGCATGGTTTATGAAGTATTCAAATAATCAGAAAAAAACATTTGCAGATATTAAAACAACACTGATAAAAGAGTTTAAGAAGTTGAATTCTGAGTCACAGTGCATCATTGAGTTGAAAGAAATCAAATAGAAACCTACTGAGTCTATTTGGGAGTTTGATCAGAGATTTAAGGTGTTATTGGATCAAGTAAGTTTCGAAATAGCTCCATAACAACATCAAGAATGGTTTATAGCTTCACTACTACCGCATATCAAATTTCCATTGGTGCAGCAAAATATAGAAAGTCAAGCTGAAGCTCTACAAATTGTGATGAAATTAGAATCTTCGCGTATAGGCAATACTAATGAAAGCCTGCAATAGTTTTAGAATTAGCTGGTGAACCTAACCCTATAGATAGAAGACATCAAGATAAACAAATAATTTAGATAATAAGTATGGTTTACGAAGTGCAGATCGAAGAGCCATTCTAAAGAAAAGATATCTTCAAAAATTACATGCCTGGTGGGGCACCAAATCCCTTGAATGCAAGATCCATCCTTTGGTGCGAATTATTTAAGACTAGAGGCCAACATCACTTGGAAGGTTGTTACTTGTTACAGAAAAATATACAAGCTCCAAGGAATCTATATTGAAAACTTTGTAAATTAGTAGGACACAATGAGAATAATTGTCGGGCTTACAAACTAATGATGGAGCACGATGTTGAAGCTTATAGAATGCAAGCAAAATAGCATGGACATGAGGAAAATGGACTACATGGTTGTCGACGAGGTTACCAAGGAAAAGGTCAAGATGGTGGAGCTAGTTGTGGACGTGGATAGATCATTTTCTATAACTGCGGCCAACCAGATCATTTTGTGAGAGACTGCCAGAACCCCACAACGACATGTAAGTACTATAAATCCTTTGACCATGTAATTGAAGAATTTCCCGTACTTATGGTGAAGATGAAAGAAAATAGGAATCAAAAACCAACATAAAATATTCAAATGATGACCGTTGAAAGGAGGACAGATGAACCTCGAATTAGAATGTCACTAGAAATGGATCTGCGATCGGTAGTGATAAAGCGGATCAAAAGAAAGAACTTGAAAGTGCACGAGTCAGAAATACTGCTGAGAAAGTCCTACTTTTTATATTCAGAAAGAAAAATAAGTGTTTATGGAAGAAAAGTGAAGTTTTATGGATGATGGGGCTTCGACCTCTAGTGCACAGCCAAAGCTCGATCAGAAAAGAAACTACAACATGTCATCAGCTTCGATACATAACCAAGCTCCAACACAGGATCAAGCTCTGACAAAAGACCACGACTCACTAAATCAAGTAGGTATTTTAAAGTCTTTTATGTAGACTTGTATGAAATTGTTAAGAGATCAAAAGGTTCTAGAAGGGCTTCAGGAGTTGATAGATTCCTATGCATACAAAGAAACACTGTGAAGTGACATGTGCGTAGTCAATAATTTTCATCCACATAAGAGAACCAGAAGAGAAATGAGGCTTAGTGCACAGATAGGAGAGTATCGGATTGATCAAATTATTATGTATTTGGGATCTGATGCTAATGTCTTGATGAATCAGACATGGGAATTAATGGGTAAGATGAAGCTACAATGGTCACTTATTCAGTTAAGGATGGAAAATCAGAAAAATATCTCCCCTCTAGGAAGACTACCAGGTGTCACAGTGGATATTGAAGGACTTTGTACTATTGCTAATTTTGAAGTAATAGAGATTGTCAATGATAATAACCCTTATCTTGCATTGATTGGAATTGACTGGGCATTTGACAATATGGACATAATTAATATGAAGAAGAGACAGATGATATTTCAAGGAAACAATATGAGAGTAATTGTTCCCTTGGATCCATCAAAAGGAGTAAGATATACCGAACTAGTCAAAGAAGAATACTATGAAGTTGACATAATAATATCTATCAAATGACAATGAAGGAACATGATTGTGTTAACCCTGTTGTAGAAGGCAAGTTGAGTTGGGAGCATGATATTTCTTGTACCTCAGACTCAGAAGAAGAGTTAGAGAACTAGAGGAATAGGCTGCATGAAGTATCCACAAGGCGTTGTGCAAGAATTACCAAATCAATTTGACATATGATATCTGAGGCATGTAACCTGCCTTCTTATGATGGATTAGGTGATGTAAATACTATTATTAATTATTATGAAGAAAAAGTTCCAGAAAATCAAAGGTTTTCATCCTTAAATATGTCCCTGAAAGCTACCCCTACTAGAAGGTGGAATGCACACAAGAATATAGGATATTGGCAGGAATGTGGTACACTAATGGGGATAAGGTTTGGAAATATAGATATAGAGATGGAGATAAAATATGATGGTGAAATTAATCCTGGGAAGCATATCCATCCATGCACTACAAAATGGAAGGAGATTCCACAACAAGAACAAGTACATGAATTCATTCATACATTAGAGACAATCCCTAAGAATTGGTACCTAGAAACGAAGCTTCGACATGGTACCATTAACTGGGAAGACATGGTTGATGGCTTCATATTAACATTCAACTTTGAGGATGATTTTCCATACATAGATTTGGCCCTTCAAACAGTCAAGAAGAGGATCTTTGAGAATGTAACCCCACTAACATGGCAACAACATGATTGGGTTGCGCAGATAGAAAATGCATTGGAGTGCTATAACCTTACTACAAATGAAGAAGAAGATCCTCGCAACACTGACATAACAGATTTAGAAGGATACCTCGAAGTAACAAGACCTGAGACATAGATACGAAACATAACAAAGCCACTGAAAAACAAGAAGGTGAACATAGGATCAGAGAAGGAAGCCAAGTTTGCAACAATAGGAGACTACTGGGATGAAGAGACAATCAGTAAAGTTACAAAGTTACTTCATGAATATCAAGAATTGTTTCCCACCAAGTTTTCAGAGATGAAGGGTATAATAGGAGATCTAGGAGTCATGAATATTCCCCTCAAGCCTAATGTGAAGCCAGTCAAACAAATACCTTACATGCTAAACCCGGAGTATAAGGATAAAGTGAAGGTCGAGCTTGATAAAATGATAGCAACAAGAATTATTGAACCAGTAGAAGAATCATAATGGGTGAGCCCTATGGTGGTGAAAGAGAAGAAGAATCAAGGAGAGATTAGGATCTGTGTTGATTTGAGAAAGTTGAATGATGCATCTTTACATGATCCCTTCCCTACCCCTTCCACAGATGAAGTGCTAGACAATGTAGGAAGCCAGGAAGCTTACCAATTTACAGATGAATTCTCAAGTTACCATGAGATTAGGATTTCACCTGAAGATCGACATAAGACCACATTTGTTATAAAATGGGCCTCATATCAATACACAATAATGCCTTTTGGATTAAAAAATTCCCCTGCTATATTTTCTAGGGTGTGGTTGCAAGTTTTAAGGAAGACATCCACAAGTTTTTAGAGGTATATTTTGGTGATTGGAAAGTACTTGGATTGTTGATTAAACATGTTGGAAGTTTAAGATTTATGCTTGACATATGTAGACAGTATTAGATCTCTTTGAACCTAAAGAAGTGCATATTTTGTGTACCTTTAGAAATATTGTTGGGAAATATTGTGTGTAGGAAAGGACTAATGGTGGACCCTACTGAGATTGCTATCATTGTGAAATTGCCTCCCCCTAAGAAAGTAAGACAACTTGGCATTACGTTGGGACATACTGGGTATTCAGGAAGTTCATCAAGGGGTATGCTCAAATCAATGCGCATATGGAGAAATTGTTGAAGAAGGATGTAACTTTTCAATGGAATGAAGAACGTCAGAAGAGTCTCAACGTATTAAAAGTAAAAATGGTAGTTTCACCTATACTATTGTTCCTTAATTGGAATAAGGAATTACATGTCCATGTGGATGCCTCTTGTATAGCTTTGGGAGTAGTAATGGAACAACATGGTGCAAGAGAGATTGATCATCCTATAGATTTTGCAAGTAGAAAGTTATATAAAGAAAAAAAGAATTACACCACTACAGAAAGGGAAGGATTGGCCATGGTATATGTTTTTCAAAATTTAGACATTATTCATCTGAGTCACACTTTAAAATGTTTACATATCATTATGCACTGAAGTATTTGGTTAATAAGCATGTATTAAGAGGAAAGCTTTGCATATGGTTACTACTATTCCAAGAATATGACTTTGAGATCATTATTAAACCAGGGAAAATGAATGCAGGTTCTGACCATTTGTCAAGACTAGAAGTAGGGGAAGAACCAACCAGCATAGAGGATAATCTCCCTGATGCGCTATTATTTGCAATCAAATTTGCAGATGATCATTTCACAGATATAGTTTAGTTTTTGACCACATGAATGGCTCCTTCAGAGTATAATACATAGCAAAATAAATAATTAGTGGTTAAGGCAGTTGAATTTTCATTAATAGTAGGATAGTTATATAAGATGGGACTAGATGAGATACTGCACAGATATTTTCCTAAGCATGAAAGAAAGATGATTCTAGCAAAGGCTCATGGGGGCGCAACTGGTGGACAATATGCAGGAAAAGCTATTGCGAAGAAGATTTTGAGAGTTGGATTATGGTGGCCTACACTTCGTAAAGATGTGAAGGATTACTATCGAGCATGTGATGTGTGTCAAAGAACAAGAAAGCCTTCCAGAAGAGATGAGATGCCATTGGTACCAAAAATTACATTGCAAGCCTTTGATAAGTGGGCCATTGATTTTGTTGGACCCATTAACACACTTGGAAAGAGCATTGGTGCAAGGTAAATTATTACAGTGACTAACTACTTGACAAGATTGGTCAAAGCACAATTAGTAAGGGACTGTAATGCAGAGACTAATGCGAAGTTTATTTTTGAGTACATATTGTCTAGATTTGGATGTCCAAAAATTTTGATGAGTGACCAAAGTTCACACTTCCTAAATAAGGCTATTGAAGCATTGACTGAGGAGTTCCAAGTTTATCATCAGAAGAGTACCCCTTATCATCCTCGGGCAATGAAACAGTAGAAGAATTTGATAATATTTTGAAGAATGCACTTACTAAGGTAAGCATTGTGAATAGAGATGTTCGGGACCTTAGAATTCCAATAGTATTATGGGCTTATAGGACCACATGTAAAAATTTGACAGGTTAGACACCCTTCAGGTTAGTTTATGGGAAAGAAGTTGTGATTCCCATGGAGTACATCGTGCCTAGCTTGAGGATTGCAACTTTTACAGATATGGAAAACCATGATATGATGGAGGAAGGAATGTCATAGTTGCTTGATTTGGAGGAATATATATTTATGGCAAGATTAACAAGTACATAAAGAAAAAGAAAAGGCCTGGCATGACAGACATATTAAGCAAAAGAAGGTCCAGGTAGGAGACCTTGTTCTCTTTATGACAGTAAGTTTGTAAAATTTCTAGGAAAATTCAAGATGCATTGGTTGGGCCCATACATTATCAAGCATATTACTAATGGAGGCATAGTTGAATTAGCAAAGTTAAACGGAAAATTGGTTCAAGGAAGAGTAAATGGTAGCATTTTGAAGTTGTACATGGAAAACTCTACCCCTACAGCTTCGCTCTGAAGGAAGGAGAAGAGTCTTAGTGCCACCTGCAGTTGAAAGTGGGCACTAGACTATAAACTACGCTGCAGAGAGAGCTTCGACGTAGGAAGATGTCAAATTTTGTAGGAGTCTCATTGTAAGAGGGATTGCTTGCTACAATATGGGATGCATCAAAGTTCACCAGAAAAATATGACCATTAAAAAGGAAAGTTGTCATTGAAACAAGCGGAAAGATGCATTTATGAGGACATATTTACCAAGTCTAGTCACAGATATGAAATTAATGAACACAATATGAGCTAATGATGGGGTTAGAAATTTAGATTTATTATAAAAAGTCACATCCCACCAATATTTGGCACTTTGTTGTCCTGAGGGTTCAAATATTGCTATTACGAAGAAGTTATAGAAATTTTCACATGGATGCCTTGATGTCTGAAGAATTTATTCGTATATTTAGTGAGAAGGGTTTAGTTGGATTCATGGAAGCAACATCAATTGATATGCCTGCAATATCATCACCATCCACAATAGCATCATCATGCACACAACAGAAATCCCCATGAAAGAAAATGACTATAGAGCAAAGAACGAAGAACAAACATGAAAAGAGACCTGTTGTGTCTCATAAAGAGACCGAACAAATGAGAGATAGTGAGGAAGAAGTAGAACAAGTGCAAATGGAAATGGATGGTGCAGTGTTTCCGTCACCTCTCCCACCATATACTCCACCAAGAAAACCAAATGCAAAACCAGTGAAAGAGTCAAAGGAAACGAAGTATGGTGCCTTCACACCTTTGTTTCCAAAGTCAGTGCGATTTACTAGAGAAACCCTTGGGAATATTCCACAACTGAAGTTCGCAGACTATGATTTCAACGACAAAAAGAAATATTCGTAGTTCACACCAGATAGATACTTGAAACAAGTACACTAACCTAAGGGTGGTGTGACAAGGTTAGAACTGCAGTAGTGGGCGGCTGGATTGGCGTAGTCGGCTTGATGAATATGTTGAATGTGGTGCAATTTGGAAGATGTCCAGGAAGCACATCTTATGTGAGACAATTGCTCGTGTTGGTGCACGATGGATGCCTGTGGATGGGGAAGACGATCTCTATTGACCCAATGATAATATGGAGAATCACAAGATTTCCTTATCAAGGGTTGAACCCCATAGACGAGTTTGTTGGAAAATATTAGGACAGAGCCATAGCAGAAAACATGAAGAAGAAGTTTGGACTAATAAAAGGGAGGTTATGATATGAAATTGATCAATGGCCAAGGATTTTGCTTTGCAGCACATTTATTGGCTGGAAAAATCATGAGGAAGTGTCGAACTAATGAAGTCTCTGCACCGATGGTTTCATTAGCTATGCAATACACTAATGGGGTTGAGTACAACTGAGCCGCATATATGTGCCAAGAATTTCTAGATGATTACTGCGAGGCTCAGAAGAAAGATAATTTTTTTGATTACACATGGTTAATTTTGATAAGTGTAATTCTTTCATGGAGAGAGCCAAAATATTCCTAATTCCCTATGGTACCCTCAGATGTTTGTGAAGCAGTGTGATATGCCTCGCCATGGTATACCACTAAACCAGTGCAAGCACATGATAACAAAATGTTTTTTGTTTTATACCATATGGACCTACACGTGTTGGTGAACCAACACCCTCTCCTTTCACCAAGCCTATACAATAAGTATAACTCTGTCGTGAAGTTTGAAGTTGACTTCCACATAATCTACATATAGGCTCATAGGGACACAAAGAATACATGGCATCCCTTGCCATATTTAGTAACAAAAGAAAATATCCTAGCATAGATATAATAGTGATCCACAGAGTGGATCACTGTGTTGGAGACATAGATAGAGGATACTATGTCAAAGGAGGACATGATGTAGCATGAGGAAGTGAGTGGGAAGGATAAGGATGAAAAAGAATCAGAACAAGAGGAGCAATACGATGAGGGTCACCAGGATCCTCTTGAAGGTGATGAGAAGAACAAAGAGTCTAAAAAGATAGAGATAGACCAAGCTATCCCAAAGAAGAGGAAGGTACACACTGAAGCTACCACAAGAAGCAAAAAGAAACAGAAGCTAGACAAGGCAAAGGAAATAACACTAGTGGTCCTCACTGATGGGGACTTGGACTAGATTGGGGGCAGAATTCAAGAAGCAATGATGGAATCATGGAACAAATTAGAATATCACTACCCCACCCTTCTAACATATGTTGAGGATCTTATTGCAAAACTGAAGATATTGGCATAGACAGTCAAACAGACAGTGTAGGCAGAGGAAAATATTGAGAGGAAAGACTAATAGAGCCTACACTTGCAGCGCGGATAGCACCAATATCTGTCAGAGCCCTATAGTTTGACTCTGTCGAGGTATAACAAAAGGCCAAAGAGTGGAGGTATGTGAACATGAACATCACAGTAGTACCACTTTGGAGATTACACAAGCTTCATATGGAAATCATAGATGAGCTGAAGCTGCATGAAAAAAACACTTCACAATTAAACATTATGTTGAAAATATAAACAAGAAATGCTAAAAATAGAAATGTTATAAATAGCATTGCTATACATAGCATTTCAGGATATATTCCAATTTTAATTTGTCCTTGAACTAAAATTGAGAATTAAAATTTGAATTTAGTCTCACTAGTTGTTTGAAGAATAATTAATTAAATCATCTTGAGTTAATTAGTTGGTGAAATTCAAACATGAAGTCTTTGTGAAGTCATGCAACAATTATCCCTTTGATTGAGGAAGTTATCCATTAATTAAGGAGATAAGGATGAGTTGTATTTGAGTTGTAATTAGTTAGCTCAATTAACTGAGTTATGTCCAATTAAATTAGTTCCAAACAGTTTGTGGAACTAATTGTGAGTTGAGTCAGTTAATGCATGCATGCATGCAACTAGTGTTCTCTAGATAACTGAATATCCTCTCATAAATAACTCATGCATGTCAGCTCAGAAAAAGACCCAGTTGAGATTAAAGGTAGGGATAATGTACTATCAGTTGCTAGGATTTTCCTATAAGAAAATCTCTTGCATGTAGAAGGAATTCATTCCTTCAGGATTGCATAGTTTCTGCAGAGGTCAGAGCAGTGTGTGAGGTGATAATCACACAGGTTATAGCTAGAGGACCCAGGAGAAACATCGCAAGGAAATAGGAGGATTGGAGGATAGAGGAGAAGGAATATGTGTTGTTTGTTTTGTCTATGAGCAGCAATGAGGGATTGTGCTAAGAGCTGGATAACTTGAGAGCTAAAGCTTTGTGTAATCCTGAGATATTTCCACTTGTATGATAACACAGATAGTGGGGTTTTTAGCTAAGGCTTTCCCCAGAGTATTCTTCTATGTTTCATGTGTGATTGATTCTTCTTCTCTGTTATACGTGTTATGTTTGATCTTGCTCAAATCGATTAAGCTTCCACAAGTTTGATTGTAGAAGTAGATTATGTATTTTTCTTTAGTACATTGCATAATTAGTTTAATATATAGTGAGAATTTCTACATGGTATCAGAGCAAAGGTGATCAAAGTGGATAACATTATACAAAGAAGGGAAAAGTTCGAAGTTTGAAGTTCTTGATTGCAGGTACAAAATAGATTTATTATCACATCTCAAAGTTCACTAATGGCATTCAATGGCTTGAGACTCGAGTATGCCCTAGATGGCAGCTCGAATTACATAGCATGGAAGGATCGCATGGAAGCGGTATTAGAAGACAATGGTTTGAAGGAATTCATTGATGAAGAAGTCCCCAAGCGAGCAGAAACTAATGCCCAAGAATTGGCGGAATGGAAGAAATGTGTGGCGAGAGCAAGGAGGGTTTGTCTGGAGGGAGTTCGAGACCATTATGTCTCGAGTCTCCATGGGAAGAGACTTCGTTTTTAATGTGGAATACATTGAAGGACCTATATCAGAACAGCAGTGACCAGATGAATTTAGCACTGAAGGACAAGCTTCGAAAAATCAAGTGTGAAAAGGGCAACACGATTTCTACATATCTAAACAAGCTCACCACCTGCAGAGGTGAGCTTGGAAGTGTAGGAATCACAATAGCCAATGATGATATGGTGAACTGTCTTGCTCTCCTCGGTCTTCCTAAGAGCTAGCATAACTACCAGGACTCAATGAATGGAAGAGAGAAACTTTCAGATTGGGAACGACTGTGGTCGGATCTGATGCAGGGGAAGATCAGGAGGAGCACCAGAGATGGTTCTTAATCTAAGCATGATGATGAAGAAAATCTAGCCTTAGCAAGTAAGGCACAGAAGGTGAAAGGGAAGGCTTCCCATTCCAAATCAATTTCTTCCCATGCTGGGAAGAAGATTGACAAATATAAAGTGCGATGCTTTAATTTTCATGAGGTGGGCCATTATGCAACTAATTGTCCATTGAAGAAATCCAAGAAGGGATCCTCGAAAGGATCAAAAGGTGAGGCACTGGCCTCACAATTCAAATTGGATTTTACCCTCATCGCATGCATGGTTTCATCGATGATGGGTTGTGGTTGGTTTCTTGATAGTGGAACCTCATTCCACATGACCAGCGATAAAAGTTTATTCAATACCGTGGAGGAGAAAGACCTCAAGATACCCATAGAGATGGGTGACGATGAAAGGTATAATGTTTCAGGAGTGGGCACGGTTGCTTTTCAGAGGGAGCATGGAGCTTCTATCACCTTGACTGATGTGAAGTATGTTCCTGGACTAAAGAAGAACTTGGTATTGATCACGATGTTGGAGGACAAAGGCTACAATGCTGTCTTCAGTAAGGGAAAGGTTTTCCTTAGACACATCACCACAGATTAGGTGAAACAGATCGATTCATGGGTATAGAACCTATATGCTCTTGAGGTTCAAGATGCATGCAAAGCCTTGAGGAGCAAGGCCAATGTTAGAGACTTGGTGGTTGAGAGGGAGAGTACATTACCTCTCAACATGCAACCCCGAAAGAAGTCTCAGACAATTGTGGAGCAGCCGCAATTAGAGAAGCCGAGAGGAGACCAAGTGGAGGCATCCGCTCATCCAGAAACCTCTAGTAGGGGGAGATTTCGAGCCAAGTCAGCAAAGGGATCACATGTAGTCATACCTCTAGGTGGGATGTGGGGTGATGTGAAGTGATAGTTCCAAGAAGGCTGAAATAGGGGCAGGATACTTGAGGTACCCATCCTCTTTGATTATACCTTGCTACGGGAGGCCCGACAAGGAGTAGCAGGACTGGCTAAGTGGGTAGAGATTCATCATTAGAGGGTGTTGTTAGCCCAACAGGGAGGTCATATGCGATATCAATTACTTACTTCTCAGTAACTGAGTTGCAGTGCAGCAGTGGGAAGAACGATGCAACATGATGAGAGGAGGTGCAGTGTGGATGTTGTGCTCAAAGATAGGACCAATAGTAGCATAGATGCATCAGGAGGAATCAGTGTGATTGATGCAGTCAGAGATCAAAGTGATAGAGGCTAGAGTAGTCAGATACTGAAGAGCACAGAGGTTCAGAGTTTTCAGTCAACAGAGGCAATAGCAGTCAGAGACTTTGATGACAGAGGCATCATTCTAATTCAGGTTGGATATTTTTTGTTTCTAGAGTTGCTGGAGCAACAACACTTGAGGAAAATTTTGCATGCAGAACATTCCAAAGGTTCAGGATCGGGATCAAGTTGAATTCCTTTCTTGTTGAGAGGGAGTGTTGAAAATAGCAACAACAAATGCTAAAAATAGAAATGCTATATATAGAATTTCACGATATATTCCAATTTTAATTTGTCCTTGAATTAAAATTAAGAATTAATATTCGAATTTAGTCTCACCAACTGTTTGAAAAATAATTAATTAATTCATATTTAGTTAATTGGTTGGTGAAATTCAAACATGAATTCTTTGTGAAGTCATGCAACAATTATCCCTTTGATTGAGGAATTTATCCCTTAATTAAGGAGATAAGGATGAGTTGTATTTGAGTTGTAATTAGTTAGCTCAGTTAACTGATTTATGTCCATTTAAATTAGTTACAAACAATTTTTGGAACTAATTGTGAGTTCTGTCAGTTAATGCACGCATGCATGCAACTACTGTTCTCCATATAACTAAATATTCTCTCATAAATAACTCATGCATGTCAGTTCAGACAAAGACCCAGTTGAGAATTAAAATAAAGGACAATGTGCTACCAGTTTCTAGGATTTTCCTATTAGAAAGTCTCTTGCATGCAGAAGGAATTCATTCCTTCATGATTGTGCAGTTTCTACAGAGGTCAGAGCAATGTGTGAGGTCAGAATCACACAAGTTATAGCTAGAGGACCCAGGAGAAATCGCACAAGGAAATAGGAGGCTTGGAGGACAGATGAGAAGGCATATGTGTTGTCTATTCTTCCTATGAGAAGCAGTGAGAGATTGTACTAAGAGCTGGATAGCTTGAGAGCTAAAGCTTTGTGTAATCCTGAGATATTTCCACTTGTATGATAATAAAGATAACGGGATTTTTCGCTAAGGCTTTTCCCAAAGTATTCTTCTATGTTTCATGTGTGATTGATTCTTATTCTCTGTTATATGTGTTATGTTTGATCTTGCTCAAATCGATTAAGCTTCTGCAAGTTTGATTGTAGAATTAGATTAAGTATTTTGCTTTAGTACATTGCATAATTAGTTTAATCTACAGTGAGAATTTATACACATTCAGGTAGAAAGAGCGAGAGCTTCACTGTAGTAGAAGCTCGACTAAGTGATATAAGAGAGGGATCAGGCAGTAAAAAAGTAGAAAAATCTGAAGGGGGTGGTCGAAGAAACATGTTGCGAGATTTCAGACATTGATGTACGAGAAGAGGAACCAGTGAAGGACAAGGTCATGAAGCTTGGATGTACAGTAAGAGGACACAAGGATAAGATCACAGACATACAATTTACATATGAGATGAATATCAATGAGCTACAGATGAAGCTACAACCAACCACACCACAAGAAGTGTGAGAGCAGAGGGAGGCCAACTTGAAGGCTGCAAGGGTCGACATCTCTGTAGCAGTGGCAGATTGTGTGAAGCTATTGGATGAGAGCTTATGGATTTGGACTTCGCTGCAAGAAGATCCAAATGCGTTGAAGCTACAAGAGGATATTCAACAAAAGCAACAACAATTGGAGGAGATTCGAGAAACTATGAAAACCTTACCAATATCACATAAGCTCGCAAAGGTCAATGAGGGAAATGCCCTCCAAAATAAGATAGAGGAGCTGAGGAAGGAAGAGCAGGCTCTAACAGAGAGAACTCAACCATGGTAGGATGAGGCTCTCCAACTGTCCCAAGCATTGGATGAGAAGCTTCAAGAGCATAGAGAGAGAGAGAGAAAGAAATGATGTAGAAGGCTACAAAACCTACAACAGAAGCATTGCTGGAGGAAGTGTGCAATGAAGATAAACATGTCACAAACATTTTGCAGCAATTCAACAGTGCTTACAACAACATTGCAGTGAATATCAGAGGCAAATCAACTGAGTGACTCATGACGAGTCACATGTGAGTGTTGGGGGCCTGTTGGGCGTTGCAAAGACTCCACATTTTGTGGGGTGGAGTGCAGTGGAGCACGAAGTGGAGTGCAAATTGGACCATGTCGTGGAGCATTTTGAATATACCACGTGGTGTTGTAAGGGCTTTAGGGGTGGGTTGGATCCCCTCATTTTTGTAAAAGCGTGCGATTTTGTAATGGAACAATGGTTTTGGGACCATAGTTGCTTTTTTTAGGGACTCCATGATATTTGACCATGGTATTTTGATGATGTAACCCTACAATGTAATAATATATATATATATATATATATATAGATATATATATGTAAAATAATAAGGAGATAAATTGATCAAATCAATCAAATTGATCCAAATCAATGTTATGGAAAAATTATTGTGATCTATAATTTAGTAGAGAAGGCAAGGATCTACAGCTGAGTGTGTAGTGGCCTAAGTCTACAATTGAGTGTGTAAACAACCTGCATCTTAGTGTGTACACCAATAACTATATGTTGTTCAAAGATTTATTATATCAAGAAACATTTCTTGTGGATGTAGCCCTATAATGGAGTGAACCACGGTAAATTGGTGTTTTGATGTGTATATTTGCTTATTATCCATTGTAGAGTATAAGTTATTACAGTTGCATTTTACTTCAACACAGTGATGGTTTATATGGCATGCTTAAGTGATTAATCTAATGTGATTAAGTGATTTATAAGTACTAAGAATAAGTAACATAATAATACCACATCTCGAAATCCTTCATGGCTATAGAATTTTGGTTTTGCATCCTCCCATAGTTACCTTGGGTGAGACTGCGATCTGCTTGTAGGTCGTAGCTAAAAGGGCCAGTGATTGAGGGTTTTGTTGGTGCATAGTATATATTGAACCTAAGGCAGCTCAAACCAAGCAAACACTAGATGGATGTGAAAACAACATTCCTCACTGGAGTATATCGATAAACCAGAAGTCTTTGAGAATTTTGATTGAGAGTTTCATGTGTGCAGACTTAAGTGAGCATTGTACGATATCAAGCAAGCACCCCATGATTGGTACACTGGGATCAATAGCTATCTCGTTGGTTTGGGATTCACCAAAAGTGAAATGTATGCAAACCTCTATCACATTTTGGTAGAAGGTAAATTGTTGATTATTTTCTTATACGTTGATGACTTGATTTTGGTTGGTGATGAGCAGCTGATCAAATCTTGCAAGGAGGAACTTGTAAGAGAGTTTGAAATGAAGGACATGGGTCTCATGCAGTACTTCCTTAGATTTTAAGTATGGCAAGGTGATGGGGAACTATTTGTCTCTTAAAGAAAGTATGCTAACAAGATACTTTAGAGCTTCCGCTTGGATAGATGCAAACCCATGGAGACACCTCTAGCGACCAACTAGAGGAAGGAGGATGCCAATTTAGGTGAGGAAGTGGATGTTACTATTTTCCAAAAGTTGGTGGGTTCACTCATGTATCTTGTGAAAACATGACCATATATGTGCTTTGCAGTCAACCAGATGAGCCAAGCTATGTTTAGGCCAACTAAATTGTTTTGGAGGGAATCTAAGCATGTTATATGGTACCTCAGAGGAGCTACCCAGTTTGGACTATGGTACAAATGGACAAAGGGAGTGAAGTTGTGTGGCTTCATGGATGCATTATGGGTGAGGATTCCATCACAATGAAAGAGTACATCAAGTGGAATTTTTAGTGT
The DNA here is from genome assembly GCA_031772625.1 of Pinus tabuliformis. Lineage (NCBI taxonomy): Eukaryota > Viridiplantae > Streptophyta > Pinopsida > Pinales > Pinaceae > Pinus > Pinus tabuliformis. The sequence goes on from CM062812.1 coordinate 356,269,890, forward strand.
TGGGTTTGCAACAATTTCTTGGTAGAACAAGAAGCAAAGATTTGTGGCACTTAGCGCAATAGAAGCAAATACATGGCCGCAAGTCAAGAAACATGTGAGGTGATTTGTATGAGAAAGATACTTGTTGGATTGTTTGGTTAGATGATGGATCCAAATGTGATTTACTGTGATAATCAGAGTTGCATCAAAATCTCTAAAAATATTGTTTTTTGCAATCGATCCAAGCATATATACATCTAGTATCACCATTTACGGGATTGTGTGTAGAGCGAGATTATGTTGTTGCAGTACATTCGACAGAGGAAAATGATGATGATATTTTGACAAAGGCCTTGTCAAGAGGAAAGCTTGAGTTCCACTGATCTAGGTGGCTCCAGAGAGACACACAGGACAAAGATGGCTCAAAATCAAAGTGTTTTATGCTCAAACCAGGACTAGATCGAAGACCTTGTCGTCCTAATCGTGGTTGTGTGAATGGTTCATCAAACCGAGCTCCTATGCGAAAGATAGAGCTCTTAAAAGTTTGACATGGCAAGGGAAAAGTGGGGCCCACAACATGCCACATGGCATACTAGTAAGCAGAGGGGGACCCACATGGCAGCCCATAAGCCATTGACACTTGGCACTTTCTCATTTGTCTCCTAAAAACTGCCATAAGAGACAAAATAATAACCATATAACGAAATATGTTATAGTTATTAAAAATAACTATACAACACATGGTTTCGGGATCGACAACAACAAACCCCGCTGATCCCTTTAAAATCACAACCAGAAACACACACACACACACAAAGATATATATATATATATATATATATATATATATATATATATATATATATATATATATATATATATATATATAGATAGTCATAACCTCCATCAAACTCTCCACAACTGCCGCAACACACACACACACACACACACCTTTATATATATATATATGCCTGGCCCTTTAAACATTATATGCCGCACATATCGCCCCACCGATCGCCGATTTGTAATATCACTGATGAGTATGTCGGCGTAACCCTCGACAAGGGCACTGATACCTCTGCCATGCCGACCACCGATAAGAGTGATTGCCGATATGGATATCAGCGAAGTCCCAAAAATCAGGTCGATATATGTGCCAGTGACCCATGTTAAGCGCCGATTGCGAATTGTGCGCGCCGTTATATGTATTAAAATGCACTGATGAGGTATATTGCAGGATTTTAGCGGACTAACACCCCTATTTCAAATATTTTATGGTTTAAAAGGTTTATGTATGGAAGAGGCAGGATTTGATCCCCCGACCTCTCCGTAACCATATGCCTTCTTTTACCATTAGGCCAACGGCCTATTCGTTGATGAGTTTTATTTGAACTTAGATTTTCACCTCTGCACATAGTTCGAGGAGGAGAGACTGCACAAATTTCGAGGCAGAAGGTAGGCATGCAAATCGAAACAAGTAATTAATTTTTTTAATGCTAGAACCATGAATTTTGTAGGAGGGCAGAATTTTCATTTTGTCAGAAATTGACAAGTTTTATATGGTTTTTACACCTCTCATTGCCACAAACATAATGGTGTTGTTCGTTTCTTCATCAGAGGTCTACATTTTCCAGTAATTTCCAGAATGTACGGGGAACCATGATTTCAGCAAAAACAAGGAGCGAAACCATGAGCCTTGAAATTTTCCCAAGGAGGTAAAATTTTGACATTTCAAAATATAGTCAAGTTTATACTTGTTTTTTCATGGTTTTCCACAGGGATCACAATGGCGAGATCATATTCACCATCTGAGTTATAGATTTACAGTCCATCCATGGAATAGAATCTTTGAGGAATCCTGGGGGAATCTAGGAGATTCCTTGAGCCCATAATTCTCAACTTCTCAGAATTCAAATTTTGGACAGTCGATTCAGCACTACTCAACGCCACAAATCTGATGGTGTATTCATATTTCTTATTCTCTGATTTCTTCTTCTCGTCACTTTTCTGAGTGCCAGTGCAGATGTCCACATTCATGTGCAAGCAACCATCTTCATGTGATCAACGCCTTGAGAGCAATGGTTCGAGCATTTTCAGCAGTGAGACATCCACTTCTTCATATGGCCCTTGGTTGTGAGGTATATGATGTGTTCATGTACTTCTTCTTTTTGCATTATGTTGTACAGATCCATGATTGATGTTGATGCAGGATCTTGTTTATTACATGTTGTCATGATTCCTTGCTCGATTTGATGCAGAATCTTTATATATGATGTACTTTCTGTCATAACTTTTTATGTTATGCTTTGAGATCCCTTGTTGTATGTTGCTGGGATACTCTTGTTGTCGTCATGCATGTGTTTTGTTTTGACATCCCTTTTGTACCATGTTGGCGGGATGCTCACTATGCATGTTTTTTCGTCATACTGATAGGAGTCTTTTGATTAAGAGCTCTAGTTGTGGAACATCTCTTAGAGCCACTCTTGCTTGAGGTCATTCTTCCTTTTATGATTGAGACATCACCTCTGTGTACACCAACTTTATTGACAACACATAATGCAGAGGCCTACACCATCTTAACACCGCGGCCCGAAGATGTAGTCCCTCTTGGAAGAACTCCATTATCAACGGCTTATGTTTTCATGTGTTGATGATTGTTATGTTCCTCTTCTTTACAACATGCAGATGTATTCAGTAATGTTCTTTTAAAAGAAATTTTAACACATCACGAAAGTAAAAGGTCTTGGAAGGGTCCTTCTTCACACCCAGACCTAGATCAAGTGGTATCAGAGCGGTCTTTGCATTGATGTGAATTGCAGTGTGAACAACGACAGAGGATGAAAGAGCGATGTATGAGACCATGCTCAACATTTCCAAGAAGGTGGAAATTATGTATGAAACTCTACAGAAAGAGGCAGAGGAAAAGGAGCGATTACAGCGTCAGTTGAAAGCCACAGAAGAGGCTATGAAAGACCTAAAGCAAGACATACATAATATTCAAAAGAGAAGGATGAATTGAAGATGCGTCTACATGAAGAGAAAGAGGAGAAGCAGATTTTACTAATACAACTATATGAAAAGGACGAGGCCTTGGAAAAGCTGCAGTGAGACCCATGTGAGGTAAAACGTAGTTCTCCATCTTCATGTATGTTTCCTGATGATGATTTTGCCGTGTTTGAAAATCATACTATAGTAATCAACTCCAAATTGTTGAAGAGAATGGGATATGAAGGAAAAGGTTTGGGCGTTAATGGCCAAGGCATTGTCAATCCCATCAAAGTAGAGGAATTACCCCATCAGGCAGGACTTGGATATGTCAGGAAAGAAGTTGGGGAACGCAATCCACCAACAAAAAATGATGAGCAACCCTCATCAGTTCTTTCCAAATTGAAAGAGAAGGTAAAAGATGTTGATTTCCTTTTGATTTCATCTTCTGATAGTATGATGACTGTTGGAGATTTGGAGATCCCAATTACAGGGACAAATATGAGGCTCCTTACAAAGACAAGGCACAAGGGGAAGAGCTTGGTGCTAACAACCAAGGAATAACTCAACCTTTGGAGGTTGTGCATGAGCATTGATTTACAGGATCGAGATACACTAAAGGAGAGCGCTCAAAGGTTTCAGATTCATCTGAGACATCATCCAGGAAAGAGAATGATGGGAAAACATCCCCATCATCCCATGGTAGCTTCCATTGTAGGGAGAGAGCTGAGGCAAGCTCTCATCGCCATGCTGACATCAGAAACAACAAAGGAAGGTATAACCATTTTCAATCTTCGAATGTTCATTTTGATTATGATCATGTTGTTAATAATGAACGAAGACAAAGGCATAAAAAAACATGCACTTTTTGTGGTTTACCTAACCATACCTTTTCCAAGTGTTGGAAAATAATGGCAGCACTCATGAGGTGTGAAAACCCCTCTCAACAGCGTGAAGAGAAACAGGTTAAGAAGGTATGGAGGAAGAAATCCTACTGCAGTCATTGTGAAAGAAATTGGATCAGAGAGCCACTTGCTGGAAGCTCCATCTAGAGCAGCGCCTTAAAGACAAAGCGTCGGTGTGTGAACCAGGAAGAGCAGTTGTTCGACATGAAAAACCACCTCAAGGAGGTGACCCATTCACATTAATCAGTGAAAAAACATTTTTTTGACATAAGGTCGTTTCATGGTCATTATTTTGTAAAACATTTGTTGCATTTTAAAGTGTAAAAGTGATGATGTGTTTCCATCACTTGGTCAGCAACAATGATGTCTAGTCATGTTTGAGTCGTATTTTGAGTCACATGTTAAAGCTCTGAAAGTGATGTTATGTTTCCGTCACTTGTCAAAAAAATAGTGTCTGGCCTTATGTATGTAAATCATGTGTTGCAGAGAGGATGTGTTTTCCATCACTTTTTGAAGCAACCATGATGAGTTGGCCTTGTTGTCATTGCTGGGGTATTATGTCCATCTTGTTGTAAACTTGACCACTGAGGATGTTTTATAAACTCGTAGCAAGTATGGGACGTTTGGGTCTTTAGTTTGCTCATGTCATTCAAAGCATGTCAGTTGCAAGCAATGTACTATAGGTTGCAGAAGTAGCAGGTGTTGGTTCGTCGCTTAAGGCTCCGAAGAACAAAGGTGAAGGAGATGGAAGAGAGACATATTCAGGATGCTTGTGATGTGGACAGAGTACAGATAGAGATGCATATTATTTTTTTATGCTTTTGGAGGACCAAAAGCTCCTCAGTGGGGAGGATTGATCTAGGTGGCTCCAGAGAGACACATAGGACAAAGATGGCTCAAAATCAAAATGTTTGGATTATGCTCAAACTAGGACCAGGTCAAAGACCTCGTCGTCTTGATCATGGTGGTGTGAACGGTTCGTAAAACCGAGCTCATATGCGAAAGATAGAGCTCTTCAAAGTTTGACATGACAGGGGAAAAGTGGGGCCCACATCATGCCACATGGCATCCCAGTAAGCAGAGGGGGACCCACATGGTAGCCCATCAGCCATTGACACTTGGCACTTTCTCATTTGTCTCTTAAAAACTAGCATAAGAGACAAAATAATAACCATATAATGAAATATGTTATAGTTATTAAAAATAACTATGTAACACACGGTCTCGGGATCGGTGGCAACAGACTCTGCCGAACCCTTTAAAATCGCAACCATAAACATATATATATATATATATATATATATATATATATATATATATATATATATATATATATATATATATATATATATATATATATATATATATATATATATTGGGTTGGTGGTCAAACCCTCCGCCGAACCCTCCACAACTATTGCAATTCACTGCAACACACACACACACACACACACACACACATATATATATGTCGCCCCGACCCTTTATACATTATATGCCACACATATCGTCGCGCTGATCGCCGATGAGTATGTCGGCGTAACCCCTGATAAGGGCGCTGATACCTTCACCGTGCCAATCACCAATAAGAGCGATCATCGATATGGATATCGGCGAAGTCCCAGAAATTGTGTCAATATATGTGCCAATGCCCCATGTTAAGCGTCGATTGCAAATTGTGCACGCCGTTATATGTATTAAAATGCGTTGATAAGGTATATTGTGGGGTTTAAGGGGACTAACACCCATATTTCAAATATTTTATAGTTTAAAAGGTTTATATATGGAAGAGGCGGGATTTGATCCCCCAACCTCTCCTCGTAACCATATGCCTCCTTTTACCATTAGGCCAACGGCCTGTTTGTTGGGAAATCTGCCGATGAGTTTTATTTAAACTCAAATTTTCACCTCTGCACATAGTTCAAGGAGGATAGAGACTACACGGATTTCAAGGCAGAAGGTGGGCACGCAAATCGAAACAAATAATTAATTTTTTTAATGCAAGAACCATGAATTTTGCAGGAAGGCAAAATTTTCATTTTGTCAAAAATTGACAAGTTTTATATGGTTTTTACACCTCTCATTGCCACGAACACAATGGTGTTGTTCCTTTCTTCATTAGAGATCTAAATTTTCTAGTCATTTCCAAAATGTATGTGGAACCATGATTTCAACAGAAACAGGGAGCAGAACCATGAGCCATGAAATTTTCCCAAGGGGG